>VDFB02058242.1:472612777-472691610 GCA_007258455.2 Sequoia sempervirens
AAAACACAAAAAACTTGCAGTAACAAAGTGAATCAAAGCCTCCAGCACAAAACATGAATGATTAATGAATCAATATTGTGTGTGTGTGTGGATATATATATCTGATAGTGAAGAATGCGTTTTGGATAAAAAATTTATAAACTGTATGATATTAAGTATTTGACTATGTATTGTAGAGAGTGGAATATAGCAAAAGCTAGTGAACAACAGTTAGATTACATTGTGGAGAACAACGCATACTAATTAAATATATAACAACCATTTACATAGAACAGAAGCCATAAATCAGACAATATTAAATTTTGTTGTGTATAGATTTGTATGTATGCCAAAGTAGATGTAACCAATGTACATATGTATCCTTCCCAATGTTTATTGTTTTCTCAAAATAGTTATTTTCTTGAATCTTGACATGGCATACTTCAAATGTTATACTTCATATTAACTGTTATATACAACATTGAAGCCTTTTTCCTAATTATTTCTTTTCCTTTGTACTCTTGGTGTTTCTAGGGAAAAAAATGAGGGATTTTAAAATTGAAACAGTGGACTTGGAATAACAAATTGTATGTTAAGTATTATTTGACTCATTGAAGCCCTTGTTATTATTAATCCTTTCCTGTCATATTTTTAATACTTGTGTAAAAAAATTGTGTGCCCATGAAGTCATAGACCTTCTAGCCAACCGTCAACATTGCGACTCTTCATTCCTAAAAGAGAAGACACAACAATGTCGGTCATCTCTAGCTCTCCTGAGGATGGTGAACAATCCTCAAGCAGTAGTCTAGTAAGTGTGTTTGTTGTTTAGTTTATTGTTGCTGCCAATTAACTTGACAGTTTCTCAAGTACCAAACAAATAAAAAAATACTTCATTTGAATTAACAATTACTATGATATATGTTCTAACTTATTTATATTTGAACTATTTGTCTTGTTTCCCCTTCAATTTATTGGCCATTTTGGAGTAACTTAGATCTTAGAGGAGAAAATGTCTTAGTTTCCAAATGTGTCAATATAATTAATTCCTTTTAGAGTTGAGTCATAGTTATAGACATCTCAATGTTGCCACTATGCTGAGTTTAATTTCCTTGTAGGCTACAAATGTGAATCCAATCTTAACAAGAGATGTGCTAAACTTTATAGATGTTGGATATGTTGTTCCATCTCCACCCCTCCAACTAATTTCTTACCAAAAACTAAGAGGTGACCAAAGCCCAGTCGATTAGTACAAAGTTGTCCTATTTGATGGAACCCACATGTAGATGGGAACTTTTCCAACAAAATACAATGAACTTTTTTTTACATGAAAATTGAAAATAGGTTTGATTGTGTGCTTGACAAACTATTTATCTAGAAAGTTGCAAGAATCAAGGTTTGATATAGTTCTGCCTTGCTCGTACTTGTAGTTTCTTGCTTCCTTGTTTGTGGGGGCTACCTTTTAAACTATTTAATTTTTGTTTCATTCTAGGTAAATTTCTATAATATCCCTAGATGTGAAGATGAAATTTTTTCAGCTAATTGGAAAACCTAAGTATTTATTTAGAGATCAAGAAGAAAAAAAAGTTGGTTGTGAATTGCCCTCCCCATCCAAATGAGCCTCCACCTTTGGGATTAATACATCACCAAGGAAGTAGGATACTCCTGCAAAACTTAGTCCTATTAAAGGGTTGAATGTTTACTGAACCAAATGGACAATAAAAGGTTGTGTAACAACAAAGAGGGATATGCACCATTGATCTGTATAGGATCTAGACTAAATTGTAGTATTTAAAAGCTTAACTTTTACAATGATTATTCCAAGTTAATTAAATCAAAATTAACTTAAGGAAATAACATAATGAAGGAATTAACAAACTAAGAGAAAGCGAGAGAGAAGAAGAGAAGTGCAAACAACGTTTGATAATGGAGTTCGTCACAAACGTGACTACGTCTTCGGGTCCACTCCAATGGAGAGACCGATCCGATTAACTCCAAAATCAATTAAAAATGCACCACAATCATTCTCCAAGCACTTCGGCAGCATAATAGCACTCTGACATGCAAGAATGACTTGAAAACTCTTCAACAAGACCCCTCTTTCGTCACCTCAGCATCAGGACTTCATCAACTGAAAAAAAATAATGCCCCCTTCACTCTCACCTCACACCCCTTTTTATACAAAAAATTAACTCAAATTGGTTACTAACCAATTGATTTACAAAATATTCCTTATCTCTCCAAAATACATAAGAATCCTCAATCTTCCCTTATTTACATAAAAATCATTAAAGATCCCCCATTTCTTCATAATAAATCTTTAATAAATCCCAAAAAATAAATTTAAGCCCTTCGTTGTTTCATTCTCGGGCTTAGGGTCGTTGGGAAGTTTTGATTTAATCTTTGAAAAGATTAATGTTTGTTATCATTTTTAAATTATAGGGGAGTTTGTTTTATTTTAAGGCATTCAACTTTACAACAGTCAACAAAAGAATCTGATGCCACCAAATATTTCGAAGCCATCTGATGGCTTACCGGCGGCTAAGTCTTTTATTAAGCTAGCGGTTGGGGGTTCAACCCCCACTGCTGCCTTTTATTAGCCATTTACTAAGTTTACTTTAACAAAAAAAACTGCTCACCAATCATAGTTAAGCGCCCGCAGTTGGTGTAACGGCAAGCCAGCCGAGTGTTGGGGAGAAGGTTGCGGGTTCCAACCCGCCTAACAACATTTTTTAACAAACCGACTTCCAACTAGTTAGAAGATGAAAGCAAGAGGCCACGTGGCATGCCAAGGTCGTTCCACGTGGTGAAGTGTGATTCACCAAATTCGATGACGTGGATGCTGACTGCGCGCCAACTTTCTATTGACGTGTCATGCTGACTGTACTTTCTGCCAACTCACCATGCCACGTGTCCAATCCTGATTCGCCAAACATTGCTGACTGGATGGCTAATGTGGAGGCCAACGAGGATGCTGACTGTACTAGCTGACTGGGAGTACGGATGTATGGACTGCCATGTGTCAAAATTTGATTCGTCCATACAGTGCCGACGAGGATGACACGTGTCAAATTTTGGTTTGACCACTTCACTGTCCATATAGTACGGAATGCTAATGTGTCTCCCTGATAACTGCTGATGTGGCGCGCTGACTCAGCTGATGACTATACAATGACGTGTCTGCCAACTCAGATGCTGACGTGGCCCCGTACTTCTGACTGGAAGCTGACCATGCTGCTACCTCCACGCTGACTGTGTGTACGGATGTACGGACTGCAACGTGTCAGATTATGATTCATTCGTAAGGTGCTGACGAGGACTACCATGTGTCAAATTCTGGTTCGACCACTTCATCATCCATACAGTATGGAATGATGATGTCAGCAACTGTACCCTCATAGTCAACCGAACTTTGACTGCCGATATCTTGCGCCTACGATGTCAGATTTCGACGAAACGAGTTGCATTGGAAAGCTTGCGACGAGCTCTTCCCGATGATGCCAACTTTGACAACTTTTGATGACATCATTTTTTTCGCTTCCTGGATGCCCTCTGATTCCAGTTTGACCCAAGGTTTGACTGGCCATAACTTGCACAAACAGACTCCTTTTTGCTCCGTTCGAGTTGCGTTGGAATCAGGATGCCGAGATATTTCTAATGGTGCAAATTCTGGAGAAAAATGAGACACTTTAATTTTCACTGAAAAATGTCCACCGGATCAGGCCTCCCCACTGAAGACCTTTTGGACCTCCAAAAGTGACATTTACTCTGACATTAAGTGAGGACTTGGCCTCCCCACTTGTCCTGTATCCTCTGTACATCTGAATACCTGGCTCACAAGCACAATGAAGACTGCAACAATGTTGTTGAACATAAACATTATTCTATCACTTTCATAAGCGTCTACATCAAATGTCGTAGCCACTAACCAATAAAAATTGACTAGCATCAAGCTGAACATCAATGCAGAAATGAAAGAAAATAAGTCAACAACAATTTGATCCTTCACAACAGGAACATTTTTACCCAAGGATCCATCAATGCTTTCAACCATCATTTTCTCATGCTGTGCTGTTGTTGCATCCTACAACATCTGACCCTGGTTAGCTACTCCAAGTTCAAGTTTAGAACCACCTGTACTGACAGACATAAGAGTTAACTCTTTACTTGCATTAATTACCCTCTTTAACTGCCCTGTGTTTGCAAAAGAACGATCAGTCTTAACCCTGTGAGAATGTACAATATACTGTATGCCATCTTTAAACAAGTGATAATGATTCTTTTCCCTGTAGAAAATAGCTTTCCGATCATAAAGATAAGGGCTACCAAGCACTATCCCACAGATATCCAGTGGAACTACATCAAATTGTACTTCATCCACAAACTTACTAGTGATTGTGAATCTTAAGGTGCATTGTTTTGTTACTTGCAACTTATCATTTTCACAAATCCAACCTAGTGGATAAGGTTTCTTATGCAATGTAGTTTTTAATCCCAAGTTCTTTACAACACTTTCTGAAATTAAATTAACTTGAGATCCACTATCTATGAGTGCATCAATTTTACTGTTCTTAGCAATAACCCTTAAATGAAATAGCTCATTCCTTTTAACATCTTCAGAGAAATCATTAACTGTAGAAGTAGAAGCACAACTAGCAACAGAAACACCAGAAATAGGAGCTTTACCTTTCAGACCCATAGCTGTTATCTTAGTCTCATCCTCTAAATCTGAACCAAGATCCAAAACAACATTCGAGGCTTTCTCCTTACCTTTCTATTTCTGATTACGTCTTTGAGCCCACTTAGGCCTCAGTTCAGGATGTAACTTCCAACAGTGATCTTCATCATGACCATTCTTGTCACAATGAGAACAAGAAAGTTTCTCATCCTTCTTGACTATAGCTGCCTTCTTTCCTTTCCCTGTCTCTGCATTCTTAGAAGATTTCTTTACATCATTATCAAACTTGTCAATGAAAGATCCTTTACCCCTTAACTCTAAGTGTGTAGCTTGAACAGACACTTCATCCAAATTGCAAGGGTTCAATACCAAAATGGAATTCCTAAGGTAGGAATGCAAACCTCCTATGTACTTCAACAACGTGTCCTGGGTATACAAAGGAACATTCAAAGCAATAGCCCTTTTCCTGAATTCATGGGTGTACTCTTGGACAGTTTGACCTTTCCCTTGCCTAAACATTTGCCAGTCCATCATTAAGCTGTTGCATATGTCCTAAGGGATAAAAGCGCTTCTTAAGAGCATTAATAAATTCTGCCCAAGTTAAACTGACTCTACCATGTTGTGAAACTTCTGCCTTAGACTTACTCTCCCACCAAGTTAAGGCTGTACCTCCTAAACAAAGAGTAGCTAATTGGATCCTATCAACATCATCTAATAGGTTCTTGACTCTACAATAAACCTCAATTTGTTGAATCCAATCATCCAATTTTTCAGCATTAAGTTCACCACAATACTTAGCTAAATCAAATTTACATCCAATTTGATTTTAGGCTTATACCCACTCTTGAAAGGATTAGAAGAAATAGAATGAGGAGAAGATGGAGAAGAAGGAGAAGGAGAAGAGGGAGGAGAAGAAGAAAAGGGTGGATCTGGTTGCTTGTCACCATCTCCATGTTGTTTCCCTTTCTTGTCTTCACGAGCATCTTGCTTTGACGAACCTTCTTCACGTTCCTTTCGCTCTTGTCTCTCCTGAAAAAGAATATCCACCTTAGCCTTCATCTCGAGGTATGCTCTTCGAAATTCGTGCTCACTAATTTCCTCAGGAACCTCCATTCCAGAAACTGACATCTTTGGAAATGTTCTACACTTCCCGATCTCAGGATTAAAGTCTTCGAGCTTGCCTTCACCATTCTAAAGCCTAGATCTCATTAGCATTCAAAAACAAATAACTACAATAAAAGTCAACTGAGCTCTAATACCAACTTGATCTGTATAGGATCTAGACTAAATTGCAGTATTTAAAAGCTTAACTTTTACAATGATTATTCCAAGTTAATTAAATCAAAATTAACTTAAGGAAATAACATAATGAAGGAATTAACAAACTGAGAGAAAGCGAGAGAGAAGAAGAGAAGTGCAAACAACATTTGATAACGGAGTTCGTCACAAACGTGACTACATCTCCGGGTCCACTCCAATGGAGAGACCGATCTGATTAACTCCAAAATCAATTACAAATGCACCACAATAATTCTCTAAGCACTTCGGCATCATAACAGTGCTCTGACATGCAAGAATGACTTGAAAACTCTTCAACAAGACCCCTCTTTCATCACCTCAGCATCAAGACTTCATCACCTGAAAAAAAATAATGCCCCCTTCACTCTCACCTCACACCCCTTTTTATACAAAAAATTAACTCAAATTGGTTACTAACCAATTGATTTACAAAATATTCCTTATCTCTCCAAAATACATAAGAATCCTCAATCTTCCCTTATTTACATAAAAATCATTAAAGATCCCCCATTTCTTCATAATAAATCTTTAATAAATCCCAAAAAATAAATTTAAGCCCTTCGTTGTTTCATTCTCGGGCTTAGGGTCGTTGGGAAGTTTTGATTTAATCTTTGAAAAGATTAATGTTTGTTATCATTTTTAAATTATAGGGGAGTTTGTTTTATTTTAAGGCATTCGGCTTTACAACAGTCAACAAAAGAATCCGATGCCACCAAATATTTCGAAGCCATCTGATGGCTTACCGGCGGCTAAGTCTTTTATTAAGCTAGCGGTTGGGGGTTCAACCCCCGCCGCTGCCTTTTATTAGCCATTTACTAAGTTTACTTTAACAAAAACAACTGCTCACCAATCATAGTTAAGCGCCCGCAGTTGGTGTAACGGCAAGCCAGCTGAGTGTTGGGGAGAAGGTTGCGGGTTCCAACCCGCCTAACAACTTTTTTTAACAAACCGACTTCCAACTCATTAGAAGATGAAAGCAAGAGGCCACATGGCATGCCAAGGTCGTGCCACGTGGTGAAGCGTGATTCACCAAATTCGATGACGTGGATGCTGACTGCGCGCCAACTGTCTATTGACGTGTCATGCTGACTGTACTTTCTGCCAACTCACCATGCCACGTGTCCAATCCTGATTCGCCAAACACTGCTGACTGGACGGCTGATGTGGAGGCCAACGAGGATGCTGACTGTACTAGCTGACTGGGAGTATGGATGTATGGACTGCCATGTGTCAAAATTTGATTCGTCCATATAGTGCCAACGAGGATGACACGTGTCAAATTTTGGTTTGACCACTTCACTGTCCATATAGTACAGAATGCTAACGTGTCTCCCTGCTGACTGCTGATGTGGCGTGCTGACTTAGCTGATGACTATGCAATGACGTGTCTGCCAACTCGGATGCTGACGTGGCCCCGTACTTCTGACTGGATGCTGACCATGCTGCTACCTCCACGCTGACTGTGTGTACGGATGTACGGACTGCAACGTGTCAGATTATGATTCATCCGTACGGTGCCGACGAGGACTGCCATGTATCAAATTCTGGTTCGACCACTTCATCATCCGTACAGTACAGTATGATGACATCAGCAACTGTACCCTCATAGTCAACTGAACTTTGACTGCCGATATCTTGCGCCTACGATGTCAGATTTTGTCAAAACGAGTTGCATTGGAAAGCTTGCGACGAGCTCTTCCTAATGATGCCAACTTTGACAACTTTTGAAGACATCATTTTTTTCGCTTCCTGGACGCCCTTTGATTCCAGTTTGACCCAAGGTTTGACTGGCCATAACTTGCACAAACAGACTCCTTTTTGCTCTGTTCAGGTTGCGTTGGAATCAGGATGCCGAGATCTTTCTAATGGTGTAGATTCTGGAGAAAAATGAGACACTTCAATTTTCACTAAAAAATGTCCACCGGATCAACCATTATAGAAAGCAAGGGCATGAGGGGCGGGTATTCAGCTTTGATATCATTGATGATGAGGGCACAAAAATATGGATTACGTGCTTTAATGAGATTGTAGACATACATTATGATAAGGTTGAGGTGGGACCTACTTATTATCTGTCAAAGGGATCGGTGAGATAAGCAGACATAAATTTTTTTAAGTTAAATAGCCAAATGGAAATCATTCTAGATCAAAGTTCAGTGTTAAAATGTTGTGATGATCAGGGCTTTGTGCCAGAGAAAGTATTTAAGTTCACACCATTAAATGAAATTGAAAATTTCACTAATTACAGTTTAATTGATGTTATTGGCACTATAGTACATGCGAGAATGGTTTCGACTATACAAAGAAAGGATCAGTCCCAAACAATTTGGAGGACTATTAAACTTAATGATTTTTCATCCTTTTCAATCGATGTTAATTTGTGGGGCTCACACTTGGAAGAAAAGGGTCATGAGTTAGAGGTTGTATACCCCTGGTTCAACTCTCATCCTTGCTATAAAAAATGCACGTGTTGGGTACTTCAATGGAGTTGATCTGAACATAGCCACAAGGACTCTTCTATATATAAATCCTGACATACAAGAGGCACATCCATTGATTGAGAGAGGATATATTGATCCACCTGCTGTTGAGCCCCCTTGTGTAGTTCCTCAAAAGGTTTCTTTGGGAAATGGGAGAGTCACTATAGCATATATGTTTGACCACTACCTTGGCTTGCCAAAGACTTTGCAAGATATTCTCAAGGCAACAGTAAAATTTATAAAAAATAATGCATTTTGCTATGTTGCATGCCCATTGGAGGTGAATGGTAGGAAATGCAATAATAAGTGTGAACAATCTAAGAAAAATACATGGTTCTTCCAAAAATTCCATACAACAATAGTTGACTGTGACTTTCAATATTTATTGCAACTACAGATCAAAGACCACACATGCAAGCTTTGGGAAACTGATTTTGATGAGGCTGCAACAAGCCTATTACAAATTTCAAAAAAACAACTTTACATGTTGCAATATGAGTCTACCACTGAAATGAGTGTCAAGTCTGTTATCAATTTTGTCACCTACATGCCATTTTTTTTCATAGTTCTAATCAAAACTCAAACTTATATATTAAAAAACAAGACTAAAAACAACAATAGTGAAGGTTGTAAAGCTTCACTTTGAAGCTGAGTGCAACTTCTTACTATCAGATTGGTTTGCTATTTCTCCCACCATGCAGCAGGCTCCAGAGATGGTTGTCATACTGCCTTGAACACCAAAACAACCACAGCTAATTGGGACTTTGCATATTTCTTTTAGTTCATGTTGGTTGGACATTTATTTTGTTTAATTCCCTTGCACTGCTTATCACATCAAAAAGACCTTTCCTTTCTACTGCTATTTCTTTTGTTGTTTGTTTTAGTGGTTATATATTAAGACAATAAAGTATAACTTATAATGTTTAAGTAAAAAAAATGCAGTTGTTATCTTTTCTATTGTTCATGTTGGTTATAATTTCCTTACGTTTTAAGTGTATATTTCTAATTTAATTTTATACTATCGATTTATATAGAGTTCTTGTCCTTTTAAGGAGATGTATTGTTGTCTACACCTACTCATATATCTACTTGTGGATATAGTTGTATGTATGGGTAAATTTACATATGCATATAGATAAATATGCATGCATGCAGTTGCCATTTCCCTATTTTATACAACTTCTTGGTACAAATGTGTGTAGATATTTGTTCATCTGTTAGATATCTATGCATATATGTATACACAATTCAATATTTACAACTATATGTGAGTTTTTTTAAAGAGAATGTTGTTTTTATCTTGTTTACAATGTTCTTAGTGCATAGAATATCTTGACAGAGTTCTGTGTAGATATGTGTCCAAGATATATTTGTCTATGTAACTATCATTTTTGGTTAACCATCTAATTCTTACCAAGTCTTCTTGCTACTGATTTGCAATCCCCAATGATAGTGTCATGTTGGATGTGGATGTAATATGGTTCTTGGCTATAATGTTTGTTATGTATGTTATGCAGCTCAATCCACAACCCAGTGCTGAACAATGCATTTTTTAAACTACCACAAACTGCTCAATTAGTTTTTTGAGTTTTAAATGCAAAGTATTATTGCAACCATTGGCAATATATGTATCACATACATGAGCCAATGTTCACATGGTAAGTTGTGCAAATTGATGCTTGTTTCCTCTATGCATGATGCAAATCAAATAGCTCAAGTTATACAAGTTGGATTGTTTTCTGTAAGGGAGAGTTGATTGTTGTTCTCTAACTTAGAGTATATTTTCCCCTTTTTGGTAAGGTTGTATTGGGACAGACTATATATTTTATTCAAACTGATATTCTTTCATTCATGGATCGAATTTTCCAGCGCGTCCCCTATGATAATTTTTTTCCAATGCTTCTCTTCAAAAACAAGCCAGTGGTTTGCATGGGCTTCTCAACATGGATTTGTTTCTATGCTTCTTTTTATGGCCTTGACTTTGTGCCTTTGTTTGTAATAGATTAATTTAATTCTTAACATAATTCAATTTTATTTTTGTGGTCTGTTGCTCGCTATGCTGGGTTTTTTTTACCCATTGGTTTTCCAGTCATAATCTTTTTCTGCTTTGTGCAATCAACAATGTGTATACATGTTCCTCTTCAAAATGGATTAGATTTTCCTTGGAGGTTAGGCATAGAAAAACATTGCACCAAATAGAAAGCAGCTAAATTACTCACTTGAACTGTGTAGACCTACCTTTGTATTTTGCTAGAAACTACAAGATACATACCAACAATTATAGTGCACTATAAATCAAAGAGATGATCTTCTCCAAAAAAAATGTTCATTATTATCATCATCAAAATTTTCTCTTTTTTATGGTAAGTGAATTGCTTCTCCTTTCCTCTTCATTTGTATGCATATAGAATCTACACCCTCTCTCAATTCACTTCATTATCATTTTTTATATGTGACATGTAATTGTCCTATTACATAAATTTTGCTTATAAATTATACAACCACTTAAATTTCATGTTTTAGATATTGCTTGCCAATAAAACATGTTCATAGTACCAAAGTTCACACTTTTCTTTTGTGTAGGTTTATCCCACTGAAACAATTTTAGATTACAACTACATTGTATTCGTATACAAGATGTACGGCTCCCTAGAAATGCTAAATGGATTTACGATTCCATATTCACATGTTGTATGTCCTTCACCTATATTCCATCTGTATATAATGTAAACATACATATCTTTTTTTCCATTTCTCATTTCACAACTCCATGTAAAATTACAAAAAATGTATAATGTTGATTTCCACTAAATAGATTCCCTCAGGTGCCATAGCATTGTCTTCAATATTCGCCAAAGTGGTGAAAAATTAATGTTACTACTCAAGGGTTTTGTCATAGCCAATGATGCTCCATGACCTAATATGGTAGGGTGGAGAGCAAGATTCATTTTTTGTGTCCACGCTCCAATCTATTCCGTACACAAGGCAGTTCTAGATTTTATTTACTTACTTTGTTTTATTGCAACTCCATTGCATCTCATTTGTAATTAATTCTATAAGTCTTTACATTTTGTCATTTTTTTATTGTCTACCAACTGAAACAAGTGTCCCTCGTAGGCCTTTCCATGTGATTAGATCTTATATTGAGTCATTGACAGCTGAAACATTGCTCTCACCATTGATCATAGTGGTGGACAGTTTATTTTCTTGCTCAGGGGTTTGGTGAGAGTGCACGATGCTCCATGAGCCAATATGGTAGGGTGGAAATCAGACCTTGTTTTGTTTTGGGCATAGTGCATTTTTCCACACACACCAGGTATGGCTAAATTATAATCACTCCATTCATCTCATTACAAGTAGAGAGAAAATTATGTATTATAAAATATACAACTTTGATATATTTTGATTTACATATCGTCTATCAATAAAGTGTGATCATTGCATTAGAATTAATACTTTGTATATACATACGTTGTATATTATGTAACCTTTGCACTAAAAGTTTTTCATAGGACTATAGCTATGAGTTTTACCTTTCCACTGCGATGGCTGTAATGGAATAAAATAGTTAATGTTATGTGGTTCATTCTATTTTTGCATAATCACCACAGTAAAATTCACACTATTTTTTAATTCTTGCAGACCATAATCCACCCATAATGCAATTTTTGATGAACTAATGTGTTACAAAAAACCTTTCTGAATAATGATAGTGATTGGAAAATTAGTGACAATGGTCAAATAGACAATCATATCCTCATGTACGCTATATTGATTGTAATAAGCAATATTCATTTCACCATTGATTAGAGTGGCGGGTAATGAATATTCTTGCTCGGGGTTTTGGTGAGATCCCATGAGGCTCCATGACCCAATATGGTAGGGTGAAGAGTAGGCCTTATTGTGTTGAGCTTTATTTTATAGTTTTTTATGTATAGATTGCTATCTTTCTCACATAGGATTCACAAAAAAATTAAAATGTTTTAGGTTGTGGTTACAATGTACTAAAATAGTTCATCTTATATACTTTGTGTTGGCTTGCATTGGCCATTGTTGAAAATTTATCTCTTGCTTAAGCTATATTGTTCCATAGAGGAGGCTAGGAAAATAGCGCATCTTTACAAGAGGCCAGCGAAATGTCATCAGCATTGATTGTTGTATGGTTTCCATGTAGTGGTGATCATGCAAGTAAGATTTTTTTTAAAGTCCTCAAAAAACAAAACAAATTTCTGTGCAGTTATCGATAATGTATTTTTGTGTGTCATTCTGTGGGTTTATGTTATTGTTGAAGGTAGCTGTGGAGGCCAACGAAACAACATCAACATTAATTGTTGTATGGTTTCCATGTGGTGGTGATGGTACAAGTAACATCTATTCATTGTCTGGGTTTCTATTGTTGTTGAAGGTAGTTGTGAGTGAGCATGGAAAGCTTCTATGGAGGTGTAAGTACGTTCATTGGCTATGGAATCTCTATGAATGTCATTGGATGTTATCTTGTCTTCTTTGCATGCGTTCATGGTTGCAAAAGTTGTGGGTTCTGATAGATTTGTGTTCATTTTTTGTAGGCGGTGGAGAGAGAATGGAGGGAAGAGAAAGCAAGCAGGTAGAGATGTAATTGAAGGAATCAGGAAGAGGTGTATAACTTTTATTTTTCCGCCCTCATCATCTTCTTGCTCTTAGTTAGTTCTATAATCTCTTCATATTCGCAGTTGCTCTAGAGAACATGCTTCTCCCTTAGGAGAGAGAGTTCAAGAAGTGGGTGTTGATATTCCAGTATACATGCTAAGAAAATGAATGGGATTTCAAACAACTGTGAAGATGAAGTGATTATAAGACTGGCTAAGAGAATGGGAACATTGATTTCACCATTCATCATAGTAGTGGCTACCCAATATTAGAGAGCAGGCCTCATTTTGTTATCTTCCATTTTATATTTTCTACATGTGCAACTGAATTGCTCACTTGAACAATATTGTTCATTGGAATTATCATGAAAAGTTGTTGTACTTTATGGTAAGTAATTGCAGGGGTCTAGTGATAGCCAATGACACTCCATGATCCAAAATGGTAGGGTGGATAGCATGGCTCCTTTTCTATGTCCAAGACTTTAATGCATTGCGACCAGAAGGTCTGGCCTTTGCAGTAAAAGTTTTGCACAGGAACGTGGGTATTAGTTTTTAGCTTTTTGTTGCAATGGGTATAATGGAATAAAATAGTTAATTTTATGTAGTTCATTCTATTTTTGCATAATCAGCTTACTAAAAACTTCACACTTTTTTGTTATTCTTGCAAATTGTATTCCAACCATAAGGCAGTATTTGATGGACTAATGACTTACAAACAACCTTTCACAATAATGATGGTGGCTAGAAAATCAATAACAATGGTCAATTACACAAACAAATCCTAATGTACTCTATATTTATTCTAATAAGCAATATTGATGTCACCACTGATCAGAGTGATGGGCAATGTATATTCTTGCTCAAGGGTTTGGTGAGAGTCCACGAGGCTCCATGACCCAATATGGTAGGGTGGAGAGAAGGCCTTATTGTATGGAGTTTTATTTTATATTTTTTATGTAGAAATTGCTATCTTCCTGACATAGGATTTATAAAAAAATCATATGCTTTAGGTTATGATTACAACATAGTGAACTAGTTAATCTTATACACTTTATGTTAGATTCCATTGGGCATTGTTGATTATTGTTCTCTTGCCTAAGCTATAATGTTTGATTATTGAGAAGGTGTTGTCAAAAAGGCTATGTTGTTTCAATTTTTGATAGGGTTGTGTTGAGTTGTTGTCATTTCCTTCTTGCTCTCCCTTTATGCTTTGCTTTTTGTGCTTTAATTTTTTAAATTAGCTCACTGATCATCTAATTTCTCTTCTCCCTTGGGAGAGACAGTTCAAGAACTTGGGTGTTAATATTCCAGTTTAGATGGTAAAAAGATGGACAACCTTTGTGAATCAAGTTCAACCAACTGCAAAGATGAAGTGATTGTAATTGTGGTTATGAATCAACATTCCACTTCTTGAACTCTTTTTCCCAAGGGAGAATAGTCGATGATGCTCCATGAGCCAATATGGTAGGGTGTAGAGTAGACCTTCTTTTCTATGTCTAGACTTCAATCCATTCCCTATAGAAGGTATGCCTAGATTTTATTTACTTATTGTGTTCTACTGCAACTGTATTGCATCATCTTTGTAATTAATTGTATAAGCTTTTATATTTTATGATTTATTTATTATGTACCAATGGTGTGTGTTTATCACACTAACACTTTTTTGTTATTCTTACATGTTAGTGTAATTAATATTTAATTACACTTGCATAACTTTGCAAATTTGATCTTGGTTTCTAACATTATAGACCATGCTCTAGCAATAATACGATGTTCCATAAACTAATGTGTTACAAACAACCTTCCCAAATAATTATAGTGACTGTAAAATCAACAAAAATGGTCAAATAGACAATCATATCCTAATGTACTCTATATTGATTGTAATACACAATATTCATTTCACCATGAATCACAGTGGTGGCCAATCTATATTCTTGCTCGGGGGTTTGGTGAGGCTCCATGAGGCTCCATGACCCAATATGGTAGGGTGGAGAGCTGGCCTCATTGTGTTGACTTTTACTTTATATTTTGTATGTACAGATCGCTATCTTTCTGGTGTGGGGATAAAAAAAAATTATTTGTTTAAGAAAATAGTTGATATTATACACTTTATGTTATATTCCATTGGGCATTGTTAATTATTCTTCTCTTGCTTATACTCTACATCAGAAAAATAATTAAATTGTTTTAACCAAAATTTGTCTATGATACTTTGTTGCTAGCTATGAAAAGATCCTTAGTTTGTATCATTAAGAATTGATGTAGTTTCCAAATTATGGGGTGTCCTTATATAATCATGAATTCAACTAATAGTATGCCACAATTATTATTTCCCATCTAAATACACATTAGTAATGTCATAAATTATTTAGACATTCAACCTTATCCATAATAATATTATATTTTGATTAACTAATGAAACTTAATGATCTTGGTATTATTTTTAGATTGTTTTAACTATAATTGATGTAGGGTTCTTTGTTACTAGCTACGAAAAGATCGTTAAATTATTTAGACATTCAACCTTATCCATAATAATATTATATTTTTATTAACTAATGAAACTTAATGATATTGGTATTATTTTTAGATTGTTTTAACTATAATTGATGTAGGGTTCTTTGTTACTAGCTACGAAAAGATCCTTAAATTATTTAGACATTCAACCTTATCCATAATAATATTATATTTTGATTAACTAATGAAACTTAATGATATTGGTATTATTTTTAGATTGTTTTAACTATAATTGATGTATGGTTCTTTGTTACTAGCTAGGAAAAAGATCCTTAGTTTGTATCATAAAGAATTTATGCAATGGCTAAATTATGGGGTGGGCTTATATAATGATGAATTCAACTAATTTTATGTCAACATTATTATTTCCCAACTAATTGCACATTAGTAATGTCATCAATTTAGACATTGAACCCTATGCATAATAATATTATATTTTGATTAACTAATAAAACTTAATGATATTGGTATTACTTAATGAAATCATTTCAAATTTAATCATAATATTTTCCTTTAATAAACAACTTAACTACATTATATTATTATTTACCCCACCAAACCAATTACCAATAATAATGATGTTATCACCAAATAATTCATTGAATGTTAATACAATTGTTCTTCAACCAAACCTTTATATGTGTATATATATATATTCTACAAAGTTACTTTTTCACCAACTGTTGCTTACACACTTTATCCTTTATATACATATCATCCTTTCAACCCATTAGGGTTAACATGTTCCTTCGATCCCCATTATAATTCAAAATAAAATAATGATGCTAAATTGTAAGATAAAAATGGGATACAATATTGTTGCCACTCAAACACTTCAATTATCGCCCATAATATATCTAGCAATCCATTGTATTGTTCGTTGGATTCCCTAATGTGTAACTATATTATCTACATTTGCATATAGCTATTCTTCCCACTCATGCCATTCACATTCTAATGTTTTTCCACAGACACTGTCTACAGATCACTTGCCTTTCATGTTGGTCTCCTCCTATTGGCTCATTATTGCATGTTACTACACGAAACTGCTAGTTTATATATTCATGTACCATTGTAGTAGTGTAGTGTAGTAGTTAAACAACACGAACGATAAATTTTTTATTTAACATTGTAAATTAGTGTAAATATCCCACTACAATTTTCTATTACATTAATAAAAATATAGTTAACCTAAGTTCCTCTTCACAAATGCTTATAATAATAAATTTGCTTACTAATAAAAAAATCAATAATCTCAAATTCATGGACTACCATTGTACCACATATTTTAACATTAAAATTCAGAAACTCAATTGGGAAAAAATTTAGAAAAAAATGATTGTAAAGTTTTTGTTATTAAAATGATAAATATATAAATGTTTTTAATGTTTTTTTTATTATATATAGTTTTTTTAAACCTTATTTCTTAAATTTTATTATGATAAATATATATTTGACCAAAGTGAACTATTGTTTTGTTCCTTATTATTAAAATGATAAAATATGTATTTGCTTTTAGCTAAATTATATAAGTAAATTCAGTAAAAATATAAAGAGTAAATATTAATTAATTATTTGATTATTATCATGTATATTAGTGATAATTTATAATTAATAGTTTATGACTTTACTGTGAATAAAATTATTCACTTTAACCTAACTTATTAAATAATTTACTTTTTTTGTTTTCAAAATTAAAAAGAAGATTTCAGCAACATAAATATTTTATCATGTTCAGTAATTAAATAGTGTTTTAAAATTGATCCTAACATAAATAGTTTATTCATTCTACACAATAACTAAAATTAAAAATTGTGTAATAACATAAATAGGTTATCCTGTGGAAAAAGATTTAGTGACTGAATACAATCCATTGCTATTATTTAACTTAAGTTGTCTAAAAAAATCTAAATTTTTAATTAATTTTCAGAAACTACTGATTTAAAGAGACAAAATCTATATGACAAAATATTCATCTAACACAAAATTTGTAAAAGCATTCATCTAATAAATCATTTTAACAGATAAAGAAATATAAGATTCTTGCTTTAACAGATAAAGAAATATAAGATTCTTGCCGAAGCAAAAAATTTAAATGAGTAAATGGGATTTAAATTATATCATATGTATAAGGCCTGTTGTATGATTGAATGGAAAGGCAACATTCCCGGCACACCAATTTAAGACCATTTATAAAAGAAATTAATATGATTTTTGAAAACAGAGCAAAGAATAAAAATCAAGTAGATCTATAAATGATCGTATACGGTTTATGAAGGGGCTTCAGAAATTATACAGGGCGGCTTATTAAACATCTAATATCTTCAAAGCAATTTATTTGTATTTAAGTAATCTAAATATGAAACAAAATTCTGATGGTAGAAGAATGACTGAAAAACAACTTTAGATTGTATTAAAAAACCTGATAAAAATTTCAATCCAAAATAAAACAAAATATAATCCTGCCAAAAACAGAAGCGTGGAAAAGGGTATTCCACTTCTCTTTGAAACCGTAGAAACAATATCTCCCAGAAATCAAATTTTCATACGAGCTACTGAAAATTCATAGCATTTGAAGTTTTTACCATTGGTAAATTTCCTCCTCCTTACTTTAGTCCGCATCCCTGGGTGCCGCCCTCCTCCTGGTGAAAGCCTATACATTTCTGGGTGCCCTTCTCCATTCACTTTAAATACCATGTCCTGAGAAACATTTTCACTCACAAATATCTTGTCATACCACAGTTTAGCACACTCAACAAAATCCAGACTAGGAGAAAACAATCCTTTCACCCTCACCCTCACCCTCACCTCTTTTTGAGGAATTTTATAATCTCCAACTTTATAATACTGAAAGACATACGAGCTCTCACGTTCACATATAACTGGACTGACTAGCTCAAAGTTTACAAATGCCCACAGCTTTGTGGAGGAATCATATACCTGTGCATGCCCTGAATATAAACTTATAACAAAAAACTTGCCATCTATAAAAGAAGAGCTACAGTTGTCTACATTTGTAGGCATGGGCGGAAGAAGGCTCCACTGGTCTTCCTCTATATTATAAACTTCTGCTTCAAGTACCCTATTGTTATCTTTGTCTATTCCACCCGCAATGTATATCAGTCCATTAATGGAGTCCAACGCACAGGAGAAACGCCGGCGGCTCACAAACATGTCGGTGCCTCGCTGCCATCTACAAGACCAAAAATTATAGACAAAAGTGGCTTCCTCGATGGCCATGTTATCAAGCCCCAAACCCATCAATATCAATCTATGACCGAAAGGAACACAGTGAGAGTGCCCATATCGATGGTAGTATGCTAATCCAAATTCGGTGGGGATAGGAGGGAGTCTTCCACAAGAATTGCTTGGAGAGTGGTAGATAATTAATTGGAAACAAGGAGTCTCAAATTTCTCAACTATAACCAACAAATCCTCTGCGTTCCCAAGCCTCTTTCTATCTGCATAGAACAGAGGATTGCTCATCACATTCCTCCAACTTCTGCAAACAGCTCTGATATTAAAAGAATATGTGCACGGCACCCTTAGCAAGCATTCTACAACAAGATCCTCTGGAAGCTCAGACAACATCTCCATTACCCCTCTCTTCACTGCAATTCTCTTTGACACTCTTGATAATAGTAAGAAAGACTATTTTTCAATTAATGCCAGCAGCTAAGTAGGGATGTTTACTGTCTTTAATTGAAAATAATAAGAGAAAACACCGCTTCCAATTCGTCAGCAATCCACTTTATCCACTGTGCTTTGAACTATCTAAAATTGGCCTAAATTTTCTTGAAGGTTTGTAAAGCCTTTAAAAACATTCATTTTGTGCATATCTTGCAATCATGGCATTCCGTGGGACCACATTTATTTAAGGCATTATGTCAAACAATTCACTGTCTTGCCTATGCTTCCATGTTTCTCGTTCATCAATCTCAACTTTCCTCTTCATCTCTATGCCTTAACTCATCATTTTTAATGCCATCTTGACATTCTATTTCACTATTTTTTTCTATTCCCCCTACACATTAGAATTTTTTTGTTGTTGCAATAATTCATCTCTCTGAAGGGATCCTTTTTTCTATTTATTTTACTACTATCAAGGTGTATAGATTTACTACAATTTACTTATCGATCACATTTTGTATTGTGAGAAGGAACTTGCTTTCCAGTATAATAGCCATGGTTATGCTTTTTAGTAGCTGCAAGTGGTAGCTCACTCTAAATGAAAGTTTAAAACTCGCTTTAAATGCTCTATTATGTAAGACCCCTTCCTTCATATCATAGTCTCAATCATTGTAATTCTAAACTTATGCTACTCCACTATTTAGTTTATGTGTACATCATTCATGTTGAGCAATGAGCAGGTGAAAATAATAAAGTGATATTTATGTTTAGCATACATTAATGTGACCTATGAATAAATGAGTAAGAATCTTTCTACTTGTTGCATGATATGTTGAAATATATCTATGTAATTCTTAGAATTGTTACTAGAAAGAAACAAGTTGGTCCACACTATTTCTAAGTTGGTGCAACTTAGAGAGAAGAAAAATATTATGCAAAGAGTAATAAAGATGGGGCCTAGCTACAAGGCCATGTTATGTACCCATGTAAAGATGCAATATCTCACAAATAGAGAGAAGGATAAAACACAGTGGGAAAATACCCCCCATAAGAGAGACCATTCAACTCCCCCTCAATGTTGAGTCTCCTATAATAAGGGTAGATGCTTGATATTGAATGCAAAAAATGATCCAAGACCATTTAACAACATTCCTAACCTTAGGAAGAAAAAAAAATAAGATAATATACATAGGACGTATTCCCATTTTGGAAAAAGAAGATGCATGAAGATGGATGATGAGTGATGTCTTTGAATAATGCACAAGTATCTCCATGTCGATGTTGAAAGCTATCCCACTCCAAGCATGTGTTATAGGCCACATTGTAGAAGAGGACTATCCAAAATCTCCTAGAAACAATTGTAGAACACAATTTAAATACAAAGATACATCTTCTAAAAACAAAGAAGCCTCCTCCAAGTAATTTCTAAGAGAATCCACACTCATGTAAAATTGTGAAAGATAATCATGTACAAAATGAACAAGAGGGTCAAAGTGTTCCCTCACAACGACTAGAGAAGGATCATATCCATCAAAGAGAATATGAATGAAATCGATGATTTATCTGAAATTTGAAATACATGAATCACAAAGAAAATCAATAATGTCTTTCAAGTACTCATACGAGGTAGTCATCTCTAGAAGATGATGTATGTCCTATTACACTAAATCACAACGAGCTAAAAAAATGGAAACACAAGCATCATTAGAAGCAATAATAGATGAAGGAGATGGAATATCAACAAGTGTTGTGAGATCCTAAAAAATAATACCAATATTCAAATGACCATACTGAATCTCCTCAAAAGTTTCCACACATAATTCCTGAATGTGAATATTTTTTTAATCATTAGGAGAAAAATGTGAGGTGTAGACTCAAGATTGGTGGTTGTGGACACGGAAAAATTAAACCTTCTACTTTTTCTCATGTTCAAGCCCTCCCAGTGGACTTTGGCTTCATTTTTCCTAGATTTAATGTTGTAATGTGGTCAACACATTCACATTAGGTCTTGGACCCTTGTGAATCATTAAGACTTCTAGGATGTCTTGTAAAAGTGTTGTAACCCACTTTCACACTTTTCTAGGACCCTTTCATTAAAATTTAATTAAATATCCTTCTTTTATCACTAACCAAGTCTTATTAGTGTTGTAAAGAGTTGTAACAAACTCTCATGCTTTTCTAGACTTGTCCTCACTAATTCAACCCTTTCTTATGTTTAAATACCCCCTTAATACACTTTCTAACCATACTTAAGTGTATTTTGAAGTATATTCGCATTAAACCTTATTTAATGCACTTTAATTTTTGACACCCAGTAAAATTACCCTAGTGGGAATAGCCACCTGGGGTGATGTAGTCCCACTAGGCACAAAAATAAAAATAATTTTAATTTATTAGTGGGATTTTATTCTCTTACCCTTGAGGTCAGCCCGTGATGTGTTATTTTCAAGAATTATTGGAAAATCATGTATAAATAAGGGTTTTTCCCCTCATTTTACACCTAGCTAATTCATCCAACATTCTAGCATTCATTCACTTAATCATTCTCAAGAATTCAAGCATCTCGAAGCATAATCAAGTCATCCATTGGAGCACTTCATTGCATATCTTTAGATTTATACATCAAGGGTTTGGTAAGTTTATGACATTGCATTTTATCTATTTACCATTCTCTTCTTATTTCATTTCATTTCATAGGGTTTGATTACCAAATTGGGGTTTGACCAAGGAAAACCGCTATACTCTAACCCTTAACCTTTTTTCCCCTCTTTGCATGTGTGTTTGTAGGTATTGAATGCAGATTTGTCAAATATTTTGGTGTTAAAAAGTAATCAACAATCCATAAAAGTTAGTATAACCGTAATTGAATCTTGGAGACCTCTTTCAACCTGTTTTCTACATATTCAAATGTGGACACCTATCAAGAAAGGAAGTGTAGACCGAAAGCTATAGAATCCTATCCCAAAATTGTAGAAAATCCCAGGTGGACTAAGTCACCATCTGTGGCATTAGTCCCACTACTAGGCCTGAAAAGTGGTTTCTATATTTCTGAGTACCCATTTGGCAGATTCCCATTTTGATAGATTTTCCCTGAAACTGGACTAAGTTGCGCAGCTCAGTGTAATTGTTCTAGTAAAAATTTCCAATTAACTCTATAGGATTCTAGAGCCTCTCTGCATTAGATTCTAGATTACAGGTGCACCTCTTTAGGTGGTTTTGCACATCACAATGTGTTTTCTAGCATTTTGCATTTCTTAGGTTTAGCATCAATAAATCATCTTTCTTTCAGTCTATTTCATCTAGAGATCATAGTTAGGCATATTGCATCCCTTTTACATTAATCTTGAGTGTATAAATTGGCATTTTGGGCTCATTTCTCTCATTCTAGGTGAAATACCCTAGAAGAGTTAGAGCATCTTGGACACCCAAAATCATTGACCACATTTTGGTGAACCAAAAAGAGAATGGACCACCTACCTATTATGTCTATAGCAGCCCACTATCTTTGGAAATCTTACAAACACTGATGCCACAAGGAATATAAATGCCTAGATTTGAGAAGTATGGAGGAAAGGGTGATCCTACTAATCATGTTAATGCTTACACAACCTTGTGTAGTGAATTTTTCCTTGATGATTAACTATTGGCCAAATTGTTTCCTAGGACTTTAAAAGAAAAGACACTGCCTTAGAGTGGTTTTCATCCTTACCAAATAATTCAATTCATTCATTCAATGAACTAGTTGATGCATTTATAAGTCATTTTCAAGTGCATGTGACTCCCAAAAAGACATTGGCTGACTTAATGAGATGCAAAAAAAATGTGGATGAAAAAGTAACTAATTTTATCTCACACTATCAGTCACTTAATGCCCAAATTGATGTCAAAATTCCTAATCCGCATCTCCAAAAGATGTTCATTGAAAATTTACAAAGTCATATTCAGGATAAGATTGACCATGATGAAATTTCCCTCCTTTATGCACTTGTGCACAACCCTTTGTGATTATCACAATTTGGTTAGCAGTCATGATGCCAAGTCCAATTCTAGCCATCGAAAAATCTGAACCTAGCACTTACAACAATTCACAACCATTTCAAAATCCAAACAAAGGGTTCTTACAGTTCAATCCCCCTCAACAACCAACTCAACCCATCAACAACCAAGTAGCAGCTATTAAAGCTGTGATACCTTATAGTTATGGAGATCCCAAATGACAATTTACACCATTACCAGACACTCTCCTTAACATGTAAATTACCCAACTTATACAACAACAAATGATTGCTTTACCTACTATTAAACCACTGGAAAATACTAAACCTTTTCCTCCAACCATTCAACCTAAGGCTTATTGCCATTATCATTGACAAAAAAGACAGAAAACAGAACAATGTAAGCATCTTAAACACCTTGTGCAAGACCTCATTGATTATGGTCATGTATCTATTTCAAATGTTAAAGGCAATAAGTTTATTTCCCCACCAAATAAAAATTTGCAAATTTTTACCGATCTGATGCCCAAGCACAATGTGTCATTTGTCAAAGCTAGTGAAACTCAACACAATGATGTCATGAATGTTCATACAGATTTTGCACATTCTGATCCTATTCTAGATAACACTACTTCTGATCCTATAAAGGAAATGTTCAGTGTGATAGACATTATCCCTCATAAGGGATAACCTAAGAAAAATCTTGATATTACTTTCTCTTCTAAGGATATTCTTTTGAATCTTCCCAATGGTCCTCTTTACATAGCCGACCGTATTTATGATAAGCCAACTAATGGGATACTCATAAATCTCACATGTGGCAAGAATGTGATCACTAAGGAATTTCTGGTATTACATGATCTTTATCAAGATGATTATGACAAACCAAGAGCATGGATCAAAACACAATGGTTTTGTGTGCCCTACGATAGGATTGATTGTTCTTTCATTACAAATAGGACCTAAGACAATGGATGTTACCTTCTCTATCATTCCATAATCGAATCAGTTTCATTTGCAACTAGGCCATCCACGGCTTTGCTTGATGAAAGTTGTCCCTTCAATCATACACAAATGTTTGAAGTTTCTGCTTGATAATGACATATTCACTATTAACCATAGTGGCTCTAATCCTGTCTTCTAAAGGAAATTTCTCTAGAAGCATTTTGGCCTAAACCCATGGAACCTATCATGCCTTGTAAATACTTTTTTTTTTCATTGCTTACCGAAAGTTTAAAGCAAAGAAAATTGCCGAATTGTCCCTCCGCAACATGTCCCCATCCACTTCTGACACTCCCATCCTAGATGAGACAATGCTTCAACTTGAACCTGAACTACGAACTCAAGATCAACCAACAATAAACACTTCACCTTCATCATGCAAATGCCCAAGAGATAATGAAACTAACCCCATCATGTCCCCTCGCATAAAACAAGTTTATAAAATAAAAGAGAAAGTGATTGACCCACCTCCTATGGTTCCTTCTATTCCTCCCCTTAAGGAAGAAAAGGAGCCTATGGTGGATCAAACCACTCTTACACCAACAAAACTTCATAATAGAATCAAAGGAAACCGAGGTGCTAGGGAGCGTCGTCGTTGACGTCGTTTCCTTGCTCGTTAATCACAAATTGAAGAAAACAAAGAAAATCAACCTCCGCATTTAACAAAAGCAATACATGTGACAACCTGCCACCCCAATCTCAACTAAATGATCCAGTACAACAACAAAAACTCCTGATACACCCTTCATTAGACATTACCATCCATCCTCCTATTCTAATTAATTTGGATAACAATGATGAAACAACTAAAATAGACGAAGAGGTGCATAATGATTTGAATACATTATTTTCCTCTTCCATGAGCTTAAATGATACATCTCCTACAACAAGTATAGAACCTAGTACTTCCCCTAGTTCGACACTTGCACTTGTCCCTTTGGATAGTTTCCCACCCTCAGCTCTCATTTTGAACATGATTGGGAGGCAGATGACTTGCTTGATAGTTGACTTGCATTTTCCTAACTAGTCTTTTGCACTTTCTTTTTCTTTTCCTTTTCTATGTACATGTGTATTGTGTTCCCCCATAATGTGATTTTTGATGTTCTCCTCTCTTCATAGCATTCTTCTATTTTTCTCTCCATTCTTCTATATGTCATACATCACTTTTTTCTTTTGCATTTGTTTTTTGTTTTCCTTTTAGGGATGATGCAAAGTGTTGAGACACCCTATGTCTCTTCCATGTTGACCCGAAAGGTCCTTTTTATTTTTCTTTTTCACCTTTGTTTTGTGTTTTCCTTTTTGGGATGACGCAAAGCATTGAGACACCCTATGTCTCTTCCATGTTGACCCAAAAGGTCTTTTTTTTTTTGCCTTTGTTTTGTGTTTTCCTTTTGGGAATGGCGCAAGGCATTAAGACCACATGTCTCTTTCATGTTGACCCAAAAGCTTTTCCTTTTCTTTCACCTTTTCATTTTCCTTTTGCTTGTGTTTTACTTTTGGGGATGATGCAAAGTGTTGAGACATCCTATGTCTCTTCCATGTTGACCCAAAATGGATTTTCTTTTTCTTTTGTTTTTTCTCTCTTTGTGTCATTCTTCCAGTTCTATGTGTATTTTGGGAATGATGACAGTTTTTAGCTCTTTAATCAAAACATTGTAGTAATGAACATACTAACTCCAAATCCATAGATCCCTTATGTGTTTGGTGTGTTCCTTTTTGGGGGAAACCCCTCTTTCTTTTGTTTCTTTCTCTCTTGCATGACACAACCTTACTTGGAAACGTATGACTTGGCATAGTGGCTTTCCAAGTTGGATCTCATTTCTTATTTTTTCTTTTTTTTTTTGCATTTTTCATTTGCTACTTTAAAGTAATTTCTCACAGAATGGTGTGTAGTAATTCCTTTAAAGTGGGGGCATACATTTGCATTATTCATTATTCATTTTTCTTTTCCTTTGTTCTTAGTGCAGCCTTTTTACTTTATACAATGTGTTTTGTCACTTTGTGGATGATATTGGGTGTGATGTCTTTCATGAGCATGATCTATCTTACCATATTGCATTCCTCTTAGTGGCTTGATGCAAGACACTACATCCCCTAAGCTGCGAATTTTCTATTCTTTGATCGGTCCTCTCTTGGAGACATTAGACATAATGTTGCCTAAGTTAAATACCTCATATGAACTAAACATGACTCCTTTGAACATATTTTTGCATGTTGTATTTTTCATTTATATGGCCAACTTTCATAGCACAACTTGCATGCCTATGGTGCCATTGCTTTTTTTCATGAGTTCTAAGCATATGATGTTTTTCTTGTCTCATGAAGCACAAAACAACATTGACCTTTGTGGCACCTTATTAAAGTTATTAGGAGGTATAACTTTGGTATGGTTGAGCGGGAAGCTCATTCAAAAAACCAGAAGTTCTATGTTGTGGATTTTTCACCTTGTAGAAAACCAGAAGTTCTATCGCCCCATAGTGAGTATACTTGGGCCTTCTCACCCGACGGACAATCATGAGTTTTATCGCCCTAGAGTGAGTACACATTTCCAAAAAAATAGCCTAGGTTTGATCCACAACGGGCTAGAAAAATGATTGAAGCTTTCTTTCATTCCTTTTCATCATTTTCATGTGTGTTCCTTTGCATTCATGTTTGGTTTTCCATGAGATATTCATCCTAGGGGCTTCATTATCCCTCTCGATTGTTGTCGTCTCATCTTACTAGCATGAGTACATTTCAACCCCTCTTGATTGCATGATCAACTACTTTACTGTGAGTTTGAAGTAGGTTCATCATCTCACTAAAGCGAGGGCTAACTGTGGACACGGAATAAAGTAACCCTTCCACTTTTTCTCATGTCCAAGCCCTCCTAGTGGACTTTGGCTTGATTTTTCCTAGATTTAATGTTGTAATGTGGTCAACACATTCACATTAGGTCTTGAACCCTTATGAATCATTAAGACTTCTACGATGTCTTGTAAAAGTGTTGTGAAGTGATGTAACCCACTTTCACACTTTTATAGGACCCTTTCATTATAATTCACTTAAATATCCTTGTTTTCTCACTTACCAAGTCTTATTTAAAAGTGTTGTAAATATTTATAACAAAATCTCACGCTTTTCTAGACTTGTCCTCACTAATTCAACCCTTATGTTTAAATGACCCCTTAATACACTTTCTGGCCATAATTAAGTGTATTTTTAAGGATATTCCTATTAAACCTTATCTAATGCACTTTAATTTCTGACACCCAGTAAAATTTCCCTAGTCAGACCAAGTTGCCACCTAGGGTGACTTAGTCCCACTAGGCACAAAAATCAAAATAATTTTAATTTCTTGGCGAGATTTTATTCTCTTGCCCTTGAGATTGGCCTGTGATGTGTTATTTTTAGGAATTATTGGAAAATCAAGTATAAATAAAGGGATTTCCCCTCATTTTACACCTACCTAATTCATTCAACATTCTAGCATTCATTCACTTAATCATTCTCAAGCATTCAAGCATCGCTAAGCATAATCAAGTCATCCATTGGAGCACTTCATTGCATATCTTCAGATTTATACATGAAGGGTTTGGTAAGTTTATGAAATTGAATGTTATCTATTTATCATTTTCTTCTTATTTCATTTCATTTCATAGGGTTTGATTACCAAGTCGAGGTTTGACCAAGGCAAACCGCTATACTCTAACCTGTAACCCTTTTTCCCATCTTTGCATGTGTGTTTGCAGGTCTTGTATGCATATTTGTCAAAGAGTTTGGTGTCAAAAAGTGATCAAAAATCGATCAAAGTAAACATAACCCTAATTGATGCTTGGAGATCTCTTTTAGGCCATTTTCTACAAATTTAGATCTAGACACATGTCAAGAAAGGAAGTGCAAACTGAAAGCTACAGAATCTTGTCCCAAAATTCTAGAAACTCCTAGGTGGACTAAGTTTCCATATGTGGCGAATTAGTCCCACTTTTAGGCTTGAAAAGTGGTTTCTATATTTCTAAGTACCCATTTGGCAGATTCCTATTCCAACAGATTTTCCCTAAAACTATACTAAGTCACCTAGCTTGGTGTAAGTGTCCCAGTCAACATTTCCAGTCAACTCTGGAGGATTTCAAAGCCTCTTTGCATTATATTCTAGATTCTAGGTGCACCTCTATAATTTTTTTTAATTCTTTTATCATTTACTTACATTCTTAGGTCTTTTTGCATATCATAATGTGTTTTCCAGCGCTTTGCATTTCTTAATTTTAACATCAATAAATCATCTTTCTTTCAGTATATTGCATCTAGAAATAATAGTTAGGTATATTGCATCCCTTTTATATTAATCCTGAGTGTAGACATTAGCATTTTTGGCCCATTTCTCTCCTTCTAGGTGAAATACCCTAAAAGAGTTAGAGCATCTTGGACACCCAAAATCATTGTCCATAGTGATCAACGTCCACAATTGCAACTATGTTTCTACTATTTAGATCCTATATTATAATAGAATATACTTTGAACTCAACACTTTCCCTGCTCCACCATGTGTGATTCGATAGATAGAAAGGATATTGGTTGATAATGAAGGTATACAAAGATCATTATTTTTTTCTCATCCATGTCAATGGATCCCTTCCCATAAACATGCATGTATCTATCGTTAGCCATCAAGATGTATGGTGATGAAAAAGACTCAAATAAAGCAAACAAACTCTCAGATGAATCCATGCAATGTGATGATTCCAAATCAAGTATCCACCTCTTTGACTCAGAATATGCAATGCAACAAGTGCTTACCCCTTATATCTATCATAATTTGAAGAAGAAGAAGATGGTGAACCCTTTGATGTTAAAGGAAAATTGATTCGAGTCTTCTTAAGAAGATTCTTCAACCCATCAATATGTTTAGAATAACATTGATTTTCATCCACTAGTACACAAACAACAATATATGACTAAATAAACTACTAAAAATTGCATATAAATGACTAACTTTAGTCACGTGACTATTAGTGGTTTATTTGTAGTCATTTATAACACTGCCAAATTTATGACTAAACTATTTTAGTCATTGATTTGGTCATTGATTTGGTCATTGATTTAGTCATTGATTTAGTAATTAACTTAGTCATTTATTTAGTCATGGTAGTGATTTATTTAGTCAGATATTTAGTCATTAATTTAGTCATATATTTATTCATTGATTGTTGTTAACTGGTCTTTTATTTAGTCATGGTAGTCATTTATTTAGTCATATATTTAGTCATTACTTTAAATAGTCATTAATTTAGTCATTTTTATGTACTGGTTTCCATTAATTGGTAGTAAATATAGTCATGAAATGAATAATTTATTAAATACCATAAATTTTATAATGGAAAACTAACATAATATTAAACTTGAATTAAAACATAAAAGAAAATAAAAATATTGCATATATGAACAAGGTACAACATGCTAGAATTAAAACATTGATTCAACATCATGATAAATAAAGTTAATCTGCAATAAAAAATTTAATGCAAATACATACATACATATATATATATATATATATATATATATATATATATATATATACAAGTTACAAGATGTAAAAGTTGCCTAAGAGTTTTCAAATCTTTCAAATACACCATGATAATTAAGATCCCTAAACAACACATTCGAAATACTGCATAAAGCAGTGAGCCAAGATGTCTAAAAACTAGTACATAATAAACATGTTGAACTATGTCATTTTTTGCAAATATTTTAGTGGCCACCATGTGAATATTCCCTCTTTTTCTTTCAGACGAACAACTCCATCTATTTTGTCTTCATAAATAATAGGTATGTTACTTGTGACGCTTAAAATGTTGACATTTGCATCTCTTGTTCCTTTCAAGTTGACTTCATGTACAATACATAGGGAGTGAATCTGCCCAATGCCTATAGCATCACCATCAAATTGATCCAACACCCTAACTTTATCCTCTTTTTTGAGTTTAATACATTTCATCAAAAAGAAAAAAAGAAAAGAAAACACATTATATTACATAGATAATGATTACCCTTATTTGCATAATAAAACAACTATTACTTACTTAAATAGTACTTGCATGTGTGTGTTAAAATAATTGCAATGATCAATCTAATTTACTAAAAAATCAACACTCATAGCAGTGCTTACAATGTTACTATTAGCTTCATGCTAATTAGATACAATGGCCACAAATATAAACACTACATTAAACCATGCATGCATACCAGACACATAAGGTTATGACAACATTGTTGCACATAAGAAAGGTAGCTAATATACAAAAACAAAGAATGCAATATGAGAGCACTACTACTACTACTGCAAGGTGAAGGTGAAATATATTGGGATGTACAAAAATAGTGGCATTAAAGCTTTGAAACATAACCCCATGGAGTAAAAAATTGGGAAAAAATCTAGAAAAAATTGAGAAAAATTCGGATTAAAAAAAAAAGGTAAAAAATTGTAGAACAAAAGATAAAAACTTTTTCTTTTGAAATTGAAAGTCATTTCATTAGCCTAGAGATATAGAGAGCAAATAAAATAAAGACTTTAACTAATGAATTGTAAAAAATAGATTTTTGTAGTTTATATTCATATTTTTTATTACATTGCATTGCACATTTTTCAAGCTCAAAGCATTTCACATTGCATAACTAATAACTAGATTTTGATAGATGAAAAAATCTCAATTACAATATAGTTTTTACAAAGTCAACCTAAGTAGTTATGCAATTACTTCACATTGCATAACTAATAACTAGGAGGAGCTACCAATTGCATTTGCTTGTCATGGAATTCTATGAGACCACATTTCTTTGAGGCATTTTTTCAAATAGTTCACTACCTTGTCTATGCTACCACATTTTCCATACATGTCTACCAAAGCATTTTGTCAAAAATTTCATTTCCTTGTTGCTATGGCTAAAAGCCTAAAACAAGTGCTTTCAAACAAGCTATGGATGCTTGGAAAAATTCTATCAAAAGCATAATAGTAAGCATGCGACCATAATAATTTGAGACTCCATAAATCTTTCCATGTCCCTAAATAAAAATTAGCACTATTTGCCTAGCAATGCCTCATCGGTGGAACCCCCATTATAGCCTCATCGATGGCCTAATGAAAGAAACTCATAACCTAGTATTGGTGTAATAATACCCTATTGGGCTCACTCCTAAGGCGCTCCCCCCAATAGATCGACAGAGTCAACAAAAGTAAGCACATCATTGTGAGACATGAATATCAGTGGAACAAATGTTTGCATTCCCTCGATGGCCCGATATAACCATGGATTATCAAGTGCATAATGTATATCATTGGAGTTGGGGTGAATTGGGGTGATGTTATCTGGAGTCCTACCAATAGACCTAAGGAAATTTGTTCATTGGTGGAGAAGGTGGATATCCGTGGAAGAAGAATCACAGTCTCACTGATATGGCGATAATGATTATTACTAACTGATGTGACATGCTGAGGCATTGTTGAGATATTTAAAATAAATGTTCTTCCTAGATGACAAGACTAAAATGGGTGGTACGTTTTAGGGAGCTCTATAATGGTGTCTGTTAATGTAGCTTTTCTATGCAAAATATCCATTCATAACAAGGGAAAATATGTTATCATTTAGATATCAATATCATTGCTCAGGAATAAACCTAAAGATGACTACAAATGAAAGTAGAAAAATAAAGAATAAAATAGTTGTGTGATAAAGACATTACTAATAAATGAAGGCGTAATTGTAGAAATAAATTAAGGAGAAATTGCAGGTTTTAATTCTTCAATTAAATAAGAGAAGTGTGTGGAGTCAGGTGGTGGGGATGATCATATGCTAAGCATTTATGGAAAGGAATGTGAATGAAGTTATTAAATTATAAAGACATTACTTTCTCGATGCTTCTCTATTGTGGCGAAAAATAGGTGTGAAAATGGTGTATAGGAGGCGATGGATTTGTCGCTGTAGAGGTGATGGAGGTTGGTTTCTTGCTTAAAATGAAGAAACAACTCTCACACTTTTATGGAGAAGCATCAGTAAAGAGACTGATGGGGTGTTTCATATACAATGATGAACAATTAGTACAGTTAGTGCAACTAATTCTAGGAAGAGGATTCAACGACCTCAAGCACAGGTACAAAACTAATTTGAACATTTATTCATTGTTAATGGCTTGGGGCTTAGATTTGGGTGAGCTGATTGAAGTTGTGAAAAAGGTGATGAAGGCATTGGTGCATAAGGATTATTTGGAGGTCATGGAATCACTGTTGGAATGGGTGATTCCGAGAGTTGGGATAGATATCAGTGAGTGATTTGAAAGTGAAGAGGATGAAGAAACTAAGAAATGTGTACCCTTTGTGAAATGGCCATAAGGAAAACTTAAAGTCAGATGGAGAGAGGGAGCAGCACGCTAGTGGAAGGCTCTAAAATTGATTGTGGAATTAATAGAGGTTGAGGCGGTGATAGTGAAGACAAAAGATGAAGTGGAGCGACTGGAGAAGTTGGAGCAACGACCTTGGAGGAAGAAAAAGATGAAGAGGACCTCTATGGAAACTGTGGTGAGTAGCTCATCTACAACTCTATAGTAAACATAATCCTCTGCCATTAATTTGAGTTTTTTGGTTGTCTGTAGTTAGTTTTTGGGGATTTTACAAAACTATGGGCAACAAAAAGGAGTTTTTGGTTTGCAGGGTAGCTAGTAGTTATTCAAAAAGGATGATGAATGTAATTTTTGAGTGAAATTTTTGATTATGAAATAGTTGTTAAGGACTGGCAGTGAAGTCACTATAGATAAACTGTAAATTTTGAAAACAATGAATATATAAACTCTCCAGCCATACAACTATAATCTCAAAAAATATAATTGTAAATAAGGAAATTAATAGTTTGAATTCAAGTAATCTATGTATATTTTCAAACATTAATATTCTCCAGAACTATCATATAAACTTGATTTAATAAGTAATAAGCACTTACTGGTAATCATGCCTGCCCACCAAAGTGGCTCATATAGGTAAGAATAACCTCCCACTCCAACAATAATTTTTTCATGGTCACTATTAGTATGTAAAAATAAATTTGGAAAGAATAGAGTTGTAGAGATAGAATAGAATGAAGACTCTAAAGAAGCTATTTTCACATTGAGGCTTTTTGACAATCCAACATGACACTGAAGCTTAGTGTTTGATTTTTGTTCAACACTGTAAAAACAAGAAATGAGCCATGGGATAGAACATTGAAATCAATTTGTTTTTCAAAATAAGTTAGTATACTAAAATGTGAAAGGAGATGAAAGAATAATCAAAGAAATGTGTTAAAAGGGCACCTCCATTTACATGTAGTGCAGGTGGCAATTGTCTAAATTTTGAAGTTCAATATTGAAATTTTATTTAAAATTGAAATATAAATGTCCTTAGTTGATCAAAAGTAATTAGTAGATAAAGCTAACTAGTTCAAAGTATTCACTATCATGTTTACACATTCCCTAAGTATCTACTAAACAAATAAATCTTGTGTAGAATGTATATATTTCTAATTTGAAGATCATATTTACAGTCATGGAGAGTTACATGAGGTATAGGTCAGGTCTCTAGCTGATATATAATTGGTGAAAATCTAAGGTCTTAAGTTGTCCTACCCAATAATCTTTATTCCAATCTTTAAATGACATAAAATATTGAGGCTTATCCTTTGTTGTTCTCAATCAAACCATCTTAACCATATCATACTAAAAGTCTATTGATAGGACCAAAAAATGTAAGTTTTGAGAGTCCCACTCAATCTCAAGGCCAAAAACATAACATTTGGCTTAAAACAAGTATAAAACAAAATATTCAAATAGTACATTGATATCTTCAACAAAACCCTAAGTACTTAAATCCTTCCATGGTTTTTTGTTGATGTAATTAAATTATCACAGATGATCTAAAAGGTCAAAGGGCTTTCATTTTTCTTGTAAGTTGTAAGCCCTAAAAACAAGTCAGTTAGTCATCGAGGTAAATACATGAATGGAACATGGGTGAGGTAATAGTCTAAGGGTGCTAACTCGAGACACAAAATATCACACACAAAAACTAGAGAATATTATTGTATTCGGAATAATGAAATTCTTAAATGCAGAAGTTCCCAAATCCTTGAGTTCTATAATACATGCCCTTACAAAAAATTACAAAAGTTCCCTTTTCTCAGTATGCACTCTTTCCCCCAAAAAAGGCTACCCAAAAATCAGAAACTAGCCCATAAATAACCACTTTTCCATTTGGAGCCAAAAACACATTCGAATTATGAGTTTTAGCGGCTCGGTGCTGAAAATTACAATTTGAAATTCAAATTTTAAAACTACATTAAAATTTTAGTACATTTTTGAAAATGCACGTCAACTTCTGAGAGCCATAACTTTTGATCCGGGCCTCCATTTAATGAACCATTTGAACTGTTGAAAAGGTCTCAGAGTGAGGAACATGCTAAGAATTTTTTTTCTGGTTCCAAAAAATTTTGGGCTTGTATGAGACCTTTTAGTGCCTCAAACTAGACTTGAAATATTTTTTAGGGAAAAAAGTAGAAACGAAAACTTGAATAACTTTCAAACCGAGAATTATCTTGACCTGATTATTTCACCAAAGTGCTTATTTTTCCATCCTAAAGATTCCCATAAATTTTTGCCTCTTCACGGCTTCCAATTCAAAATTGCTAAAAATAGAAGTTGACCAAGAAAAGTAGAAATGCAATTTTGAAAGTTGGGAACTCTTATTTGACAAAAAGGGTATCCAAAAATGCTAAAAAATATAGAAAAAGATAACAAAAAGGAACATAAAGGAAAGCATATTTTTGGGTGATAAGGTATTGCCCTTACACCACTGGATGCTCCTACATTAGTCAGTCATCAATGTAAATACATGACTGAAACATGGGTGAGGTAATAGTCATCAAGGTGATTACATGACTGTAACAATTGTGAGGTAATAGAAGGAACAAGTGTGACGTAACATAAGGCATTATACCTCTGTCCTCATCACCCAAATCAAGATTTGAGGCAAGCAGAGGAATGTAGCCTACTCACTACTTTTTCACAACAAACTTTAATCTATACTTTCTTTATAAATGTTCTAAAAAGGAATGTCATATGACCACAAAAATAATTTCAACTATCACAATTATATGATTTGTCATCAACACCATCTCATCACAAAACCATCAGTTACAATTTAATCATGACTGAGGAAATACATACCTGGTACATCCTATTCAATACAAGGAAGGTGAGCTTAGTCACTTGTTCAAGCCAACAAGTACCCCCATAACCTCTCTCCTCCTAGCAAGTACCACCCCTCGAGTTCTCTCAATGGACCCTTCTTCCCATCAAGCTTCGATATGATGTATTTTTTTTGATGCAAAGCAATTTGGCTTTGAACAAATCATCACAAAACAAGTTGATTCAAACAACCAATTGATTCACAAAACTCTTCCAAATCACTCCTTTGCAAAAACTCTTCAACTCATCTAGTAGGTCTACAGAGCCAAATTTTTTACTTTATCTCACAATGAACTACTCAACAATCAATATATCTACTCTTTTAGACACCCTTTAAGGAAAACTATAACTTACCTTCAAAACCATCATGGGTCACTTTGGAGCATGTCACAAAAAACCTAGAAACAACACTATCCTAATAGACCAATTAGGCCTCTATTTCAATGGAGGTACCTCAAATTATTTCCTCCAAATCCTTCTTATTAGTCAACATAGGTCCCTAATCAACAATTTTTAGATGGGAAAACTCTCATCTAACCTCTATAACTAAAAGCCCTCACTTTACACTAGCTTGGGGTAGGGTTTATTGAAAAATGGCATTACCGACCTCTCACAGCTCTGCCACTACCTCCAACACTCTTCATTATGCCTACACACACTTACAATATGAATTGGTCAATCATGACCTTATTAATGACTTCTAGACTCAAAACTCAAATTGACCTAAGACCTCCATGAATCAACATTTCACAAATACCTTGGTGCTCCTACACCAGTTTTTAAATGTTTAATTCAAGAAGAAATAGAGCTATTTAGATATACAAGGAAAAATCAAATACATTTTTAAATTTATGTATTGGTATTGCAAACTCTTTAATGAAGGCTTAGACTAGGGTTTTCCTAATTGGTGCCTCTAGATTCTAGGTTAGAATCTTACAAGACTTAAATAGTGTACATACCAACCTCCACTTTATTGTCACAACCACCTTTGTTACTATTTCCCCCCTCAATTCATCATAGTACCATTGCTAGGAGTCACCCAGAGGTCTCTAATAGATGATAAGGTGTAATCAGCAAGAGGGGTGTATACCTTTGTCCCTACCAAAAAGGTCTTATGTGGTTAGGTAAAACCCCACCTTGAAACCCCAAACCATATAAACTTGATTTTATGAAAAAAGACATTCAGTAATATAGGAAAATCTGACTCTACAACATTAAAAACACCAAATAACAATAGCTATAGGAAAAACTAGCTTAAGTAGACAATATATGCAAGATGTGAAATCATAGAAAAAACACTTGAATTGTTTGATAGAATGCCTCAAATAGATGCCATCTCATGGAATGAAATGATTGATTGCAGAGTGTGCACAAAATGGATTTTGCAAGGAACCTCTCAAAATATTTGAATTAATGAAGCACTCTAGAACACATCCTAACATTATAAGATTTGCTTGGGTTCTAGGTGCATGTAGTCATGTAGGTTTAGTGGATGAGGGTTGCACATACTTCACATGCCAGTAACCCTTATTGCATTACAAGTTACATATATAGTTGATAATTAGGTGTGAATGGTTGATCAACCATTCATATTTTTATCATGGATCCTAAAAATGTTACAACTTATGTTCTTCTCTAAAACATTTATACGAGGTTCAAATAGTAAAGCAATTGATGAAAGGCAAAGGAATTAAAAAGATACCTAGATGTTATAGTTGGATATGCTCCGATAGACATATATGCAAGATGTGGAATCATAGACATAACACCTGAATTCTTTGAAATAATGCCTCAAAGAGATGTCATCTCATGGAATGAAATGATTGATTGTAGAATGTGCACAAAATGGATTTTGCAAGGAACCTATCAAAATATTTTCCCAAATTTGAGGATCTCTAATGTTTAAGGCACGTTTTTCCCAAAATAGCCTAACACATTTTCTTCCCATGCCCTGTTGTTCCTTATCACCATTTTGCTTCAACTTCCTAGCTCTAAACCAAATCATGATGATCATAAAAGCAATCCCAATCTTCTAAGTACACTTGTCTTCATGTTGGGTTGTTTAAACAAGATTTGATTGAGTTTGAAACACCCATTCAACTCTATTTGGTTCCAAACAAAATTTTTCGTATCATCTGAAACAAAACCTTTGAACTCCATCTGCTTCATTCTGATAGAAATGGCTAGAATACTTCACACACCAAGGGTTCATCAAACAGAACAAAGAAATAATGCAACTAAGAAAAGTTGCATAGCAACCAGAAATAGTAGTGCAACAACCAAGAAAATTTATAATAGTTGAAATCCATGGTCAGTATAACATTCTTCCTGACTATTGAGTATAAAAGAACATATTCATTGATTCAAAATTCTATCAACAAATCAGCTATGGTGTAGAAATTCTTGTCTGGGATGATACATGATTTGGTGCCATGGAGGTTGTATATTGTTGGGGATCTCTTTTAGATGCATTTATCTAGTGCTCTCTTTCACCAAGGATTGGTTTTGTAAAGTGAACTCTCGGTGGGGCTTATCCGATCCAATTGAGATATGCTCTGTTGGGTTTAAACTGATTTGGCTAGGATCCATTGGGCCAAATAAATCCTACTTCCATTAGATGATGTGTTAACAAAAATTTTCTTGGTGGTTCTTGTTCGTCTCTAATTCTAATGCTTGTTTGGTATGTGATAGTAGAACAAAATTATTTGAAAAGGGCCACCTTATTGGTCTATCAGTTGGATGTGTCTTCTGGTCCCATCAATGCATCGACAGTTCTATTTTTTCATTGATGTGAGGATCTTCTATTGACAGGATGATCCCATTCCCATGATGGTCTAATGGGGATGTCATTGGTAGAGTTTGTGCCTATTGTCGGGACTTGGGTGGTGGTTCCAACAATGAGCTGATGGTCGTGTTATTGCCCTTTCATTTCTATGATGTATCTTATGAATTTCTTAATGTGACCCTTTTTAGATCACCTTCAGCGTAACTTCCAACTCTTCTTTGTAGTCACCATCTTAGTTATGTTGGTATTGTTCTTCTTTATTTCTGCTCATCTTATTTTCAGCTTTTGTCTTCTTACCAGTGTTTGGCATTGACATTTAGGGTTACTTTGTATTCTTAAAACTCTTCATGCATTAGTCTATGTTCTCCTAAAATCCTTCAAAACATGACAAAACTAGTAGCATGTCAATGAAGTCCAAAATCTTGAAGATACTCCATTGACTATTATTCAGGTATGTGCAAGATCATCATGGAAAAAACGGCCCTTAAGTGGCAAAAAAATCATAAAAATCAGAGTTAGGCAACTTGACGTAAAAAATTGAATAATTTATCTATATTATTTCACAAATATGTAAGAATAGAATCTGTAACAAATTGAATTTAGTTTCTAAACTACTAGGTCTTTTTTAAAATCTATTTGGTGAAAATTTGAAATTTCAATGTAGTAGTACTTAAATTTCACGGAAAAAATTAGAAGTAGGTGTCTGTGACCACCATAACCACAATAAAATGATAATATTTTTTATAAGATTTTTGATATAAGTAGAGGACTCATGTCCCGATGTGATGCATAATTTTTTGTAGTTTTTTTCTTAGTAAATAATTAATTATGATTTGTTTATTACAACTTTTAAAAAATATAAAAACTCATATGTCTAACCACCTTAACTTGGTCAAAACTTCATGAAATTCATTTTTTTAATCCTGTAGTATGTGAAGCATAAAATGTGACACATGTTTCAGATTCAAAATATGTGATACCGTTTGAAAGCAATAAATGTTTTTCAATTAGCCTATCAATAAGGACTTTAGTCATAATTCAAATAGAAAATGAATAATAATTATTTGTTAAATTGAAAGTAAAACATAATTTTGGTGGAAAGATAAGAATCTCCTTTAAAAACCCTTTTTGTTTCATCAATTTTGGGTAAAAAAAAGTTGTCAGCCACATACCCTACACATACCTATCATATCGCCATTTTTTGGCCCATCATGATCCTACACATACCTATACTTTTTTCCACTAAGCTTGTTTACCACTGTCCCTAGCATGGCAAAATTTTTATAGGCTAATGCATGCTCTTTCATCCATTGTATAGCTACTCACTTTTTACACTTCTCATAATACTCAGGGTTCCATAAATTAGCCTTCCTGTTTATTAACTTTAAACCTTTGGGTTATGGACCCCTCCAAAGTCTTTCATATGACTAATTCATTGTAAAATCCAACACCAATCACTAACAACCATATAACCACTAGTTAGCTTTATCTACCAGGTATGTGCAGGATCATCATGGAAAAAACATGCCCTTAAGTGGCAAAAAATTCAAAAAAGTCAGTGTTAGGCAACTTGACGTAAAAATTTGAATAAGTTATCTATATTATTTTAAAAATATGTAAGCATAGAATCTGTAGAAAATTGAATTTAGTTTCTAAACTACTAGGTTTATTTAAAAATAAATAAAATTTATTTGGTGAAAATTTAAAATTTCAATGTAGTAGTACTTAAATTTCAGAGAAAAAATAAGAAGTAGGTGTCTGTTTGACCACTCTAACCATAATAAAATGATAATATTTTTTTATAATATTTTATATATAAGTAGAGGACTCATTTCGGATGTGATGCATATTTTTTTGTAATTTTCTTCCAAGTAAATAATTAATTATGAATTTTTATTACAACTTTTAAAAATTATAAAAACTCGTATGTCGACCACCTTAACTTGGTCAAAACTTCATGAAATTTAATTTTCTTTTTTAATCCTATAGTATGTGAAGCATAGAATGTGACGCATGTTTTAGATTCAAAAAATGTGATACCATTTGAAAGTTAGAGATGTTTTTCAATCAGCCTATCGATAAGGACTTTAGTCGTAATTCTAATAGAAAATGAATAATAATTATTTATTAAATTCAAATTAAAGTATAATTTATATTGGTGGAAAGCTGGAAGTCTCCTCTAAAAACCCTTTTCGTTTCATCAATTTTGGGTAAAAAAAAGTTGTCAGCCACATACCCTACAAATACCCATAATATTGCCACTTTTTGGCCCATCATGATCCTGCACATACCCTACCAATGATATCAATGGATAGTTGAACTACCAAGGTGGAAGGTGGACCAATCTACCAAAATCTACTAATGGTCTAGATCAATTTTACGTCAATATTAATGGTCAAGGGAGATATTCTCTTCAACCCAAAATTACTTGAACATCTTTGACTTCAAAATACAACCAAGACATGTCCTGTAAACTTATTTTTTTGCACTTGACTATATAACATTTGGTTCACCTTGAAGATCAACAGCTTTAACAAATCAGTAGACTACTAAAGTGGTGAATGGTATGATTTTTCAAAGTACCCACATCCACCAAAGTTCATTAGATCACACCACATGGTTTCACCAAAACCATTTGATAAAACTACTTGATATCTATAGGCTTTACATAAACATCAATCAACATTGAAAGTGCAAATCAACTTGCTCCAAAGATTAGTGATTATAACCAATTGGTGGATGGCTAGAAACTGTTGAGTGGTTTTATTCACCGAATTGCAAACATCGTTGAAATCCACTAGTTCATGCCACATGGACATATCATATGCACCTAGCTTCCTAGTTTCCATCAATGGCCGCAATTTTCTCTTCTCAAGATTGACACCTTCAATAGATGGTTGAGGAGATTGGTATCTCGATCTACTAATATGCTACAATACATTAGATTGTGCCAAGTAGCCACAATTTCCATTGCCAAATAGGGACCTTAACACAAACATGTTGCACCTCTATCCCAATAAGGATCATACACCTCAACATCCCTTTGAAAAAGGATCCATGTTGGAGATGCCACTACTAACAATAGAGGCCTTTTTGGCAGATCAATATATGGATATTGAACCCACCATGCTGGTCTACCAAGATTATGGGACCATTATCCAATCATCAAACAAACAAGATCAAATCACTTAAATGAAATATAACCTCCTATAACAAGTCAATGAAAGAATATAATAGAAAGGTGAAGGCAGCGGCAAAGTTCTTTGGCCTTCACATAAATTTGATGAACCAATTTTCCATTAACACAACTCAAGAACTCAACCAAGGTAGCAAAGATTTAAAAATCCAATGGAGCCAAGGAACCAATGCTTTGAAAAAGGATTTAGCCAATCACATAACAGGTGGGAGTACATTGTACTAGATAAAGCTTATGCAAAATTTGATTATAGTGGAAGATTATTTTGTTTCTAGAACTCCTCACAAACAAACCAAATCCTATTGAATCATTCATGGTCAAATTATCTAGCAAGTTTAACAAGGCTACACATAGAGCCACAAAAAGATCAGTTAGATTTTTTTTCAACACCCATCTCACATTTCAATTGGTGTGATTTGGTCCTCAATTGAGCTATGAGCATCTTCATTTTCCATTTGTTAGTGAAATCAAGCCCCGTAATTTTTTTTTCAAAGACTATCTCAAGTGGGTTCAACTAAATATGAAGCTCATCTACTTCTTATCTTTTCAACACAAGAAGACCAAAACCTCAGTTTTGTTGGTGTTGACTTAGATCATGAGTGCCAACAACATCGGGACATCGTTGGAACCACCACCAAGTCCTAGTGACAGGTACAAACTCCATCGACGACATCCCCATTGGACCATTGGAGGAACAAGAGAACTCATTTCGACGATAGAAGATTCTCACACTGATGAAAAAATTAAACTATTGACGCATCGTTGGAACCAAAAGAGACATTCGACCAATAGACCGATAAGGTGGGGGAAGTCTGTTCGATTTTCTGTAATGTGGTAAGAGTCATACACGTAAGGCTATGTCAGGATGGGGAACTCTTCTTGGAGGTTCTAAATGATTTTCCTCTTTTTTATTAGACTGTGTTGGAAGTGCCACTTGGATCACAGTTGTTTGGTGGGATTCCAAACCTAGACAATGAGGTGCAGTTGTGGAAATATCATAGAGAGAAGGTACAAGCTACCGTGATGATTTTTTTGAGTGAATTTATATCAAATCCTTGCTTAGCATGGCTTAAGAAAAGTGTAGATGATATTCTCTCTACAAATAGGCTTGGGGGAAAGTATTTGCTTGATCTTGTGAAAAGTGGCAAGGAGCTTACATAGAGAATGAGACATTGATCATAGAAACATTGGATAGTTTGGATGCATTTGAAGGGAGCTTGGAGTGGCTAAAAATGGTTTTTGGTTCAAATGTTGAGTTTCCATGGCAATGTGTGTGTGAGATTGTTTTGAAGCACTCAAAGAGTCTATGGGATGAACTTTTTGAAATCTTGTTTGTTAGTAGGATGAAACAAATAATAGTTGATGGATTTGTAGATTTGTGTGAGAGAGTTAAGGTTGGTAAATACCTTGAAGCCATAGGTACATCTCTGGAAAGTTACAAAGATGTTGAAACCCATTTGCACAAATTAACTACTAGTGAGGGTTGGCTTGTCAAGAGAGAGGACCTAAAAAGTGTAAATTTACCTAGGTTAAGTTTTATATTTAAGATGACAAATGATGAAGATTGGTTTGGTTTCCTTAACACTTATTTTGGAACTGAGGTTATTCAAATTTAAAAGATACCATAGATGAGGGGTCCAAGAATATTCTGGAAGACCTCCTAAGTTTTCTTCATGCACATAAATCTCCTTCAAGGATAAATGATTTAGAACCTTATTTTCAAGAGCAATGCTTCCATTTTATCTCAACATTGATTGTTGAGATTGAAGAACATCTTGCACAACTTTCGGAAGCTCTCTATCAAGAAATGAAAAATGATGAGATTCCAGCAAAAATAAACATTTCTGATCACACCATGTAGTCCATCACAAGTATGCATACATGGAAGAAGAGGATTTTGTTGGGCCACAATATAGGTATAAGTCAAAAAATACAAAGTTCAAAAGAATAAATGTGAGAATATTCTCACCCAATTAGGTGTTTAGACTATATCATGAAAATGATCTCAATTAGGTGTTGAGACTATATCATGAAAGCAGAAAGCTAACTACACAATTCCAAATACAAGTTGAATAGTTAAGCCAAGTTGAAAATGCAAAAATCATAGTTGGTCAAATAGAATTATAGAACATTAAGAATATAAGGATATTGTTTATCTAGAAATCTGCTCATGCTCATAAAGATTATCCTAAAAGAAGACTAGCAAAGGCCATTGGTTGCACATCATGCTCATTTATTGCAATGCTTTAGAGAGCAAAAATAACAAAAGAACTTGCACCAAGGATATTTTCTTAAAGGAATATTTGAGAAGAAAGCCTATTTCTATATTTGTAGCAAATAATGGATCTGGAACCCTATAGAACATGTTCATTAATTGAAATAAACACAAAGAACAATATTAAGCCATGGAAGTGTATCAAACTATCAAATAATTCACTAAATACTATAGTAGTAGGATAGAAGTGCATCATGGTAGGAGAATGTTGTGAATCACATAAACCAACCTATCATTCAATGATCAGTGTTATGTTGCAGATGTTATTTTCAAATCCAATTGTTCTCAATTTCAACATTGTCTAAACCTAGGATGCCAAAAGTGATAATGAAGGTTATGGTATAAAAGACTATGGCATGCATACTTATATTATCTGAATAATAGATAGTTCTCAATTCAACTATATTTCCCTTCTACCTATTAAATGCAATAAAACAAAATTGCTTGTTCTAAAATTGAAAAGGAAAGGATTTCGCCAATGCAAAAGAGTGCAAAAAATTTGAATTGAATATAACTTGCAGTGAATCTACCCGGGAAAAACATATAATATAGTAAATTAAAAATATATTTTGTATCAATTTATATTGTGCAAAATAAATAAATCCCCTCCATTATGTGAGAATCTCCAATCATTTATTTCCAACAAGAATACTTGTAGGCTTGATAATTTTTCATATACTACCTTTCAAATTCATCAAGGTTTCCTCCTCAAAACACTTACACCCCTCAAGTAATATGATGAGGTACTTGTATAAGTTGCTCTGTATCATTATCTTGATACTTTGCAACTCCTCCTGAGAAAATTTGTCATCGTTGCAGAGAAATTTTTCCTTCCAATATTCAATATAGAGATCAGCTAAAATTTCACTCACCTATTTGTTACAATTTCATTCACTTCAGTGAATTATAGATATTCAATAACTAAGAAATATAGCCAAGTGATTCATGAGATGCTACATAGATGACCATGAAGATCAGTTTCAACTATCCAATATAGAAACAACAAACATATGATTATGCAACTTCAAGGCAGCCAAAGCTAAGTCAAAATGAGGATAATGAATCAAAATACGTCAAATATTTAGTAAGAAAAGAATAAGAAGTTCACAATGATAAGCTACTAAATTCAGAATTCCCCAACAATGTGAATCCTATGCCCTAGAGGTTTCTAAAAGTTCACTTTAGATGGTGCTTTGAAGGTGATCCTAGTCTTGAAGTAATAGCCTTCTATAGAGACAGTAAAGGGATGATGAAGCTTTGGTTTTCCACAGGGCCAAATAACTATACAAACAAAACGGTTGAGGCCATGAGCATAAAAATAGATATGATCAAATATTTTTAGACAAAAGGCATTGAATTCCTCCGTGTTGAGACCAAATCATAAATACTTTGGTCCCACTTAGCAAACACAAAGGAAAGAGCACCAATGAATGGGCAATTAACTAGCTTCACAAGGGACATTAGAGCTCTCATATAGAAAGGATACTATACTAAACACAAAGAAATATATACGATATGGAAAATGAAGCCCCATGAAATACACTGCAAATAGAATCATCACATTGCAAGCAAGAACACAACAAAAGAAAAAGTTATTTTCATCTTCAGAATCTTGATTAAAACAATTTCCTAATCAAAAACATAGAAAAATAAATAAAAAAACCTAGCATTGAGCAATAGTAACCAAATGTTTCAATGTACCCTAAACCCTAAACCAGTCAAATGAACACTACATTGTTTTAATGCACTTCTACATATGTGATCAATACACAATTATGCAATGATCCTAAAATTTGATTATTCTCACCTTCAAATAATCTCACTTCCTCAAAATATAAGTCTATACAAACCACTGAGCTTTGTGTTTGTATTCTCTACCAAACTGTGTGCAACAACATTAGTTATTTTATCTTAACATTGGACCTCTTACAAAAGATCAAAAAAGGCCTTGAATCTTGAACCATTTAGCCTTCACAATAAAGGCTCATTGAAAACTATAGTTGATGACATCCTTAGATTAAATTTTATATGCAATATTTTCTACTAAAATGCATGCCAAAAAATATGGGGGAAAAGGTTCAGGCTACACAATTAGAGTCTCTTTTATAGTTTGAATTTGTTTTCCTTCTTTTGTATAGGATAACACAATATTTCAGTTGAAATCCAATGAAAAATTAGAAAAAAGGTACTTTTTACAAAACCACAACTTTTCTAATAAGGGTTAAAAATAATTTCATAAGATATACAATCTTTCTAGTAGGATCCACAAGCATTGAAATGGATTTAATATGCATGACCTATAAGAGAAAATGGAAAATCTGCACAATATGACTAAAAGCACAACCGATCTAAAAAGTTACAACCCAAGCTACAAAAGACCATAAAAAAAAAAAAAAAAACAGAAACAAGAAAAACCAACGAAATTCTTTCATGTTGATCCACCTCTTCCTATATGATTGAGTCTTTCTATTGTGGAATATTTGACAAAGATTAAAACAAGGTTGAGAAACAAAGGGTTTAGGATGCAGAATGGACTCCATTAATTACCTTGTCTAGCAAACCTAGTGGTGCACAAAGTGGAATCTCCAAATCTAAGGGTGGACCTACTGGCTTCTCTTTTATCTTCTAATCAAATGGTTGCTCTTCTTCATATTCATATTGCTTCTCTTCATCACGTATCATATCTTTTGGATGCATTCCCCTTCGCACCTTATTTGGAAAAACCTTATTATCAAGTTGTAGCTCACCAAATTGGAGAAGAGGAAGATTTTGGAGGAGCGGGAACCAATAGTGGTGGGAAAAGTAGCAAAAAAGGGGTGAAAAGCAACAAAAAAAGGGCCAAAAATGATGAATGACTCAGATTCATTTAATCGTAAAAATTTAATATAATAAATATAATATAAAATATAATTAATATATTATATATTTAATATAATAGTATTAATAAGATTAAATTATATATTATATAATTATAAATATTATTATTTTTAATAGTATATATAGGTTATATTATTATTATTATATATTGTATTCTATAATAAAAAATAAAAAATTATTATAACTAATATATTCTTATATAGAACAATTTAAATTAATATATAAAAATATGATAGTTTAATTGATCTTTGGAGAGACTAGGAAAAAGAAAGAGAGATAGAGGGGGAAACAATTCTATATAGAGAGAGGAATATATACTAACACTTGCACCTAAAGGAGGTTCAAGGATTGTGTTAATAGAAAATTATATGTATGTTAATATGTTAGAGAGTATGTGTTTGTGCATGGATGTGCTAGAAATTCTAGTTGCATGTGGCTAGCTTAAACAATTAATAATAAGTGATAAATAATGGAATGAAATAAATTTAGATAAATCTAGATTAGGGCTCCCCAACATACTTCACGCTCTTGGGCTTAGATGTAGTGAAGTGAGGGCTCCCTAACATACTTCCTCTCTGACCCCATCATGGTGGACTATTAGAATAACACTATTGATTCTTGACTCCTTAAATGATCTATTCAAATGGATTGAAATAATTGATAATTTATATGTATTATATGTACCATAACTCTTATTGAATCACTGGTAGAACTATATGTTATCTGACATGATTGTAGAACTGAATTATTTGTGACTAATTATTTAGTCATTTTTATTTGTAAAATGTTAATTTTTTTAATAAAATATGTGAAGACCTTAAGACTACACTAAGAGGCAATTCCTTCTGCACAATAGGTATTTATGGTGCACCAAGCAACCTAGGTGGTCAAATGGCCCACTTAGGTAGGGGTCCCATGAGGAGGGCTTAAGCTCTAATATGGATTATGATCAAATTCGAAAGAAAAAAGAATAGAGGAGTAATAGTCATTAATTTAGTCATATATTTAGTCATTTATATTTGTCTCATATTAGTCATTTATTTAGTCATTTAGTTGTGATTTTTTCCAATGACCAAATTAGTCACTTATAAATGACCAAATTAGTTATTTATTTGCCAAATACTACTAGTGTTAGTCACATGACTAAAATTTTTAATCATGACTAAAACTTAGTCACGTGACTAAGACTTAGACACGTGACTAAAATTTTCAATCATGTGACTAAAAGTGACTAAAACTTTTAGTCACGTGACTAAAACTTAGTCATGTGACTAAAAGTTTTAGTCATGTGACTAAGTTTTAGTCACGTGACTAAGAATTAGTCACATGACTAAAACTTAGTAATGTGACTAAAATTTTTAGTCATGTAGTCATTTATTTCCCAAATTCTATTAGTGATCATGCCTGAATTTCTTGCAATATGCACATTTAGGCTTTTTCTTCTTAGATGATTCCCCTTCAGAGGGAGATGATTAATATTATTTACGTGGTTAATTATTTTTATTATTTTTTTTCTTTTTAGGAATCCCTATTTCTTTCTATACCTTAGACTCACTAGCCAACAATTCTTGCTACTTGGAAGACTTGATTAAACCATATTTATTAAAAAAAAATTCTCTTGGATTACGAGATTTAAAAATTCATCAAACTTAGGATCAACATATGATGCTCCCATAGAAAGCCATGGGTATGAAAGCCAGAAACAAAAACTAAGTACTTAGGACCAAGCTTAGATAACACATTGAGAATCAACTATAAATTCTCTTTATCAATGTTGTAATTTTTCAAATATGTTCTTAATTGTTTAATCTTAGAGATGTAGTCTAGGATGTGGTAGAAAAGGTTAGGATCAAGATTCATCAAATCATTATCAATTTGATATCCCCTTTCTTATTAGTTTTACCATATGATTTTTTAGAAGTCTCCCAAGCCTCTTCAGGTGTTTTGCATGATTCAACATGAAATTATAAATCAAATGAGACTAATGAACTTATGCATCTAAGTGTTTCCTCACTATGAATCTCCCATTTTTCTAATCGTTTAGCATCAATAGGTTGAGGAAAGGTTTCCTTTAGATAGCCTAGGAAACCCTTTTCCCATGAGATAATTCCATATTGATTTTCTTTGTGAAACATAATTATATGGAGTTAAGATTTCAATTTGAGATTTACCCATTGCAATAACACACAACAAGCAAAACAAATCAACCAACCACTATAAGATTAACCCCCCCCCCGAAATTACTCAATAAAGAAACCCCCAAACAATATATGATTTTACACTTTATACCTAATGCGATTATATATACCACTTGTCAAAAACATTGAAGTGGACTTGATCTTAGTGCTTACAAATGCTAAATTTGTCCACACACTCAAAGTACAATTTTTACATAGAATGGGATCAATATAATCACACCACTACAAATTAAATAAAAAATTATGCACTTTCAAAAATAAATTCACCCAAAAATGTTACCGTAGGAGCAAGAACGAAGCCTCAAAAGTTCCCAAAATGAGAATGACTCAATAAAGTACGAGAATCTGTGATTTCTACAAATACCAAGCCCAAAAATCAAAACTAATTGCACCACTATGAAGTGAACAAAATTCTACTCCAAATAAAAAAAGCTACATGAGAAAAGGAGTCTGTATGATCGGGATATGCCCTTCTGAATTTGGACTACCAAAACAAAAATTGCATTGGAGAGGGGGCCCAAAATTTTCAAAGCCTATTGTTACTACTAACACGTTGTTGACATCAATAGTTAATGCAATTAAAATTGACTTTCAGTTTCTCATCACATTGGAACATACTATCCTTGACAGAGTATTTTTTGTGATAAAATATCTAGAAGAATATTCTTTTGCTAATGTCAGGAAACAATATCTTTGAGATTCCATGTAATATTCCTAAACTAGTGATGGAATCTCTAGATATACACTAGTATATTCTCCCACTTGGTGGGATTGACTGTGACTACACCCACATGGCATAATACAAACCTATTCCATGGCTTATATTCTACCAACGTGTTCTTTTTTTGGGTGTTGTGTTAATGGTGGTCGACTATATTGAGGAGTTGCAAGGCCAATGATGTCACACCACATGGCATGATGATAGTGCTTGATGGTGCCCTTCTACGATACAGTTGTTGTAGATTACAATGATATATTTCTTTTTAATTTTTAAATTCTAAAAAATTATATTTAAAAAACACAATTTTTTAAAATAAAATTTTCGCCAATGACTATTTTTTCCACCTTCATCGATTTTTTCCCTGCGATAGAGTCATATGACTATAAGCTTGAATGGGTTTTTTTTTTCTATAAGACCCAGGGCAAAGTGCTCATATTTTGATGATTTGACAATCAATGTTATGGTTTTTGGGCCTTCTAGACACAATGGTAGGGTCTGTTTTGACCCAAATTGCTCCAAACTTGCAACTACCTTTAGATCTACCAATTACTCTTCATCTTCAAACCCTCATAGATATAGCCTCATATATCCAATTGAAAAAAATAAAAGGGTAAGTGCACCAAGATGTGATAAAAAAAGGGGGGTCTGAAGATGCCACTTTTTTTTTTCTTTTCTTTTCTGAAATTAGCAAAGTCTAATATTTGATGAGAAAATGAAGATAGTTACGCTCAAAATTTGAAGACGTAACAAGAACACTTGAGTTGTTGTGCTCTCAATCTACTTTCAATACTACTATTTTTTTTTTAAATGGTGAAGTTGAAGGGTTTTAAAAGGAGGAGCACACAAAGTGATCCTTTTCTCAAAAAAAATAACATGGCATCTAGTGTGCTCCATCTAAAATGTTTTTTTTAGAATTTTAAAAATAGCTTCAATGAGAAATTAGCTTACACCATGTAATTTATGCTAGATTTTCAACTAATTTTTTAATGAATTATATGATTTTTTCACTAATTTTTAAAGTGGGCACATCTTGAAAAATATAAATTTGAGTGTGCTCCCCCCTTGAACTTTTTGAAAACATTGAAAATCATTTTTTTTCAATACATGGAGAATGGATTCTAGTTTCTAAAAATGTTTTTTTTTTTCAAACTTTGATTCAAATAAGTAGAAAACTATACCCAAAATACCATATGTTGGTTTTTGACAAAAAACAGACACACTAACAAAAGAAACTAAAGATGAAAACCTTAATATAATCAAAACATGAAAAAAATTATATGGTTAGATAGGTAAGAGAGATCTTAATGTCATTATGAATTTTTAATAAATTTATATTGTAACATGTGCAAACCTAATGGAGAGAACGACAAAAAATGTGTGAAAATTATTTACCTTTTAAAAAAAAACATGTCTTTGGCATGAAATGGTCATCTAACCCTTTGGGTTGGATGCCCAAGGAAAATCCAATCCAAAGGGTTGGTATTTCCCAATGCAAATTATTTGGTGAGCATGAAATTTAGCACTAGTAGCCCCAAGAAACTATAGTGTAGATTAACGGAAAGTGTTGAAAATAAGTCAAACCTAAACCAATGATGGAATGGACACAAAGGGGCTAGTAACTTAGTTGGTAGAGAATTCTAATAGAAAATGGAACACCCTAGATTCAAGTACTAGTTGGTCCATATGAGCTATAACAAAACATGTGGTATTATATCCAAGCTAGGAGACCCAAACACCTATAGTGTGGCTTAAGGGTGGTGTTGGAAATAAGCAACACCTAAACCAATGACAGATTGACCACAAAGGGGCTAGTAGCTTAGTTGGCAGATTGATCCAATAAAAAATGGAAGGTCCTAGGTTTGAGTCCCAATTGGTCCATGTGAGTTGTAGTTCAACAAAAAATAATGAAGCAAAATTTCAAGATGACATAAAAAATATGAGTTAAGGCATAGAACTGAAGAGGAAAGTTGAAATTGATGGAGAAGTTGGAAATGCATGATAAATGTGGAAGCATATACAAAGTAATGATTTGTTTAATATAATGGATCAAATAAATGTTGTCTCATGGAGTTAAATAATTGCAACATATGCAAAAAATATAATTTTTATAATTCTTTACAAATTTTCAAGCAAATGCAATTTGTCTAGGTGTAATAAAATTTGACTTTTTCTAGCATTCTGCATGCATGTGCAAAAATTGTAGCTTTAGAACAAGGAATAAATATCTATCAAAAGATTAAGAGAGGGGATTTTTGTGAAAAAAAACTATTATTTCATCCATAACCCTATCTCCAAGGAGTATATTTATACCTCAACCTTTGAATAGACCTAAAATGGCAATCAATTTAACTCTATCTCTTCCTTCTATCCCAAGAATTTTACCTACAGTAAATATGATGCCTCCTAGAGAACATCCTTTTGTTACATAAAATAATGGTAGTAATCTAGTTTTCCAACATTTTGAATGTGCAACTAGTTTATGTGTAGTGTATGGAAAAACACAATGGATGTGGCCTTTAGACTATACTCCATTTTCCCAAGTAACATGATTATGGGAATCATTTACATTCTACCCTAGTTTTTTTTGTATTTGTGAGCATTTAGTTGCTTTATGGTTCACTTCTCCACATCCGTCCATGAATCATCTACCTCTTCCTAGACCAAATCTACCTTTTTTTGCTTGTTGTGTATACTTTCTTTCTTGCTTTGAATAAATTGCTCTCTAGTTGTTAGAATTGTTGGCCTCTTCATCCTAGCTATACCTTATTTTGGCTATGCACATAATTTGTCCACTATCTTCCTTGTTAGGTTCTCTTTCTCTAGCATGTTTTCCTCTATTTCTAGTTGAATCCAATTATTTTCTTGACAATTTCTCTTCAACCTTTCATGCATTTTGGTAAGCCTCATGTATGGCTCATAGCTTTATAATTCTTAGCTCATCTTGTATACTCAATATCAGGCCATTGACATATTGTGCCACTTTCTTGTTATTTGAGACATGATGACCAATTTATTCAAAATATTTTATGACTCTTTGGTATGGCTCATTAAACTCAAATCCTTTTGTCACAAGTTGTACAACTTCTTTAATAACTCAAGATGATAGTCCACTAGAAAGAACATGGCTTTCATTATTCTCACAATCCTGTTAGAATTGTTGGCCTCTTCATCCTACCTATACCTTGTTTTGGCTATGCACATAATTTCTCTGTCATCTTCCTTGTTAGGTTCTCTTTCTCTAGCATGTCTTCCTCTGCTTCTAGCTGAGTCCAGTTATTTTCTTGACAATTTCTCTTCAACCTTTCATGCATTTTGGTAAGCCTCATGTATAGCTCATAGCTTTATCATTATTAGCTCATCTTGTATACTCAATATTAGTCCATTGACATATTGTGCCACTTTCTTGTGATTTGATTCATGATGGCCAATCTAATCGAAATATTTAAGAACTCTTCGGTGTGGCTCATTAAACTCAGTGTCTTTTCTCACAAGTTGTTCAACTTCTTTAATAACTCAAGATTATAGTCCACTAGAAAAAACGTAGCTTTCATTATTCTCACCATCCTATCCCATTGGGTGATATTCTTGATGTTATTTCTCTATCTTTTAGCTAACACTCTTTCCACCAAAGTGAAACATACCATTTTCTTCCACTCTCTCTCCTAGAATCCTCTATTATTTATATTTAAAATATTTTTTCATTGTAGTCAACTAATCTATCAGCTCATCAAGTTTTAGACTCCTTGAAAAACATGATGACTCCATCTTTGTTCCATTTCCAAGTTTTAAAATGTCCTTAATGAGTCTCTTTTCTCTTGCATTCATTCCATCATCTACATCTTTATGTTCTCCTCTAATGACTTCAATTCCTTCTTCCTCTTCATTCTCACTTTCTAACCCTTTCATATGCTTAACCTCTTCTCTATTTTTTCTCAAGTGCATCCACTGTAGCTTGCATTCCCCTTTTGACTTTTAATAACTCATACATCCTTCTTCAACTTATGTCACTACAATAAATTAAGTTGTTTGAAACATGTTGTCTCGATTCTCTTTCTTACCACAACACTGTCTTAATTGCAATCCCACACAAGGACACACAAACTTGATTCTCTACATAAACCACTCTATTGTTGGACTCATTCCAAATCTAAGCCAAGGAGCTTCTCTCTTTCTCATCCCTACCCATACATAATTTTTCCCTTGTCTAACGATGCTTGAAACAATCAAAATAATTTCCCTTATCCCCCCTCTTTCTCCAACAACTTGGCGATTTCCTATACAAAATGCATTTCTATTTCAATTTATAGACCCCCTTCTCCACCACTAGACCTTGATGGCCAAACCCTTCAGCTGCACGACCCCTTTTCTCTGATGCTTTATTGGTTGTCCCCCCTTTTGAATGGTGATCTCATTGTAAATTTTCTACCTTACACATGGCCTCCTTGCAGTCTATGTTCTTTGTTATGCAGCCTAAATTCTAACGCCTTTTCTCTCCCATCTAAATCTACCTCAATCGACCTAGGAAAGTTTAAAACCCCTGAATTTTTGTACTCTCCTTGGTTGGGCATAAATGAGGCCAGTGGTTTGTAAAATAGCTCCAAACAAAAGAGGAATCATAAATTTTTAATTTGAAAGGTTGGCAAGAAAAATAAATATTGTGTGAAGTCTATACAATGCCCCTAATTTAAATGTCATTAGGACTAGTTCTGGGTCTTTTTGGAAAAACCATTTCCAGCATAGGTTGAGAGTTCTGCTAGAACTGGTTCTTCTTCCACAACTCTGGTGAATCATTTGAGGTCGAGATGTGCCTATTTCCTGTTTTTTGTTTGTTGCATCAAAACAAGTAGTAAAAGGATATTGCTTTATTTTCCCCTCATATATTGGCGAAGCATGTAAGTCGATTTGTTGATGTACACTTCTTTATGTGTATTATGTTATTTCTTGATTGTTGTTTTAAATTGTTCAACAAATGGCATTAGAGTTGAGTGAATTTGAGAAGAGATGGAGGATGCAAACAAGTGTAGGATTGAAAATTTCTCAAACCAGAATTTTGGAATGTGGAAGTTGTAATTGAAAGCGTTGTTGATTCAAAGATATCTCTCAATCATGGTGAAAAGTAAAGAAAAGAAGCCAACTGCAATACCTAATGAATTTTGAGAGAAATTAGACAAGAAGGCAGTGGCAACAATAATCCTTTTCTAGTAATGTGTTATTTAATATTTCAAAAAAAAAAAAAAAATTGTGGGAAAAGTTGTCTGATCTGTATGAGATGACTTATGTATCAAATAGTTTTTTTATGAAAAAATTGTACAACTTGAAGATGAAAGAAGGCAGTAATGTGTCAAACCATTTAAATGAATTTAATATGCTGATCAGCCAATTAATTTCTATAAGCATAAACTTGGATGATGAAATCAAAGCCATTTTACTTTTATGCTCTACTAATAGCTAAGAAGAAGTTGTTATGATTACCAACAACTCAATGTCTGGCAAGAAGAGAAGTGTATTAAATTTGATGATGTTGCTATGACTACCAACAACTCAATGTCTAGCAAGAAGAGAAGTCTATTAAATTTGATGAGGTTATTGGAACTCCTCTCAATGAAGATATGAGAAGGAAGAATCAAAGTACTTCATTGGGAGAAGTTTCGATAACTAGCAATAGAGGGAGATCACAAGAATTAGGGAGGTATAGCCATAGAAGATCATATTCCAGCAAGAGATTAAGGTGAAGAGGAAAAATTGTTAGTTGTTGGTATTGTGACAAAGAAGGCCACATCAAAATAAATTATTGGTCTTTCAAGAAGGCTAAAAATCAGTCCAAAATACATGAGACAAATACAACATATGAAGAAGATGTGAGTGCTCTTGTTCTATCAATAGGAGAAGCTACAACAATTGTTTGGGTGCTTGATCTTGGAGCATCTTTTCATGCCTCTTCATGATGAGAATACTTCAAAAACTATCAAAATAGTAATTTTCATAAGGTTTATTTTGGTGATAATGAGCCTTCTGATATTGTTGGCAAAGGAGTTATTTTGTTGAAACCAACAAGTGAAAATAGTTGGCTACTATTGCATGTCAAACATTTCCCTCAACTCAAAAGAAAATTAATTCCAGTCGAGCAATTGGATTTTCAAGGATGTAGTGTCATTTTCAAATAAAGTACATGGAAAGTGACAAAAGGAGCCTTGGTAATTGCAAGGGGCAGTAAATCAAGCACTTTGTATATGATAGAGTTACACTAAAGTGGGAGCTACAATGGAAGTTATGGATAGTAGTATGAACTTTGGGATAAGAGGATGAACCATATGAACAAAAAGGGCCTTGAAATTTTGCACAAAAGAGATCAACTTCTAGGTTTGAAATCAGTTGATTTAAAGTTGTGTGAGCATTGTATCTATGACAAACAAAAGAGGATTAGCTTTTTCTACAAAGGGACATGACAAGAAGACACGACCATTGGACCTAGTGCATTCAGAGGTCTTTAGTCCCATGAAGGTAACTTCAATTGGTTGGTCTAATTATTTTGTTACTTTTTTAGATGATTGCACTAGGAAGGTTTGGGTTTATATGTTAAATAGGAAGTCTAAAGTTTTTGAAAATTTTAAGAATTTTAAGGCACTTGTTGAAAACCAAACTGGCAACAAAATTAAGTGTTAAAAACTAATAATGGTGGTGATTTTTTTCCATAGAATTTGATCAGTTTTGTGCAGATCATGATATTCAAGTAATCAAAATTGTTCATTTCACCCCTCAAGAAAATAGTGCAATAACAAGGTTGAATAGAACAATTTTTGAGAGGGCTCACAGTATGCTCTCGAACATTAGCTTGGGAAAATAGTTCTCGATGGAGGTTGTTAATGCAATTGTCTATTTGATTAACCAAAGTTCATCCTCTCGATTATATTTTAAAATTTCTTCAGAGAAGTGGTACTGAAGGAGAATTTCATATAGTCATTTGCGGGTATTCGGGTGTGAAGATTTAATTCATATCTAATAGGAAAAAATAATGAAGCTTGATGTCAAGTCAAAATGGTATATTTTTATTGGTTACGGAGAGAAAAAATTTGATTACAGGTTGTGGGATCTAGTTGCTAAATAGGGGAGAGGACCCGGTAGTTGAGCACCCTAACTTCGCACTTCTAATTATCCTACGTGGAAATTTCAAATCACTTCCAATTTTTTACAGTAGCTTACTTGGCAAGTCCCCTGCTTATAACTAAGGTTTCAGGGCCACATCATCAACTATGATGCCACATCAGCATGCTTTTTGTCAAGGTATCCAAAAAGGCCCAAAAAAAGAGTGAGAACAATACTTGTACATTCACAGCATGTTTTATTGAGCGCTGATGTGGAATCACATGATTGGTTTCTTTTTAGGTCATAGGAATACATTTTGTTTAATTATGGGTAGTCATCATCAACACTAACAACTTTAAAGTCACAACTATTGTTCCAATATAGATAAAAATATTAGACATTATATAAACAAATACTATCACAACTATTAAAACATGCTCAGGTACTGTTAGAGATGCAGTCCAAATCAGATATCGGATTTCGCTGTCCACTGTGCGCCCGCCACCGATGAGCCGAAAACAAATGAGAATGTGTTGGTCGCGGGCCTTTTTTAGTATATATACTTCAAAAAAATTGGATATCCGATTTGGATCGGATATCCGATTCCTAGAACTAACTTTCCCTTTTGTCTTGGTCGGAATGAGTGGTTTTTTTATATAGTTCAACAAAATCGGATATCCGATTTGAATCATCATCCCAATCGATAATAAGGGAAGTTTGTTTTATAGCTGTAGAAGAGCTCGTCCCAATGAGCTTTTCAACTATGTATTTTGCAGGACAACCAAACAAATTGAAAAAAACAGGGGAAAGAATGGAAATACTGACCCACATGAGAATATCTTCCACAATGCCATATTTGGGTCAGTATTTCCATGGCTCACTGTGTTCCTTTCGGTCATAGATTGATATTGATGGGTTTGGGGCTTGATAACATGGCCATCGAGGAAGCCACTTTTGTCTATAATTTTTGGTCTTGTAGATGGCAGCGAGGCACCAACATGCTTGTGAGTCGCCGGCGTTTCTCCTGTGCGTTGGACTCCATTAATGGACTGATTTACATTGCAGGTGGAATAGACAAAGATAACAAAAGGGTACTTGAAGCAGAAGTGTATAATATAGAGGAAGACCAGTGGAGCCTTCTTCCTCCCATGCCTACAAATGTAGACAACTGTAGCTCTGCTTTTATGGATGGCAAGTTTTTTGTTATAAGTTTATATTCAGGGCATGCACAGGTATATGATTCCTCCACAAAGCTGTGGGCATTTGTAAACTTTGAGCTAGTCAGTCCACTTGTATCTGAACGTGAGAGCTCGTATTTCTTTCAGTATTATAAAGTTGGAGATTATAAAGTTCCTCAAAAAGAGGTGAGGGTGAGGGTGAAAGGATTGTTTTCTCATAGTCTGGATTTTGTTGAGTGTGCTAAACTGTGGTATGACAAGATATTTGTGAGTGAAAACGTTTTTCAGGACATGGTATTTAAAGTGTATGGGCTTTCACCAGAAGGAGGAGGGCACCCAGGGATGTGGACTACAGTGAGGAAACCGATGTTACCATTTACCAGTGGTACAGATTTCAACTACTATGAATTTTCAGTAGCTCGTATGAAAATCTGACTTCTGGGGGATATTGTTTCTACTGTTTCAAGAGAGAAATGGAATACCCTTTTCCACTCTGCTGTTTTCGCAGGATTATGTTTTGTTTTATTTTCGACTGAAAATTTTTTCAGGGTTTTTTAATATAATCTAATGTTGTTTTTCAGTCATTCTTCTATCTTCAGGATTTTGTTTTATATTTAGATTGAATATACTTCTTAAATACAAATAAATTGTATTGAATATATTTGATGTTTGATAAGAGCATAAAATTAGTGGACTATTAAATTTCCCTGATATTAGTTCAGATGCTCCATTTTTTTAAAGAATTATTTTAATGCAAGTTAACCAAGAAGTACCCTGTTTTGAAGTATCAACCTCATATTGTTGGTGAGGTAGATATTGAGTGTTGTGAGCAGTAAAAGTTTGAGATAATGTTTGCTGATCCAAATTTAGCCATTGCTCATCAAAATTGGTAAAGGCAGCAGACTTGGAGTTTGTAAAGGTTGTGATTCAAGGGAGTGTGACTCATCAAAGGACAACCAAACAAATTGAAAAAAACAGGGGAAAGAATGGAAATACTGACCCAAGGTTATGTATTGATAATAAGGGAAGTTTGTTTTATAGCTGTAGAAGAGCTCGTCCCAATGAGCTTTTCAACTATGTATTTTGCAGGACAACCAAACAAATTGAAAAAAACAGGGGAAAGAATGGAAATACTGACCCACATGAGAATATCTTCCACAATGCCATATTTGACAGAAGAAAATGCCCCCCTTGTCGTGTACAGCCTTGACAATGGGCTTCCAGGCTTCAACCTGCTCCTGAGTCCATATTCCAGGTGTATCTACAAGCCTGCCATTTAAAGAGAATTCCAAATCGGTAAACGTTTAAAAATGAGGAATAAGGAAAAATTCAAATGAAGGTAAGCCGAGTCCTGACCCACCCTTGAGCAGTATCAGAAACCCCTGTTGCCTCTGCGATCAACAAGCCCCCGCGGGTTGTTCTCTGAGAGTAGTACAAAATTGCATGCGGTTGAGGAATGTTATTGTAGGATCTTTGCCTGGTTAGAGGAGCCAAAACTACTCTGAAAAGAAAAGGGAGTTTTGTTAGGGCAAAAAAATCAATATTGTTGGTGAGCCCTAAGTAAAAGTGCGTGCTAAGAGATACCTGTGAGCCAAATCGAAAGAACCCATTTTGTAGGGCGTTAAAAGCGGCGCTGAGGTCTGCTCAGTTTCCTGGTTACTCGATTCAGACATGCTGCCCAAAATGCAGGGAACGAAATGGATACCAAATTGGGTAAGAAGACGTTGAAATTATCTAATATTTATGAAGCGTAAGTGTAGCGTGTGGTCTTAAATCAGCAAGGACGTCAACGCATTCAACGTCAGTCCCTACGTTCGCACACAAGTAAAGCTTTTTAAGCCGCCCTCGTGGTGGGAATGCCAGAGATTGTATGGAGTCATTTCACTTACTTTTGACAGGCAAGTTTCAGTTCCATTCGCCGCTCCAAAATTACCATAATTACGTGGTTTTAGTACAATGGTGGCTATGTTTCCTAAAAAGAAATTTTTTGTTTGAAACTGTGTAGTAACGATCATGAAGTTTGATCCGAAACCTCGACACTAAAAACCACACACAGTTTCAAGTCAGAAATCTCAACAATACATTATCATGAATTGTGAAAACTACATACTATTAATTAGCATATAATTATATTTTTCTAGATAATATCATAAAAATAAATGAAAAAGAAAAATGCTTAGCGCAGTGGCCCTTCCTATGGGATCATGACCCACAGTGGGCTGCCCCATGGTAAACAGATGACATCACCCTTGTCCCACATCACTCCTTCCTTCCACTTGTAATGTGGATGCAATATAAAGTAGGAGACAATTTAGCAAATCATGTAATTTTTAAATGTTATAAATCCACAGCAAGAAAAGCATTCGCACTATCTGAGTGTAATCCACAGCGACTAAAGCACTACAACCGTTTGCTATTGGTGGAATAAACAGCAATATTTCACTTGACAATTGAATTTCCATTAAAAGAATACATAGATTCTCTGGTCGGCAATTAAAATATACAAATGACCCTTAATTTCTCTGGTCCACATTGATACTTGTGTTCCAAGGTGCAATCTCCGTCACACTATTAAAAAAGCCTACATTATTGCGATATGTCTTTCACCCATGTGATTTCTTCGATTCATACATAAACACATCACAAGATTGCCTAATTAAATGTTTATGATTACTATTTTCAACCAAAAAAAAATCACTAGTGTATATATATATATTATAGGTTAGTTTTTAAAAGCTTAAAATTATATAACAGTTATATTTTGGTTTTATGCATATAAGAATGATATAAGACTCTTTCATGTCATTATAGAATTCCTCTCAACCTAATAAATATAGAAATTCAAATAATTAAATATGATATTTAGTTTAATAATTAATGATGGGGCAATGTAGTGTCAAATATTAACAATTGGTTCATCTTGATTCTAGATTTTTTAGGGTTCTTTGAGATGAAAATCACTAATCTTGAAAATTAACTCCTTATTGCTCTCATACACATGTGGGCCTACAAGCCTAACCTTCACAAGTGTAAAGTTGATCTTTTTTGTATGACCTTGTTTTAATGTGCTTAGGTTCAATATGACAAAATCTAACTTGATTTAATTTTCTCACCTTGATTTTGATATATTGGCATTTGTAATGGCAGACGATGTTTATAGATACATTTGGGGACTCCATTGGATTGCATGATTTGTGTTCTCTTTTGTCAAACCCTTGGATGGATAGTGTTGTGCATGTTTTGCACACACGCCCCGCTGTAGGCAGGGACCCCCTTTCTTTTTTTTTTTTGCTCTCGACATGCTGCTTTGCTCCTGTCTTGTTTTGCGTGCCCCATTTCCAAGCCCAAATTGGTCATGTGCCTTCAAATGATCAAATCCCCTACCCAAATTCACCTGCTTGGGGTATTCAAATCTGCGGAGAAATAAAGTCGCCCATCAACTTTCTGCCTTTTGTCTTGCTTTGGTTGTTTCGGAAACATCCGTGGACCCCTGTCGGTCCAGTTTCCACATTTTTGGCTATGGGGACAACTTTTTGGTGGATTTGGGATGTGTTTGGGATGTTTCAATGAACTGCTAAGGTTTCGTCAATGTTGCGTTAAGTTTCGATGGTTTCGGAACTTTCCCTCCGGAATTCCCTTCCTCCTTGGCTGTTTGGAAACATCCGTGGACCCCTGTCGCTCCCGTTTCCTCCATTTTGACTTTGGGAGCAACCTTTTTTGGCTCAGGGATGTGTTTGAAATATGTAAATGAATTGCCAAGGTTTCGTCAAAGTTTGGTTAAGTTTCGGTGGTTTCGGAGCTTCGTCCCTCTTTGGCTGTTTTGGAAACATCCGCGGACCCCCGTCGCTCCCGTTTCCTCAATTTTGACTTTGGGAGCAATCTTTTTTGTATCGGGGATGTGTTTGAAATACGTAAATGAACTGCCAAGGTTTCGTCAATGTTCGGTTAAGTTTCGATGGTTTCGAAACTTTCCCTCCGGAATTCCCTTCCTCCTTAGCTGTTTGGAAGCATCCGCAGACCCCCGTCGCTCCTGTTTCCTCAATTTTGACTTTGGGGTCCCCCTTTTTTGGATTTAGGATGTTTTTGAAGTGTGTAAATGAACTGCCAAGGTTTCGTCAAAGTTTGGTTAAGTTTCGATAGTTTCGAAGCTTCGTCCCCCTTTTGCTGTTTGGAACATCCGTTGGCTCAGGGCGACCCGGCCTCCGGAGCCCGGCCCCTCCGTGGCCGTTTCCGGGGTTCCGCCTCTCCGTCGCCGTTTTGGAACTTCCGACGGCTGCCTTCCTTCCGGCCTCCGGAGCCCGGCCCCTCCATGGCCGTTTCCGGGGTTCCGCCTCTCCATCACCGTTTTGGAACTTCCGACAGCTGCCTTCCTTCCGCCCTCCGGAGCCCGGCCCCTCCGTGGCCGTTTCCGAGGTTCCGCCTCTCTGTGGCCGTTTTGGAACTTCCAGCGACCCCCTCCTTCCCGACCTCCGGAGCCTGGCCCCTCTGTGGCCGTTTCCGAAGTCCGTCCCTCTTTGGTTGTTTGGAACTTTCAGTGGCCATCTCCTTCGTGCCCTTTGGAACCCGAGTCCTCCGTGGCCATTTCCGGAAGCCCATCCCTCCTTGGTTGTTTTGAACATTCGGGAGCCTGTCTCCTTCCTGGCTGTTTTGAACATCCAGGAGCCTCCCTCCTTCCTGGCTGTTTTGGACATCCGGGAGCCCGCCTCCCTCCTGGCTGTTTTGAACATCCGGGAGCTCGCTTTCTTCCCGGCTGTTTTGAATATCCAGGAGCCCGCCTTCTTCCTGGTTGTTTTGGCTTCCGTCCGCTGTCTGCCTTCTGGCTTTCTTCCGCCGTCTTTCCGCCCTCTGGCGCTCGTACCCCTTGAAGCACGCATTAATGTTTATGGTCGAAATGAGCTCTAAATATGAATATCAAGATCTTTTGATGATGCATGGATAGATCTAACCGGAAATTTGTAAGTTTGACTAACATTTTCCTTAGCTCATGTATAAATGCACTTACGACACTTCGTGTTTGCAAGAGTCAAGAAGCCTTCCGTAGGTCTATCAAAGAGGACCATTGAGGGAGTTGTCCTACCTTTTTCCAGATGGTGATGATTTCTAAGGAGCTTTCCGCCCGAATCAGGGGCTGCCAATCCATTGATGCCAATTGTCGACGGACTCGTTTGATCAAAGGAAGAACACTGCAAGCACATCAAGCAAAAGACAACTTTCAGGCAGTTTCTGCTATAGTGAAAAGGAAATCAGCTAAATGACAAAATTGCTACAGTGACTGTCACTAGATGACAAAATAGGGAAAAGACAAGGAATGTATTTTAAATTGCTAGATAATGAGGGGTGGGTGAAACCCTAATGTAATTGAATCTGGGCCATTCGATGTAATTGAATCCTAGCCACTCATTTGGGCTTTGGAAAACTATAAATAGGGGCTTGCCCCTCATTTGTAAGAGTTGGAGAGCTGTTGTAAAAAGCATTTGCAGCAATAGAAGACAACATTGCATGATTTTATGGATGTTTTCTTTGATTTTGCTTATCTTGCATGCATGGTTTTTCCTTCCATGTTAGTTTTAATGTTAGTTTTTCTTGAATGGGAGTGGTGATGGTGTTTGTTGTTTTAGTATTTGATGGATTTCTAGCTCATTCTTTTTGTGGTTCATTGATGATGAGTCACTTTGCAAAGCTAGTCTGAGCTCATTACTTCATTGCTGCAACTTAGTTCAATTACATGTGCATGATGTGCATGTGCAATTTGAAAATCTGCAGTCCTTAGAAGATTGCACTGGTTTTGTGCAACTGTAGGTTTCTCTTGGCCATGCAAAACCCAGTTTAGGAAGCTTGTCTACTTTAGCAGCCACCATTGTTACTTTTCATTCGTAGCTTAGGATTAGAATAGCTTTCTTAACCCTTCTTCTTTTGCTGTTTCTTTTAATCCTTGGTTAAGGTAGGATCCAAAGCATCACCATGAAGCCAAATCAAATGAGCTTGATGAGTTCCAACTTGCTGTTTTGAGTAGACAACCACTGTTCATTCACTTTCAGCACTTTGAAACTGCATTTTCAAACCCAACTTCCATGCTTTGTAACTCATCCGTAAGACCGCCTTGTGATTCCAGCAAATCACATCAAACAATTGAGATAGTCCAAGCACTATCAAGACCTGACATTAGAGACCTTGGGATAGTGTTCTGCAATCTGATTGTGGAAGATTGTCTTTCAAGAGAGGTAGTGCACCTACGCACTGCCTATGTTGAAAAGTGCATAAAAACACTATCAACAGATAGACTTTATGAATATGAGTGAAATGATTAACAAGATCAAACAATCTTGTAGAATTCCTAAGATGAAGTGATACTTGACTATACACTAAATTCCATTTATCCACCTTCACAAATCAAAATGTAGATGTGTTCAACAAGTCCAAGTTTGATTCCAAGTGAATAACTGGATTTCTTCAAATATAACAACCTAGCTTACAAACCAACACAACACATGTTTTTGATAAAGGGTAAAACAAGTTTTACAGGGACCCGAAACCATAAAGTTTACAATAGAAAAGAAAGGACAGAAAAGTCCAGCAGACAAAATCAGCTGCACAAAAGGAAAAGACCAGAACAAGCAGTAGCCACCAACACAACACATGTTATGCCAACTCACAATTTAGCTATTTTAGTGACGAACAATTAATAAATTTTAAAATTTAAATAGTAAAAGTGAAGGTTTCAATTCCATGTGTATCAAAGTGACCTAGTTCAAGTTCACAACTATTGATCAAATCTAGGGTGATAACAAATAAGATTAGGGATTAGGAATGCAAATCTAGGGATGAATGGTTGAAAAATTAGGGTATGCAATGTCAAGAGCTAATTTTATGCACAATTATGTCACATGTAATCTAATTATAGCATTTGCGACATTAAGATTAAGGAAAATCCAAAATGCATGCATATACAATTTTCACCACTACAATTTTATATCAATAAAAAATAGTCTATATGAAAGTTTGTAAGTATAATTGTGAAAATTGTGTACCTTGCACTTTTCCCTCTTCATTTTGGATCCACTTTGATTAGGTGATCTTCTATGCAATCACTATCATACAAAGTGACATATTTTGTGTAAATATTGGTAAATTCACTAATGCTTCACCAATCTTAATGTTGAACATCCCAATATTTTAAATTTAATTTATAGATTAGACATTGCTCGTGTTAGTTTGATTATGTGGTGCAAAAATGAAGATGGGCTGATTTTGTGAGGAAAATTTTAATTCTTGAGTTTCTATTTAAATTCCAAAACTAAAGCATATGTTGACCCTTTCCAACTAGTTATTGCCCCCAAGTTTCAAATTTAGCGTAAATATTTTAAATTATATTCTAGGGTTTTGTATAAAATGACAAGATCTAATCCACTATATGATTAGCTAGGAAGCGTCAAATGCCTCTTGCACACATCAATATATACCATTTGAATGTATTGCATTAGCATGACATCTACAGTAACACATGACTAGACATATTTCACAATTGCTTCTAGTATGTCTTTGATCATTATTCTAAAGCCATTTAAATTAGCCTAAAAAGGGAGAATATACCCTACCTAGCAAGATCCTCAAGGGTGTTCACAAACACCACCAATCACTTATTGCAATTTTAGATATCTAGGAAAACTAATTCTAAATTGTAAAATATAGAAGATCAATTATGTGAATAAAAAGATGATTTCTAAGAATCTATATAAATTATTTGATGACCATTCATCCTTGATCAATTTTATGATGTAAAATAAATCGAGAGATTTTAATAGTTAATTTTTTTTAGTTCTACATCAATTTATCTAACACATCACATGACTTTGACATTGTGATAAATGATTCTACCATGTTTATCACAATTGTATGATCATAATCCAAAATAAAAATAAATACCTTTACAATTTTTATTTATATTATCCCAATTTACTAATCAACCCAAATCTATATTTTCATGTAGATTTTATTGTCCTTGTAATTTTATTAACTTAGGCTAGGATATTTTTGTAAAGGATCATTATTTTTCTTTACATTTTTTGTGATTTTGACTTATCCTATGGCTCTAGGATTTTCTCCTTAGGGTTTATTTCTTTTTCATTAGGATTCTAGGTTTGGTGCTTTTTATTAGGATTTGGATACAACAATTTGTGTGTTATTTGACACACCAACATGAGTGGAATAAATTATCCCTTGCAATGATATTGCTTCTCCCAAAGTTTATCATCAATTCTTGACACACTTAGGTAACCTAGAGATTGATGATAACTATTACATTCAAGGGATACAACTGAATGTAATAAAAATACAAAACAATATTATTTTAATTAATATTTTATTAGAAAATGAGATTTGCATAGAAAACCTACTTGACCTAAGATTGATTACATCACAATTAATCATCTTATTCACTTGTAAAATAATAATGATAAAGACATGTAACAAAAAATGAATTAACACACTAAATACAAGGCACAAGCTTAAATCAATTGTAGAACTAGCCAAAACATTTAAATTCCAATCTAATTCTATTTCTACAATTTTTGAAGTAAAATACAAAAGATCAAGGGAAAAAAAGGAAGTATAGAATAAGTATGTATTATCTTAGTATCAATATCTTATTTTTTTACATTAAACAAATGTAATCAAACCAATTTAAGATTGATTAGTCTTTACCCAAATAGAAGGATAAGATGGTGTAATCTCATAAGGGAAAATCAAGTATGAAGTTAAGTGGGGCAAAGCCAACATATTGGGTGAAAGAACAATAGTGCATTCCACTTTGTAATTTTATTCGATCACAAAATTTATTTTTTAAGAATTCAACATATTTTGTCAATTATATTGAACAAACCATAAAATAATTTAAATATGATGTAAACTAGTGATCTATGTCATTTTATCTAGATATTCTCTTTATAATTTTTCAAAATTAAAAAATATATATCTTTTTTGGTTAATTTTTATTTATTTTTATTTATTTTTATAGTAACTAACATTTTTATTTTACTACATTGAAACATTCCATTTCTTGGAATTATATCTATAACTCATAGTGCACTTGTTTTAATTTTATATTTTTATAGAATATTTTATTTATTGTTAATTTTTTAATTGATACTAGCGAAACTTTAGACCTATATTTTACCATAACACATTTATTTTCATATTTATCAAAATTAATATTTATTTATTTATTCTAGCCCAAAAATTATTTTATTACATTGTTATAACAGGCGGTTGGTTAGAGAGCATGGTTGGTATGGTTATTGAAGCTATTACAATTGCATCCTCCTTGTTAGTTCCTGTCGGGAACTATAGCGGAGGCTGAAACATTAAACAGTGATTAAACTTTTTCTATGCAGCCAATCAAATCGTTTGCATTTTCTCACATGGATTTTATTTTGAACTAGGGCTATAAACAAGTTGCAGGTTTTTTAACCAATTTTTTTATGCAAAATATGTTGGCAGTCTCTGATTGGCATTGCAGAGGGCTCGCAGGTGCATTTGCAGATTTCCAATGCAAGAGACCACACGAGTTTTGAGGGAGGCGTCAGTTGGTTTGGACAATTGGCCATTAGCGTAGAGTTGTTGCATGCAGAGAGACACATGCCATGTATTTGCAAAGTATTTCATACAGAAAGAACTATGCATTCTGATATTTATGACTACAGTTCCAACGGAGGTGGTTTAGACCTAGCTTATTCCATAAGCCAGAAGTTTCAGGATAAGAAGCAGAGGTCCCCTGTGCATAAGTCCTCAGTTTCTATTGTTGACGGTATTATGTCTGATGGTTACTCAAACAGTAGAAGTTGTACACATACACGAATTGGAAGACTTCTAGTCTAGGTTTGTGATCTTTAATAAATTCAAAACAGGTTTTTCCTTTTTGTTGTTTTTGAAGTTCTAGATATTTGCTTCTTTTGCCATATTGGTACTTCCTTGGGCTGAAAAAACTATCTTAGGTTCTAGGAAAACATGGTTTTTTCTCTGATGTGTGGATAAAATTGTCAGATGGGTATTTAGAATATCTGTTATGGGTAGCCTAGACCGTTGATTGTATGTCAGACCCAGTTTTATATTGATTCAGGTGGCTAAGAGCTAGAAAGTATGGTGCCCAAGTAAACAAGTGAATAGACATCCTTTGGGTGTATGATAGATAGAAAGAATATACCCTCTGATGGGAATTCTTACCCATACAATATCCTAAGCTTGACTATGTAATCCCCTATTTGTGTTATGGCTGAGGACGAATGGAACCATGAATGCACGGCACCTATACAACACTCTGCCAACGAAATGTCAAGAATACGGTTAATACTAGTAAGACAATGCCAACATGATAGAGCAGAACATAATATCCAAATGCAAAAGCCAAATAGAAAGGATATTGATGCAATAGAGCCAACTGTTAGACAAGAACCACATATTCATGTTTTTCCCTCGTAGTTGGGGATTGAACTAGCTTTAATCAGTTGCTTCCATTAGGATCTTCAAATAAGTTCTTTTGTTGCTGATGGTTATCTTATGTTTCTAGTTAAAATCTTCAACCAAGAATGCACAGTCAAGTTTAGATTATTTGATTTTTTTTCTCTTATCAAAAGAAATCTATTAGTGGGATTGAAATTACCAAACTGTATAAATAGGTTTTTGGGGAAAAGATATATAATAAGAGATTTTAAAGTGTTTAATACATACTTTGGCATTTCACCACATGATGATTTGATTTTCTTTAGAAATATAATGGCTCTTGTGTTGAATATAGGTGGTCTGAGATCTTTTCTAGCTTGTAGATAATTCTATGTTATATGTAAGCCTTTCTTGGTTCATTATCTAACCTTGTAGACCTCCACCTGTGGGTCATCCTTTCTTGAAACTTCATTGTATGCTTAGTCCTTGAAACTGTTTCTCATGGTTGGCTTGGGGCCATCATTGTAATTTTGATGCATCTGTCAAGTGAACTAGAATCTAGTCCATAATGTGGGATTTGGGTGTCATTTCGTTTGTGTGCTCTACATTGCTGGGGATTAATGGTATGCCCTAGCTTGAAGGATTATTGTGTGCCCGAGAATAGCCATACAATATATTCCAAACAATAAGATTGTGTCAATTGACAACATAATGTCAAAAATAGTTGTGGGAATGACAGAAGCTCATAAACAAGAACTTATATACCCTGCGCTAAAGCCATTAGCATGAGCTGATAAGCTGAATGTATCTGTTCCAGTATTACAGTTGTTAAAATAGTAATCAACAAGCATTAAAAGCAAGCCATATATGTTGTAACCAAATCATTTTCAAGGATGAAAACATTAATTGAGCTGATGGAATAAATCAAATAATGAAACTGAAAAGTTATGAGGAAAAACTTAAGGAAGCACCTTTGCCTACGGCAGCAATATGAAAGCCTCACTTTTAAATTATAGGTGCTATGGTACTAAACACTTAGCTTCATGACATCATAAAACTAACAATTGAATCCAACAAGAGTAAAAAAATACAAAAGGATATTTAAAGTAGAATTACTAATGAATTCTGGGTCATGAGAAAATGGTCATTGAGAGCTTTCCACATTGCCTGTCATGCCTACGAGCACAAGGAACTAACAGTTGTTTTTAATCTTTCCTGAATATTTGACATGTTGATGCCAACTGAGTTGCCTGCCTAGTGATGAACCCAAAACGCTCAAATATAATTAATATGATCCTAGTTAAGTAAAAGTTTTGTTATTTGTATCAAAAAATGTAATCAAAATATGAGTCATAGGTTAAGGATAGCTAAGTTTCATTTTAAAGTCAATAGGAATTATAAATAATATTGTCATAGAGATTGTAACAAAGGAGTTAACAACGAATATTTTCTTGCACCTCCAAAATGGACTATACAATGTAACACTGCACTTTGCAAAGATACAGCTTCCAACTACCCAAAATTCAAATAGAGTCCAGATATTTGATGTCTATATTCAGGTATATCCTTCTCCTCTAGCAGTTTGTTTCAGTATTTAGGCGTCTCCACCAAGATTGCAATCTGATTTCAGTGTCTTAGACCACTACAAAATGGATAATTCTAACAGTTGTGCTTGGTCAAATTGATAAACAATTATGCAGGGCAAGAATGTATTGAAAGATTTTAATATAATTGAGGAAGCTCTAGGGGAAAATCTTGTAGTTGTCAAGAACTTCACTATCAATATCACAAATAATATCTTAGAGATACACTTTTTTGGGCTGGTAAAGGAACATGTTGTAAGTCTCAAGAAGAAATCTATGGACCTTTGATATCAGCTATTATAGTTGATCCTGGTAAGTAAAATCTTTTACGTAAAAATTTTGTATTGTTTTCCAAGAATGTCAAGGGAATAGCTTGAATTTTTTTAATCATGTAGTAATTACTTAAATTATGGTGTTCTTATAAATTTCTTGTTATCTCTCCATTTTCTGCCGGTATCTGATATTTCCTAAAACCTAATTATTATTGTAGGTTTTTCCTGAGAAATGTGAAATTCTGTGCACTCATCCAATGTTCGGACCAGAGAGTAGCAAAGCCAATTGGGAAGGTCTTCCCTTTGTCTATTATAAAGTCTGTATTAGCAAAGATGGTAGTTGTGCACAAAAGTGCAATGATTTTCTCTCGATATTTGAATCTGAGGTAAGGGCAATCAATCCTTTAGCTTCTGTGCTTTTCAAAGAACATGGAAAGCTTTTAAATTGAAATATTTTGAAGAAAACTATACTCAAAATGATGAAAATTACAATATGTGGTTCTTTGAATATTGTGGACACAATTTTTCTTGGAAGCTAAATTCTTAACCTTATCCATTGTGGAAGTTGGAAGTCTTGAAATCTACTTGTTAGCAGGGGTGTAAAATGGTGGAGATGACATGCACAGAACATGACCGTTATGCTGCAGAAACTCAGTTTTTGACTCATACTGTGGAAAGGTTCGTTCCACTTTCAATTGCATAGAGAATTTAATATATCTTTGAGGGTAGTTGGAAACTTTAAATATATTAGGTTTTTACTCTCATATATAATTATTAAAAGTTTCTGAAAGGGTTATAATGATGAATAAGTCTTGGTCCCAACACTGTGTTAGTAAGCAGTTTTAATTAAATGTGAGAATTTAAACAGAATCACTCTTTTATTACTTACACATATTTTACCACTATTATATCCCTTGGATTCCATGTCCATACCATTCAAACTGTTTTCTTACTGATTGTTGGTATTTAGGGAATCAAAGCCTTGACTTTCACAATTACTAAATCTCTACAAACTTTACAGTCACTTGTTTCAAATTTAAGTGCTTGCTAATTCTTGAAAGTGCCCCGTTCTCTATTGTTACACATATTTGAATTCTCTACATGTGTAGTTTTGTTTCCAAATGTTCATTCATATTAACACAAAGGTCCAATAAATCTGGTTTGAAAAAATAAACTCTTGATAACCCAACTATAGTACCAATTTTCAAGTCTGTAACAATTTTTTGGTTGATATGTGAATGGAGGAAGATGTTTTCTTTTTTTCGCAGTTAAATTCTAGCCTTTAGAATAAAATGCCAAACTATGCCTATAGACATTTTTTTCATCTTTTTGCATCAAAGCTAATAAAGAATCCAAAGCCTTTTTTTTTAGCTCTATTATTTTGAATTGTATTACCCCTAGAAGTTCTCTGTTAGTCCAGCATGTTGCAGATTCTTGCATAACTCCACTATTCTTTAGAGAGTTAGTCTTGAATGTGCTGGTTTAGTTTTATGGCTACATAATCCAGATTGCTTTGTATTTGTAGCTTTCCAATGCTGAGATCTACATCAACACACTAACTGATTTACAGTGTTAGGGAGGTTGCTGTTGTAATAAAAGGATGCATTTGTGTTTTGAATCTTTAATATGTCTGTACAAAACGTTTTGACTTATCTTTAACAATTATTTCCTAACAAGTGACATTGCATTATCAATTCATTTTGTGAAAATTATATATATTATATATATACACATCCAAACCTGAACTGGTAACATAATTGTGCCCCAACAGTTTACCAACACTTACCTCACAGTTAGCTAGCTCATATTTTTCCTCTATTCTTTCTTTATATATATACCCACACCTGAACTGGCAACATAGTCATGCACCAACAGGTTTCTAACACTCACCTCATGGTTAACTAGCTCAAATCTCTCCTCTATTTCATCTCCTGCATGAACTCATATGCTACAACACAATATCAATTAGCACAAAAAGGAAAAGGAAGAGTCAACTCAAAATGACAAGTCCCTGACCAAAATCACACTAGAAATCATGATTCATAATCGCTCAAAAGGGAGAATAGTCATGCACCAACAGTTTGCTAACACTCACCTCATGGTTAACTAGCTCAAATCTCTCCTATATTTCATCTCCTGCATGAACTCATATGCTACAACACAATATTAATTAGCACAAAAAGGAAAAGGAAGAGTCAACTCAAAATGGCAAGTCCATGACCAAAAACACACTAGAAATCATGATTCATAATCTCTCAAAAGGAAGAATTTTTTTTGCATTAGCAAGATTCAAGACCAAGTTGGAAAACTAAGGGCTAAATTGCAATGGCAAGGGGTACTTTTACTTTTGAGAGTTTATACCCTTAGAATTTCTCACATCTCTCAAACTCTATGTAATTTTGTTGTTGTATAACATCGTCGAATACATTAAATTCATTTCCCCAAGTTCTACAAATCTATGCTCAAATTCCCCTAATGAAGTTGCATTAAATTTTTGGTTACATGGAAATGATGAATATATTCTCCAATGAAAAGATGAAGTTTAATTTCTCGCACATAAGATCTCTAGGCAGGGATTGATATTGCCAGATATGGCAGCGGATGAATCATTGCCTATAGTGTTTCCTTATTGTCAATTTGATTATCATTATACTGTGAAGCTTGAGTGGCCCTAATGGTGAAGCCTTGTGTACTCCATAGAGGATTCATAGGTTCCAATCTAGAGGGTGCTACAGTATTTAGGTTTAGTTTGAACAGTATACAAGGTAAATGGAAAAAGAATCATCTTGTAGGCTTCTACAAGTGGAGTCTCATACACTTTGGTGTCTACCCTAGAAATGACCTAAGAGACTAACTTTACCTTTTTTAATTTTCCTCTATGCATGATTGTGATTCTTATTGTTAGATCTCATCTCTTAACTCTATCTTACTTGTAAGTTGATAAATCTCATGGATGTCACTCCTACCTTGTCACTATTCAAGTCACTGCCACACGGCCCACACCTGCATTACACTGTTACCAAAATCCATCATGTAATATGTTGTTACGTAACTCTTGACATGAATACCTCCCTTTTGGCATATGTTTGCTCTAATATTGCTATTTATAATTGTGGTTGGTCTGCACCTTTCACTTACAGAGACCCCAAATGTAACAGACTGACAACTAGACTTGGAGTCTTGGCTAACACAAACAAGAACACGTAATTGTGTACAAAGCCAAAAATATCAAAATACTCTTAGTAATAGATGTATATCAATCACAAAAATTAATTGTGAAGTAGCGCTGCCAGGCAGCTTGCATAAGGATCTGTCAAATTTCTCCACTACCTCTGAAGCCATTGCCTCTGCCGGTACGACTGAATCAATAGGGTGGGTGAAACCTTTGCCTCAATGGGGTCAGATACATGACCTCAATGCATTAGACTAGAATCAAATGTTCTCACTAGTTAACTTACAATCTTCTTCGAGGCAGCATATATCAGCCATAAAGTTTGCAAGCTTTGGAAACCCACAAGGATCTTATGGAACATTTGCGTCTCATTTTTTATAAGGTTTGACAGTAACATTATATATATCATGTTTTGAAAAGGAGGGGACATATTTGCAAATAAAATTGGTTTACATTTAAAGTTTTCTTTGGTATACAATTAATGATATACATCGTATGCCATTGGTTTGCATATCTTGTTTTATTTGATTTGATAGAAATATATACAGCATACAGAAAGGAGAGCAAGAAACCTAAATAGTAATGTTATTGTTTTACAGGTATGTGTTCGCTATGAGAAATGTTTCATCCCTGTTTCAAAAGTAGTATTTGGAAAACCATTTGATGATCCTGTGAAGATTCTATCAGTGGAGGCCATTTGCAGCCATTGACTCATCAAAACTTCGAAGAATACATAGTCATTTAAGACCAGCTAGTGGCACATTTGATTTAAAATCATTGCCAAAGTGTTAAAATTTAGATTTCAATATTCTTTTGATTGGTTCACGTTAATTCATTTTGGGCTCTTTGAACTATTGAGCAGCTTCTCAAGTAATAAAACCTCTGTGAAAGTTTTTTAGTAACCAGTCGAGTTGCAAAGATAAATATAAAGTATAAACTGACAAAAATGCGGAGAGGTACTATGGAATAGAATTGCATTTTATGAGAGCAAGAAACAATTCTTTATAAATGCACAATTCTTTATAGTTGGATCTGATAATCAGTTAAATGATGCATTATTACATTTGCACTCAATTTCTATGCACTTTCATGTGTTTAGAACACAATTATTTTGTGGTGGTACTGCTTGTGGAATTACATATTGTGTTATATTTGCTTCCCATAAGGTTTTTTCTGTTGGGATCATAATATTTTTTGCAATATGATTGCATGCACATAAAGAGTGGTTGGTTTTATTTTTTAAAGTTTGGTAATCTTGTGGAATTACATATTGTGTTATATTTGCTTCCCGTAAGGTTTTTTCTGTTGGGATCATAATATTTTTTGCAATATGATTGCATGCACATAAAGAATGGTTTTTTTTTTCTTTTTCAAAGTTTGGTAATCTTTACTACCAGAGTGGTTGATTTATTGAATTAATTTTTCTAATTTTGATAAATCACTTATAAAAACACGCTCCCATGGATTGTCAAGATTGCAGGGCATACACAAATAGGATTTGCTGAGAAGGCTTTAGAAACTTTCAAACACATGCAGTTGGCAATTGTAAAGCTAAATTCGATGATCTTTGCTAGCATATTCCTTGCCTATGACAGATTAGGAGCCCTGCATAGCCTTACATAGCTATTGCCTTTCATGCCTTTTATATTTAATTTCGCATTATATCATGTAGATTTAATAAGAAAGTTGTATCACTTCATAATTCATGTTCCAAGGAGTTTTCATTTCATTGACCTTTAGATAAACTCTTTCTTCTTATCAATGTTTTATTTATAATCCATAGTACAAGTTGACATGCTTGAAAGCAATCTGCTTTGATCTGAGTCAGATTTTCTTCATATAACACCTAGTCTACATACCCACATCAGCATTTTGCTGAGGCTTTTTGTCCCATTTGAACCCGATTTTTATTTCAAATTGGTTTTGCAAAACAATTATTACCAAAACTGTTCTACTAGTCTTTGGCAGGAACTTCGCTGTCCTGTAGCTCTTGTTTAAATATGGTAATGAACATCAAATAAGATATTGAATTTTCTGCTTTCTACATATGGTATCAGAGCCACTAGTTATGTTGGGTGTGTGATTTATAGTGGCATTGTGTTTTAGTGTGATACTTTCTAGAAAAGGCATAGAGGGCTTCCTGTGAATAAGAAATGAGTTCTAGTCTTATTGATCACCGAGGAATATTGCATGGCGGCCAGAGTGAAGGTGATTAATGATACAGAAATATCGCAGAAGTTGCGCCTCAATGAATGAGATCCACGATAAGACGTTTGGCATATGAGTATGATAATAAATCAAGCCAACGACTATCTTAGCAAAGGAATAAAAAGCAGAGGCGACGCTCAACTTGAATCTTTCCTTTCAGCTTGCATCTGGTATAAGTGAATGTTGTTTCCATTTTCTCGAGGGCCCTTGTTTGATATGTCCTTGTTTTGTGGTAAATTTGGTCACAGTAATGTCTAGAAAGATAAGAGTTTCTACATTGACACTGGAGCATGTAGACCAAATTGTGGCCGAGGCAAAATTCTCAGTGTAAGTCTTTCATTATCTTTCAACAAGATATAAGCAATTGGCATAATGCGTGAAGATGTCATGGAGATTCAGTAAGGTAGAAAGGATGCATAAGGTGTTTGATCTCGATTCAAAAGTTTTCATCTCTTCAACTGCTATGAGAATAGGCAAAAGTGGTGATTCAAATGCTTTGAAAATTGTTGATATGTGATATATTGTTGTTTTATTGGAAATGGAGTAATTTAGTTGGTTATAGTTTGGAGATTTATGCAATTAGATTTTCAAGCATACAAGTATAGTTCCATATCAATCGCAAGAAACTCATGTGATATGTGGTAGATGTGTTTTGGCTAAGCATAAAGATGATGGGGCAATGTAGTGTTAAATAATTAACAATGGATTCATCTTGGTTCTAGATTTTTAGGGTTCTTTGAGATGAAAATCTCTAATCTTGAAAATTAACTCCTTATCGCTCTCATGCACATGTGGGCCTACAAATGTAACCTTCACAAATGTAAAGCTAATATTTTTGTATGAACTTGTTTTGATGTGCTTGGGTTCAATATGACAAAATCTAACTTGATTTAATTTTCTCACCTTGATTTTGATATATGAGCATTTGTAATGGCATACAGTGTTTATAGATACATTTGGGGACTCCATTGGATTGCAAGGTTCATGTTCTCTTTAGTCAAACCCTTGGATGGATATACTTTATAAATATGAGTGAAATGATTAACAAGATCAAACAATCTTGTAGAATTCCTAAAATGAAAACCCTTGGATGGATATACTTTATGAATATGAGTGAAATGATTAACAAGATCAAACAATCTTGTAGAATTCCTAAAATGAAGTGATACTTGACTATACACTAAATTTCTTTTATCCACCCTCACAAATCAAAATGTAGATGTGTTGAACAAGTCCAAGTCTGATTCCAAGTGAATAACTGAATTTCTTCAAATATAACAACTTAGCTTACAAACCAACACAACACATGCTATGCCAACTCACAATAGCTATTTTAGCGATTGACAACTAATAACTTTTGAAATTTAAATTGTAAAAGTGAAGGGTTCAAATTCATGTGTATCAAAGTGACCTAGGTCAAGTTCACAACTATTGATCAAATCTAGGGTGATGAAAAATAAGGTTAGGGATTAAGAATACAAATCTAGGGATGAATGGTTGAGAAATTAGGGTATGCAATGTCAAGAGCTATTTTGATGCACAGTTATGTCACATGTAATCTAATATAGCATTTGTGACATTATGATCAAAGAAACCCCAAAATGTAAAGGAAAGGGGCATGCATATACAATTTTCACCATTACATTTTTATATTAATAAAAATAGTATATATGAAACTTTGTAAGTATAATTGTGAAAATTGTGTACCTTGCACTTTCCCCTCTTCATTTTGGATCCACTTTGATTAGGTGATCCTCTATGCAATCACTATCATACATGTGACATATTTTGTGTAAATATTGGTAAATTCACTAATGCTTCACCAACCTTAACTGCAATCATCCCAATACTTTAAATTTAATATATAGATTAGACATTCCCTATGTTAATTTGATTATGTGGTGCAAAAATGAAGATGAACTGATTTTGTGAGGAAAAATTTGGTTCTTGAATTTCTATTTAAATTCCAAAACTAAAGCATATGTTGACCCTTTCCAACTAGTTATTGCCCCTTAGTTTCAACTTGAGCATAAATATTTTAAATTATATTCTAGGGTTTTGTATAAAATGACAAGATCTAATCCATTATATGATTAGATGGGAATCATCAAATGCCTCTTGCACACATCAAGATATACCATTTGAATGTATTTCATTAGCATGACATCTACAATAACACATGATTAGACACATTGCACGATTGCTTCTAGTATGTCTTTGACCATTATTCTAAAACAATTTAAATTAGCCTAAAAAGGGAGAATATACCCGACCTAGCAAGATTCTCAAGGGTATTCACAAACACCACCAATCACTTATTACAATTTTAGATATCTAGGAAAAGTAATTCCAAATCATAAAATATAAAAGATCAATTATGTGCATAAAAAGGTGTTTTCTAAGAATCTATATAAATTATTTGATGCACATTCATCCTTGATCAATTTTATGATCTAAAATAAATCTAGAGCTTTTAATAATTAATGTTTTTAGTTCTACAACAATTTATCTAACACATCACATGACTTTGACATTGTGATAAATGATTCTACCCTCTCTATTACAATCATATATCAAAATTCAAAATAAAAGTACACCTTTACAATTTTTATTTATATATCCCAATTTACTTATCAACCTAAATCTATATTTTAATGTAGATTTTCTTGTCCTTATAATTTAATTAACTTATGTTAGGATATTTTTGTAAAGGGTCATTATTTTGCTTTAAATTTTTGGCGAATTTGACTTTTCTTATGCCTCTAGGATTTTCTCCTTAGAGTTTATTTATTTTTCATTAAGATTCTAGGTTTGGTGTTTTTATTAGGATTTGGATCCAACAATTGGTGTATGATTTGATAAACCAAAATGAGTGGAATAAATTATCCCCACTTGAAAGGAAATTGATTCAGGACCCAAAGTTTATATCACCAATTTTTGGCACATTTAGGTAACCTAGAGGTTGATGATAAATATTACATTCAAGAGATGCAATTGAATGTAATAAAAATATAACACAAAGTATTATTTTAATTAAATATTTGATTAGAAAATGATATTTACAAAGAAAACCTACTTGGCCTAAGATTAATTCCATCACAATTACTCATCATATTCACTTGTAAAATAATAATGACAAAGACTTGTAACCAAAATGAATTAACACTCTAGATTCAAGGAACAAACTTGAACCAATTGTAGAACTAGCCAAAACATTTAAATTCTGGTCTAATTCTAATCCTACAATTTTAGAAATAAAATACAAAAGATCAAGGAAAAAGAGGAACTATAGAATAAGTATGTATTATCTTGATATCAATATCTTAATTTTTTACATTAAACAAATGTTATCAAACCTATTTAAGATTGATTAGTCTTTACCCAAATAGAAAGATAAGATG
>VDFB02058242.1:472691710-472731986 GCA_007258455.2 Sequoia sempervirens
TAGACCTATCCTAATACCTCTTATTATCTATTCTTTTCTTCTCCTCTCTTTTTTGATCCCCCTTTCTGATACCCCCTGCATTCGAATCTTCAAATTCCCTTTATACTAACAAGAAGTGACAAGCTTCAGATTCAAATGCAATTACAATACAAAATTATAATTTCAACTAAATTTTAGCAGAATTTGGTATGAATTTCAAAACCCACATGTTGAAATTATAGAAACAAGCCTAATAAGAGAAAGCTTAAACTATAACCGCCACTAGGGAAGAAAATGCAAAGTGCTGCCAAAACTTCCAATGTCAAATCATCAAAAAAATTGCATGAAGGAAAATCAAAGAATCACCATAGAAAAATTCACAAAACATAAGCAAAAAGAAGATAACCAATTCATTTACCCATCACATCACCATGTCCCAAGTTATGACCACGGTAAACCTGACCACTCCTTGTCATTGCAATAGGAAGAGAAGAAATCTCAGTTTCTCCTTCCTTCTTTTCCTTTTCAGTTATTCTCCTAGGATGCCCACTTGGGGTTTTTGTGGCCATTGGCAACATGAAAATCACCTCATAATTTGAGGGCAAGCCCTCATTCAGCATGGCCAGGTACCAAGCATAGGCTGAATCAGCTTCTAAATCATAGCTACCGGAGGAGGTGCTTGTAAGGTTAATGGGAGAGTGTTGGAATCCATAAGAGCCACACCCATACCTTAATTTTTTCCTGGACCCCACGAAAGATTGCACTAGGAATTTTCCTTTGTCGCCCTCTACCTTAGCAGCCCCACCCTCAAATTGCAGTCGGTGACTGCATCTTCTCGATGCCAACTTGGATTCAAAAGTAGTAGTTGTTTCCATAGTAAGAATGGCTTCATGTGCACCAAGACCAAAGCTCTGTGAACTTAGAAGAACTGAACTTCTTGTTGGATTTCTAATCTTTCTCTCCTGATAATTTCACACGCCAAAAGGTGTTTAACTTCTTCATGATAATGGTGCAAATAACAATCACCTCAATTGTATTTATCGGGTAAAACAATAGATTTCATATTCATTGTTTATCACACATGTGTAATTCTAGTATCCCATTGGTAGATGTACAGATGTTGTTTAATTCCCATTTGAATGGAAATCTATTAATTATTCTTCATGATTCTTTGCACTTTCCTCTTGACACGAGTTGAGATCAACTCAATTGCTCTGTAGAGTGTAAGCCATTAATACAAGCTTTTCATGTAAAGTAGCATTGACCATTAGGTGTGACTTGCCATTTTTGAATAAGATCCATTGATCTTCTATCTTGATGGATGATCGAATGACTAGCTCGTGTTTGACCTTCATTGATTTCCAATGGTTCCTTGCTGATGTGTTTTCATCCAATCAATTTTTTCCATGTCGGATGACACTGTCACTACTTGTGGGCTTCATGGTTCGAGTGAGTAAGAGACAAGTTTCAAGATCTTGATGACCTCGCTATGTTTAATCTCCATTTATTTTCATTTAGTGAACCAATAGGGAATGGTGAAGATTGTTCTACCGAATTGATCTCAACTGCTCGTTGAAGGTGCCAGGGCACGAGATTGGTAGTGGGAAGTGGGTCCCGTGCTATACTTGGGACATGCGTTAGCTTCTCACTAACCTTTTTGCTTTTATTTGGCATGCACTTTGCTTTGGTGAGCTAGTGGGGAACAACTCAGATTTCATCCTTGATCACTAAATCTTGTGAGCTACACAACACACGATGTTAGCATTAAATGGACAAGACTTGGCTCACCCAATGGTGACATGACCGCGGGGTTAATAAATTAATCCTCAAGTCACTAGAATTAAAATTTTTCACAATCCGTCTTTAATAAAGCCTCTGACACGGTGGGAAAAGATGACCAGTTGCTCAGAAAAATGGGGCTAGTGAACAAACATGACGAGTGGCTCATAAAATCACTTAAGAAATTGATGACCAATTGAACAAGTCAATGTGAAAACATAATGTTGGCACATTTTCTGATTAAAAACCCTACCCACTTGGCGAAAAGGGTTTAGAATGGAATCCAAGATTATGAGAATTGAGCATAAATTCTTCAAAATTTCACAAGCTCCATTAGTGGCTCATGTTCGGGGATGCATACCCCTAGTGGGTATGGTGAGAAAATAATCTCCAGTTGAAGCAAAACAAGGCACATGACCAAAAACAAAAGGAATTACCTAGACTAAGGAAAGCATACCCAATAGGAAAAAAAATACACCAGACCACATATTTACAATACTTACAAAGTGTACAAAAAATAATTTTACAAAGTGGAGCCTTTAGACTCTAGAACTTCAGGGACAAATGTTCCTCTGTCAAAAAATTTAGCCCGTGTGCCTTTGTTCCTTTCTATTAAAGGTTCCTCAAACTAAATCAAGAAGGTGAAACTTTCATATTCCATATCACTATGCAATACATGATCATCAAGAATTTTTTCATCAAATTTGAAGGCCTCATAAGTACTTTGGCTTTGACTAAGTCATTCCTCACTGCATTCAAGAAAGAAAGCATAACTAGGTTTATTATCAACTTTCCTTCCATAACTGTTAACCACCTGAAGTGAGAGAATTCCATAATTAAATCCATTAAATATAGAGTATCTGCAAAAAAATCCAATGTAGCCTCATATTGTTCCACATAATCCTCACAATTACCAATGTCTCTTGATTGCTTTGCACCTAAATAAGAAGCTATTGAAACATCATCATACTCAATAGAGTCACAATGTAATTCCATATTCTCAACATAAGGAAATGTTATGAGAGTATCTGTGCAACCATCATGTAGATCCTGAATGTCTGACTTTCTGACTATTCCTTCAAATATCTAATCCTTCTCCACAGAGGAATTGAGGCAAGCGTATTCACCTTTATGAATTCCCTCATGATGTCCAACACTAACATCATACTCAAGGGCTTCTTTGTTGATATCTATGCCTCCACACGTCTCATACAATTTAGCACTAGGCACATTAGTAGCATTTTTATGGATAGGACCACCCACCTCAACATCATTTGGACCACCATTCACAAAATTTACCTGATCCTTATTAGTAATATCCTCAAAAAGAGGATTAATACCACCCCAATAAGGACTATCATTTGTAACTTCATCCTCCCAAATATATTCAGGAAATAAAATATTTTTCCATGCATTAATTGGATGTATCTCATCATCTTTAAAATTAGGATACAAGCAATTCAAGGAACTAGTGTACTCAAAATCAGTACAGTCATTTGAAGAACATAGAGAATCAATTTCACAATTATACTCACCATTTATATCTGCAACAATTGATCCACAATCAAAACATTCTTCACATGATGAGAATTGCTTAATGCCTAGGAAATTCACATTTGCAAGGCTATTAACATATCCCCTACTAGAAACAAGCAATCCCATCTCCACTTCATATGAGGAATCACATTCAATGGTAGATCCCTCAAGTTCAATTTCATTAGTTTGACTTCTCATGTGTATCATGGCATTGGAATCGAATAAATTCCCTTGATTAATAGAAGATTGGCGACTACTAATTGAATCCACTTGGGAAATTTCATCTTGCACTTCTTGTGTTTGCTCATATTCTATGTCTTCATCTTCATCATTATCGTCTACATTTGTTTCTAGATCATCAGTCAGATGACAAAATTCAATAATTGCTTGTTCTTGTTCTGATGCTTCTTCTTGATTTGACAACCTTAGCCCTTGACCATTTGCAACATGACAACTATTACCCTCCTGAGTACCAAATGTAGGCACATGACCATGCTCCATTCTTTCTACAATATTGATCCAATCTACCACTTGGTCTAGGCTACAAGGTTTTATACCCTCAGACCACTGACTAGATCCTGAAATATATGCTTTACAAAACAAATTAATACACATTTGATCATTGGGTCTAAGACTCCCAGGAATTTCCATTAGTATATCCAAGAATCTTGAAAATAAGTCATATGGCGACTCATCTGCATGTCTCCTTATCTCATGCAATTTCATGATAGAGAGGATTATATATGATTTCCCTCTCTTTGGCTAATGTGAAGTCTTTGCATATTTGTGTTCTACATTTCTTGGGAGTAGAGTAGATACAACATCTACAATATCCATTTCATGACACATCCTTTTATCCTTTGATCTACTTGGTTCAAAATTGGGGCTAGTGCTAGAACTAATACTAGCAATTGTAGGTCCTCTCATTATTGAGTATCTCAAATTATTCTCAATTTCAATAGCAATGTGATAGGCCTGATGTAAAGTTGTGGGTTCCTTATCTCTTAACAAGAAACTCATCTTCTTATTAAATTCTCCTAAGTATAACACCAAACATTTTGCATCATTTGGCCTTATGTCTTTTGGGATTTCTCTGATTACCTTTGCAAATAAAAGATTGAAAGTAGGGACCAATTCCCCTTGATTTATATGGATCTCCAGAAAGGATTTCCTTACCACACTTGGATTTACCCTTTCACCAAATTGGTCCATAAAAACTATCACAAATTGACTCCATGAGGTAATGGAACTTGCTGGAAAATATGAATACCAATCTCTGGAATCATCCTTCAAAGTTTGAACAAAAAGTTTCATGACAAAATCTTCATAATTCACCTCAAAATCCCCCATAACATCTCTGAACTTGGGAAAATGCTTCCTGACGTCGTTAGGAATTAGGTTAGTGAAACCTTCAATATCGCTAAAAACTAGTGTCATATACATTTCAATAACAAAATCCATTTGAGGGAATGACATGGCTTCTTCACCCTACATAATTTAGCTTGATTTTTTACAGAGAGATTCTTCAAAAGGAAATGCTCAACATAATAACATACTTCATGGATAATCACAACTTCATGGATAAGAAGTATGAATAGAATTATTACTATTCACTATCTTAATGTAAATCCATATAGTAGGGAATCATTTATGCTCCTAAGCCCTAAAAATTTCTCATAAACCTTCTTCAATGAAGAAATACATGCTTTAGATTTATGAAAGTATCTAGGAATTTTGTAGCAACTGTTAATCTTTCTTCCTGATTGCAAATTATGCAAATCTTTGAAAGCTTCTTCCCAATTTAACTAGTTCCTTGGATAGAGTCGCCACCTCTTTTCATAAAGGAATAATCTTCAAGAGTAAATCTCATTCTAGGTCTTCTCCAATAGTGGAGTCACACTCATATCCTTTGATCTTTTCTACAATAAATCTTTTCTAGGTTCAAGGGCTTTTCAATTGTCTGAAAAAAGTTGTCCAGATCCACCGACTTATGAATGGCAAATGTTATGATTCACTGTAAATGATATGACAATGTTTCTAGATTCTTTAATGAGAATTTTCTCAAATTCTCCCCAGCAAAGTCAACTTTCTATTGGTGTTTTTTCTAGTGCACTTAAAGGAACTTCTAAGGAACTTCCATTTCCTATACTCAAAACTCTTGAAAATGACTGGCCAACTGACAAGATCTAGTCACAGACTAAAATCTTTTGCACTTTAGGCTCTATGGGGCCAAGGAGGGTATTCCTATTGGTGTTCACTTAAGATGCATTTGGTTAAACACATATCTTTTACAGATCATTTCAATTGAAAGGTAAATATGTAAAGCATACTATGAAATTGGCTATTTTAGAGTTACTTGCTACCATTTTAGTAAATTCCCTCATGTATGACAAATGAATATAAGATTTGTGTAAAGATTTTGAAAATTCTAAAATGAATTTAAATTTTCCTCTAGGTTGGCCACCTTAAAATAATTTGATTAGCCTATTAGGAAAATCCTAAGGAAATAGATCAGTGCCTTACGTAATTGGGCTAAGGAGTCATATGCATATTACCAGTAATACAAAAATGATCTCAAATTCTTAAGGAAATAATATCTTCATAACAAATTTGTATTATGAGACTCAAGACCTATGATCATGCACAAATTCTTATCACATCCTAAGCAAATAATTGTAAATCCATATCTCCTATTTAAGCATTTAATTGATTACTTGAATCAAGGTGCAAAGCAGAGATATACATTTGAATTGAAACTCAAAAGAAGAATGAAAGTGTTATTGACAATTCCATCCAAGATTTACTCAAAACCCACATAAGGAGATAAAATTCATCATAGGTATTTTTTCATTTATGTTCATGGATCAAGTCTATAGAAAAATTCAATATTATATATATATATTCATCCAAAATGACTCAAAATAGGCATGCTTCTCTATTCCTTTCACTATAATCGCACTATGACTGGCCTAGACCTATCCTGATACCTCATATTATCTACTCTTTTCTTATCCTTCTCTCTTTTTTTATCCCCCTTTCTAATACCCCCTACATTCGAATCTTGAATTCCCTTTATACTAATAGGGAGCAACAAGCTTTAGATTGAAATGCAATTACAATAAAAATTATAATTTCAATTGAATTTCAACAAAATTTGGTATGAATTTTGAAACCCACATGTTGAAATTATAGAAACAAGCCTAATAAGAGAAAGCTTAAACTATAACCACCACCAGGGAAGAAAATGTGAAGTGCCACCAAAACTTTCCTTGTCACCACCCAAGCACCACGAACCAAGAAAAAAAATGCCACAGAAGCACACGACCAATGTCGAATCATCAAAAAATTTCCATGAAGGCAAACCAGAGAGTCACCATAGAAAAATTCACAAAACATAAGTAAAAATAAGATAACCAATTCATTTACCCATCACATCACCATGCCCAAGTTACAACCACGGTAAACTCAACCACTCCTTGTTATTGCAATAGGAAGAGAAGAAACCTTAGTTTCTCCTTCTTTTCCTTTTTAGCTATGCTCCCAATGCCCACTTGGGGTTTTCGTGGCTAGCGACAACACAACAATCACCTCCTCATCTAAGGGCATGCCCTCGTTCAACATGTCCAGGTATTGAGCATATGCTAAATTAGCTTCCAAATCATGGCTACTAGAGGAGGTACTCATAAGGTTAATGGGAGAGTTTTCGTGTCTATAAGAGCTATGCCCATACCTTACTTTCTGCTTGGACCCCATCAAAGATTGCACTGGGTGTTTTCCTTTGTCGCCCTCTACCTTAGCAGCCCCATCCTCGAATTATAGCTAGCAATTTCATTTTCTCAACGCCAACTTGGATTCAGAAGTAGTTGTTGTCTCCATAGTAAGAACGACTTCATGTGCACCAAGACCAGAGCTTTGTGAACTTAGACAAACTAACCTTCTTGCTGGTTTTCTCATCTTTCTCTCCTAATAATTTCACATGCTAGAAGGTGTTTAACTGTATCATGATAATGGTGCAAATAACAATCACATCAACTATATTTATCGGGTAAAACAATAGCATTCATATTCATTTTTTATCACACATGTGCAATTATGGTATCTCGTTGGTAGATGTATCAACATGGTTTAATTCCCATTTACATGGAAATCTGTTAATTATTCTTCATGATTCTCTACACCTTCCTCTTGACATGATTTGAGATCAACTTGATTGCTCTACAGAGTGTAAGCCATTAATGCAAGCTTGTCGTGTAGAGTAGCATTGACCATTAGGTGTCACTTGCTATTTTTGAATGAGATCCATTGATCTTCTGCCTTGCTGGATGATCGAATGGCTAGCTCATGTTTGACCTTCATTGATTTCCAATGGTGCCTCACTAATGCGTTTTCAACCAATCACTTCTTTCCATGTCGGATGACACCGTCACTACTTGCGGGGTCCGCGATCTGAGTGAGTAAGAGACAGGTGTCAAGATATCGCTGACCTCACTGGGTTTAATCTTCATTTATCTTCATTCAGTGAACCAGTGGGGAAGAGTGAAGATTGTTCTACCGAACTGATCTTGACCGCTCATTGAAGGTGTGGGGGCCCGAAATTAGTAGTGGGAAGTAGGTCCCACACTATACCTGGGACACATGTTAGCTTCTCGCTAACCTCGTTGATTTTATTTGGCATGCAATTTACTCCCGCGAGCTAGTGGGGTATGATTTAGATTTCATCCTTGATTGTTGAATATTGCAAGCTATACAACACACAATGTTAGCATTAAATGGACAAGACTCGGCTCACCTGATGGTGACATGACCGTGGGGTTAATGACTTAATCCTTAAGTCACCAGACTAAAAATTTTTCACAACTTGACTTTAAGAAAGCCTTTAATATGGTGGAAAAAGATGACCGATTGCTCAGAAAAATGGGGCCAGTGAACAAGCATGATGAGTGGCTCAGAAAATCACTTAAGAAATTGATGACCAACTAAAAAATTCAATGTGAAAACATAACATTGGCACATTTTCTGATTAAAAACCCTACTCACTTGGGGATAAGGGTTTTGAATGGAAACTAGGCTTATGAGAATTGAGCTAAAATTCTCTAGAATTTCACAAGCTTCATCACTGTCAATGGGTAGTTTCTCAATCATTTTGGCCCATGAGGCTCTGATACTCTATTTGATTGTATATATGTAATTAGTTGTTTTCTTGCTCCTAGTTTTCTTGTTTCTTTGTTTGTTTTTTTTTCTATTGTCATTTGTGTTTCTTTTCTTTTTTTTCTTCTGGGGAACCTTGATTTTCTCCATTTTTAAAGTGAAGGGTAGTTATTCAAAGTATACTAAAGGTTCTAGGAGAGAAATTGGTTTAGGTATTTTCAAGTATGTCTGTTGGAATTTTTCATTTCAAGACCTGTGTTTTGTGTTTTTTTAGTAATAGTCTCAGAAGTTAAGAACAAATAGGTACATTGTAATTGATCTCATAAACCATGGCTGAATCTTTCACAAAATAGACAAAAACATATGTTTAGATAAAGACCTATTCATCTTAGGGTGACTACATTCTTGATTCAAGTGAAAAATCCAAGTCCTAATACTGTCACAAGGTCCATTGTAGTTCTCAACCCAAATTTCAAGTTGTTATATCTGAGTATTGAGAAAAGATAAGAAAAATAATTTCTACAAGTAAAGCCTATACGAAAGAAAAGAAAAGAGAAGCATTAAATGATGGTAAACTCAATATGAGAAGGGTAATTCAAGTATCTCTACCAGGGCTATGAACATCTAGCTAGAAGTAGAGCAATTCTTTGAGAGAAGTAGAGGTATCTTCATTGGGGCTATAGACGTTTGGTTGGCAGTGGAGCAATGCCTAGGATATCATTGTATGATATTCGAAAGGACTCAACTCACGTAACTTGAATCTTAAATACAGTTGTTCAAGGGTAGGTAGAGCCTTTAGGGGAAGAGATGCACCATACATGCACACACTCAGATTTGAGGTTGTTATTGCTAATTTATGTTTGAGATTCCCACTCAACCTTGTTTGCTATAATTGATCATACTTGAGTTAAAAATGTTCATAAACCAAAGATTCTAGGTGACTAAATTCTTCAATATCTTGAAAATGGGTAAACTATTTTCCCAGCCAAGTTGCTAATTATTATGCCTTGCATAACCACCCCATTTTTGTTTTTGTTCAAATGGGTCCCCCCTCTGTTTTTTTTTTCCTTGGTGTTCTTGTTTGCATCTTAGGAGTTGTCTTTTTTCTCCTAAGTCTTACTTTTCTTGGTTTTTTGGGTTTGGGTTTCAGGAAGGAACATGCACTTGTTGCTTTTCAAAGGTTCAAGTCCCTGCTTATGTCTTGGTCCAAGCCCCTTCCTTTACCTTGTGTATTTTCTTTCTTCTTTTGGGTTCAGGTTGCGTATAGACACTCACACTTGTTGCTTTGTAAAGTATAAGTTTTTGTGCATGTGGTCATGGTCCCACACTATGTCTTATATTTTTTCTTTGCATGTTGAAGTTGGGTTTTAGATCAGAACCATTACTTTGCACCCTTTAGGGAGTAAGTTACTTCTTTTGATATGATCTCGACCTCTACTTGCTTTCCTTTTTGTGTTTTTCTTGTGTCGGAGTTGGGTTTCAGACAGAAATAGGAATCGAGAACTTTTCAAAGTTCTTGCTCTTATTTCTAGACTAATCCTGATGTTCGACTCCCTTTGTGTCTTTTGAGATCAAACTTGCACTTTGAAATTTTTGAATTTCTAAGTTCATCTCTTGACTTGATTCTGACTCCCACATTGTTTTGTATGTTCAACGAGTTTCAAGTTGTGGGATTTCAACTGAACTTTGTACCTTTTGAAAGCTCAGTCTTGGTTCAAAACCCGATCCCGACTCCCACTTTCCTTCATTCCTGTAGCCTTGTATTTATGACTCAAATTGGATCTTGAGGCCCAACCAACCCACAATTAATGTCATAACCATTTGGACACGTGAACGGTTTTTTATTCCACCACTCCTTGATTTTCGTCCATTCTACTTTCAAGAGTTTGGCAAAGAGAACAAGAGCAATTCCGAGCTAGGGTTTGAGAAATTTTCTATGATTTGTGGACATGCTACTAGAATTCTTGGTTACATTTGAAGGTAGGTGTTCTTTCTCTCGGTTATTATCTCTATATTTTTTCTTTCTTCCATTTTGGGTGCTCGTGTCACGTGTTTTTTTTTGTTTTTCATTTTTATTTTATTATTTTCTTTGTCTCATCTATCTGTGTTTTTCCGTAACACCCTTTGGTGTGTTTTCCTTCACTCTTGAATCCTTTTTGGTTTTTTTTCATGTTGTTTTATTTTTCTTGTGTTTCTATTGTGGTGCTTTTGGTTCATGATATTGTCTGTATTGTTGTGCCCTAGCTTTCTAGGGTTTTTCTCTAAGTTTGGGTAAAAGTGGTTTGAATTTCCAAATTTGAAGTTCTGACTATTTCAAATCAAGGGTTCCTGATCCTAACACATAACCCGGTCCCAAAGGCAGGTTCTAAGATATTGTCATAGTTATTGTCTCCTTCATTATTGTTGCCCCACGATTCCCACATGTATCTCAGGGTCAAGAATCAAATATCTACTTAGGTTTTTGCAATGCTTGGTCTCGGTTCCTCCACTTGTTCGATCCCCACATTACTATAGGGATCAAGGATCAAATCGACACCATGAGCCTGATATAAAATTTTGACTAAGTGCTATTCTAAGTCCTTCTTTCGACCCCTACATTACCATCAGGATCAAAAGTTAGTTCGACACCAAACCATTAGCACATCGGTAAACATAATGACTTGGTGACACCCTAATCCTGACTTTGATATCCTATCAAGATCAAAACTTTGGAAGCTACTGACACTTTTTCATTATGAATGGGTTTGGTTTCAAATGATAACCTTATCCCAACTTTCGATTCAACATTGGGATCAAAACTCTACAAGATTCCCCTTAATCGATTTTGTTTGTTAACTACCACTGCCAAGTTGTGACCCAATCTTGACTCTTGACCACATTGTGGGATCAGACCATGGATTGATACTCAACTTGTTTACCATCATAGGTATGATACCTAGACAAGACCCAATCCCAACTCTTGAACACTACGGGGTTGGACTATGGAATTGCATTGAACTTCTTTGTTAACATAGGTATGGTACCTAGTCATAACCCAATCCTGACTCCCAATAGAATTTAGTTTATGCTTAAAATGGTTAAGTTCTTGGTTCTATTATGAACCCGAAACCCAAAGATGATGAACTTATTGAATTGAATTTTAGCTTGATATTGATGCCATATGAATTCTTGTGTTTTAACTACTCATATATCTTTCCCTTTTTCCTAATAATGGAACATTACAGGATAACTAACAAATGTTTGACTCTGAAGGGGAAACACTTACTAAGGAAGTACCTACTAAGGAACATCTGAAGGAACATCAAAGAGAACAAGAGCTAAGATATTAAAACCTGAACAAGTGCCTCTCACTATGAAGTATAACTTCTAGGGGAGCCCAGTTCCATCTAATTTTGACTTTGAAGTCATGAACATTACTGAAAAATTGGTAGGAGATATGGATTTGGAGCAGTTCCACACAGATACATTTTTAGAGGATGCTACCCCAAGAGCAAGTAGAATTGCAGAGTCAAGGATAACTCATGTAGCTAGTTTTCCTATTATTGTACAGTGTCCCGAGTTTATTCTGACTGCTGCACAAATGTATAATCCTACTCAAAGATAGCGTATTGATGCCCAGGGTAATGTAATCATCGATTTAATCCCGACAATAATCAAACATGTTTTTGACCCTCCTCCTTACCCAATCTTAAAATTATGATTGAGGCAAAAGCACTTGAAGTATGGGAAAAGGATGTGGAAGGAAAAAAACAACTTATCAACTAATGGTGGCTGAAGAAAGAAAAGAAGTCAGTAAAGAAAGTGCCACCTAATCCCAAGAGGTCATACTTTTCTAAAGATATAGGGGATATTATCACATTACTAGCCATAGTGTTTGGAAAACCAAATTATCATGTCTTTGAACACTGGATGTTTCCTTTCATCCAATTGATTATAGATGGAAATAAATACTTAGATTGGGGGAAAATCATAGCAGATAACATTCATGACCAACTCCTCAAAGTAACACAAACTAAGACATTTTATGTCTTCTTATGTCATGTACTTTGTAACAAGGATTGGATGGTTTCCTAGGTTGAACACTAAAGGGTTAATGGATGATGGCCCAAATCAAAAGAAGGTTTGGGAGCATTAAGACCAACTTGAGCTTAAGGAGTCAGAGAAGCACTTAAAAAGAGTTAATGATGCTTTTATTTATGTTATTATAAATCAGCTCATAGGTGACATTGGTTTTAGATTGTCATGGAAAGCTATGGAGTTCATCCGGGAATGGGGGTATTGATTTATTCAATATCCCATGACTACTTATTTTAGATTATTTGGTTTTGATGATCACCCTATTAAGCTGGCAAGATGTTTTGGCAATAAGTGGATTCTAATGGGGTTTTCTTGACAAGATGCAAAAGTAAATCCTATATTATCCTCAAAACATAAGACTATTGCTCATTCTTTTCCCTTGAAATTGGGATTATTTTCTTGTTCTTCTTTAGTAATGGCTAAGTCAGCAACAAAGGAATTCCAGGCTATAAATTTGTAGCAACACACTTATAGGAAAAAATTTGATCCTAAGAGAAAAAATTATGCATTGTACCCTTCTCAAGTTCCTCAGCACCATCCACTTCTTGAGGATTTTGGGGCCAACCTTCAAGATCAATTTGGAGAAAAAGAGGCTATGAGAGATTGAAAATTCCCCATATGAGGGATTTTGATGTTAAAACATATATTCCTTAAGGCACTATTGATGATGGGATCACACTTGATCCTAGGTATGATATGGACAAAGTGGCCAGGAAGAGTTTGGAGCCCATCAATTGGGGAAAAAAAGAAGAAACTTAGATCATAGGGGGTGTTGAACAGGATCTTGAAATGGATTGAACTCCATTTAAAACAACCAAGAGTTGGGGTGTCACCTATGTCCTTCACAAAGACTAAACAATATAAAAATTTGGAGAAAGGTGTTGCAACAGTGGAAGCAGCCGTAGAAGACCCTCCTCCAACAATAGAAGATATCACACTATAGTAGATTGGTGATGCTTTGCAAAAGGAAAAGGTTAATTATGAGGCGACTACTGTTGGAGTTACTTTAGGTTTTGTTGTCACACCCTTAACTGTTGTTCATCTTGGTGAAGAAATTCCTAAAGGACATGTTGTTGTTCCTCCATGAGCTTAAGAAACCACTCCTACCATGCCATCAACTTTGAGAACTGCAATTGTTGAAAAAGAAAGACCTCCTATGATTGATGTAGAAAATATTTCTTTAGATTCTAAAAGGACTTCGTCTCAGGAAGGAGAATGACCTGAATGGGAATAATATTTGAAGAAGGTTGAAGAGGAACCAAGAGAAAAAGAAATTGAGTTTAAAATTGGTAGTTTACATAGTGAAAAAGTGAAGCTAAATGATGTGTTGACTAAAAAGAGCAGGAAGAATTGATGGAAAGTGCCCAGAGGTTAGCTGATGAACAAGATCCTATTGAGAAGAAGAGTAGAAAGGAAAAATTGAAGAGTTAGCCTAGGAAAAGGAAGCAACTGAGGCATGGAAGAAAGCAAAAGAAGAATCCCTTGAATGAGAATTGAAATTTGCACAAGAAAAGGGGAAGAGGAAGAGCTTTAGGCTAAAGAATTAGAGCATCAGAGGTTGAAAGATGAAGAGAAGGCTACGAGGAAATAAGAAGAAATGAAAAATATAGAAGAAATAAAAGCTAAAAATGAGAAAATGGAGCAGGAACCACTACAAAAGGAATAGGAAGATCTACAAAAGACTGCTTCTTAGTGAACCATTGGGACAATTTCTTCTACACCTCCCTCCTCGACACCTCCTAATGTTCAATAAGTAACCACTATGCCAGTTGCACCCACTTGGATAAAATTGAATTTAGAAAAGAGGCAACAACTACAAGCCCAACCAGTAATGTGGGATGAGATGAGAGTAGAAATAGATAAGATAAATTCAAGGAAAAAGCCTCATGTTGTACATTCAACCAAGTTGACCAATGAAGGAGATCTTGTAGTGGAAATTGCTACCCCTATTGTTGATAAAGATGATAGAGAATTGTAGCCTAAAGATTATCAGATAAGTATTGTTAATCTAGGGAAGCATACCATAAATTAGCAAATAAATCTTATAGATATTGTTGCCACCACCACCAAGTCAAGATTAATTAAGGATAAGCAACCCAAGGATGAGCTTAGGGTAGAAGTAGGAAAAATGAGGAATTTTCTAAAAAAATTAATTTCATCTACTCCTAAGTAGCCTACACCATTAGAGGTCCCTATTTTGATTAGAAAAAAAGAGGTGGATGGTCTAAACGAAATGAAAAAGAAGGCCACATGGTTTGATAATTGGTTTAATGATTTTAAATCTGACGTGGATAAGAATTTAGATGAAGGGTTTAAAAATTATGTTAGGGACCTTTAACTAGTTAAAACCATAGAAGAATCCATAAGAGAATGGTGGGAAGAATAAGAGAAGCTCAAAAAATATTTGGGTAAACTAAGGGTGCTTGAAAAAAATTCTGAGGAAGAATTGATCGAGTCACAGATCTTGGGGGATGAAAGCCTTGATTTTATTTCAAAGTCTATTAATGTATCTATTTTCAAAACATGGAACCTTATTGAACAAAGGATAGCCATGCTTAAGGGTATTCATGATATATGGGAATAAGCAGGCATTTTTAAAGATTTATTTCAAAGAATATTGATAAAACTTTACCTCTAGATCATAGACTTGAATCATTAGGGGAGATACAAGATGCTTGGGAGGAAAGACTTGATAGAATAATGAAGGAAGGAGATATTGCTGAGTTGAAACTCATGGATAGACTCCTATATATTAGATGTGACATGTGGTGGGTAGTCACAGACATTGCTCAGTTGAGAGAAATTATTGCTTGGGTGGGGAAGAAATTTGAGGATTCAAAATTTAAAGTAGACTGGGTCGATGGGCCTGATGATGATATGCTGAAACAAGTTTGTCCAATTATGATGAGTATCATGGGGCCTCTCATGATAGTGACAAGTGAAGAAATTGTTTTAGTTATTTTTTTGACAATAGTACTTTTAGGGCGATGTTTGAGCAAGTGGATAACTGTGGGTCAAGATTGATAGGTCAAGAGATAACACGTGGTGATCAATAGAGAAGTGAGTTGAGACTTGCAGTTTGGATTTTGATTGAAGAAGTAGATGGAACACCTTTTTAGCTCCAACAATTTCAGCAAAGAAAAACACTTGGAGTTAACTGGGCATCCCTATAATTATGGATCTGGGCCTCAAATTATGGATCTTAATTGTCAATAGAAGGAATTGATGCTAAATTTTTCTATACTAAAAAATTGTCTCCTCATTGTAAAGGTCGATTAATTGAAGGTAGATTAGCTACCTGAAAGAGATATTAAATACAATTTAACTATTTTTATAGCTTTTTATGTAGAGATACTCAAAAAACACTTTTTACAACTTTAATGCATATAGTTTTTTTTCAGAAGTTTGTCAGTTTAATGATAATGTTAATGATCAATGGTAATTTGTATGCTTGTGAGCTTTGTTGTACATAAATGTTTCTGATTTGATGGAAATCAATAGAAGATTTTGAATCTAAAACCATTTCTTTGAATTATTTGTGGATGATGTTTCTCTATATTTTTTGATCTGTTAATTTTTGTAATGAGCTTGTGATATTTTGTTCTTTGAAAAGAAGGTTTATAAAAAAGTGACGATGAATGGTTGTATGCTTTAAATTTTCATTGTGAATGGATGCAATGGTATGGATTATTATATAGATTGTGTTATTCTATGGTTTTAGTTGGTTATGAAAATGCTCATTATGAAGTTTACATGTCTGAATTAAAAGAAATCTATGTTCATGTGTTGCTATCCTAAGCCTTGTTCTATTTTTTGTCATTTATTTACACACCCAAATGTTAGATTAGTTCATACTATTTAGTTTGTACTCTTTACTATTAGGACCCTTGAACATTATAGTCGCATAGGCCACTAAACGATGAAAACATAGTTGAAAACCAACTACAAAGACCTTGGAAGATAGGTGGTTTTAGATCATTTGTTTTTTTCAAGAGAAATAGAGTAAAAATATTTTTTTTAACATTGCTATGTTACTTTGACCATCAACAACCTCACATCTGCACTTTCCAGAAATTGTAGTCAGATCCATCAAACACTGGAATTGTTAGTTTGTGTACCATTGGATCTACCCCAAGAAGTTAAGATCTTCTTTGAAGAACCAAAGCTTTGATACCAATTGTTGAACAGTCCAGATAACTAAGAGGGTAGTGAATCAATTATTATAAAAAAAAAATCTTGACTTTAATTAATCTGGATTAAAACTTGAATCAATCAAATGTTAATGAACATGAAAGCACAAAACAACACCATGCACAATGAACACTAGAATTTACATGGAAACCCAAGAAGGGAAAAACCATAGAGAATAATAATTCTCAATTATAAAGCATCAGTTTAGGTGATTTTTACAAGGGATCACTACCAAGTTGCTCACTGTAGGGTGGCTCACTGTCGGTTGGGCTCATTGCCCAACTATTATAGCCAAAGATACAAAAAGGCTCATTTCCAAAAGAGAAAGGCTCACTACCAAAAGAGAAAGGCCCACTACCAAAAGAGAAAGGCTAACTACCTACAAAAAAATGGCTCATTGTCAATAGAAGAATGATGAAAGGAAAACCACCATTGAAAGAATTGTCACCAACGAACACTAGATACAATCTCACTGTCTGTTGTCTTTGGTCATACACTTTCCCACACTTCACAATGTTTGGATATTCAGATTCACATTCATCACACTTTCTTTCCTCAAACAAAATTGACTCACTCTTATATCATTCCATGCTTCCATAATCTCTCAAGTTTTCCAAACATAATTTCATGATCTTCCTTAATGGCCAAATACAATTTGGGATAGGTCACCACAAAAACATTCCCACAGTGGAGAGGAATGAAACGTGGACCAAACATAGCCTCTTTTCTCAAATCAACATGCTACATGATATCCAAAACCAAAGAATAATATATACATGTTACAATGCAAATCATGTGCTAGAGAACGTTAACCAACTGCCAAATCAGTTCAGACCCAAAAAAAATGTATCTTATTGTGTTACAAGAGGAATGGGACCAAGACAGATACAACCCAAAATAGATCTTTACAACACGACATCTGGAACTAGGCCAATTCAGATCACCAAGGCACCAAAACAGAAATTCGGTCAATCAACAAAGATATGTTGACATCAATGACAACCATTGATGACATCAAGCGAACTTCAGTCAATCAACCAAGATATGTTGACATCAATGACAACCATTAATGACAACAAGCAATCAACATCATCTCAACACATTCCAAACAACTTTTCCTAAATCCTATAGTTATAAGGTTTCTGCTATTGAATAATTTTAGAATCTAAATAGCTATTGTAGAGATTAGTTTCTTGGTACTTTGACTGGTTTCTAATTAAGAGAGTTTGGTTCAAGTGCTTCAAAGAAAGAGACTAATTTTAAAGATGGAAAAGTAGAAAAGAAAGAGGAATCTGATCCAAATGAATTTATTAGTTGGAAGCAAAATTTCTGAATAAATTGAAAGAGGGCATTGGAAAATATAGAGGTAAGTTATCTTTCAAATGCTTTAACTATGGAAATATTGGTCATTATGCTTCAAGATGTCCTATCAGAATTTCAAAAGATAAGTACAAGGATAATAAATTTAGATGAATTAAGAAAAGTTACTATGTTAGAGAACATTCCAATATATCTGATGATGAATTCATCTAATTAACTTGATTGTGAAGATGATGAATTTGTGTCCATGGTTTTAAATGTTGGAACTAATTCGGTAACTTTGAGAGATGTATGAAGGATAGTACTCCAGAGATAGGAGCAATAGTAACTTCTCTTCATGCTAGGGAAGAGAAGAACAATTGGATCATTGATAATGGATGCTCAAATCACATGAGAGGTGATAAGAATAAGTCTATTAAGCTTAAAAAAATTGAAGGTGGTTTAGTCAAGTTTGGTGATGATACATCTACTAAAATATGTGGAAAAGTTTCAATAATTTTTGATGGAAATCATAATATAGATGATGTTTTATATGTTAAAGGTCTATGAAATAATCTTTTGAGTGTAGGAAAAGCATGTAGCAAAGGATATAATCTTATGTTTCAAGATGATGGTTGTGAGATTTGAAAAGGCTTTGGAACTATAATTGTTATTGGAAGAACAAATGGTAATGTTTATCAGCTCAAAGGTACTAATCGTATGTGTTTTATGACTCAGATTAATGAAATTTGGCTATGGCATAGAAGAATGTGTCACATCAATTTTGATAGTCTAGTGAGGATAAGTGCAATTCAAGCTATGAGAAATCTACCAAAGATTACAAAGCCTATAAATGTTTTTTATAAGGAATGATAGATTGGGAAGCAAGCTAGAAGGAGTTTCAAATTCAAAGAAAAATCTTCTTGTGATCAAGTGTACTTTGTATTCTAAAATGCAAAAAAAAAAATGTAAATGCAACAAAATAAAACACAAAAGACACCTCAAGATAAGCCTAGTTGAATCTAAAAAAATAACACAAAATAAGTAAGTTTTACCTTGTCTAAATTGATACTTTTGTTGGCCCTTGATCTCAATTATGTGTGCTCCTTTGCTTGATAGAATGACCTAAAACTATATGCAAATGATGGATATTTTTGATGGAGAATGCAATGGTGGAATTGGTTGATGGATTTGATGCAATATGGGAGGTTGAGTATGCTACAACAAATGGAGGTAGTGTATGAGAGTTTGAGTGCTTGAAATTTTCCTGTTTGTTGTGTTGTAAAAATGAAGCCATTTTCATTGTATTTAGGGAAAGTGCCTCCAAAAGAATGGAGGGCTAAAATTAAATCTAGGGAAAAATATCAAGGGTTGAGATGTTTTATGATATATCAACTCATAGGATAATGACATGTGGGGGAAGATGTGGAAAGAGGATGGTGAAGTGGCAATGATGTGGAAGTGAGGTGGAGGCCACATGGGGGTACTTGCAAGTACCTTGGGAATGGGCAAGATCTTCTCATAAGGGAGTTTCTTTTCCATTTGTACAAAGGCATGTGATGAGAGGACAGGGGAAGAATTAAAAATTCCTCAAAAATCCTCATGGGGAAGAACAAAAGAATTAAAAATTCCTCAAAATGAATGGGTGAAATAAATTAGAATTTTAAGTTCCAAAATTTATGGGGTGACTTCTCCAAAAGGAGAAATTCATTAATAGGGTTGACTATGGGTGTATTCCATAATGGCATGAAGATTAGGTTAGGCTGAATTACTAATTTAGGTTGTGCAAATGAGGGATTAGGTGAGTTAATCTTGATTAGGCATGCACTTGTATTTTATTAAGGATGTGACTCAAATATTGATTAGGAATGTGCATACCTTAATTTGGGGTTAAGTGAGCTAATATGGATTAAAGGAAATTATAGAAGATTTTGACATGAGGTGAGAGAATGAATGAATTAAAAATTAATTTGATTCATTTGGCTAAGGTGACTAAATTAAATAAATTGGTCTATTTATTTAATTTAGAGAAGAAGGGGTAAGGTATTTAATCAATTAATTAAACACCTTAGGGGACATTAGGAACAAGATAGATATTAACCAAATAATGAATTATTTAATTATGACTTATAGATATGGGATAGGAGAATATAAGAGTGAATTTGACCATATGTGGGTGGTCAAATTCAAGTGTCTACATTTTTCTCCTCTTTGAAATATTGTTAGAATAATGGTGTTTCAAAGAAAAATGAAGTGCAAACAACTCGACAGAAGAAAATTACTTTGGTAGATTACTCGATATCATAGTTAGTGTGATAGATGGGAAAAGTGAGGAAAAATGATTAGGTATGCCCACTCGAGAGAGCGGATGGGGAAGAAAAGGGCCTCAGGTGATGTCTCAATAGGAAGAAATAGAGAGGACCATGCATAAGAGGATGAAAAACCATGAAGAATGACTTTTGAATAGAGGAAAACATACAAATAAGGTGAAAATTAGAAAACTTACAACTCACTTTACTTTCATTCTGCACACATGCTGAAAGGTGATTGGATGATCGAGTGATATGGAAGATGAGGAGATTATCCATTGAGAAAATACCATGCAAGAGTTAACCATCCCCTGACAAGTAGGCTTTGACACTTGAGCTTAGTATTTGGATTTATGATTTTCACACATGTTTTTATGTTTTGCATTGGGACAGGTGGGTAGATTAGGAAGAAACAATTTCACCATGATAGGTTGGATTCACCTTTTTGGAGAAGCACATTTTCCCCTGTAGCAAATGGGTGAATGTGTAGAGAAGAATGGGTGAATGTGCTTCTGTAGGGGTGGATACGTGGTAGGACATGCAATTGTGAAATTTCCCCTTGGGAGAAGGGTGAATTTGAGATCGCCTGATAGAGAGGATAGGTTACAGGGGTGAATGTGAATTTACCTAGCTAGGGGAAGGGAAAAAGTGATTTCTATCAATGAGAGGAAGGGAGGATAGGGGTGAAAGTGATTTATCCCAACAGAAAAATGGGCGAAAGAGATTTCACCCGATAAGGTGAATTGCGTATAGTGGCGAATGTGATTTCACCATTGTGAAAGAGGTGAAATAGTGCCTATGGAAGGGAATAGGTGAATAGGCCTATGAAAGAGGTAAATACACCAAAAGGGGACATAGGGGAAAATTTTCCAAAAGAGGAAATGGGAAAATTTGCACTCTATAGAGGCGAAGTCACAAAGCCGACATAGGAAGAAAAAGAGGGACTAGAAGAAAATGACAAGAAAAGACTTGATGGATGGCTTGTATGATACATTGTGGACATGGGAGAGGTAGTCGGGAATTCTTGTGACTACTCAGGAGTCTATGTCACTTGGTGATCACGAGACACAAGAGATAGCAAGATTACTACACATGGTAGGGTATTCGACCATTAGGGTCCATTGACCTCTTTTGATGGCCCTGATGGAGAGATGGAGTTTCGAGACTTGCACCTTCCACCTCCCCATAGGGGAGATGACTGTAACTTTAGAGGATGTTTGGAAGATATTGAGACTATCGATTAGGGGATACCTGGTGAGCAGAGGGACAAAACAAACTTTGGAGTAGAGCCTATGAGCTGTGTTTGGGATAGGTGACCTTCCCTATCAGAGGAAGGAGTTGGACATAGATGCATGCATATGAGTTGTGCCACCATTTCCATTTTTCTATGTGGTTTGATCAACGGGATCCTTCTTCAACCTCAAGATGATTGAGGTGGTTCAAAACATTGTGGAGAAGAGATGAGGAGTATTCACATGGGCACCTTGCATGCTGACATAGCTATACTGAGACATGCACATAGTATGTTACAGAGGCACCATGAGCATTACCCATGTCACCCTATTGTAGGTGTGGGAATGGGAGCACATCCAAAACACACGATTGAATATCTTGATAGTGGGGGAGAGAGATGACTCCCTCAGAGTGGAATTCTAGTATGGAGGGGAGTATGGATGGGTGTTGCATTATAGGAAAGTGCAAAGCTTGGAGTATTGCCATCAAGTTTTTGATGATTTGATAGATTATCAAATAGTATGGAGGCCATACACAAAGTGATAGTTGCAGTCCTAGAGGGTGGAGGAAAAATTGTATAAGGGCTACATGTTCACATGTTGTTATCTGATTGGGAGATATCCATACATCATAGAGCTATATAGACCTGAATGAGTCATCAAATAGTTTGGGAGTCGATGGGACATCCTTCTACCAGAGGAGAGGTATAGGTGTATTACATGAGAGAGGGGATGGGGGTAGACAATGCTAGGGGATAGGGTGAGATACGAGTGGTATCAACTAGGAGAGAAGATATGGGGATGGAGAGGAGGCCAAGATGATGCAGGTATTACAAATAGATACACAACATGATGGAAATGGAGATGCCTAATGAGGATCATCCCTATTCAGACAATCAAGGTAGTAGTGGGGGAGGTAGAGGTGAGGCCTAGGAGGAGCAGGGTAGATAAATAGGTTGGAGAGGAGGTAGTGTGGGATGAGGTGAGGGTGGTGAAGGAGGTGGATATCCTTGAGGAAAGAGAAATAGTGATGTATCAACCACCACCACTAGAGGACCTAGCCATGAGACTAGTAGGCACATAGGCATGAATTTTTATTCTACAACAAAGGTTGAGGCAATTGGAGGAAAAGAGAGAGCAGTTGTAAGCCAAGGTGGAGAGGTTGTAGGATGCACAAACTACAAGTAGATGATATGGAAGCAACAAAAATTGAGAGCCTGAGAGGGGAGGTGCAAAGATTACAGGGCCTATTAGAGGCTATACAAGGGGAGAGAGATGAGGTGGTGGGGCTGGTAGAGTGGGAGGATCTATAGGTGGAGATATTATAGGGTTTATTTGAGGCCATGTAGAGGTAGCGAGACAATGCGTGAGGTGAGCATAGTAGGAAAAGGGGTAGGTGGCTTCCATGAGATTGGCATAGGATGCCTAGGATTTGAACAGGGGGAGGCTACAGTAGCAACGAGATAAGTATAGGAGAGAGAGGGACACAACATAGGTATAGGTGGCCTAGTATGATGATGTTTCTTGAGAGACATGGTATTGGATGGGGGCATATTATACAGTCGCGCCTGACCCCACACAGAGAGTAACTCCATACACGCAGGTTTTTGGCAGGAGGGTGGCACTATCTCGATCAAGGCCCACATATTCTAGGGGATCAAAGGAGACTATTGCCTACATGGAGACAACTTTGAGAGATATGAGAGATGTGCCTAAGTCCCCACATCATTCAGATGCAACCAATAGTGGTTAGGTGGATAGGGGTGATAGGATGGGGAGCACAGGGCCCTAGTTTTGAAAGGTGCACAATGGATGGTTTATATAGATGTAGAGTTGGTACACAAATTACTTTGTATAGATTATTTTGGAAGATTGGATTATATATTATTTTATTCTTTTAATTTAGGACACATGATGTGTCAGGTGTATTTATATTCATTTGTATATTTTGATTTTTTTGTATGTGTATTTATTATTTGATGGACACTATATGGACTTAGATTTATGGACTATGTGGACTTTATTATGGACATTATGGACTCTATATTTTGATATATATGGCATGGAAGATTATTATGATTCTCTATATATGATTCCTACGTGATTATTTTGATGTTCATTATGCATAGGTGTGATGGTTATGTGATTAGTAAAGATGTATGTATTATGACATGCATGGCATGGATGATATGGATTATATCTAACACTTTGTGATGTAGGATTGGATGTTTTATGATTTAGGATTATGATGTTAATGTGATACTAATATTTGGTGATGCAAGTGGAAATGTGATTGTGGTTTATTATGTATAGATATGGTATTGTGGCATGTGTTTATGTATGATTTGGATGTGCATGTACGTAATTACAATGTTTGATTATGAATGTATGATATGCCATGAATGTAGATTATGATATGCATAATGGATGAAAGATGAATATGTATAATGTCATGGATGGATTACATGCATCTAATTGAATGAAATGTAGTGCAAAAGTGATTAAGATGCTTAGAATAACAAATATATATTTTTTAAAACAAACTTAAAATGATAGTGGAATGCAAATGGAATGAATGAAGATACTTAGACTAAAAAATCTATAATTTAATCTAAATTTTTTAAAATGATAATGAAAATGAAAATGGAATGGATTAAGATGCTTAAACTAACAAATATATATTAATCTAAACAACTTAAAATGATAATGAAAATGCAAATGGATTGCATTAAGATGCTTAGACTAACAAATCTATATTAATATAAACAACTTAAAATGATAATGAAATGGCAATGGAATGAATTAATGAAATGGATAATGTAATGGATAATGCAACCTAATGAAATGGATAATGAAATAAATAATGAAATGGACCTAAATGATAATGAAAATGCAAAGTGAAATGGACCATGATGGGTGATATAGTGCACTTGTCAAGACTATAGGGACCTTGACAGGAAGAAAAGGTGGAGGATAACATTTGCACAACCAAAAATCAATAACCATAGGCTAGGGGAAATGAATCAAGATAAATAAATGCAATGGGAGGATCAATGAAATGAAAATTTAATGTCATTCTATCATATTAGGAGCATTGAATTTTACTATAGCATAGGACACTTTATAACAAGGTATGAAGAACCAAGGCCAATTGGTATCCAATGAATGGGACTAACACGTCAAACAAGAAGGTTATCCCAACATCCCAAAGTCACAAGGGGCTTTGGTAGGGCATGATGTTGGAATAACTACAAGCACAAAGCATGCCCTAGCGTTACACAAGACCACAAGGATCCTGGTGGGTACTATGCAGGACAACCAAGAAGACAAGATCACATAGAAAGTCAAGATATGCCCCTATGTTTACCAATCAAAGAACACCATGATATGATGGATTGTGGTGACCCTAATTAGGTATAATGGGAAGCTCAAATGATAAAAAAAATGCAAAAGCACCAAAAGATGACAATAAATTTCTAATATCCTTTCATAGGACCAATAGGTGGATGGGATTGATGTGGTTTGATATGAGGAAGGATACATCCTATGAAGAACAAAGATGGATGGGGGTAGATTTTTTGATTGACATGACTCAAGATACACAAAACGGGTTGAACCTCATGGGGTTAATAGATTTTTTTGTTAGGAACTAGTTGAATAGGGACACTCTTGAAAACATGACACAAAACCAAGACACACCCTAAGGATAGACCTAGGGTCTTGGGGGTTGATAAAAGATTATCCTTGCCTATGTGAAAGTGCAGAGACCTCATAGTTCAATAAAATACTAATGACTAACAATGAATAAAGTGGAAAGAGGTTGATGAAGACACAAACAAATGGAAAAAATCCTTAAGGGCTCATCGAAGAGGTGATGTAATTCGATAAAAGATGTATGAAAGAATATAGACAATGGATGATGCAATGACCATGATAAATAGATGCAATGATGGAGCTGACATGATGAGACAAGACAAACCTTGTGGATAGGATGGTCGATACATACAAGATGTGGATTAGGTGAAGCTTAGGTATGAGAAAATCATCCAAATCATCAAAAGATGAATGGGAAATATGATATGATAGATAGATGAGTGATGAAAAGTGATAGGATATTAGCAAGATGTATGAAAGAGAGGTTGTGACGATAGTGAGATGGAGGGAATTCGATTGCATGGGGGTAGCCTATAGCTAGATGCCAATGGCAAGGGATTATGAGACAAAATTAGGATAGAGATGAATGGATAGAGAGATGAGATGGGGGAAGGAAGGGATGGATATGAAGATAAGGATGGGGAAATGGATTGGTTTTTTTTGGATGGTTGGATGGGGAGATGGAAGAGATTATTGGATGAATTGATGGGAAGATAAGGATTTGGAAGATGGAAGGTATTTTTAGATGGATGGATGGATGAGAAGATAAGGATTTGAAATATGGGAGGGATTTTTGGGATGGATGGATGGGAAGATGGAAGGATGAGCATATGACATGATATAAAGACAAGGATGAGGATATGGAAGGATCAAGGTACGAAGGGATGAAGTATTTTGGAGGATGAAGGGAAGGAAGATGGGGGTAATGATAGGGAGATGGAAGGGATGATGGGGTGGATGAATGATGTCTCAAAGTATTATGTCACAAAGAAGAATATGCCCCACTCTAGATATGTCCTATGCGATGAGGCAAGAGATGAAAAATAGTAGAATGAGTGAATAAGGGAGTGAGATGGATATGGATAGAATGTATGGATAGGGAACGGAGATGAATGGTAGCATGACAGGAAAATAAGGAACAAGATAGTATGGATAGAGAGGATGCATGCCAAGAGGGGTCCAAAGCATGTATAAATATTTCCTCTTTTTCCTTATTAAGATCACTAGGAAAATGGAGGGATTGTGATAAATGGGATATGATGGGTAGGATGTTTAAGATAGGTGGGATGGAGGATGATGGATGAAGGGGATGCATAGCATGAATTTGTCCCCAAGTGTGGAAATAGGTGGGGAATTTACACATGATGCTTGTTTTCTAGGTTTTGATCATGGTACTTATCCAAGGCGCTTGTTTTCTATTTTTTCACCATTGGACGTTTTTTTCTCTTTACTTTTTTTTTTTTTTAAATTACTACTTTTTTGGATTTTTTTTATTTTTGGAAAGTATGAGGATGGATATGGATGAGAATACGGATGTGGATAAATGGATTTGGAAGATATGTGATAAGGAGATGGATGAAGGACTCGAGCATCAAGTTCCATATGAGGTAATACGAGCCCATGTTAGAAATGACTATCAAATATTAGTACAACCTTTTTAGGGTGGATGGATTATGCAAAGGAATGGATTAAATGGATTGGATGGGGGAGATATGTGGGATAATGGATGGGATGTTGGAAAGTTTATGGATATAACATGGAGTGGATGTGTGATGGGAGGATGTTTTTAGGACCAACATTGAAACATATAGTGGTGGATGTGAAATGATAGGAGGATTATTGGAGGGAGGATGTTGGGATGATGGAGGAGTTGGGATAGTGAATTTTGAGACATAAGGACCCAAAATGGATTTAGGAGATGGAGGATGTGGATGATTATATTTTGAATTAGCAACTCTAGATGTTGTTATGGATGTTTAATTTGAAGGCATTGCATATTTTTTCTTTGGGACCCACATGGTTTGATTTTTTCTTTAGTGTGCCTTTGTGGCCTTTTTGATTGATTACACTTTTGGATGGGTTTTTCATTTTCTTCAAAATGTCCTTTTAAGGGGACATGGGGAGATTTAAATTCATGTGGATGTTTGGGTTTATGAATCTTTACTTCGGCATCCAAATTTCTCATAATAGCAATGGGATGGGTGTGAGGAGATGGATGATGTGGAGAGAATATGAATGGAGTGATGGAGTTAGGATTTTAGAGATGGTGTGTGGATGAAGGAGGTATAGTTATGTGCCTTTGTTCATCCTAATTAAGGATTATGAGAGTGGTATTTTTATAATGGGTGATAGGGATAGGTGATTGATGGATGATGGGATGAGTAGGATGGAATGGAGGAGTTGATTTTGGGGTATAAGGCCCTAAACTAGACTTAGTACATGGAGGATGTGTGATGGTGGGTGGAGGGACATAAGGACCCAAAATGGATTTGGAGGATGAAGAAGGAATATGAATGGTTGTTTTGAGGTGATATGATGGAGGAGGGGGGATGGTGACAAATGGTGTGGTGGAGTGATGGGAAGAGCCTATTGTTCTTTTGGAGGTGGCTCACTTAGGATGTACAAAGGTTGTACCAACATTTTTGGATTGTGATTCTTGAGATATATATCCAAGACCTTGTGCATGTGGATTTTCTTTGACATGGATGGGCTCTAAAATACCTTTCTCATGAAGGCTTAAACCTTTTCCTTGATAGTTCATCATCTTGAGCATTCAATTTATGGTAGGATGCTTGTTATTTTGGAAACATGATGCGAGTCCATTATTAGGTGGAGGATGGGTGGTGTATATGATTTTTTCTTCTTCTATGAGAAAACCACCATGGATGAATGTAAGAGGACCAAGGAGATATGGTGGTGGTGATAAAGGATCATGAGATGGGTATGATGGGATAGTAGGATCTTGATTTAGAGGAGTGAGTGATAAGGAATCATGAGGGGGATTAGGTGTAATGGTAGGATCTTAATTTTGGATAGCGGGTGATAAGGAATCATGAGATGGAGTGATTGGATATTGAGTGACAAGGGGATCATGGGATGAAGTGGATACAGACTATGATCTTGAGGTGGACTAGATGGGATGGTAAGATCTTCATTTGGATAAGGGGATGCATTAGTATTCTTTAGAACAAGTTCCTTGCAAGTTTCAATGGGTGTAGATGGTGTGGTTGAAGAGGAATGTTGGATGGAATCCTTGGATGGGGTGGATGGAAGGATGAAGGATTCATGAATTTCATGTGAGTGGATTTTGGTGATACTAAGAGTAGGAGAAGTGGATTGGATTTGGGTTTCTTTGATGGGTTTAGTGGTTCTAGGAGTAGAAGATTGGGATTCAATGGATTTGATGGTTTCAACAATTTGGATGTTGTTAGGAGTGGTAATAGGGGTGATAGGTGTAGGATGGATAAGGGCCTCATCACTAATGACTGCACATGATAGAGTGGGATGGCATGGATCTACAATTTCAAGATATGGATTTGGGGATGTCTTCTTTTTCATGAGTCCTTAGATGAAATATAGAATGAGATACTTGCACATTATAGGCTTATATGGGGTGGTCGAAATAGATGAAGGATTGTGAATTAGTGGAGGATTAGGATTATGGATTGGTGGATTAGGATTAGATGGAGGATAAAGATATGATTGATTGGAGGGAGGATTAGGATATGATGGAGTGGAAGACAAAGTGTCATAGGAGAACATGGATGGTGGATTAGGATCATGGAGTGGAGGATTAGGATTATGGATTGGGAGAGGGTTTGGAGAACAATGAGATGATGGATTGGGATTAGATGGAAGAAAAAGGTATGATGGATTGGAGGGAGGATTAGGATATGATGGAGTGAAAGATGAAGTGACATAGGAGGATATCGATGGTGGATTAGGATAGGAGGATATGGATGGTGGATTAGGAAAGAAGGACATGGATGGTGGATTAGTATATAAATATGTGGATGGAGGATTGATGTTGGATAAAGTGGATGGGGAATTAAGGTAGGAAGATTGACATGGTGGATTAAGGTGGGAAGATTGGGATGATGGATTAGGATAGGAGGATGTGGATGGTGGATTAGGATCATGCATTGGAGGATAATGAGATGGAGGATTTAGACTAGGGGTGGAGGTGATAGTGTTATTGTGTGAATATGGAGGTTGAGAAATGGATAGAGGAGAAGATGAATCTATGGATATGGAATGAGAGGGATATGTGGGGGATAGATAAGAGAGATGTGGATGAAGGATATGATGGATATGTGGATGGGGAAGATAATTGATATACCTTGTCAAAGGTAGCATAAGGATTTCTAGTAGGTGTGGATGAAGGCATGACAGGATAGCTTGGATGAGTGATTGGATTTTGAATGATGTTTAGGGATAGATGGCTAGTAATGATAGCATCAAGAAGATCTATATCATATTCATCTTGATCAAAAAGAATTTCAATGCCATTTTTAATTTTATTGGGATCTTCCTTGACTACTATTTTTGGTTGCATTGATGGAGTATAAAGATTCATGATGTTGGATTGGATGGATGTGGATTGAAAAGATGGGAATAGATGATTAGAAGAAAATGAGAGACAGTGAAAAGATAAATAAAATGAATTAGAAGAACATGGAAGGAGTCTTAGGATTTTTTTCGATATCAAAGATCTTGGATCTGGATGGAATAAAGTTCAAATTGGGATTCAATTTAAGCTCAAATTAGGATGGGATTAAAGCTCAGAATAGGATTGGATTGAAGCTTACATTAGGATTGGATTTAAGCTCATATTAGGATGATTGGAAGATATGATGGGATGGACTCCTAAGTTCAAGGATGCAACTAAAATGATGAGGATGATTGTTGGATGGATGAAGGATAGGTTTAGATGACTCCTTGCTCAAAGGGGATGATGTTGTGGACAAGATTGATAGTGATTGATAAGATGAAAGTGATCATTTGGAGATGGATATGAAAAGTAAAAATGATAAGATTACAATTTTGGACTAAGGAAGATATAGGCTAATCATAATAGGAAAAATTGACATTCTAGATTTTGGATGGGAAGAAGATTCACCCAAGAGTAGACTACAATCGCCTTTGTGTGATGCAAGATCATCCAAACGGGTATCTTCAAAATTACCTATCTATGGATATGTATGGATATGTATGGGTGGTATGATGGTAGGATTGCCCCTATGTGAATCAAAATTTCCTATCTAGGGGTGATGTATGGACGAGGAGGTGAGGAATCAGATGTGAAATTGCCTCTATGAAAGGTGTATTCACCTATCTAGGGAGGACTATATGGATGAGAAAGGAAGATTCACCCTTGAAGGGAGCAGGATCACTCAACAAGTGGATGGACCAGAAAAGCGGATTCACCTTTATGTAAGGAAAAATAGCCTATGGTGGATGACTGACTGACTGATTGGACAAAGACACTGAATTGACCCTTTCAGAGCAAGTTTTCCTATCTATAGTGTGGATTTTCCCCTATGGAACTAATGGATTATGGAAAAGGATAGGTGACAACAAATAAGAAGACAGTGGGAAAATACTAACTCAGGAATGGAGACACTCACTGGTATCGCACAAGAAGACACACCAAGCACATGAACAAACCTAGAATTAGTATTGAAGGTTTACAAACTTGATGAAGGCCCACCACCTTGAGGGGTTAATACTCCATGATAATCATGTGTGAACACCCTTTCTCATGAAGGCAGATAGGTAGAGATCCAATGGCATAGGGTCATCAACAGATGCCATGGGCTCACCTTCTCTCTCTCTCCTTGAGAACTATCATAGTTCACCATGAGGATTTCTATCTCAACCTAAGGGAGTACGTGGTGAGTAGCTCTGGGGTGCCATCTGCAATCCCTACACTACACCAAGCCATGACTAAAACATGAGTCTTAAACTAGGCTGAATAGAAAACTAGGGGAGTCATCGATACACCAGGAGGGTGCATGAGGCACGTCTGTGAAAACTAGCCCGTCACAAGTGTGGATTGGGAGCCCCATCGAGGTATTTGAAACTCAGACCAACCCTGCACATCTTAACTAGGAATTACCCTAGTATCGACACTTCACTAGACACGACATGATTAGAATGGGGTACAACTTTAGTTTTTCCCCCTTTATATACCCTGTTGATTCACGTGGTTGAGATCATCCCCTAGGTGATGAAATCGTGAAAACTTGTCTCCTAAAGGGAAGGGTACGTTAGGCGTTTATGATCCCTAGGCTCACACGTAGCACAAGGGGAGAGCATGCACACAACTAACACCCCTAGGTAACATAATGGACTTGAGTTAGCTATAATTTTTTATTCTCGGGCTCATTATATAGTGCAAGGGGATAGCATACGTCAATATCTAACTCCAAACATGACAAAAAAGTGTTAATTGAACCTTTAGAAAATTAGAATGTACCTAGATTTGTTTGGGAAATAACTACACTAATGTCTTCGATCACTCATCCTGTAGAAGATATGTTTGTATTTTTAATACCCCGATCTTTGACAAATGATGGCAAGATGCACAAAAAGATGATTAGATGAAAATAAAATGATGAAATTAGATGATGGTTAGCACCTTCATGACTTTGTCATAGAAGGCTCTCAAGCATTCTCCAAAGCCAGTGGCATGAATTTTTTCAAGTACAATAACAAGAATCCTAAAACAATCAGGATTTTCAATGATGGCATGATTGCTCATTCAAGTCTTATATTTCCTTATGTGTTGAAGGTGTATAATGCGTTTAAGAGCTTCAAGAGTGTGGTGGGCGTTGCAGGAGGAGTAGGATCTACAATATCAATGATTGTTGACAAATATCTCCACATTCATGGTATCAATATCGACCTTCCTCATGTCATAATGATTGTTGCTCCTATACATGGTTGGTTCAGTAACTATCACTATACCTAAACTTCATAGATGGAGGAGTTTCCTATCCATGAATTTAAACCAATACCTTATTTTAGTTTATTATTACTTTTAGATTTTTTTAGTAAGTGTTTATATTATCATTTTTAAAATAATGTTACATATATTAAAATAATGTTCCTTTGATTACTCATGTTAAATGTTCGGAGAAAAATATTATTTGGAAAATATTTTAGGATAATAAACATTAATGAAGTTTCTTTGGGGAAGATTAAAATGATAGGATAATTATACTATAAATTAAAATATAATTTATATGTTCTCTTCTCTCATAGAGGTTTAAAATTGTAGGATTAGAGCATGTGGAGGGTGATATGTTTGAGAAAATTCCTTCAACATATACATTTTTTATGAGGTATTTTAGAAATTTAATTCTTTTAATAAATATTAGTTTTTCAAGAAATGGTTTTAGAAATTGTTTTTGTTTTTTTTTAGTGGATTTTGCATAATTGGGATCATGAACAATGCATAAAAATATTAAAGAATAGCTATGAGTCAATAACAGAAGATGGGAAAGTATTAATTGTTGATGTGGTCATTGATAAGAAAGAGGTCATCAAGAGGCAAGAGGTAGTATTGCTTTTTATGTTTATGATGGCTTCTTTCTTACATAGAAAGAAAGACAAGAAAAATTTAAGGATTTTTTTTACAAAGCAGGGTTCAAGAGTTACAAGATCATTGAAATACCTTTTGTCCAAGCACTTATAGAAGTATCTAAATAGAAAATAGGAAGATCAACATGAACTTTCTAGACAATAAACAGAGATACATTTATGACAAAGTTCTAAACTAGATATGTTATTTTTATAAGTCACTATTGTGATATTGAACAATGAGATACACATTATTAGGTAAATTTGTTGCTAAATGATTAAATATATGTACAAGCAAGTATTAGACTAGAATTTAATTATGGCATTTGATTGGTGTGTAACATGTATTTAAATTTTTTTTTTTAAGGGATTTGATTTGTGTGTTTTAAACTTGAAGGCTATATGGAGAAATATTCTATTTTTCGTGGTTTTATTTAAAATTGTACATATACAAATTATATATTTGTGTTATATTTCTTTATTTTTGGGGTGAAAATTATATTTGTGTTATGTTCCTTTATTCTTTTTTTAGTCTTAGAATATTTTTTGGGGGTGTTCATTTTAGTTTGAGTGTTCTAAATGAAATAACTAATGAATAAGATGTATATTCTTCTGTGAGTACAATTTTTAATTTCATTATACTTGAATCTAATTATTACCTATTTCAATATATTTTACCTCAATCTTCAAATCTTTTATTTGCCACTCTACATCATATATGTAGGTCATGATAAATGAGCATTGAGCATGTAAGAGAATATTTTATCATCCAAAAATGTTTTGTTTCAAATTTATTTATTTGCTTGAAGATTAATAATAATATCTCTATCATCAGACATTTTAATTTCAAACTTGTCCATGGATATATATCAAAGTTTTATTCTATAATAACTATTTGTATTCAAATGAATGTTTGAGATTTGTACTAACACTTGGTTACATTTTGAATCTCGTTGGTCCAAAGGAGATTTGTGATAAGGACAACTTCAAGTTCCAATGCATTTCATCTACCATGTTCATTCAAATTCCCCTCCTACATTTTATTGAATCATATGTTTAATCTGTCATCGAGCTATGAACCACCTTGTATCTAATGTAGGTCATTATAAATGTTAATGATCACTAAATAAGAATCAAACATAATCTTTAAAAAATAGCAATTTTTTAAATCTTTGATTCTATCTTTGGAAGATTGAATTGAGAAGTTTTTGTAGAGAAAATTGTAATTTACACATAAGGTAGCTACATGTCTTTAAAGCCTAAGACCTTTTTTGTAACCTCATTGTAATAGGTTGCCATGTAATTCATGATTGGGAATTAATGAATTTATATTTTGTTATCTAATGAGTTTTATTTTGTATGTTTTCTTGTGTATTTTTTGCATGGTTGGATAATCCTTAATTGGATCCTCCATCCGTGGTTATGTTAATGCATATAAGATGCAAGTCACTTATAGACCTATAAATCTAAACCTTTAACTTTTAAAATTTAAAATTCAATTTTACAAATTGCTAAAACTCTTATTAATTATCTTTACTACTCATTTTGGTGTTTTCTCGATTATGATGTTGTGTGTTTGGAGAGCTATGTAGTCACCTTAGAGATTTTTTTTCCCAGATGTTGCTAGAACATTGAGACTCATATGCTTTTAATAAGGAGAAACTTGGCCAAGCTCTTCTTCTCCCCTATTTGTAGGTCAAAGAGGCTATTAACATAATTATTGGTCATGAAAAGCTAAAATAATCCCAATTCTCTATTGTTGGTTATGGAGCTTGATCTTATTGGTTAATATTTATAGTATGGTTATGGAGCCTAATATTATTGGTTTTTTCTTATTTTAAATCTAGATTGTTTATCATTAGGTCACATATCTGACTTTAGATATAATGTTTTTTTTTTTCCCTTGAAGGCAACCCCCTTTTATGAGGGAATTATATTACAATTGATTATTGTATTGTGATCTAGTATATTGTGATAAAGAGAAGAGGAAGTTACAAAATACGTGTAGTTTGTATCCCTTCATTTTGTTGGACAAAATAAATGAAGGACTAGTTGTTTCTTCATGGATGTAGCCCATATTGGGTGACCTATATATATTTGTGTCTTTGTTTTTTTTGTTAATTTTATATTTTATTTTTGCATTCCTTTTTATTGTATATTGCTCTATGAAACTATTCCTAAAATATATTTTTAGAACTTTCTTTGATATTTCTATTGACTTGCATGGAAATTCTATTGGACAAAAAAATGGTTTCTCTTATGGTAGAATCTTACATTTATCCTTGTGTCTTCTCAATTTCTTCTTTGGAGGTTGCATTTTTAGTCTACAATTTGAAACCAGGTTGGTCCCCTATTGGTGGTATCATCTCTTGGATTTTTTTGAAATCTTCTTTGACTTATCCTATTGTATTTACCATTATGAGCACAATCTTGGTTGGTGACTCAACTCTAGTTTCCCTTCTTAGTTTGGATCATATTTAGGAGTATTTGGGTGATTCTTTCTTCATCAACTCTTTCAACTTATTCAAGTCCATCCATTTCCTTTTCAAACACTTGGAGGAAGACCTTCATCACTCTACTCCTTAAATGCCAAACCTTACATATTTTGCTAGCTCTAGTGGGAGATGTGAAGGCTAAATTGGATTTTATTTGCTCCTATGCTTCAAGCTTCTCACTAAGAAGAATGTTTTTATTGTAACAATTTGTTTATATATTCTATGTATCTTCAACCAATTCTCTATATTTTTTTGTTCTTTTTAGTTGCTATTTAACTATAATTAATACTCTATATCTACAGTTGATGCTCTATATCTCTACTTCTACTATATGGATCTCTATGTATTTTCCTTTCTTTGGTCCTTTTATAAAATTTTGATGCTAAATATTAATATATGATGGCCTAGCGACCATTGATAGATAAAAAAAATACTAATCATTGTGAGTTGATTTAACACATGTTTGTGTTGATTTTTGCTATTCTCTTATATAATCTAAGGAATTCATTCATTCATTAAAAAATGATGTAACAACAACCTAGAAGTTATTGAAGAGAAATCAAGAATATTTTTCATAGAGTTTTATAAGTTAATGACATTAATATAAATTATCATAGATGTATTGCATGCTTACATGTTGTGCCTTATCTTCATTTTTCACCATTGAAATAATCCAACTAAGGATAAACTAAGGAGAACATGACCCTCACAATTCAATAGATTCTCCCAAGGTGTTTCAAAATACCATGATTCCTTACAAACATTAAGACATAACATTTAATATGAGAAAAATCCAACAATCCACATTCTATCATATCAATTCTCTTGTCAAATCCTCGGCATGATCAATTTCTTATAAAATTGGGTTCTTCATGTTTGACATTTTTATCCCAATTGTAAACTTATTTTGAGTCTTCTTGTGCTTGTTAGTTTGTAGTGCAATTGTCATATTCATTTGTGGATATGATGTACTTCTTAGCGGCAATAGTGCATTCCATGCTTGTACTAGTCTAGTTGAGAGGGTCATGTGATCTATATTGGTGTAGACAAGGTTTAATGGTTGTTTGGTATAGTTTGTTTGGGGGGTTGCTTTGTTTGATTTGAGATATTGAACAATCTTTGTAAATGATATAATCCTTAGGGTTGATAGTACTTTCTTGATAGATGTAAGTTTTAACCATCTTATGAGAATTTCTTGGAAAATTCTAGGATATTGTAAAATTTCCATGTAGTCATGATTGTAATAGGTTCCTCTTATTTATATACCCTCCTAATAAAAATCATGATGTCCTCTTGAGATTTGGATTTTTTAGAAACTCTCTTCTTGATACAAAACTCTTATTTGGATAAAACTAAATATATCCACCATTAAAATGGGTCTTTGAAATTTGATATAAACATTGTATTCTTTTTGAACTTTACAAAATTTCATACTGTTATGTCTTCATGAAATTATAATGAATTATCCATTAGATAACCTACATCTTCTAACTATGAGCCTTGTGTATTCATTATGAATTTATTCATGCTTATTGGAGGTATTGAATTAACCATATGCGTCTATTTTTCTTTACCATGAGAAATTTGTAGAGCAAGTTAATTATTATGGTCGAGGAGGGCCTTTACAACAGTAGAAAATCCATGAGAGAAGCCTTCATATAGTGGAAACTTTAGTCAAAGTCTTTTAAGACATTGGTGTCACATGGACAATTCCAATTTCCATCTGGTGAGAAGAAGTAACAACATGTCGCCTCATGCATGACTAGCACACAATTGCAAAAGCATGAGCGACCATCTATTCTTTTTGATGAATAGGCATTATATCTATATTAATAAAAAAGATAGAAATACATATTAAACAAAAAATAATAGGTGGTAAGAAGACACACCACGAGAGTCACATAGAACCAGACACACCTCGAGAATCACATAGAACCAGACACCTCGAGAATCACATGGGACCACCTAATTTTGCTGTGCTACACACTACATTCTAATTTTCAATCAATTAGCGCTCTTTGTTTGATGTGCTTTTAGTAGCACAGACCCGATCCGATGTTCGTCGGATTAGACTGAAACACAAATAAGATGGTTCTTGCTTTCCTAAAAATCATAGTAACATGCAAGTTCAAAGCTTATTGAGGACTTCTTTATGATAAAAATAACATAAATTGATAAACATAAAAAGGATTGTTGATTTCTAAGTTTGGATCGTTTATTTATAGCAGCCAAACAAGTCGTGAGCACCTCAATCTTTCCCGTAAGCATTTTATCATTAGATCTCTTCCATAAGCACGTAGACCGTCTGATGGTTTTCTAGTAGCATGCAGCCACAATAGTTTCTTGCGATCTTACCCTAAAGCCAACTGAGGCACAGGCCTCCAGCTAGCGCCATTAGGTCATTTAAATATTATAATATCTCCCCATACATTTGAGATGCTTGTTTATGCTTAGGGCAGGCTCTTTGAACCTTGATTAACATGGGATATTTTTATCAGGGAGAAGATTTATCAAGCTTTAACCATATGAATCGAATAGTAAACTCTATCGTGAGGATGTTATAAACAATAAAGTATATCCATTTAAAGAGACAAATATGGCGGCTATCTGGAAGGCTTATACGATGGTTTTTAGAAGTCATATGTAGAGTTAAAATCAGATTCATCTCCGGACATTTTAGTGATCATAAACTCTTCATGGGTATATGAGCCTGTGCATAGTCTTTTCAAGAGGGATCAGGAAGGATTTATATAGCAATCGAAGGCATTATTATAATAGGTTTCATGAATACTTAATTGAGCGAGTTAAACACTCAAGTGCTTTTCAGGATCACCACAATCACAAGTGGGATCTTGCGTTGAGTAAACAGGAGAACATTTTAATCATAGTTACATGTCTAATCTTCTCTTTCAACATGATATTTTCAATGAGTACAATTAGGAAAGCTAATGTGAACAACGATAGATGATATAAGTATGCATTTATATTTAGTGTTAATTAGAAATTTGGGTTAAAGAACTTTGAAGTTTTGTTCGTAGGTATGGCATGTGCATTCAAAGGATTTGGGCAAGTGAGGCAATTGTAAGGATTCATTAGTTTTCTATAATTGTTGTAGGTGTTATTAGTATGAGGAAGATTGCATATGGAGTTGTATTTAAGGAATAATAAGTAACTATGATTAATCTTTATATGAATAGTATGCACATGATGAAACACAAACATAATGGCATGCAAGTTGAGTACTATTTTATGATAGAAATAAAAAAAATTAATAAACATAAAAAGACTATTTGATTACTAATTTTGGATAAAGTGACATAGATGTCTATATAGATGCTAAAGTGTTTCAAAGACATGCTTAGAAATTGCTTGGACCTATTTTGGGGTTTGGGTTGATATGATAAAGCTAATTTCAAGTTACAGTTATGATAATGAGTGTCAAAATTGCAAAGAGGACCTTTTGTTACTTAAGGATCTATTTCTTTTGTTAATGAAGAACATTCAAATTGTGTCAAAGAAGTTTATTATTGTCTATGAGTGGTTTCAATAGAAGAAAGTGATTTAGAATATGTTTGAACCTAGTCTAGTGATCAAGTTATGCCAAAGGAGAATCTTGAATAGTAACTATTATTGATGAAACCCAAGCTAGTGTTACATTATTGAAGATATTCAAATGTAGTCTATTGATCAAATTATGTTAAAGGAGAATCTTGAAGATTACTTGTTACTTATGAAGCCCAAGAGAGTTTTATACTTTTAAAGATGTTCAAATTGGAAATCAAAAAGGGAGAATTTTATCTATTCTAAATTTATTCATCAATTAATATTTGTCTTTAGAAAATGCTCTTCATCAAGTACATTGCTTGAATTTATCTCATATGGTAGGTTTGGAGGGAAAAATATTCACAATCAATACCCAAGGAAAGCTATAAATATGTACAAAAGTTGACTTCTACAAGGATTGGAAACTATTTTGAAAACATATGATAAGTAAAGATTAGCTTTTTTATTTTTTTCTCTTTTGTTCATGGTTTTGTGGTCATGGGCTTGTAGTGTCTTCTTTGTACTATCAAAAAAATCATTATTCAATGAAACCAAGTATTTTTCACATCATCAGTGTCTTGATAATGGTGAGATAATTTGTGTGGTCAACTTGATCACATTTGTGTAGTCCCATTATGAGCACCAATCATACACATCTATTGTAATATTTGTACCTTAAACCTACATTTCAAATAGGGTGGTTGTAGATTATGTCTTTTATGGTTGTATCTCCTTAGAAGATACACCTTCTTCTATATTGGATGTGAATATTTAGGTCAAGTGAAGAATGGTCATGGTTGGGTTTATTTTCTCACACAGTGTTGTTGGAAAGAAAGATTTCCTAGGATTATCATTAACTCTTCTCTTTCTTCACTTATTTGTATACTTTTTATCAAATTTATTAAGATAGGAAATTATTAGGGATTTCATTAGGATTTTAGCATTATTTATATAGATTGATGAATTAATGGCAATTTAGGATTCAAGAAATTTATGTTATTTAATAATCAACCAATGCAATTGTAGCATTGTAAATTGTCACCATTGACAATTTCACACTAGGTTTTGATCCCCCTAAATTATTGAGCCTAATTGGGTCCCTAATTTTCTAAATTATGCATTTTATAGTCAATTTGTACCCTTTCTTGAGAAATTACAAGCATTGAACAAATGCATCCAATATTTTTCCCCCGACACTTAATGTCTTGGAAAATATGGCCAAGACCCATTCGCCATAGGGAATATGGGTCACCCTATGATGTTGGGGACCAATTTTGGATATGTCGGTGTTAGAATGTTAACATTCAAAGTTCAAGTTGCAAATTTCAGCTATCGAGATTTAATTCTTGAGAAATTAGAGAAATTGGACTATAAATACCTAGTTATTGCATCATTTGAGATCTATCTAAAAAAAAGAAAAATCATTCATGAGCAAAAAATAATTGTCAAG
>VDFB02058242.1:472732086-473225786 GCA_007258455.2 Sequoia sempervirens
ATCCCAATGATTATATCGTAGGATCCTAGAGGCGCTACATACAAGTTAACCTCTGTAGTGAAGCCTGGAAGTTCCACCCTAGCTTCAAACAGACACTGCTCTACCCGAGCTCTCGTCTGATTAGCGTATTCTACTACCCAAGAGTTAGCCATGTACCCAGTTCTTTTTGGAAATTTATGCAATATCTTGGGTGAGATAAAACTTTATGTGGCTCCTGTATCAATTAAGATGGTTACGGGGTTTCCATAAAGCATACCTGGAGTCTCTATAGGGGTAGCTTGATACTCAGCTTGACGATTGTCAACTGCGGCATGAATTCGTTGCTGAAAGGCCGTTTGTTGAGGTGGTAAGGGCTCTCGCTGTTGCTGTCCTTGCGGGTTCTTGAGGGGGCACTGGTTGGCGTAATGCTCGCCTCCACAATTGAAACATCCTCCTGGTGGTCCTTTCTTTTCGGATCCCTTATTGACAGTGTTTTCATCCTTCTTGCCATTATTATTGAAATGGTTCCTTTTGTCTCTTTTGGTTTCAAATCTGTTATGATTATGACCCCTCTTTTTGAAACTTTGATGTGACGGTTCCCACTTGCCTTTGTTGCGCTTCTTATCCCGAAAAGAATCATCTTTCTTTAACCTCTGTTCTTGTCTAACTGCCTTTTCATAGGCCTCATCCATTGTTCGTGGGGCCAGAACATCCACCTGACCTCCTATCCTATTATTCAATCCCATTATAAACTTCCGAACTCGAAAGTTTTCATCTTGCTGATACAGGGGAACATACTTCAACAGACGAGTGAACTTCTCCCAATATTCATTAACTGATAGGACTCCCTGCCTCAAATTCTCAAAGTCTAGCAACTTTTGGTCATAATATGTCTGTGGAAGCCATCTTTGACGAAATAATCGTACAAACTGCTCCCACGACACCTCGGCTGCTGCCATATCCATTTCCGCCCTTTTGTTTTCCCACCAGGTGGCAGCCTCTCCTGCCAACTGATAGGCCGCCCAAGCTGCTTTTGAATTATCCGAGTAATCTCTCAACTCGAAGTATTTTTCCATCTCCGTCAACCACGCCTCTGCGGAATCACCCGTTACAGAGCCCTCAAACTTAGGGGGTTTGATTTTCTTCATATCCTGGGCTAATTCATCAGCCAATTTATTTTTCTTGTTTTCTAGTGTCAAGGTTTTCGAGGTTTCCCCTTGCTGTTCGCTATGGTTTTCCGTTCTCTCATCACTTGCCACGTGATGCCCTTCCACTTTTCTTTCCAAGTTAGCTAACCGATTCTGGGTTGCATTCATCAAAGCTAATAATTGGTCCAGTTTAGCCATGGGGTTATCATTTTGGTCCTCTCTTATTCCATTTCCGGGATTTTCCATTATGATGATATCCTGGAGATACATTAATGACTCTAATTAGTCTTATCGTTTATTCATTTTAGACTTGTTTATTTGCACAGCTCATCTAGTTTTCTAGACATCAAGACACATTTGCATTTTTAAAAGTAATTTTACAAAATTCGATTGATGCAAACAAAAATTTTATTTATTGCTTAAATATGGATCATCACGCCCTGTGCTTGATCCTTACAAAATTTTTCTCTATCACATCTTGTGATTTACTTATACAAAATTCTCTATCGCATCCTGCGATAATTCTTTTTATTTAAATAGTACAAAATTTCCATCATTCCGATGGTAGATTCCTGATAAGGATTACAAAATGTTTAGCACTTCCATAAAAGTCTCAGTTCCATGATTAAGGTTCAGTTTCACTAGCTCGGTTGGACTTCTCTTGATCATGAAGTCCGATGTGCGGAAGAGGTCTGTAACCCGAGGTTGGAGTTGTCTCAAGTTGGGTTTTCAGTTGAGCATACTTCTCGGTGTTGGTTTTGATCATTTCAACCAATATTTTGACTTTCAGTTTTTCTTTTCTTAAGGCCGTCCATTTCTTCCTCTCCTTACGGAGTCTTTTTAGGGCTTCAGCCATCGTTTCAGTATCCGATGGGAGAGAACAGTCTGAATAGTCGTAAGATAATCTGATCTTCCACATACGGATGGATATCGGGTCACGGACCTTCTTCCGAGGTGTTTGTCGTATCAACACCATCCTGGAACAACATCAACAATTGTTTTAGTTCCCTAAATCTGCATGCTGAGCCCGAGGTTCAGTGGCGAACCCGGTCGCTCTGATACCACGTGAAACATCCAACTATTCTACGGTTACGAAGGTTTAACTGGTAACTACCTTCGGCTGAATTGTAACTAATTGTTTTCAAGAGATCTAGAGTTGTCCAACGTTTCTAACTGATTTTCCATAAACAGTTTCAAAATAACATGACATAAATATCTACCATTCTAGGGTTTACATACAACGGCTATCTAAAATTTCTACATCTAACTTGCAGAATTCAACTAAGCAGTATAATTTAACAGTAACTATCATGTAACGATAATTTCAGCTAAAAGGACATTGCTCAAAATTAAAGATGAATATTATTTCAACAAATAGTAAGCATTTAGATCTTTGTACCTGGAAATAGAGCGAGAAGAAAGATTTTGCATTTAACACCATCTTCATTGGCAATATTGTTCAGAAAGGAAAAGAGATCATCATCAGGGGCTTTACCGCCCAACCAAGACCTGCTGGTCTCCCGAGTTTCTTCAACTGAAGAACCCGCCCTTCACGAGGTCAATTAACAAGGACCAATTGTTATCAGTTCTCTGAGCCTGATGTCCACGAACCTATACCACTGATCGATTCTTCCTCTATAGGTACCTCCTATCAGAAGAATCATCCTGATCAGAGTATATCTGGCCATGGAAGCTGACATTGCCAAACGGGCATCTACCTTGGCCAAGGATTTTTAATTAATTAATTCGTGGCATCTCTGTGCCGTCAGCACGCATCCTTGCTCGTTAAGTTTACGCTAGGTATGTTTCAGATTTCTATATTCAAGAACATCAAATATTCAAGTTCAAGTTCTTACTGTTGTTAATAATCTCATTGGTTCAAATAAGAATTTATCGATTATCCTTCAGGAAGAGATAATGTTCAAATCTGATAGACTTATCCTATTAGTTTCCAAAATAGTTCGGTTTTAGCATCCTATGCTTGCAAGAAGGCAATTAACCATGAAAGACTCTATTCCAATATTTAAGTGTTTGAAAACAGTACTGAAATCTGCTAGGGGAGTGAACAGTTATAGATGATATGGTAGTTTCTCATCTGTTTCGAATTTATTTAACTCTAAATTATAAGCTGGACATTTTCTGAGTGACTTTCATCATTTATTAACTAAACCCTACTACTGGTAAAGATTGATGTTCTGCCCAGGTGTACTGTTCTGAAATTCAAGGAATAAAGTAAGAAGAAGACAAAAATCGCTTCATGGTTCGAGTACAGTTACCAGAAATAAGGAAGGAAATCTCCCTAGGTCGGCATTGCTTGATGAGGATATAGCAAAAACGCGAAATTGAACAAAGGAAGAATGGTCTCAGATTAACTTCAGACTATATGACGCCCAGTTGAAGATTATATGGCATTCAGATTTAAGTCATAGCTATGGTTCAGACTAACAACCCTACCTTAAATTCTTCGAGCAAGAGAAGACGCTGTTTCAAGTTCTTACTACTGAACTAAGATCTTGGCTCCGGAAAGAATAGACGGCATTCTTAATCATGACAAGGGTTTACGGGTCAGACTTGGACTGACAACAAAATATGCAACCAAAGAGTTCAAAGCCGAGTCAAGATTGAGGAAATGAACAATATAATCTAAAAAGAAGCTCAACGCGATTTATTCTCATATTCGACCATTATGCAGAAGAAGTTATTTAAACAAAAATACCACGCATGTGAGAAGGAAGAGAAATTTGGCTATGTACGTGCCTGATAAAATTATTTGATGTTGCCTCTGGCTCGTATCCTGCCTTACTCGCTTCCCGAAAACGAAACGCGAGCCACCGGAGGTTTTCTCGGAGGAGTAGAGGAAGAGAAGGCGTTTGAAGATTTTCCTTCGTTTCAGACAGATTTTCCCACCCGATCCCAGCGGAAAGAACAAACAGAACACAGGAAAATGGCCGAACCCTAACCTTGGCGGATAATACTGATATTTCGAAAGATGAAGACCCCAAAAGAGAAAGACGAATGCTTTTATGGAATGCCTTCTTCCAGAGGAGATCGATGTTTACATGAAAACCCTTCCGTATTCCCCATCGTGCCTTCTTGAATGCAGACGTTTCATGAAACTCCATGCCCTGGAATGCGTTTTTAGGTTTTTCATACATCGGCTCTCCTTCTCTCACTCTTTACCCCGCGCCAAAAATTATTCATGCGTTTTCTTCATTTTTGCCGCTTACAATATTTCGCCCTCAATAGATTCGGGCTTTTCTTTATTTCTTTTTAAGTCTTTAAAAGTTATCATAATAATATTTATAATTTCTTATAAAGTGAAAAAATAAAATATCAAAAGTTTCCTTTTAAGGTTTATTATCTATTATTTATTTTACCAAGGCCAAGATCATTTGTGACCTCGTTTGCTTCCCAGAGTCTGATAACAATCGAATCCTCGTCAACCGTGTCCTCTCCCTGATGACGGTCCCTTTTCATTTCTTGCGTTGATGGTCCTGCAATCACTTGACACCAAAAGCCAGAGTTAGACTATTCTTAACATATTGTTTCTCATCAACATCATCTATAGTTGTATTTACGCAATTAAATAATCATCCATCATATCATTCATTTGCCAAGAAATAAAATAAACCAGAACAATTATTAAATCCTTTAATTCATATTCATAAGAAGGATAATGCTTCAATAACGGAAATAACGACCATGTCATTAATATCATAACTTATTAAGTTCTAGGGAGGGTTGTGACAGTATACACAGGAAGCATGAAGCATACACGTGAATACACATAATACATGTGTTGAACATTTAGAATACTGAGAGGGGGGGGGGGAGTGAATCAATATTCTATTAAACTTTTGAACACTGCTTATATAATCACCAAAACACATTAACTGAAATAAAGAATGAAAGCATGAAAGATCCACAAAGTCACATAACACATGAACACCATGATTTTTACATGGAAAACCCAAAAAGGGGAAAAAACATAGTGAGAATTAGCTCACAATATATTATATCCGGATATAGCATATTATAGGGGCTCACTGCCAAGATACACTATCCTTGAAAGGCTCACAACTAGAGTTAAGTACAATACAAAAGGTGGCTCACTACCAAGGTGTGAATTGATGCAAAGTGCACCTCTCTTGTGCTATATTTCAGTTCCTTTGAAGCTCTGAATATATAGTACGGCTTTGCTTAGCAGTCACTCAACAATTCTGCTCTGATTCTGAACTCTTACCATTGAATTCACATGTTCGCATCATATGAGACCACTCGCACCTGATATGTCATTTATGCTCACTCATCTGTCTTCAATCTATCTTCTTAGCTCCAAAATATCTCATATACATATACCCGATTTCATTCACACACATCAATTGGGTCGGCCTAATTAGGTGTAAACAAAAACAATCCAAAATAGCTTTTGTTGGCACCACACATGATTCAAAATCATCTTCACACCCAAGCAAACGTGCAATACTTAATTTAGGTCGGCATGGATCTAAAATAGATCTAACTAACATTTGCAATGTATATTTAATCTTGTCAACACATATCATGTATTAGGTCGACTAGGAATTGGACCATATCATGTATTAGGTCGACCAGGAATTGGACCTAATCACAAAACTGCCAATCATACATATGCTTCCCAATACGCGCAACTTCCAGATTTGATCTTTCTTCAAGTTCATGTTTCGCCAACATCAATGAGACTAACTTTTGAATCACAGTGCCAAAACATTCTTCTCAAGGAAATGCGGAATCTCCCATATTGATACACTGAATAGAGAGATGACAGTGATATACAGAGTTGAACTCTGTCATTGATATCTTCCAGTACGCTTTATAAAACTTCATGAGATCTTGAATATAGTTGTATAAGTCAATCATAATGATATGGTTAAAAGTGCAGAGTTATACCTTTTCTTGCGGTGAAGTGCGGACCCAAAAATTGATGCACTAAACCACAACATCATCAACAGAGAACACTTAGCCAAATTTTTGATAGATCAACTTTCTAGTATAGTCAGTACTGTACAAATGACACCAAAAATGCTTCCCCACAATGTTGACATCAATGACAACATTGGGTCAGCCGAATCAACTAATGTATGTACACTTCATGCTCATGTTGTCAGACTGCATCAACAATGACAAACTTCCAAACTTCCAACAATCTCCCCCTTTGTCATTGATGGCAACATGCATATCAAAAACATTTTCCATATCATGAATCAGAAATTATTTCTTCCTAGCCTTATTAACTGCCCCTTTCATAATTGACCTTGCCTTTCCAAAAAGGTTTTCCAATCATCCAAAATGTATTAACAAAAATGTTTTTCTTCCCATTATCCGTCTCCCTTTGACATCAATGGCCAAGGTCATGCAGGGGCCCAATACGCTTCCCTTGGATATATGTATGTATGCATCTTCTTCAAAAGAAAAAAGGTATAATTGATCATAAAGGTAAGACATATCAACCTGAAGATCTAGATCCCTTGAGTTTCTTCAGAGTATCCTGCCAAGTAGATTTTCCTTCCCAAGAACTTTTTGCATTTACAAGAGTCTTGTATAGTAGTTCAAGCTTCGTTAGAGACTCTATTCCTTCTTACATAGTGCTGTGGCTAAGGTTTATTTCTAATAGTTTATCAACATTGGCAAGGGCACTAGATATAGGAATGTGCCTTATCTTTACTAAGTCCCTTAGTGCCACATATTGCTTGATTGTTTTTGTCCTCTAATTTTGTAAAGCAAAGAAATTGTCCTGCAGTTGCATAATGTAAGACCATTTTTGATTGTTCCTGTCATTTGCTAGATCATAAACATCTGCTTGAGTGCGTATTTGAATTTCAGTCCGACTCATTTCATCCTTTGTATTTTGTGTCTAGTTAGACCACTTTAGACCACTTTAGACAGTATGATATTAAGTCTTGTGCTTCTTCACCAGATTGAACATCCTTCAATTCCTTCAAGGTTCTATGGTGTGCATCTGCACATTTCTTTTTGATATCTTCTATATTCTCCTCTGAAGTCCTTGTTTCTGACTCATCTCCAATTTGTTCTTTTAGTCTGGAGATGTATGGTTTCAACGAATCAATCATACTTCTGAGATTTTCTATATTAGACATTGATGTATTAATGCTTGCACTGGGGATTACCTCTTGTAAAACTTTTATTGTTTCATCCAAGTCTTGTGTACTTCTGCTTTCATGCTCATGTTGGATCACATTAGTTTGCAATCTTCCTTCTTGTTCTGCAACCTCTTGCTTGATCTCAACCAAAAGAATAGCAATACTTTTCCTTTTCTTACCTGTTCTTGAACTGCCAGAGGCTTCAGTTATAGATCTGTCCTCTAGGCTTGATCTGCTAGGGTCCTTTCGGCTTCCTAGAAGCACTTCTTCATAATGATCAACTTCCACCTCAGTCACTTCATAATCCAACTCAGTAATCCAAACAAGTCTAGGCTCAATTGCTTCCATGTAGCAAAAATCAGTAGAGACAAGGAAATTGATGTCTCTTTCCAAAGAATGCTGCAAGAGCATCTTCTTGAGCATCTAATCCACGAAGATTCATCATAAGATTTCTTATTTGAGGTGCTACTAGTTCTGTATTTGACCATTCTACCTTTCCAATTACCAGTATTTCCTTCATGAAGTAGAAAAGTAAATAGACTATCAAAGTATTGTACTTGAATGCATGCTTTTTGTTCTTTTTGATTTCCTTGAAATTTTTCGTCAAGTGTTGTCGAAGTAACTCACAAAGATCATAATCAGCACCATTCTCAATCATGTTAAGTGCAATGTGAGCGACATTAGTAGACATTGTATAGTCATTATTAGGTAGGCAAATCTTATGTCCAACAAGCATTGCAGCATATTGGATAGCCGGATTTCCAAATGTAATCAAGGTGAGTTCCTTTCCTTGGAGAGTTACACCACTCTTTTCAATTAATTCTTTGTCATTGACAAACTTCCGCCTTGGAATTGGTTTAGAGGACCACAAACTAGTTACATCCCTTATTGCTTCCCTAGTTATTGAGTGGGCACCATCAATCTTGATAGATTCGTCATGAATCCTGGTCAATACAATTCTAATGTACTTCTCGTTGAATTCAAATAGTGGAAATTTCCGCCATACACTCAATTTCTTTTCAACTAGGGTTTTGTATTCGAGTTTAATGGTATCATAATTTTCTTCCAATTCGTTTGTCCATAAAATACTTAATCCAATAGAGGACATTTCTTCTATTTTCCCATGTATGTATGCATAGATATCCTCAGTAGGTGAAACTCTAAAGGGAGTGCCAAAAAATGCACCTGCTGAGTCTTCTAACAAAACTTTCCAAAAATGCCTCTTAAATTTACCTTGCGGTCTCTTTGAGACATTTACTACCTTCAACCCTTCCATTACATTTAAAATGAACATTCCGGAGAAGAAATGAGTAAGCAAAATACCTCTTGAATTTGCTTCGGCGAAGATTAGGGTTTTGATGTTTTGCTTTCGGGAGACACCTCGAATCCACTTCCTCTTTTTGAATTTACTTCTCCTTTGCATCAGCTGAATTTGTCTTCTCAAATACATTTTTAACTCCATGATTTGACCCGTATCAATAAATGTGTTAGCAATAAATGCTTCAGAAAAAGATGTCAAACTTCAAAACTTAGTATCCACAATAGATTTACAGTCGCTCCACAAACTTCTGCATCACAATGCTTCCTTTTGCAACTTCCTTCTATAGCTTTAGAAATTCCTCTTCCAAGATATATCTTCGTGCCAAGTTTTGACACCTTAATTTTAGGGGGCTATTAGAATTTTCTGTTATTGCTCCCCCTAAGCCTTAGCATGGGCTTAGTTTTCAAAAGAAATATCTATACTAGAGGTAGGTACAAATGCATTTGAAGTTCCTGATTCATCTTTGTTCTTAGACTCTTCTTTCTTTCTCCATATCGTTTCCATTTCCTTTTTAACCTCAGTAGGATCAACTTTCTGTACAGATTCATTCCTCTTTACCAGATTAGACTGTCTTCTATTTTTGCTTCTACAAACTCTTGAAATATGTCCGGGTTTGTTGCAAAAGTAGCATACAACACCTCTCCAACTTCTATTCATCCTTGATCTACACTGGTTAGCCTTGTGTCAAAATATATTGCATGAATAACTGTAATGTCCCCTTCTCGAACATGACTTCTTCTGATTGACCGTTGGCCTATTCTGGAGACCCGTAGGCTTCTCGGTGGTGAAATTAGGGTTTCTTGGTTGGTGATTTCTTGTGCTCACGGATTGGTGATTGAATTGCGGATTCCTTCTGGGTTTTTTGTGAGCTTTTCGGTGATGTGTTCTTCTTGGCATTCTGAGCACTTTCACGAATTTACTATTTTTAGTAAATTCTATTTCTGGTAGTGGTCCTGTTGGTTTCGGCTCGATTGACCTTCTACTTCAGTATGGTCAGTTGGATTGCTCAACTTTGGCTTTGGGGCTCGTTTGGAGAGAGAAGTTGAAATTATTTTTAATAAAGTCATGTTTAATGTTATATTTTGCTGTTGACCGCTCCCTCCCCCCACCCCCCTAGCCTAGTGATTGAACTTAAGTTGTTTTTAAAAGTCGTCTTTGAAGGGTGGCGCCTCATGAGGATATTTTATATTTTTCTAAAGCTCAAAAAACAATGTTTGAAAAAGGATGCCCATCTTGAGGAGATTATTTTAAATTAAAAAGTCAAAATTGCTTAAGACAAAAGGGACGCCACCTTTGGAGGGAAAAGGAGTTACTCAAAATTTGAAAAAGCAGGGTTTCTAGAAGCTTCTGGAAAGTCATCACAAATCTTTAAAAGGAGGTCTTGGTCTTCATTTTCATCATCCAATATCTTGAGTAAAGTTATGCTGCCGAAATGGTGAGAGGATTGCTTCGAGGAATGAATGCCTCCTAGCTTGGCTCAACTTCGTGCTTGTGAGACAACACCTAGTGGAGAGGTTTGCTTGTGTTTTGAGTGAATTTGTAGTGAGGATAGCTGTGTTGTGAGTTAATGCATTTGTAATTCAGTTAGTTGCATTTTCATGTTTTTTCTGGAGTTGCTGAGAATATTGCTGATTGTAGTTTTCACTCATATTTCAAAAATACAAAAAGATTTCATTTTGGGTATTTCATATTTCTTCTTGTCTAGGGTGGGCGCCCTTTTGCTCCAAATTGCAGATTTTATTTTGAAGAACTTGAATTTTAAGAAGGAAATCACCCCTCTCATGAAGTCGTACCATTTTGGATGTCTTGGGATTTGTGCAAAAAATAAATAACAGTATTTAGGGTCTGTTTTGTGTCTTCAGCTTAGGCGCCTTCATCATAGGAGTTATTTGCATCAGTTTTCATGCATTTTGGGTGAGTAGTGAGTGTTTTGTGAGCATATCATTAAACTATTGTATTGCTGATGACAGTTTTCAGTCCTTACTCTGTCATAACAGCGTGTATAGAATTCATCTTTTGAGCTGGGTTTGGAAGGAAAGTCATTGAGAGAACTTAAGGTTAACATTATACATTGTTGCAGCATTGAAGACTCTCTTTATCTTGTGCTTAACAGATAATTTTCTGATATTGTAAGCTGAACAGTAGTAGTGTCAGCATCCTTCTTATTTTCTATTAATCTCATGATTGTAACTGCCCATTGAATAAGTGGAAGAGGCTAGCTTGCAGCCTATTTACTTGATTTGCATTGTAATTTCATAAGACTCCGCCATATGGCCGCCTCTTATCCATCATGGATTGAGTAGCACATACTTGGTGTTGAGTTAATTTCTAGTATTGCAATAGATAGGGATTCTCTGACCATATGCCCGTCGTTCGCCGACGCATTTCTTGGTTAGAGTTCTTGTTTCAGCTTTTTCCTTTAAGATCTTCTGACCAATGCTCACACCTTGCCCACATCTGGATCCTGGTGTACATTCTGGTTAGAGTTGCTTTCAGCATCGTTTTGGTTTATGAGCTAACGTTAACGGGTGCTTGTCATTGTAACTTGCAATTGTGAAAATAAAAAAAAATTGGCTCGGTATATTTCAATAACAGTAGCCATTGAAAGATTTAACCGTTCTCCCAGTATTATATCTATTCATCATTTGACTTCTGCACTCAATATTGCTATGTCCAAATTTCTTGCATGCAAAACATTGTCTGGAGAAGAATCCAACATTTTGATTTATTGTGCTTCTACATTCTATTGCGTTATGTCTATATTTATTGCATGAAAAACAAATACCATTGAAAGATGGGTACCTTTGAGCATTTGGTTGTTTGATAGAAGGTCTTCCAACATTGCTTCTTTGATTTCTGAACTATCTGCCATTTCCTTGAGTTTGCTTTTGATTGTCAACCTTGTTAGTTGTCTGATTTGTCTTTGAACTTTGTCCTTTTTCAAGTCCCAAACCACTTTTGTCCTTAGAGGATTTCTGTATTGCAATTAACTCATCAAGCATTGTAGTACTTATTTTGAATTTCTCCTCATGGATTCTTGCCTTTTCCAGATCAGATATAAGATTTACCACTTCTTGTTGAAGTCTAAAGCATTCTTTGGTCTTGCTTTGTATCAATGCATTCAGACATTCCTCAATCCTTCATTTTTCTTCCATTTACACTTTCAATCTGGTGATATCTTCATTTGCTTGCTTCAACTATACATTGACTTCCCTAGGTCTTTCTTTTAACTACTTGATTTTGTTCTCTTAGCTTTTTGATGCATTCATTTGATTCTCATAGGCTTTCCTTCAAGCTTTTGTTCTTAGTTTCAATTTTGTCAAGATCTTCAAGAGCAGCCTTAAGTTCTTCTTTGTCAAACATGCAGTCATCTTCTACATATTCAATTGCAGAAATTTCTTCTGGAGGAACATGACACTTCTTGTCTGCCATGTGTTCAAACTTCCAAGATCTTGCTCAAGTTGTCAGCTTTTTCTGAAGGAACCAAGCTCTGATACCAACTGTTGAACATCTCGAATCGAGGGGAGGGGGAGAAGGATGAATCATTATTCTATTAAACTTTTGAACATTGCTTATCTAATCACCAAAACACATTAACTGAAATAAAGAATGAAAGTATGAAACATCCACAAAGTCACATAACACATGAACACATGGAAAACCCAAAAATGGGAAAAAAAACGGTGAGGATTAGCTCACAATATATTGTATTCGGATATAGCATATTATAGGAGCTCACTGCTAGGACACACTGTCCTTGAAAGGCTCACAGCCAGAGTTAAGTACTGTTGTGACCTTTTCACACATCGCCCCATTGCAAATGGGGACCCTTTGTTTTTTGCTTTTTTGGCTTTTTTGCCTTGGCGTCACAATTGCTTATCACCAGTGTTTTTGCAATGAGGAGTTAAAGTTCTAAGAGTCGCCCGAGTCAATTGGAGAAATTGAGCCTAGATCACTGTACAAGCGTCATCACCATGCTTAGAAGGCCTGGGAGATGAAGATTGACTGTCATTTCGGTCAATTCGGACACCTCCCAGTTTTTACGGTTTTTCACCCCGGGCCCCCTATTTTTTAGGACCTACTTTTTTGGCACTTTTGGGCAATTCTGGGATCCCTATTTTTTAGGGTCTATTTTTGGAAAGTTGCTATTTTTGGAAAATTTCTATTTTTAGAAAGTTCCTATATTTGGAAAGGGCTCGAGTTTCAAAAATCCACTTAGAAGTTTGAAAAGATCGACGAAACTCTTAGAAAATGGATTTGAAATTTTGGTAAAATTCTGGAAAATCACAGAAAAAGTTCAAAAATCTGGAAAATTTGCTTGAAAATGGTGAGAAATCTGGTGAAAATCACAGAAAATCTTTTGAAAATCACAGAAAAATGGTGGAAAATCTGAAAAAAATCAGTCTAGAGATCACTGGAAATGATGAGAAATCTGAGAAATTCATAGAAAATCTGAGAAATCCATGGAAAGAATCTGGAAATCTGAACATTCATGGCAAGGTAATGACTGAATATTCATGGAGAAGACTGAAGTTTGTGAGAAATTCGCCTAAGTATGGAGTTTACTCAGCATGGAAAAGAAGAAATTGTCTAAGGAAAAGTATGAAGTCTGCCCTGAGAATGGCATGAAGAGTTGCTAAGTCCGCCTTGGTTAAAATGTTAAATGGCATACTAAGTGGCCAAGTCCGCCTTGGACATAATGTTGAGATGGCAAGACATTTTGCCAAGTCCGCCTTGTATGGCATGAAAAATGATGAAGTCCGCCTTGGACAAAATGTGAATGGCAACAAAAATGATGAAGTCCGCCCTTGGACAAGTGTCAAATGGCAAGGAAAGTTGCCAACTCTGCCCACCATAATGCAAATGGTTTGAAGTGAGGTCAAGTCCGCCCAGCCACATGTTAAAATGGCAAGACAATTAGTGAGGTCCGCCTTAGCCTAAAGTTGAATTGGTAAAGTTCGCCCATGGTCAAAACAATAGATGGCAAAGAAATGTGCCAAGTCCGCCCTTGGCAAGGCCATAAAGAAAACACCCAGCACAAAGTGGAGTGGCGGGTTGCAGGCTGAAGCCCGCCCTTAGTCAATTGGTGAATGGCTAGAAAATGTGTGAAGTCCGCCATGAGAAGTAAAGTATGGCATGAATAAGAGGCAAGTCCGCCATATGAAAGAAGTGAAGTGGCTAAACATTTGCCAAGAAAAATTTGAATGGCCTAAACAATTGGAAAATCTGCCTGTAGATAAAAGGCATGGCCTAACAACAAATGGAGTCCGCCACATCAAAGAGAAGATAGAAAACTGGAAATTTTGCCTAAGTATGAACATTGGCAAATAAAAAAAATATATGTTTGGCATTTTGGAAATTCGCCTAAGTCCAAACATCAAAATGTCTAGAGAAAATTTTGCCAATGACTAAAAATTATGGCCAAGCAAAATTGGATGAAACAAATTTATGGAAAAATAAAGTTGGACGTGGCTAGATAAATTTTGAAAAAAGCAAGAAAATTTTGCCAGAGACTTTGGACGATTAAAATTTACGGCAAAACAATTTTGGACGAAGGAAGGTAATGGCAAAATAATTTTGGACGAAAGGAGTTATGGAAAGATAAAATGGATGGCCAAATGAAATTGGGCGGAAAGAAAATTAAAAGCTTGAAAATGAAATTTATAAAAATCTTTCAAAGCTTATCTTGAAAAGTTATCTTTAGGAGAGAGAAAATCTAAAATAAATTTGTTTCATTTTACTACAGGTGGATGACTACACAAGGCGAGGAAAATGGCAAAGGAAGTGTAAAGTCCGACTGGAAGGGAGATGAAAGAAAACTTGGGGAGTCCACCCTTGCACATTGCGAGACCAACAGGAAGTCCGCCAAGAGTTTGGCATCATGAAGACAACGGCAGGCACACCGAAAAGTACATCCAACTTATACAAGCCAAATTCAAAATTGAAGACAAACCTAACGGCAAAATTTATTTGAGCACAAAAAATGGCCAAAATCTTGAAGGTATCTCAAAGCCAAAATTTGGCTAAGTATGGGAAATTCTCTACAAAAAAAAAGTTCCAATTTTCCTTCATTGCGGCGAAGGCACAAGGGAGGTCCTCTCCAAATTCAAGGCACTTGAGGAAATTCCAAAGCAATCCGGAAAGAAAGACTTAATAACTTCAAGTCTAGACAGGTGCTCCGAGGCGAGGTGAAGAAGAAGCCAAAGTCATCCAAGATCGAAGTGCAAAGGACATAATCATTGGCAGGAAAAAATATTCTAAGAAAATGACCAAAGTGATCAAAGAAGACATCCAACACGTTGAGGTGGCGTCTCGTCATCTTCCAACCAATCAAATTGTTCCAAATCAACATGCAACAACTTTCTATTTTATTTGTTGGTTCATATTTAGCAAAAAGGACAAGTGTCCTCAAGTGTAATTTTCTCATTGGTCGAGGGGTAGCAAACCCTAATTAGGGTTTTATTTGTAATCTTGACCGTTGATTCCAAATTAATCTTGGCCATTGAATTGTAATTGGGGAGCCTATAAATTGAGCTCAACCCCTCATTTGTAATGCATGGGAGCATGTTGCAAAACATGTTGAGATAAGCAATTGTTGTAAGACTGCCAAAGTAATAAGTAATGCATGCATTGTTCTAATGGTGATTACTTCTCTTATTTTGGAGTTATTATGGTTCTTATCCCTCATCATAGTTTAGATTTTATTTCATGTATGTTAGATGAATGCAAGATTTGATAAGTGTTGATTATGGTGAAACTTTTGCTCATACTTTCTTTGAATGGATGATTTTCATTCAATGCGTAAAGTTAGCCTGAGCTTACTTTGTGGATGCTTAACTTCTATCGGGATAATTATTGTTCAATTTGATGGTAGTTATTCATGACGTGAAAATCATAAGCACATTCCCTTGAAGATTGCACCCCCTTTGTTATTGGTTCCACCAAGTCAATACCGTCGCTTGAATTCTTAGGAAGTAGACTAGAAATTCTAAACCTTTAGCTCCTTTTTCAATTTGTTTGATCCATGACCCCAGACCATAGAGCTTCATTGTCTAAACCTTCATTGTGAATTGAACAAGCCTAGCATAAGTCCCCTTGTCATAACCAGCAAATCACATCAAACCACAGAGCTCATCCACACCTAACTGAAACATGGGAATTACCGTATGATCTTTCTTGCAGTCTTAGCATACGAGGTAGTTTCTCAAGAGGGGATAGAGCGTCTTGGACACTTTATTCTAGAACGTTTGTTGTGTCATAAAACACGCATCAACAAGTACAATACAAAAGGTGGCTCACTGCCAAGGTGTGAACTGATGCAAAGTGCACCTCTCTTGTGTTGTATTTCAATTCTTTTGAAGCTCTGAATATATAGTACAGCTTTGCTTAGCAGTTGCTCAACAACTCTGCTCTGATTTTGAACTCTTATCATTGAATTCGCATGTTCGCATCATATGAGACCACTCACACCTGATATGTCATTTATGCTCACTCATCTGTCTTCAATCTATCTTCTTAACTCCAAAATATCTCATATATGTGTACCCGGTTTCATTCACACACATCAATTAGGTCGGCCTAATTAGATGTAAACAAAAACAATCCAAAATAGCTTTTGTTGACATCACATATTATTCAAAGTCATCTTCATGCCCAAGCAAACGTGCAATACTTAATTTAGGTCGACATGGATCTAAAATAGATCAACTAACATCCACAATATATATTTAATCTTCTCAACACATATCATGTATTAGGTCGGCCAGGAATTGGACCTAATCACAAAACTTCCAATCATACATACGCCTCCCAATACACGTAACTTCCAGATTTGATCTTTCTTCAAATTCACATTTCGCCGACATCAATGAGACTAACTTTAGAACCGCAATACCAAACATTCTTCTCAAGGAAATGCGGAATCTCCCACACTGATACACTGAATATAGAGATGACAGTGATCTACAAAGTTGAACTTTGTCATTGATATCTTCCAGTACACTTTACAAAACTTCACGAGATCTTGAATATAGTTTATAAGTCAGTCATAATGATATGGTTAAAAGCGTAGAGTTATACCTCTTCTTGCTGTGAAGTGCGGACCCAAAAACTGACACACTAAACCACAACATCATCAATAGAGAACACTTAGCCAAATTCTTGATAGATCAGCTTTCCGGTATAGTCAGTATTGTACAAATGACACCAAAAATGCTTCCCCACAATGTTGACATCAATGACAACACTGGATCAGCCGAATCAACCGATGTATGTACATTTCATGCTCATGTTGCCAGACTGCATCAACAATGATAGACTTCCAAACTTCCAACAACATGAAGTATACATAGGAAGCATGAAGCATACACATGAATACAGTCTAATCACATTAACTGAAATAAAGAATGAAAGTATGAAACATCCACAAAGTCACATAACACATGAATACCAAGATTTTTACGTGGAAAACCCCCAAAAATGGGAAACCACAGTGAGGATTAGCTCACAAATATATTATCCGATATAGTATATATGTGGCTCACCGCTAGGACACACTGTTCTTGAAAGGCTCACAGCCAGAGCATACTACAAAAGGTGGCTCACCGCTAAGGTGTGAACTGATGCAAAGTGCACCTCTCTTGTGTTGTATTCCAATTCTTTTGAAGTTCTAAATATAAGTACGCTAGCTTAGCAGTTCAACAACTCTGCTATGATTTTGAACTCTTACCATTGAATTCACATGTTCTATCATATGAACACCACTCACACCTGATATGTCATTTATGCTCACTCATCATCATCTTCTCTAACTCCAAAATATCTATATATATACCCATTACATCCACACACATCAATTAGGTCGGCCTAATTAGATGTAAACAAAAACAATCCAAAATAGCTTTTGTCGACATCACATATTATTCAAAGTCATTCATGCCCAAGCAAATGTGCAATACTTAATTTAGGGTTTACATGGATCTAAAATAGATCAACTAACATCCACAAGGTATATTTAATCTTCTCAACACATATCATGTATTAGGCCCAAGCATTTGACCTAATTCACAAAACTTCCAATCATACATATGCTTCCCAATACACGTAACTTCCAGATTCGATCTTTCTTCAAATTCACATTTCACACATCAAGAGACTAACTTTAGAACCGCAATACCAAACATTCTTCTCAAGGAAATGCGGAATCTCCCACACTGATACACTGAATATAGAGATGACAATGATCTACAGAGTTGAACTTTGTCATTGATATCTTCCAGTATGTTTTACAAAACTTCACGAGATCTTGAATATAGTTTATAAGTCAGTCATAATGATATGGTTAAAAGCGTAGAGTTATACCTCTTCTTGCGGTGAAGTGCGGACCCAAAAAATGACGCACTAAACCACAACATCATCAATAGAGAACACTTAGCCAAATTCTTGATAGATCAGATTTCTGGTATAGTCAGTACTGTACAAATGACACCAAAAATGCTTCTCCACAATGTTGACATCAATGACAACACTGGATCAGCCGAATCAACCGATGTATGTACACTTCATGCTCATGTTGCCAGACTGCATCAACAATGATAGACTTCCAAACTTCCAACAACATGAAGTATACACAGGAAGCATGAAGCATACGCATGAATACACGTAATACATGAAGTATACACATGAAGCTTGAAGCATACACATAATACATGGAGCATGCATATAAATATTCGTAGTATACACACCAATACACATAAGTTAGAAAGTACACTTGTGAATACACGTGAGTTGCAAAGTATACACATGAATACATGTAAGTCACATTAATACATGTAAGCCACAAAGTATACACATGAATACACAAAGACATCGAGTATACACATGAATACACATAAGTCACAAGAATGCACGTACGTCATTAAGTATACACATGTAAGTCAAAAAGTATTCACATGAATACACGTAAGTTGCAAAGTATACACTTGAATACACATAAGTCACAAAGTATACATGTAAATCACAAGGTATACATATGAATACACATAAGTCATAAAGTGTTCACATGAATACACGTAAGTCACAAAGTGTTCACATGAATACATATAAGCCACAAAGTATACATCAATATAGGTAAGTCGCAAGGTATTCACATGAATACACGTAACACAAAGTATACACATGAAAGGCACATGCATATAGAAATGCATTATTGGCCTACTTAAGAAGGTTGAATAGTTAATTCTAATTGAACGGTGGTTAAAGTAGGTATGTCCTGCAGGCTGGCAGGAACATGCTCTGATACCACTTGTAATGTCCCCTTTTGGGATCACCTCATACTTTGCCCTGAAATCACAATTCCAAAAGAAACCAATAGAAAATTATAGTTAAAGATATAATTCTCTACTCAAAATTGAGATGGTGTAAATCTGGTTATGGAAACTTGCAACCACGTTAGATAAACATGATAGGCATAATCCATGAAATACATTTAATTCTAGGTCTAAGAGAGATTATATATATCACTATAACGAGTCCCAAGGACTATGTGGGCTCAACCATAATGAGGAGGACGTGATGAGGTGCCCCAAGTATCCTCTACCCTAGGCCCAACAGCAGGACCTTATCCTTTGTGGCCTCATGTGGTTCTTCACTGATGGTCCTTAACCATGATCGTGAGGTGGTGTACCTAGTGAGGGCTTTATACCATTCTCCATCGCACCAACCCCTCCTCTTATTATTGAAGATCCCTCTTTATCTATTTCAACAATTGGTTCAAGTGGGGATAGTAGGGGCTGCAATAGGGTGTCCTTGATCCTCAACCCTAGGCCCAAGGATTGGACCTTATTCTCCTTGGCCTCATGTGGTCCTTAACCATCATCATGAGGTGCCTTAATCGACGATCCTCAACCATCACTATGGGGTGCCATACTTAGTGAGGAATCATTCACAGTTCTCCCTCCTTGCAGTCCTACCTCATCCCTTTGTGACCAATTATTGCCAAACCGGAATCATATCACTGTTCATAATATCATATTATCAATAAATATATGCTACATAATATGATATTATATCAGTGTCTAATTTGTACAATTTTATATCTACATTTATTTGATAAGCAAGTATAAAATAATTTTCTATGCATACCAGAGGAATTGATTATGCTATTACTCTGATTGAATCTGCTGTATATGTATAAGAGGCTATGCTGTCGATCAATTACTTCTACTGTTATTTGCTGACTGCAGATCATATATGTATGGCTTGTCTTCTTTCTATTTATGACTGATGTGTAAAACTCAATAATTGCTGCAAGCATCATTATCGCATAATCGTTAATAATACATATATATATATGTGTGTGTGTGTGTGATGATATTCCATTCTTCTGGTTATGTCTGCTGCTGCACTCCGAAATATATTTCAGACTTCTTATTTATTCCCTTCTCTATTTCATGATTCTCCTCTTTTAGATGGATCTCCTTTTATATCTTGATTTCAAGGTGAAAGGATACATCTCTTTAGAATAGATATACCTGTTGACCCTTCAACTCAAACTTTGTTTAATTCTAATTTTGTGTAATAATTATCCTGTGCGCTGCCTTTTGCATTTACCTAAATCGCTGTCTTTGGAGACCTATTACTTGCTTCGTTAGAGATTTGTTGGTCGCTGCTTAAAGTCATGTTAACCACTCAAACTAATTGCTGCTGTTTCCATAATAATCGTTGGCTGTTGATTGTATATTCGATGCTGCTTATTATATGTTTAACATATTATTTTTTTATATATTTTGTATTATTCTATTATAATAATTATAATTATAATAATATCAAATTGTTAATATTTATTTTGTATTGTTAATATCTATAACATTATCTTTCATAATTATAATTATAATATTATCTTATGATAATTATAATTATAATAATATTAAATTGCTAATATTTATATTTAAATTTTTGATATTTATTTTGTTATTCATTTGTATTTCAATGTTAGGGTTTTTAGGGTTGCAATTTCGAGGGCATGATAGACATATCCGTTTCTTTCCATAAGGCTCGTTGTCGTATGAAATTGCACTTTGCTGAACATAGTTCAACATTCCAATGATATAGTAGGAATGATCTCAAGGTGTGGGACCTTGAATGTGAGATCAAACCTTCGGAGAAGGCTGGCTTATGTTTGATCTCATTTGCAAGGTCCCACACTTTGAGATCATTCCCAATTGTGTCATTGAAATGTTGAACTATGTTCAGTAGGGTGCAATTTCATGTGATAATAGCCTTTTGGCAATCCGATGGGACCAATTTGATGAGCCACATTTCATCTTGTTGAGGAATTTGGTGTTGATCTTCACAATGCAGTCATTGGACACCCATACAAGCACTTGGCAACTCCAATCTTTGGGTTTAGACTGTGTCAAGCATTTCATGCCAAGAGTTCAAACAAGAGCTTCTTCAAGAGGTAATTTCTGGTTTGTTGAATTACTAGTAATCACTTCTAGAAAAAGAAATAGAAATTTTGTCCTAGAAGGGCTAGAAGTTCAGTATCACCTTCTCCAAGAGTCCAATCTACACCTTTCGGTAGGTTTCCTTAGTCAATGAAACTTGTAGCCAGTATTTCTTCATAGATAGAATGTTATTTTATTCTATTACTATGGTTGCTCCAAGAAACCGAGTCTTTGTCACCTTTAATGGAGGGAGTCCTCTTGTTTTGGCTCAAAGAGATGATATACCAGTCGCAACTTTAAAGAGCATACCCTACTTTACTAGTGAAAATTCCATGACCACTTTAGAGCATATACAAGATTTTGCCAATATATGCTCTGTTCACAACATTTCAAATGACAACATGGCCATTAGAATTTTAGCCACCTCCTTAAAAGGCAAGGAATTACGAAGGTACAGGGGGTTGTAGCTTAATTCCAACCATAATTGGGATGAGTTGGGTGAAAAGCTTTGTCAACATTTTGAAGACAAGAGTAATCCCTGTCACTCATTGAACAACTGACCACAATAAAAAAAGGTCTCCATGAATTCATGGGAGACGTATAGATTTCAAAAAACTTGGGATAGGATCCCTTCCTTGGTTAAACCTTTGCCTAATCATACATTCTTGTATTACTTGAGGGCCTTAAACAGTGATGTTGCTATCATGATACAGTCCATGGGCGGGACAACCTGTTGTGACCTTTTCACACATCGCCCCATCGCCAATGGGGACCCCCACTTGTCTGCTAGTTTTTAGGGTTTTGTCTCCTTGCAACGGTTCCGTTAAGTCATTTTATTGAGAGTTTCAAGTCAGTTTGCCGAGAGTCACCCGAGCCAAGTCAATAATCCATGCTTGAATCAGTGCATAGACGTCATGGAAATGCTTAGAAGGCCTAGAAAACGAAGATCGCCTGTGCTTTTGGCCAATTCTGACACTTCCTACTTCTTAGGGAATCTGCTTTTTTGCTTTTTCATTTTTTGGCATTTTTGGACCAAACGGGGTTCCCTATTTTTTAGGGATTTTGCTTTTTCTATTTTGGAAAGTCAACCTTGGTCAACTTTCTATTTTTAGATCCAAAATCAGCCTAAAAATCAAAAAAATTATTGAAAAATCAAAGAGAAAATCGAAAAATCTGGAAAAGCAAGCAAAAAGCATGAAAAATCAGTCGAAATCATTGAAAAATCAACTCAAAAGTATCAAATTCTGGAAAAATCAGTCCAAAGATCAATCAAATCTGAGCAAAAATCACAGAAAAATCACCCAAAAGAGTATGAAATTCATGAAAATTCTGGCTAAGTCTGAAGAATTCGCCATTTTCAAGGTAAGGAGGTTGGCCCTTGAAATGTGGGACGGAAGGAAGGAATGTCAAACACTAAGGAAAGTCCCCCAGCCATGAAGGAAGGAATGTCCAAGACTATGCGGAAGTCCGCCAGCTTCAAGAGAGTAAGTGCCAAAAGGTTAGAAAGTCCGCCCTGACTTTGGCAAGAGGTTAAAGAAGTCTGCCCTGACCTTGGCAGATAGGTTGGAAAGTCCGCCTAGGCATGTGGGAGAGAAAAAAATTGAAAATTTTACTAAGTGTTGGGTGCCTAGAGGAAAAATTCGAAAATTTGCCTAAGTTTAGAAGCCTAAAAAGGTGGAAAATCGAAATTTTGGCTAAGTGTTGTAACATTATCAAGAGGTCAAGTGTCAAGGTAAGTGCCAAGAGGTTAGGAAGTCTGCCATGCTCAAGGGGAAATGTCTAAGACTTAGAGAAGTCCGCCCTCACCTTGTCCAAGCACTTGGGAAGTCCGCCATGGCCTATGAAGGGGGAAAATTACAATTTTTGCTAAGTGTTTGGTGCCTAGTCAAGAGAAATTCGAAACTTTGCCCAAGTATAGAGGCCTAAAGGATGAAAAATTGAAATTTTTGGCTAAGTATCATGACATTTTCAAGAGGAAAAATGCTAAAGTTTGAAAGGAGAGTGCTAAAGAAAGTTCGCCATGGCATGTGGAAGGTGAAAAGACTTGAGGAAATCCACCTAGGCCAAGGTGAAGGAAGAAATGAAGTTCGCCTAGCATAAAATTGGAAGAGAAATTTAAAAATCGCCTAAAGTTTGGATGTCTAGAGGAAAAGTTGGCTAAGTATACACAAAGCAAAGAGAAAGGAGAGCTCGTCCTTCGCCAGAAGAGATAAAATTTGTCAAGCGTCAAGGAAATTTACTTAAGAAAGACATCCAAACAAGGATTTTGCCTAGGAAAATTTGTCTGAGCAAGAAAAAAATTGACTTTGGCAGAAGAAAATAAGCTCAGTGCAATTAAAAATTTTGCCATGGCAAGGAAAGATAGGGATCTGGCATAACAATTGTCGACGGAATGGCTTAAATTTTGACTTGGCTAGACGAAATTGAGAATAAAATTGGAAAATAAACTTTTAGCCAGAGAAAACGAAGAGGAAATCAAAATAGCCATGGGTCCAAAACGAATGGGTTGGAATAAATTTTAATATTTTAATAATTTATTTTCAACTACTCAAAAATTCAAAGTCTTGGACAAAATTAAATTTGCCAGACGGGTATTGGAGAAAATAAATTGCGCCGGATAGAGATAAAATCCGATGGGCAAAATTAAATTCACCATGAATTTAATTGAATATTTAATGTTTATTTTCAAAATTTCGAAAGTTAAAGATAAACATTTCAATCAAAAATCAAATTTTTGAAAATCAGAGAGATTTTCCTGGATAAGCTCGACACGGATTCTTTTCGAAAAATAAAGGAAACTTGCCTGTTTGAACAAGAGAAGACAAATCAAGATCGAGAGAGAAGAAGGCAGTTGCTAAAACAAATCAAGATCTTCAGCATTATAATGAGTTTCAGCAGCTCATTTTTCACAAACACAGCTGAAGAAAAGTTGAAACTCTCTCAAAAGTCTAAGGAAAATGATTATTCTGTAGGCAAGATTGAATTTTCCAAAGGAAGAAGTAATTTTATGCTGAAGGAGAATTTTCTCGGAGAAGGAAAAGAATTAGTTGCTGAAAGTTGAATTCTTATGTGCAAGAGGGGCGCACTTCATCATTTGCTTTTTGAGTAAATTATTAGAATTTAAATCTGATTTGCAGCCAGCAGTCTTTTACTGAGGTTTGAAGTTCGATTGATAAATTTTCCATTCTTCTGTTGATTCAATTCTGGCTAAAATTTCAACTTCATCCGTTTACTTTCAACTTGCTTTTTCGCAGCAGTTCAATTATTTAATAAGCTGAAAGTAAATCATTCGAACACAAGGCATGAAAGTAAATTATTTTAGAAAAAGTCTCTGTATTAATGTTAATCCTTTGAACTGCAGGTTGATGACCATGGCAGGTGAACCATCAAAGAAGGCGCCAATGAAGTTCGCTAGCAAAGGTGTCCAGCGAGAATCTAAAATCAATTCAAAATGGAAAAATGTCGTAGACACTGATCTGGGGCATGTCGACTTCGAAGAGTTTAAGAAAAGAGTGTATGGGCTTAATAGACTTCCGACACCAATAGCCAGACGGATGGTGAGAAACGGGATTTTTTAGGCAGCTGGATTCCCGCCTGTGATGGACTGTGTTGAACTAATGGTCGAATGTGCTATCCACTACAATGCTCAGGCAAGACAAATCATTGCACCTGACGGAAAAATTTTGGCACACTTAGGCGAGGTGGCAATCCAAGAAACCTTCGGCATCCCAGAACATTCACGGACTGTCTATAAGACCAAAGAAGAAGCCAAGAAGTTATATGACAGCCAACCAGACTTATGCGTCACAACTGTTAACAAGGCATGGTTGGACAAACCTAAGCCGTCAATAAAGAAGATGCCCAAGAGACCTCGCTGGACAGACTTCAAAGAAGATTTTGGGGACATCATCTTGATGTTGAACAGAGTAGCTGGCAACCCGCAAGGTGCATTTTTCGAGAGCTGGATGTATTACTTCATAGATGAGATCACTTCTGGCATAAAAATGTTCAACTGGTCACGAATGATAAGTGACAATCTCCATGAGCAGTTAATCAATCTAGAAGAGACTAAGTCTTTTCATATGAGCTCGTATCTTGTCTACTTATTGGCCAGATCATATAAATATCCAAGACTAATTTGCAAAGGCAAAGTTGGCAGCGGAGAAAACGAGCTCAGACCTTATGATTGCTACCCACAACTCTAGCTGAAAGAAAAGTCTCATTTCAGAAGGGTGCATGATGCCTTCTTAATGCACATTACCATAACACTTCAAGGAGGAGTGCATCAAAGGCTGAGTCATGAGGCGAAAAGTTTAATCAGTAAATACGGATCTTGGTTCATCCAATTCCTGAAATTTATATATGTCACGATCCAAGGATTTATTGGAAATCCTTATAAGTTGCCCATTTATCCGACAAATCGGATGGTTCTGTTCGAAGTCCTGAGACAGCTAGAAGAATATCAGAACATCCAGAGGCCAACCAAGAAGGCATCTGTTACATTCCCATTTTTCATCGGGAATATGTTGGAGTCCTGTCTGTCGGCACAGGCAGCTAAGAGTGCTAGGTTGGAGATTCAGTGGTACCCGTTCACAGCCTACAAGTCCATGGTCAACTTTGACCCACATCATCATATTCGGACAGTAGATGGAAGGAGCTACAAGCATAGAGTGGAACTGGAAGACTTCTGGGCGAATGCCACCGATGAATATGAAGTCAGACGGAGATTATGGTCCAGAATGCCATTAGACTTCATGAGGGCAATTGAGTTCTACCGGGTCCCTGACCAGTTACAAGATGATGGGAACTATATCCAGCCACGTTTTGAGGAGAGTTGACCTTTTCCTCCCGTGAGATGGTTAGAACCTAAGCACTTAGACTTAGCAACATTAATGAGACCAGTGGTCAAATACTCTTAGTGGTGGGTTGATCATCATGTCCAGGAGATGAGACATAAAAGAATAACGCTCACGTATGATCTACTGAGCGAGACAGAGTCGTATTCCTCCAATGCTGGTGCATCCCATCAGGACTTGGTTGAGATTGGAGAAAAGAGGAAGGAAATAGTTCCAAGTGCAAAACCTGTTCAGAAAAGACATAAGGGAGAACCATCTCGTTCTGCAGCTTCTCGGAACATTGACGAGCTGGTGGCTACCATAGATGAGTCCTTGGTGGAAATGATTGTACCTCCTATAGTTCAGGAAGAGAATAATGAACCTATTCAGCTGGATGGCGAGGAGCCCTCATCATCTACGGGCACGAAAATACTAGGTTCAAATAATGAGATGGAAGCCCGAAATAATGTCGACTTCGAAGAGGGAATGATTTCCGCTCTCAGAGAAGTCGTGGATGCTCCAAATGAGGAGGATATTCCGGTAGAAGATGGAATTGAGCAGCCGACTATTCCAGATTGGCTGATAGAGAGGATGAAGATTCAGGCACCTGCAGAAGCCCAAGAGGAAGATGATACTGCAGATTTCTTGGCAAGGTTGGAGCTAGTTGCAATTAGGAAACATGCCAAGAAATTCTCTACCATTCAGAGGGACGAGACAGGCAGTCGTTCCGTACACATTGCAGTACCCACAGTGGACACTCCTCAAGAGTATGCCATAACCACTGTAGATTTTGGCCCAACCTCAAAAGGTCAAGAAGTGGAGGAACTAGATAATTCCGTCTCAACCATCAAGGCGAGATTGGAAAAGAAAGTGGCTAAGAAGAAAGAGTATAAAAAGGAAGTTGAATGCTTGAAGGAGTACATATGGAATTTGACTCAGCCACTTGATCAGGGTAATGCGGTAGCTCCTCCTCTCCTCAATTCATCGCAAGAGGTGACTAAGGATGTAGAGCACGGGATGGTCACAGCCAAGGAGGCTCAGGACTGGATGGTGAGCGAGGGCACAAAAGCGACCTTGTTCATGGAGAAGTTGGCACTCGCCTATGGGCAAACCTCGTCTTTTCTTTCCCGACTAGTTGATATGGCGGAAACATGGGAATGTATTCCAAATATACAAGAGAGGCTTATTCCATGCCTCAGGATACTGAAGGGCCCTCCAAGAGAGGAGTTGGTTGCTAGAAAAGTGATTGCTGTAGGAGCAGCATATGATTTTCATCACTGGTTTTGGGTAGTGACTATACGGAGAGAAGTTTTGGAGAAAGCGAAAGCGGATGGACTTAGAATCGAAGAGCAAATCAAAGAAATTCGGGAGAAAATTTGTGTGACAGCTGCCGAGGTGTTTGATTGTGAGATTATCCAAGAAAGAGACATGCAGCTGGAGGAGTTGAAGCGAAAGGTCCAAGATGTCTTCTTCTCGGCTACTGGACCACTTCTGAGACAGGATTTCGTGAGAGTGGCAGGTCTTTCAGCCATCCGGAATGATTTTGGGAAGTAGGAAGCGGATTGGGAAAATACCTTTGCCAAATTTGCAGAAAACTTGGATGGACTTGAATTCCGGATCAGCATGCTGCCACCTGTCACGATGGAGGAGGTCATCGCAGTAGTGTCCAGGTTCATCAAACGCAATGCTGCTCATGAGGATAAGGACACCTCTCCTTGATGATAGTTGCAACTGCCTCTTTACTGATTGTTTTCTGATTGATAACTCATGTTATTTTGGGTATCCCTAATTAGGGTTGAGTTGTAATAATCTTGGCCGTTGAAATTGTTTTGATCTCAGCCCTTCATTTGATTCTTGAAACTCTATTTAAACTGATGATCTCTCATTTTTTCATTGGTAGTGGAAACAATATATGAAATTGTTGCATTGAGACTATTTCTGATAGTAAAAGCTCTTATGCATGATTTGCTTTGAACAATTTTTATTGTCAAATAGTAAGCGAGGTTACATATATTCTTTTACCATAGAGTAGAGATATATTAAAGCTAGAATTAAGTTAAGTAGAATTTGCTTTGAATGTTTTGGTTAAGTGAATGAGAGATTGATCGTATAGATTCAATGGTGAAGTCTTGCTCATACTTTCTTCGAATGGATGATTTGCACTCGATGCGTAAAGTTAGCCCGAGCTCATAATTGTGGGTTCTTAACTTCAGTCTCATTCGAGGCTTGAAAATCATTATCACACCCCTTGAAGATTGCACCCACTTTGCGTAAGTTGTCCAAGGGAGGCGAAACAAAGTGCGGTTATTCTTTCACCGAATCTTTATTGTCTCTTAAGTTCTTAGGCATAGAGTAAATCCCCTCTAAACCCTTATCTTTTTGCCATTTTTTTGAGATCCAAATTGAAGTCCTACCCAAAGAAGCTCCTTTAATGATAAATCTGCCTAAGTCCCTAACTTGTAAGAAATCGCCTAGCGTAAGTCCCCTTGTTTATTACCAGCAAATCACAACGCCCATTGAGCTTATCCACACGTCAAGACCTGACAAAAGAAACCTTGGAATCGCCATATGATCTTCTCGCAATGTTAGCATACGTGGTGGTTTTTCAAGAGAGGATAGAGTGTCTTTGGACATTTTATTCTGAAGTGTTCGGTGGATGATAAAACGCACACCAACACAACCTTGCCGAATGCCTATGACATCACAATAATAGTAGAAAATTGTTTAATACAGGCTGGGAAGATAGCTCCAAGGCCTCCAATGTCTTTATTCCCAGAAATCCCACTTACACAACCCATTCTAGCACCTCTACCTGTAGCGCCAACTATATTTGCCACTTTTCCAAATGAGTTGCATGAGGTAAAATTTTGGCTACAATATTTTAGAAATGAGTTGGTGAGAATAAAGAGGCAGCAAGTCCAAAATAATAGGCCTTATCAACCATACAACCAGGCCTATCAACTGAACAAGCTGCCCAAGGACAAAATCAATTAAGCTATGGAAGGCCCCTATGTATCTTAAATCTAGATGTTTCCATCACTTCAAAGGCCCTTGTTCCAATGCAGAACAATATGGTCTAGTATCATGAGTGGTGTTCCTCATGCATCCAACCTCACGAGAAAAATTCATGTCAAAGTGGAGAGTTTGGTCAAGCTTTGATGGTCCAAAATGCACCAACATGTTCAGGACAATAGTTTGAAACAAATCAACAAACTTCTGGGAGGCAAGATCGAAGTAGGGTGATTCTACGTTGGTATATTGGCATGAGGCAGACTTTGTAATGTCCCCATTTTTGCGAGCATCTGAGTTCGTAGGAATTAGCCTATTATGCGACCCTCGTAGGCTGATAGGATGGATAGAGGGTCTTGATGGAGCTTGGCTCAGCTTCAGTTGGCAGTATTTGATCAGTTGGCTTTCGTTCGGGCTCATTCGGACACTTCTAGCCTGAGTTGCTATTTTTAGCAATATCTGGCACTCAGCGTGGGACCCCTGCTATTTTTAGCAGTATGGATTGTTAGCGTTCGGAATCACTTCAGTGTTCATCAGCTTCAGACGGTTTGTGCATCGGGTATATATCGAGAGAGATATTAATATTTAATTGATTTAATTAAATATTAATTATGGAGCATTATAATATAAAGTTATAATATTTTATTATAACTTAAGTGTTTTCAATGAAGGGGTCGCCCATCATCAGAAAGGGGCCATTTGACGATTATATTTTATTATTAAAATTTAATCGGAGACTATGGAAATAATTAAAAGAGAGAAGTCGAATTATTTAAAAATCCCTATCTTTAAGGAATTCGCACTTTTCAAGAAGATATAAGCTTTGCATTGAAAATCGAGCCATTATGATTATTGATGATTGAAAATTGATCAAGTTTGACCAGAGCACAGAAACTTAGGGTTTCAGTCTCGAATGCATTGGGGAACGAGCCATCTCCAGTGAAAGCAGTTCAGAGGGTGTGAGATATCACCTGATTTATTGCCAGATAAGAGATTTCTTCATCCAGAAGAAATTACAGAGCTTCACAGAGGTTTATTTCATCAGGGTTTCAGAGAGATATTCATTCAGAAGAGCTTCCTACAGTTAGGCGCCTATTTTCCTGCAGATCTGGAGACACCAGAGGGAGCCGTACCTTTATTTAATTGTTTGCTGCTGTCAGCCGTACTTTGTACAGCAGGGCCGTACTTTGTACAGCAGGGCCGTACCATCACCAAAGCCGTACTTCCTCCACAGAGAAAATCGCCTATTCTTTTGATCATTCATCTTTACAGTTGAAGGCGCCTATGCATCTAGAATCTTTTGGCAACTTCTGACGGAGGGAGAATATACATTCATATAGCCGTACTGATCTCATTCTTCTCTAGGGCGGCTGAAATCAGGTTCTTTTGAATATTGCAAATCTATTGTTTCCTTTATATGCATGTCAAAGATCCAGCATTGTAATGTTTTGGAAAGCACAATAAATATACTGGTTACTCATTTCATTTGCTGTTAGCTTCAGTTAGCAACTATTTGATTTTATTTGAATTTATTATTCAATCCTTGCAAAATCGCATTATTGCATATATGCTCAAAAACACCAAAAAAAACCAAAACTGCAAAAACAAACAAAAAATCATAAAAACAGTCAGATTCAGAGAAAACGGGGAAACAAGGGTTTCTACAGACTTTTGTGGGATAAATCAGTGTGCTACATTAGACAAGGGTGTTGGTTCAGTGGCCTAGAATACAAGGTCAAAGAGAAAAGATAAAGAAGAGGAAGAAATCAAATAATGAAGAAAGAAAAGGAAGAAAAAAAGAAAAAAAGAAAAGAAGGGATAAGTTCTGTCGGAAGTCTTCAAAGGTTCCCGGAACCCCGTCGAACACTGATAAGGGTCTTAGAACCTGTCCTTTCGCCAATGTCTATTGCTAGTAGGTGAAAAAAGGATGACACCAAGACTTCTTTCTTCCACCTACCACTTTGCAATGCCATTAATGTGCTTGCAGCACCCACCAACCTCCAGATCTGTCAGAAGTCATTGGAGATAATCAACCATGCCCCATTAAATTCTGCAGTCCCTTTTTCACAGGTAGTTGTTGTAGCGTGAATTTTTTGGGCAACTTGGCTCTGACACCTGCACTCAAACCCACAGATCATCAATGCTGAGGTGTGGCAGGGATGTGGAGAATGTTCTTTGACGCCTCCAGGTCATGCAAATCAAATTTTCAAAGGACATGTTTCTGATCCATGGCCTTTAACAACTACAACTTGCTTACCTCCCTTATGGGATATAGGCTGTTTGAGCCTCATTTTACAAGGGAGTTCCTTCCCAGTTCAGACCAAAGACTTGTAAAAAATTTCAAACTGTAATTGGCTTTATGCCTTTGAATCAATAAAAAATACATTTTTCATCTCTTCTCACTTCTGTTAAACTACACAAATTCCTATGCTTCTATGATTGAATGAATGCTTATTGCTTTTCTACATAAGTATGTTGTGTAAAATATGGTTTGTAGGAACTGTCTGTGGATTTTCTTTCCCTCTTAGTGCCTGTTGAACCTCTTCCCTTCATATGGGAGTTCTGATTTTATGTGCATGAGCAACAAAAGGTAGTACGAGTGATACAAAGAGCTATGATGATATTTAGTGGAGGAGGGCCACTAAGCCTACAAGAAGCTGGATAAAGAGAAACAGGGCAAATTGGCTCCAACGAAATATTTATGGTCCAACAAGTAATTGGAAGTGGAGGAAGAAAAAATGTGGAAAAATGTAAACGTATCTAATTTGATGGAAGGGCAAGCTATGACCTATTTTGGGTCAAAACAATGGTTCTACCATCTAACCTAAGCTCTTACTTGGATGCTTGATGCAATGATACCTTTGGGTAAGATTGATTGTCTAACACCCAAAAGAGAAAAGAAAGAAGCATAACACTAGCTGGTTTTTCAAGTTTCTTGGCATTTTGTGAGAAATAAAATGTTTGCTCTCATCATTTTGTTCCACAATCCTTGTTGAACCAATCCATCAGTTACATCTGGTTTTTTATGACAATGAGGACTGATAGATTGCTGTGGTACAACATATTCTGGTCTACAATGTGTGTAACATAGCTATGCAGTCCTATTAACATCCATTCCATATTGTGTTTTGTTCTGACTTAGGAGCAATAGAGTGCTGCAATTCTATGCACTGCTGCAGATTTCCTATCTATTGTTGATTTGCAAGGCTAAGGGAATGCGGATTAGACTCCACTACACTCAAAGCAGCTGCATTTCCTTTTAGCAGCCTAAAATCACATAATTTATGCAGAAGTTGATAGATGTGTATGGGGCTCGTACTCAAACAACAGTTGCTAGATGAGGATCTTGAGAATATGAAATACTAGATGGAGGTGAAAGTTTCTGCAGGCTACATGTATTCTGTTCTATGCACTGGATCACATCCATTCTCATTTAGATACAATTGGCAAGGTTACCCCAAGTTTCCGGGACGGGGACGGCAGGGGACGGCGGGACAAGTCCCCAAGTTTCCAATTTTTTAGGCCAAAATTAGGGACGGCAGGGGACGGCTATATAAAAATATAGGGAAATTTTAAATATTCAATAGATAACATGAATAAGGCATGCATAATACACATTATAGAACATTAACATATAACATTTGTGTTCAACATTATGCCAATACTCAATACGCATTCAAAATTAACATACACGAATCATGAAACAACCTCCAAGTTATAATTTATAAACTTATATCAAAATGCCCAAAGGCTACATTGCTGCCATATAGTTTTAAAGTTTTAGTTTGCTATGAAAATCAAAATACAATATCATATGTCAATAATGAATACAAATTTACAAAATAAACAAAGAGCACTGCTGCCCCTAATCATCTCTCATAACTGCATCAAAATCAGAGTCATCCTCTGAGTCACTGCCACCGTAATGCTCCTCCTCAGCCAATGGGACCCCAACCAAGCCCTCAGCTGTCTCCTCCTCATCTATCTGAGCCGCGTCCTCGGGATCAATATCCCACCGTAGAGCTGGAGTCTGTCGATACTCTGGAGTCTGTCGATCCTGAAGCCGAAGAGCACTATGAACGGCCACTAGCTTCTCTGCTCGTCTAGAGGTAAGTCTATTCCTCTTGACAGAGTGGATAAAGCTATATGTGGACCAATTCCTCTCTGCAGCAGAGGAACTAGCAACCTGTGCAAGAAGGCGAGTGGCAAGTATCTTCAACTGCGGTGTATCTCTCCCATGATAGGTCCACCATCCAATAGGGTTCCCTTGAGCTAATATAGCTCTATCCAACCTCGCCTGTGGTTTGCTCAAGTTTGGGCCATTAAGATTAGCAAAGTCTAGAAATTGTGACCGAAGTATTGAAGCTTGCTCGGCTGGATAAATCTTTTCAATGGCCCGTGTGAACCCATCTAAAACCTCAGGATCATCACATGGAGGCACCCTACCATCCCTTGGTGCATACCATTTTGGATTTAGAGCAAAGGCAGCCATATGAAGCGGGGTGTTCATTGTATTCCACCTCCGCGTCACAATGGGCCTAATGTGTTGCTCATATAAATCCAAAGTGGGGTCCTTTGCCAAAATAACTTGCCTGATCTTCCCAAGCATAGTGTCAAATGTCTCATATATCTCTCCAAGACTAGGAGAGTCTGTATCAGCATATCTAATGACATCTACAATGGGCGAGATAAAGGAGCAAATATATCTGCAAAATGCAAACAAAAAGTTCAAAATAATTAGTTGACAAGTTATTTGACATGTTAGAAACTTCAAAAGTTGGAACATTGGACAATAAAATTAAAATATTAAAATCAGAAATTTAATATGAAAATCAGCCATCTAATATGTCTTACCTCACATTGGCCCACCAATCATCATCGAGGATCTTTTGTTTGATGCCCTTTCCTTGAGTGGAACTTGCATTAGGCCATCTAGTCCACTCAGCATTGACCATCATCAGTTGTAGAGGCTCATGCACCTCAAGCATCCTCTCCAATAGGATGAAGTATGTGGCATATCTACATTCATTAATTCAATGATTCATTAAAAAATAAAAATTTAAAACAAAATCAGATTATGAATACTAATTGAAAGTGAAACAAAATGAAGTAAATGGCATACCTTGTATCAACAGGTTTGAGAAACTCCTTTGAAAATGTCCTGAAAAGAGCAAGTGAGGTGTGGTGGTTGCAAATGAACATCTGAATTTCTCTAGCTTCTGCCACCGTTTTCTTCACCCAATCCATCTTCCCTATGTCTTTCAATGCATTGTTCAATGCATGAACACAACATGGGGTCCAAAATATGTGCCTGTAAGTACCCTCCACCATCAACCCAGCCGATTTGCACACACGTGCTGAATCGGTGATCACCTGCACCACATTTGCAGCCCCAACCTCCTCTATGGCATCTCTCAAAATGGAAAATTGGAAGTCAGCATCCTTACGTTTCCCTGAACAATCTACGGCTCTAAGAAAATAAGAACCAGCAGGGCATGTGACTATGACATTGATGAGTGGCCGACGTCTACAATCAGTCCACCCATCCATCACTATAGAGCACCCCGTCCTCATCCATGTTTGCCTCATCTCCTCCATTAACACATTAACTTTGGGGTACTCTTTGTCTAGGAGGGTGGTGCGTAGCTTATGATCTCCAGGGGGTACAAATGAAGGACCAACAGCGACTAAGTCTTTCACCATTTGTTTGAAATAAGAGGAACGGGCCACATGAAATGGAATGGCATGGGCAAAAAAGAATTTGGCAATGGAGGATTCACAGGTTTCTCGTGCTTGGTTTTGAAACATGGACTCAACTGAGGCTCCCTTATCACCACCAATCACCTTCCTCTTTCCTCTTAAGATAACAGTACTACCAACTGTGGAAGGACTAGGAGTAGGAGTAGGCATAGACGATTGTGAACTTGGGAAAGAAGGAGACCCAGTTTGAACCCCACCTTCACACTCCATTTGAATTGTTTGGCACTCTATAAATAGTGCATCTGTCAATGCAGGACACGTTCTAACTCCATGGCCCACCTCACCCAAAAAATGAGACCTAACTCTAGTGTAGCTGCCCCTAAACTCCTTTTCACAAACATGGCACAACCAAACCCTACTCCCCCCTGAATTTTTTTGTCTTTCACCCATGGCTGTCACAAATTGAAGGAATGGTTTTTTTTTGTCTATTGGGTGTTTTGCATAGTCCTTCATAGTTTTGGAATTGGTTGATGAATGATGGTGTTGGGTAGGGGTTATTTGCTCTCTAGTTTGCCTTCTAACTTGCATTTCAACTTCACTATCACTCCCACCTTCACTGTTGCTCATGTTTTTTGTTTTTAGAATGCAAGTGTTGACTGAAAATGAAAAAAATAAAAAAAATCAGACTATGCATACTTCATATTTTGCAAAAAAAATGAAAAAAAAAGAATGGTGAAAGAAAATGCATACCTTTTTGATGGATTTGCACTCCCAACAACACTCTTTCAACCTCCTCTCCTCCTTCAAACAGCTGCTCCTTCTCCTTCAATGGCTGCAATTTTTTTTCTTCTCAAACCCTTGGCTCCCTACACAAACAAAATGAAAATAATGAACTTTTAGAGGCCTCCTTTCATTCATAAGAGAGCAAAACATGGTGGGGCCCACGCATGCCACATAGGCAGGGCTTTATTTTTAAATTTTTTCCTTTTTTTTTTTGTGTTTGGGCGCTTAAAAACGCGGGGGACGGCTGGCCGTCCCCGGGACTGTCAGCCGTCCCTATTTTGGCTGAAGCCGTCCCCCCGTCCCGGGGACGTTTCCTAGTTTTTTGCAAAAAAGGGGGACGGTCCCCCCCCCGCGTCCCCTAGCCATCCCTTGGTACCCAGGACGTCCCCGGAACTGGGACGGGTGATTTGGTTTTGGGGGGGGGGGGAGAGACGCGTCTCCGGGTAACCCTGACAATTGGCAATAAGAGGAATTCACAGCAGTGTTATGTTGTTGTCAATGGCTTCCTGAAGATTGTGGTCAATTAAATTAGATTTGAACTGGGAGGTTCAAATTCTAAAGAGATGGGGAGAATGATGTGGAGCTTCTTCATTAAAAGACATATTCCACTTGACCGCTGATTTGTTTTTTTGTTTCAGTCCTTTTAGGATTTTTATTACTAAATTTAACAGTTTGTTCAACTGCTCTCTTTTGTGGAGGAATATGGGGAATAGGTGTAATTTATTAACTATTTTTAGATTTTGAGAGTCCAAATAGGAGTTGTTTACATGCAGATTCTTTATGGTTGCTTACAGTTAGGGTGGGGTCCCATGCAGGGGGCTTCAATAATAAAAATCTATTTGGTCTCATGAAGCAAAAAAAAAAAAAATGCTACAGGATGAATGAGAATCTTTCCTTCAATAACAGCAGCCCCTACTTTTTAGATTGAAAATTTAAGCGGGTGTATTTGGGGTGGGGCTAGGAATTTCAAATTACCCCACCAGGTTAGACTTTTTCCTGCCCCTTGTCAATCATAAAGGTTCTTAAATTCTTACCTATTAATTTTTATTTTATTTTATTTAAGAGATGACTGCATTAAGTAGACAGAGAATTGGTTTCTGAAGTTTATCCTTTAGGAACAGGGTAGGGCTGCATCACTTCTGCCCCAAAGAAATTAGGGGTTGGGGCCTTGGGCAAGAGATCATTTCCATCCTTCGCATCTGATGTCAATACCCAAAAACTCTCTCAGCTTAAGAAGGTTTGGAAACCGCGGTATTCGCGTTTTGAGATATCCTAAAAACACCCTTGGCCATGCTTGAATAATTCGCAGCCTTCAACCATAGAAGATGAGGTGCTCAATACTATAGTACCCAAAGTTGTTGCATCATCAGTGATCTAGATCTCTTCACCCATTGCCATTTGCTGAACCATAACCTTAGAAACTTCTGCAATTTCTACTGTCCTAGGGTTTGAAGAGCAATGTGTGGGAAATAACATTTTAAATCAATTGGCCTAATGCAATTCATGAAAGCAAGTGTGGAATAAATTTTCTTTGCCCAAGTGCAATTTTTGTCTATAGCTGGTGGTCTAGAACAAGTGTCTTACTTGGGATAACTTGTGCAAGAGAGGATTCCAGGGTTCCTCGTTGTGTGTTTTGTGTTGTAAAAGTGAAGAGAGTGTCCCTCATCTTTTCTTCTAGTGTTCTTTTTCTAGGAGGCTTTGGCACCTTTGGTGGGCGGTGTGGAACCCGGCTTGCTAGCATGTCTCTTCTTTGGCGGTTTTCTTTGCTTGGTGGGGGATGTGTAACATCCAACTATTCTACGGTTACGAAGGTATAACTGGTAACTACCTTCAGCTGAATTGTAACTAATTGTTTTCAAGAGTTTTAGAGTTTTCCAACGTTTCTAACTGATTTTTCAGAAACAGTTCATAATATCATGGAATAAATAACTACCATTCTAGGGTTTTCTTACAACGGTTATCTTAATCTTGTACAACTAACTTGCAGAATTCAACTATACAGTAAACTTTAACAATAACTAACATGTAACGGTAATTTCAGCTAAAAACAGAATTCACATTACAAGATGAATATTATTTCAATAAATAGTACACAATCAGATCTTTGTACCTGGAAATAGAGCGAGAAGAAAGATTTTGCATTTAACACCATCTTCATTGGCAATATTGTTCAGAAAGGAAAAGAAATCATCATCAGGGGCTTTACCGCCCAACCAAGACCTGCTGGTCTCCCGAGTTTCTTCAACTGAAGAACCCGCCCTTCACGAGGTCAATTAACAAGGATCAATTGTTATCAGTGCTCTGAGCCTGATGTCCACGAACCTATACCACTGATCGATCCTTCCTCTATAGGTACCTCCTATCAGAAGAATCATCCTGATCAGGGTATATCTGGCCATGGAGGCTGACATTGCCAAACGGGCATCTACCTTGGCCAAGGATTTTTAAATTAATTAATTTGTGGCATCACTGTGCCGTCAGCACGCATCCTTGCTCGTTAAGTTTATACTAGGTATGTTTCAGGTTTCTATATTCAAGAATATCAAATATTCAAGTTCAAGTTCTCACTGTTTTTATTAATCTCATTAGTTCTAATAAGAATATATCGCTTATCCTTCAGGAAGAGATAATGTTCAAATCTGATAGACTTATCCTATTAGTCTCCATAATAGTTCAATTTTAGCATCTTATGCTTGCAAGAAGGCAATTAACCACGAAAGACTCTATTCAATTATTTAAGTGTTTGTAAACAGAACTGGAATCTGCTAGGTGAATGGACAGTTTAAAAAATATGGACGTTCCTCATCTGTTTCGAATTTATTTAACTCTAAATTATAAGCTGGACATTTTCTGAATGACTTTCATCATTTATTAACTAAACCCTACTACTGGTAAAGATTGAAGTTCTGCCCAGGTGTACTGTTTCGAAAATCAAGGAATAAAGAAAAGAAAAATACAGAAACCGCTTCATGGTTCGAGTACAGCTTACCAGAAATAAGGAAGGAAAACTCCCTAGGCCGGCATTGCATGAGAAGAATATTGCAAGATTACGAAGAGGAAAAGAGAAACAATCTGCCTCAGATTTACTCTTGAAGGTAAGACCCCCCTCTCGATTGGAAAAATCAGACGACATTAATATTACACAAAGGTTTCGGTTCGGACAGAGAAAAAACTAGAAACCCACATTAAAATCTCATAGCAGGAATAAGATTAAGGAGCAACCGGCATAAAATATAATCAGAAAATCATTCATTCACGTGTTCCTTGAAGAAGAAATTGATTGCTTAAGGAATTCGTCGCATAAGAGAAAGAAGGAGAAAGAATTATAAGACGTGCCTGATGGTATTGGTTGCCACGGACCCCGAATTCTACTCTGTTTGCCGCCCGAGATGAGACTCGTGAGCCGCTTGGAGGGTTTTTCCGCGAACAGAGGAAGAGAGAAAATCGTATGAAGACACCTTGCTTGCCGCCCCAGTCCCAGAGAGGAGTAAACAAATAATAGAAGAAAAGAACGAACCCTAACCTTGGCGGAGAATACTGGTATTTCGAAAAACGAAACCCCAAAAGAGAAAAACGAATGCTTTGATGGAATCCTTTTTCCAGACGGGGTCGACATTTAAATGAATGCCCTTTCGCATTCTCCATCGGGCCTTCTTGAATGCATACGTTACATGCAACTCGATGCCCTGTGATGCGTTTCAGACTTTCATACATCGGCTCCCTCTCTCTCTCTTTTTACCCCGCGCCAATTACTACTCATGCGTTTCTTTTATTTGGCCGCTTCACTATATTCGCCTTAATCAAATTCGGGCTTTATTTTATTTCTTTTAAGTCTTTTAAAGTTGTCAACATAATATTTATTATTTCTTATAAAGTGAAATAAATATCAAGAGTTTTCTTTTTAAGGTTTATTATCTATTATTTATTTTACCAAGGCCAAGATCATTTGTGACCTCGTTTGATTCCCAGAGCTTGATAACAATCGAATCCTCGTCAACCGTGTCCTCTCCCTGATGACGGTCCCTTTTCTTTTCTTGCGTTGATGGTCCTGAAATCACTTGACACCAAAAGCCAGAGTTGGACTATTCTTAACATGTTGTTTCTCATTGATATACGTAACAACATCATCTATAGTTGTATTTACGCAATTAGATAATCATCCATCATTTCATTCATTTGCCAAGAAATAAAATAAACCAGAACAATTATTAAATCCTTTAATTCATATTCATAAGAAGGATAATGCTTCAATAACAGAAATAACGACCATGTCATCAATATCATAACTTATTAAGTTCTAGGGAGGGTTGTGACAGGATGGCTCCTGTTAAGACCTCTTTTCTCTGAGTTGCTTGGGCTCTGGGACCAACTTTTATTATCTGGCATTTGTGGTTGGAGAGGAATCACAGGATTTTCCAAGATGTGCAGCTGGATGTCCATCATTTGTGGTGGAGGATGCTTCACTATGTGGGAGAAACTACTGTGGCTAAGTGTGACATGGCTGAGGGTGTGGATCTTGGAGAGGTTGTTTTTTGTACGCGTCTCAATCTTCCTCTTCAGCGGGGGACTACTCAGGTTGTTGGCCAGATCATGAGAAATAGATGTCGTCATCCCCTTCGAAAGATAAGTAGGGAGGGGCGTTGGTGTCCTCCTCAGGGGGTGTTGAAAATCAACATGGATGGCTCCTCTCGTGGAAATCTGGGCCATGTTGGTATTGGAGGTGTTGGGCGGACTAGTTATGGGACTGTTGAATTTATCTTTTCTGTTTATAAGGGCTGGTATACTAACAATGTGATGGAGGCTCTTGCCATTCTCTACGCTGTGGAGCATGGCTGTGCTCTCGGGTGGAGATGGATCATTTGTGAATCTGATTCTCAGGTTGTTGTGACGTTGCTGAAGAGGCAGCAGCTTGAGGATGCCAGTTGACATCTGGCTGTCATTATAAAACAAATTCTTAATATGTGTACTTCCTTGGATTCTGTGTCTTTTTGTCATATTCTGCGGGAATGGAATGGGGTTGCGGATTGTTTGGCTAAATGGGCTTCTGATCATCTGCATGATTGGAACATTGTGGAAAGGGCTCAATTACCCTCGGATTTGTCTCAAAAGCTGGATCAATTAGTGGAGGTTGATAGGGATGTGTAATGCACTGCTTTGTATTGTTCTTTTCTTGGATTGAATAAATTTTTACCCCTCTTTTAGTTTAATGCAATTCATGAAAGCTAAATATTTTTAGAGGATGCCCTTAACTGAATTGCAATATACAATAGCCTGGTTATATATCTGATTTAATATAGCGTCAATCTCTCTACAACCAATCTTTTTCCATAATGACATATAATACATGTTAAAAAACGAGCTCTATGCAAAACGGAGGAGCTGCAATCTTCATTTAACTTGCAGAATATTGAAAAATAAAAATCTTTACCAACAAAATAAATTTTTGCACGTGTATAAAATTTTCACACATTAAAATTATAATTTATTGTGCAACATGCAACATACAACATCACTCTCTTTAGATTTTTTTAGCTTCTTTCTATCCAACACTATTGATGAAAACCCAAACAACACTCATTAATTGCATACCAGTGACATAAATACAAAATGTAATACTTAATATCAAAGGAATATAAACTATAATTGAAATTCTAATAACTATGTTGACTGTAAGGAATCTATTCTAATAAAAGTGGCAAAAGAATGGGTTGCGCCAAGATGACTATAACGTCCTCCCAAAGTTTGATTTACAATGTTGCTTTATTTTCTTGTTCTTAATGTTATTAACTGTCAGTTAACAATATGGGAGAAGAATAAGGGTTGGGAATAGGAATTCTAATATCTTACCTTAATTTGAGTACGGCCATGACAGAGTTGATATGAAATTTAAAAGAAGCTGGAAATAGGATTTCCAACATCTAGATCTCTATTTTAAAATATGATAAGTTTTTATTTTTCACATTATCTTTTCCATTTCTAATTTAGAAGGGGTAAGATATTGCTTATAAGCAAAATGTATTATTATTATTCTTTTTACCAGATCCATCTGCTTAATATTAATTAAAAAATATTTTCATTTAAATTTAAGATAAAAAACACTAAATTTGGTGATCCTTTTTTTGTTTTTATCCAGTGATGGAGGGAAAGAGGAGTTGTTGAAGGCTATTAAAAATTACGTAAAGAAGCAGTCTCAAAAGGTTCCATTAGTGGTGGCCAGTCATCCTGTGGGTCTTGATGAAATAGTTCAAGATTTTGAAAGAAGTGTAATTCATTCTTTTGAGAATGTAAAAATTGTGGGGATTGTTGGGATGGGTGGGATTGGCAAAACTACTTTGGCAAAAAAATACTATAACAAGACAAGATTTTCCATTTATAAATGCAGTTTTATTGACAATGTGCGGGACGTGTCTAAAAAAGATCTGCATAAAAAGCAGGAAATGATGCTAAGAGATCTTGGTTTCAATGATTTATTACTTAGTGTAGAAAGAGGAAAAGCGATCTTGGTAGAGCGGTTGAGATCTATTAAGGTATTTATCATTTTGGATGATGTAGATCATCAAGATCAATTGGAGTCTCTATTGCCAATGAAAGATTGTCTCGGACAAGGTAGTGTGATAGTTGTCACAAGTCGAGACTCTGATGTTCTTACAAGATGGGGTATCTCCTCCATTTACAAAATGAAAGGATTAAATCTAGAACATGCCATGGAACTCTTCTGCTGGCATGCTTTGAAACAATCCTCTCCGACGGATGAATTTGAAGATCTTATTAAGAAGTTTTTAGAATTCTGCAAGGGATTGCCCTTATCCCTTAAGGTATTAGGAGGACTAGTTCGTGGAAAGTCCCACGAATATTGGATTGCCCAATTAAGTAAGGTGTCCAGAGTATTGCACAGAGACATTAAGGACACACTAAAAATAAGTTTTGATGCACTAGATGAGGAAGAACAAGAGATATTCTTAGATGTATCCTGTTTCTTTATAAGAGAGGAAAAACATTTGGCGATTGCAGTGTGGGATGGGTCTGGCTGGAGTGGGTTGCATAGTTTGGAAACACTTGAGAATAGGTGTCTGGTTGAGCTCGATAAGAGAAACCGCATAACAATGCATGATCATCTGAGGGATTTGGGAAAAGAAATTGCGTTAGGAAATGAAATTCCAAGGAGAAAGTCTCCATACCGTCTTTGGTCATCACAGCAAATTAGCGACATTCAAATAAAGGGGCAGGTGAGCTTAATATCATGTTTTATATGCTACCCATTATTTTGATGCTGCAATGCTGTTGGTACACTAATTGTTTTATAAGCTCGATACTTTTTTCTGTTTTTCCTTTCAGGAAAGCGTGCTGATTCGGGGTATAAAAGCGGAAACAGATGAGTTTTATTTAAAGTTTATGGAGCTTGTGAGAGAATCAGGTAGAATGTGTAAGCGGCGATTAGAAATCCTGCTTGTTAGAAACGATTATTTTACAGAAGAATTAACAACACTATCAGCATGGCTTTTTTGGCTGCGATATATCAACTTTCTACGGAGATTATTTTACAGAAGAAATTATTTTGTAGAAGAATGCTCCAGACTATCAGCAGGCCTTGTCTGGCTGCGATGGGTTGAGTTTCCGCGTAGATCTCTTCCGTCATGGCTTTCGTTGAAGAAGTTAAGAATTTTAGAGCTTCATGAAGCTTACAAATTAGAAGAACTGTGGAGCGAGACTGTCGATGTAAGTATCTTCCTTAACTTCACCGTTACTCATACATAGCCATAGTATAGATAATAAATCTCTTACAGATGTTGTACTGTATGGTCCTAATAAAAAAAGGAACGTGGCTGCAGCCTCCTGTGCAGTTGAGAGAGCTGAATATCTCTGGTGCCCACAGTTTTCTGAGAATTCCAATCTCAATAGGATGTCTCCAGCATTTGAAAAAGATGACCTTGAAGACCACCTATTCTCAAACACTTATCGAAGTTCTACCAGAAGAGTTTTGCTGTCTGCTATCGCTGGAGCACCTTGAGTTAATAGGATGTGACAAGCTAAAATCGCTGCCAAGCAAGTTCGGCGATTTGACAAACCTGCGGCATCTAGATTTGAGTGGATGCAGTGGGTTGATGATTTTGCCAGCTTCATTTAAGCACCTCATACATCTTCAACACATTTATTTAAGTAGATGCTCTGAGCTCACCTTCAGGCCGGACATTCTAGAAAATATGACAAAACTGGAGACTATGGATGTTAATGGATGTCTGAAATTGCTGGAGTTGCCTCCGGAAATCACATACCAGGGATCACTCAAAAAGCTGGATGCAGGCTCCACAAGCTTAATGGAATTACCAAATAACATTGGTCAACTTAGCAAATTGGAAGCGCTGACAGTAGGAAGCAGTTTGTTGAAAACTTTGCCACCTTCAATGGGGAATTTGTCCTCCTTGACTAGTCTTCAAATTTATAGTTGTGAGAAGTTGGGATCCTTACCAGATACACTTGCAGAACTTACAAGCCTTCATAGTGTGGATATTCAAGACTGCCCCCTCACAGAATTGGCTTTTCTGTCAAGGTGCTGCTCTTCTTCAATGTACAGCCTCAAATCTATAGAAGTACATGGGACTCTTGTATCGAGGATATCAATCTCTCAACAGTGTTGCCCCAGCCTGGAATATCTATATCTTGAATTTAATGATCACTTAGTAGAGATCGACAGCTTGCCCAAATCATTGAAGACCATACGGTTGGCTTTTTGTCAAAAGCTGAAAAGCATAAGCGGTGTTAGTGGTCTGGTAAACCTTGAGAATCTGGTTATAAAGGACTGTGGGGAGGAATTAGATGAGCTTCCAAGTTTTGCAGGACTAGTCTCACTCAAAATAATTGAAATCAGAGAATCTGCTGAACAAGCTCAGGAAAGAGAAGGTTTAGAAAATTGCAGGTCATTAGAGAAGTTGATAGCACACACATGGGGGAAGGTGCCAATTGTACAAAGTCTGGAGAATGCGGAGAGTTTGAGAACACTAGAGCTCTCAGCGTGGAACATATCTGCATTAGAACCTTGCCTTCAAACTATAAAGGTAACAACAGTTTTAGATACCTGACATTATTAATATTATGTGTAAGTGTTTATCAGTTGATTGCATTGTATTCTTTATGCAGAAATGGCCATCAGAATGTATAATATGTGGAAGGACAGCTCCTGGCGTGGAGGTGGTTCTGAAGTCTTTGAGCTTCCCTGGTCTTACTCGAGTTGATACATGCGTACGACTGAAGATAGATTCATTCTCTTTCTTGACGTTAAAATGTGGGCAGAGGCGTTCTTCCAGTGCGGCAGCGATGGTCTGCTTTGTTGTAAATTCTGATTCCGATGACACCTATCTGAAATTGCAGATGGACCTTTTGATGGACATATCTAGAGTGAGAGTGAAAGAAGGGAAATGGGTATGGATAGGTGTTTTCACACCATCTTCCTGGTACACTTGGGAAAAGAAAATCGTATTACAGAAGACCTCTTCCAGCTCGAATCCACATGATGATGAAGACATGGGAATGTTAGTGATGGGTGAGGAAAATAGAGTGGTGGAAGCTTTTTACCAATTATTGCAACATTTGAGGACACTATCTGAGTAACTACATGGTAAGTATGTTGGAGTATTGTAATTTCTCCCACCAATAATTAACTCTAATTAAATAGAAAAAATTGTAAATGAAATATTCTAAATCAAAAGGAAACTAAGTAAGTTTTTAGAAATATTTACTGTTAGTATGTAGTTATTTTTGACAAGTTGGTCTAGGTTCTAGAATTATCTTTGTTCTCTCTAAGACCTCTATATATCCAGGCATCATGTTTATATGATCAAGTGATAAGAGATGGAGAGTTTATTGAATGTTGTAGCATTACAAACATCAGTAATGTTTGTATCAAGAAAATGATCAATGAGAATCAAGTGAGATTGAAGGATTTCTACATTTGTGTGTTTCTTTGTTTCATATTTCTCTATATTTTTTTGTTGTATTATCTTCATCCACCACCAATATTTACCAATATATAAATTATGAAAAAAATAGATTTTAATATTGTACTTTATATATAAATTTAATTATTATAAATTTATGTAAATATAAATAGAAATTTTTAGTTAAAGAATATAATTATATTATTGTTATTTGCTTAGATGATGATATCAGAATGTGGTAATATAGATGTGATATTTTTAAAAGACTAATATTTTAAAAAAGAGTATATGGTCAGTTATGTTTTTCTGGTTTTATTGTTGTAGATATATAATCGACTTAATAATGTGAAGAGTATTGTGGATGTTAAAATCATGCTTTAATCTTCATTCTAAATAAATCTTCCATTCAATAATATAAGTTTTTCATTCAATAATTAATTTGTTTGTTTTAGATTGCCCTGCAAGGTATGTAGAAGGCTATATATTTGGGAATTCCTTCAAATCTTTTTCTCCTCAAGATATCTCATTTCAACAAAACATTTGTCTTTTATCTTTTTAACAAGTGTTAAGCTGAATCTCTTATTGATACACCATTGTGATTATTATTATAGCTATGGATTTTATACATCTTAAGCTGGATCTCTTATCGATACACCATTGTGATTGTTATTAGAGCTATGGATTTTGCACTACTAGGATGATGATATGTTTGCAGAAGTTTTAAAGAGGATCTTTGAGGAAATACTAGAGAAGGGGAGTTATTTATTGTTGAGTTGGTTCATTATTGACATGACTATGATGGCTGCTACCTCTGATGGAAGGGGCTGGCATAATGAAAAGCTTAAGTTTGTTAAAAAATGTTGACTTAAAACATTAATATTTATTTATAAATAATAAATAATAATGATATAGTTTTTTGTTTGTAAATTGTATTTTTAAAGTTTGAAGATTAGAAACTTGGATATAAATTTATATGAAAATTTGAGATATCAAATAAGCTAAAAGAGGTTAAATTGCTGCCATGATTTGGCCAATGGTCAACACGATAACCATTAATAGTGGAATCATTAAGCTAAAATTCTTTTTTTTTTTGTTGCTATGCAATAGAGCTTTGGAGTTTCACATCATATAATAATTTTGACTTCACACATCTCATGGATTGAGAAAGACCAAATTCATCAAGTCACCCAAAATTTGTCAAAAAGCTATTATAATATTTTCTATTTAATTTGCATATAGTAAGTTGTCAATAACAACAATGCTACTAAAGGGTTGTAATAGTGAAATTTGTTTATCTATGTCATTATTTTTTGCTCATTTAAAGATTACGATTTAATACATTTACATATTAATTAGTGGCACAATCTTTAATGAAGTTAGGCCCATTTATGTAGCTTTTATTTGTGCTTAAACACTTCACATATATTTATCCATGTCTTACTATAAGCACACTCTTGTGCATTTATCAATGTCATACCTATATATGCATACATTACCAATATATTTACTCATATTACATTAATTACACCTATTCATCCATTCATTCATAAAAACTATGGTATCCACTTGATCATCATAATTTTCATGTTTTGGGCCATTTCTACAATCAATATGGTTCTACTTTGTCATGTTGGTAGGGACATGCTCTCCTAGATCAACCCTCAATTTTATTTTTGTAAAAGCTTCAAGACAACAAATTTCAACCATAAAAATGCTTTAGGATGAATGTGTAGATCTAGATCCATTTTAGTGCACCTATGGAAGTGTTCCTTGCACAATCCTAATAAAATAATAATGGTATTCAAATAAATGCTCGGATTATCAAATTAATGTGATTGAATGCTAGGTAAATACAAGTATAAAGCAATACATCATGCAAATGTTTATTTAGTCAACTCTATAAGGAAAGGAATTGGTGGAAATTAACCAAAAATTTAATTTGATTTTTTTTTATTTCAAGGATCAAATTCATGGTTATAATCAATAGGTGTGGAGTTTATCATACGTGCATGGGTTTGATCCTTGAAATAATAAAATTTAAATTCAAATTTTGGTTAATTTTCACCCATTCCTTTCTTTAATAGACTTGACCAAACACATGTTTGCATGATTTATTTCTATGGACTTGTACTAAAGGCATACCTTTGTATTAAAGTTTGATCGTCCAAGCATTTATTTGAATACCATTCACATTTGAGGAAGTATTTTGCTAGGAACACTTTCATAGGTGCACTAAAATGGATCTAGATTGGCACATTTATCCTAGAGAATTTTTGTAATTCAAGTTTATTGTCTTCAAGCTTTTATGAAGTTTTTAAAGGGTTGGTGTAGGAGAGCATGTCTCCTAGCAACATCATAAAGTAGAACTGTATTGATTTCTAGATCATTTTCGTGAGTGTAGATTTAACATTAGTTCATGGATTCAAACCCTCCATGTGTAGATAGAGTTCCTCAAATATCGAAGTAAATTGGTGCTCACCATACCCCATCTTTGTTCTTGAGGCATCCAAAAATTAGTGTATCAACATATTTCTTGAGATAAGTACCATTATTTACCACTTTTACCTTCCATACTTCAGCATTATTAGTTGAGAATACACATGACCACATCTATCCAAATGTTAATTTAGATATTAATTCTTATTTATATTCATTTGATTAGACTAGCCTAGTATACACTTGTTTATTCTCATTTACATTTTGGTGAACTTGTTTATCTTACACCACCATGTATTTTGTGTTTTGGCTTAGTGTTACCTTCATTATGTTAGGGTCTTAGAATAATAATGTTTGATTACATTATCATCTTTTAGATCTTGTTTGAGTATATATTCTTATTTAGTGCTATGTCATTATTATATATTTCCTTTTAGCAGTATTTTTTTTATTGTGATAACATTTTTTCCTGCCCTACCCACCATTGATTACCCTTTAGAGCCTTATTTTAGATTGATATTTTGATTTATAATATATTGTACCTCATTTCCATATTGAATTTGTTTATTCTTATTAGGGTTTTACACTTTCATTGCGTGGTCTTGTGAATGCTATCTAATTTGCACTTTAATATAGCTTTATTATGACATTATGAACTCTTATGACCATTATCTTTAGCTTTCATCCATGCTTCCAATCTTTATTTTGGTATGTGTGTATAATTTAGGACATGTTATCCATTTTATCTCAACTCATTTAGGTTGTTCTATCATACAAAGAGAATCACATTGTCCATAGACATGATATATCATGTATGCACTTTCTCCTCCTTTAGGCATTTATTTACTATTTTTTTCTCCCCTTGTAGATACCCTTAGTACTCGTACCAATGATTCTCACGTTCTATATCCTTCTTATGGATAACATTAGTAATGTGCTTGACCCTAACTGCATACTACATTTACTCATGTACCTCTATAACTAGATTTGATTTATGACACATCTATTGGGGAGGATAATCATGATATGGACCTTTACCTTCTATTTCTATGAATGAGATAGCATATGATGAGGGTACTTATCCTTTACTTATACTTGATATTGTTGCCCCTTATGACAATATTCCTTCTACATGTCATGTTGATTATATGGCCCTATAGCTATGTTCCTTTAATATGTTACCTTCTTTTATATATAATGTTTTATTTCATGATGCTCATTCTCTTACATCTCATGTGAAACCTATAGATATTTATTTAATATCTTTTCACATAAGGATACCTCCAATAGTGATGTAATATATATTAATGATATTTCATTAACTTCTAATATAGGCCTTATTGACGCTTCGTTGCCTTTTCCTACATTACATCATGATATTACTGTGAACCTTAATGACGAGTTATTACATGATTATTATGATGATACTACCAAGATCATTGTTATACGCTAAATTATTTTTACTTGATAATTATGAGTATTTGGAGGACATCATCTTATTGAAACTAGCAAGTTTTAGAATATACTTGAGTGATAAATATTTTTGACGGTTTGATTTATATTTCTTTCCTTACATTTTTTTGTAAAGTGGTGGGAAATTAATCTAATACAATTAATGTGGGATATTAAGAACCTTAAGAAAATGGGAATGCGATACAATAATGTTTTTGATTCAGGTAAAAACAGGTTTTGAAGGGACTCAAAACCCTTTACAATAAAAAACAAGGCTGTAGAAAGAACAGCCTGCAGCCAACCAAAAACCAGCCCCCAAACAAGACCCGTCAAGATTTACATTTAGAACTACTCTTGTGGGAGCAGAGAGTCATGTCAAAAGAAGGCCTAGAGGATTTTTCCTTGCCCTTAACAGTAATCCAGCCTTCTTCCACACGCACTGCCTTATCATGCCAGGCCAACCCACAATTTTCCTGAAGATGAATGCCTGCAACCTTTGTCTCAGAGATTACATCACTATTCCTTCGTGCAAACATTGACTTATCTGAAGAGCCACTAGAACTGGTCGCCGTAGCACTATCCCCATAAATGGAAGCCTGAGATCCAATCTCTCGCTCAATAGGGGAAGCCTCAACAGCCCCACCATTTGAGACATCTGGAGGGGATGCCCCAAGATCCTGAGAATCTAAAGCAACAACCTTAGAAAAACTCCTATGTTGATCCAATAATGTTTATTATAGCAATTCAATTAGAAACTATAATGAAAGAACATGAATTATACACAATCTACATACAGATAAGACAAAGATCTATGTGAGGTTTTATGGGAAAAACTTGACTAGTAAGTGAAATATACCAATAGGAATATTAATATTAATATGGATAACTAGAAACCAAATACAATAAATATCCTTACATCTTGACTAAATTCATCTAGAGTTTATTGTATAACCTTAGAAAACTTGCTTCATAGAATTACCATGATACTTTAACTACTTATGAAATACCGACAATCATATAAATGTACTTTCACCAAACCATATCATAATCCTACCATGTAACTCAAATAAATAACCAATGCTTCAGCTTCCATAACTCCACAATAACACAGTTAATGGTTATTGATCAAACATGCTTAAAAGTGATTCATGTATTTTTGCACTACAAACAAGACCAAGCTACTATTTGTTATAATAGAGTCAAATATTTTGATCTTTTTATGACTTTAATTTGTTAGGAAAGGTGTCTCAACCTTGCTCTTAATGTTAAGATTATAAAAAATATAAAATTTCAAGATATAAAATAAAAAGGTGCAATTTTGTGGGTATATAGTTCCTTTTTATCCAAAATAAATATTTTGATTTATTCAACATTAGTTCTTTGATGTCTATGATGTGGAGCTCTTTGGTATCTAGAATTAAAAAAAAAACCTAATTGGTCTTTTGGATCAAGATTTATGGACTCTGAAATTTGGGCCTCCCACATTAGACATATAAAAACATGACATCTATAGGAAAGAGTTGTAAGAGGGTTTTACATTTGTTGACCAACTCCTGATGTATGCTATGACACATCGTAAGATATATTTGAATGGAGATAATAAAGTCAAAATGGAATTCTTGAGTTTGTGGGTGGATTATGATACATTGATGATAGGTGGAAGGAATACGCTATTTTTAGGTTGATAACTCATTGGGATTTGAGTGTTGGTTTTGTAACTATATATTTTGATGCCACATTTTTGGATGGTTTTGCTCTTCATTTTTTAGTTACTATTTGATGCTTTCATGCACAACTACCCCTATTTACCCCTATTTATAGGGTTATTGTAAAGGTGGTATTAAGTGTGAGTTTGTAGCTATTGTTATGCCATCAAATTTACTTCAAATATTTAGTTGGTGATAACCTTTAAAGGCTTTCTCTATAAGTGTATTTTAATTATATTTAGTTTATTGAATATTAAATTGAGTTACTTTGGAGTGTGGTGGTTTTATTGAAAGGGTTTTCCTCACATACCCTTTTTTGCATTAATTTGTTTATGTTTTATACGTGTTTCTCCTTTCTATAATCATAAATATCTAAATTTTGCACATTGCTCTCTTTTAAGATTAATTTAGGCATCATTGTTCATATGTCTTGCATTTTTTCATATGCATCTTCTAGTACATATAGCCGTCATTAGTTGTTGTTGCACACATTCCAACAATGTTGCATGTGCATCTCTACTACCATTTATATAATCGAAAAACTTAACTCATGATGTGGTAACTAATTCTAAAATAGAACTCTTATGGTTCCTACCATAGAAATATGGGGTTATGTGACACCTCCATGATAAATCATAAAGCTCCCATCACATTCTACCACATAGAGTTACAACACTATAATTAGTCTATAATAAATTAGATAAACATGATCTTGAATAGTCCCATTTTTTTTTAATTTTTTATTATTATTATTTTTTTTAAATTTTTTTTTAAATTTTTTTTTTAATTTTTTTTCAGTTGGGAAGTCTCTACAAGTGAATAAGACATTGAAGTCTTAACATCATCCCAGTTAATATTCACTACAAGAGAGAATACAATGTTAACTAGGAAGAAAAATCGTGAATGTTAAATGGATAAAGCCATTGCATCCCTACACCACAACTACTTAACAATACTACCATGTTTTATCCATGAATCAACAACATTCATCAATTGTCAATTTTCTCCATTTGATATTTCCTTGTTTCTACCATGTCCCTAACAAAATGACATTGCACATCTACATTTGTAGTTTCCATTTCATAATTATAAACACTATTTCTAGTTAGATGTATTACACTTTGGTTTTCATAATTCAACAATATATGACTTACAATTAATTTATAAAATATTGGAGAATTGTCAGGAAAGAATAATTAAGGGGATGAATGCATGAATCCCATGCCCAAAATGGATGAGGTAGAGCCTTGACTAGCATTTTGGGGAAAGGAAGATTGTCTGGATCATAATTGTGAGACTTAGTCCTAGTAAAACAGTCATAACTTTCTCATATAAGATCAAAATCAAGAATTTCAAAATGTTTTGGAAAGCCAAAAAGGAGGTGCACAAAACCTAGAAACCATTCTAGAAAATTCATTGTAATGAGAGAGCAATGATATGTTGAATATGACGGGACTTTCTTTGTTGCATACGAATTAAAGAGGTTTTTGACAGGAAAAAGAAGAATGTATGGAAATGAAGATTGTTCTTGGAGAGGAGATGTTGCTGCTGAATTGATGAAGTATGTAGCTGATTATTGAGTCTTGAAAATCATAAAATAAAATAGTTGAAGGTAAATTGCTTACAGTTGTGAAGTTTGTTGTGCTTGCCAGGTATTATTGCTTGTAGATTTGATTTCAATTTAGCCTATGGATTGCTAGTAGCATATGTTGTTGTTGTGGTTGCATATTGAATGTAAAAAAATAAAATTGTTCAATTTGAATGAAGAAGATTTGTTAATATTTTTCATCAAAAATTTGTTTGCAAATATTTGCACTTGTAAAATGAGGTTGTTTGTGTTGTTATGGCTGCTTGGATGGGTTGTTCGAAAAAACTCCCCATCCTCGTACTACATCAAATGATATCAGAGTAAGAAGATCTTGACCGGGACCTGTGGGTGATGAGTGGTGAAGTGTGAAGTGGTGAAGCCATTAAAGAAGTTGTGAGAGAACTTGTTTGTTGCAGGTATGAAAGAGGACTTGCGACTTCTATCCTCCAGCAACAATAAAGTTGGGTAGAAGGTGTAGAGTTCCTCCACTCAGATGTTGAAAAATGGTTCCTCAAACTTACTGGTGTTCGGGCCTCTACATTGTTGAATAAATAGTTGAATATCACCAGGATAAAGTTACTAGTCTGATCGAAATCTTGTTGGTAGGAAATGGTTTGTTTGTTAAGTTGTTGGGTTTCAAGTTTTTCTAACTTAAGTCGCGGGGTTCTAAATTTTCATAACCTCCCGACTTAGCGGCTTTGAGGTTCCCTTTGGTGTCGATGTGTTGCAGGTTTTTAGAACTTCGTAACCTCTAACAAGAGGTTTTGAGGTTTGGGTTTTTAGCGACTTAGCGATTAGAGTGGTATCGGGGTGACTTGTTATCGACGAGACTCAGAGTCATGTCTCCAATACTCCGATAAGATTGTTTTGGCGTTATGTTCCATTGGCGGGAGTAGATCATTTCAGTGGGACTCTATCTTGAGTCTCCTTGATGGCTCGATGGAGCATATAAAGGAATCTTATTGGAGGAACTTCATGATATCGAAGGGACCCTAGGTTAAGTCCCTTCGACTGGCCGATACGTCGATGGATGTGGGGACCACTTGGAGCAGTAAAGGGAATATCGAAGAGACATCCTAATATCGAAGGGAGATGATATACGGTCTCCTTAATAGGGTGATGTATTGTTTCTTGTTCGTGGGTGTCTTGGTGGGACCCAATCGATGTCGAGCTGGAAAGCAGTAAGTGGTTGGTTGGTTGACTTGGCAGGTGCTGCAAACATCAAAGTGACTTGGTGATTTCAAAGGGAGTGTGAATGAAGTCTCTTCGATGGTCCAATATAGCAAACAGTTAGACCGTTTACTGCAGTTGCTCATTGGAAGTTGAACCAAACCGTTTCCTGTTCGTTGAGAATGAACGTTATAAAAAATTGAACGTTCTGCAATGAGAGATAGAGGGAAATCGAACAAGGTTATGCTGCTGAATTCTCTCCATAATGGAACAAGATGTAAATCTCCTGTAAAGGCTTAGAGCCTATAATTATATTTGTAACTATACTTTTGTTGCTGAATAATACAATGGCGGTCTGGGCTTTGGGAGTGTGGGTTTTTTTACTCAAAATGGTTTTCCCCACGTAAATCTTGTGTATTCATATTGTCTGTTTCATCTTTCATGGTAGTTGGTTCTGTTTGCTGAATCTGTTAATGGTGTTGTTGGAATTGGTTTAATTAGCATTAACTTTTCTCTAAGGTTCAATGTGGGAAATGAACTATGTATGATTTCGCTTCATGGCATAGTAGTATGTGTCTTTGAGGCGATCTAAGAAAATAAAAGCTACCAAATGCACTACTGATGTTAGATGTTTCTTTCTAAGATGACTAAAATTTCCCAACATGAGAGAGGGTGGGTAGAGGAAGCATCTTCCAGAGTCTTTATTGGGTAGAGGATAGTTGTGTGAGTGAGATATTGTTGCAAGGAATACTTGTAACTGTAGAGGGACTTGTGAGTCTCTAAAACTGACTGTGAAAAAGAAGATGAGATGGGTCACTGGAAGACCCGTGAGAATGTTATTTTGGGAAGAGTATTGGGGAAAGGTGAGATAAAAGAAGCTCATTGCAGAGTTAAAGAAGATAGAAGTGAGATTGGATGCCCTTGAGGAAATATTGGGAATGAAGAACCAAGTTATATAAGAGGAAAATCAGAGGTTTGGCAAAGAGGACAAAAAAAAAGAATAATGTAGAATTGCAATGTTGTAGCCCTGTGATGGAAAGAGCATGCAGAGAAAGACATGTGGAAGCAACACACACATTTTTAGTTGTAAGAAAGGAAGAAAAGAAGAGAAGCACGAAGAAAGAATGGAGAAAGAAAGAGGTAGCAACAGATAGGCATCTTGTTGAAGACATAAAAGAAAAGAAAGATGAAGTTGCATGCACAAGAAAAGAATTGTAGTAGCAAAAACAGAGGTATTGTCTCCTTCTTTTGAGTTTTGAAAATAAATTATTAATGTTGATTTTTGTATGTAGAAGAGGTAAAGGAAAATGAATGAGCAACAAAAAATAAAAAGAAGATGGCATGTTTTTGATAAAGGAAAAAGCAGGTTTTACAGGGACCTGAAACCACAAAGTTTACAAGTAAAATAAAGATAAAGCATTACAATACCCAAAAAAAAGGACGAATGCAAAACATAAAAGACCAAAAGAGACCACAGCCACAAGCTCGGAGCCAGCATAGGCTAGCACAAAAACCAGCGCAAAACCAAAACTAACCTAAGAACTTTAAAGCATCAACAACCTCAGCTTCAAGGTTGTACATATCCTGGGTGCTCTTTTTGAGAGCTTGAACCTCTTGGGGCATAGAATCAACCTTTCTCTTCAGGTGAACTCTCATCCTCTTCGAGATGCCAACATCTTCAATCTTTTTTTCTCCTTGTCTGCATCCAAATCCACCACTAGAGAACCCTTTGAAAGTTTTCCGTTTTCTCAACCATAGTGCTCATGACACTTGCGTTGTGATTGACAATTATGTGGTTCTGCTCCATGATAGTTTTAATGGTGTCCCTGATTTTACTAATTTCACCCTCCAGGAACTTAACCTTAACCTCATTATCCTTCTTAATCTTATCCGCGAGCTCAATATTTTGTTGAAGGCGCTTAGCCATCTCCCTCATGTTATCCTCGGTACACACAACCTCAACAGAATTGTGGGTAGCACCTTTAGCTTGCAATTCTTCCACTTTACTAGTAAGAGCCCTATTTTTTAAGCTGAGATCCTTTATCTTGTGAAATACCCACTTCATAATCCTAAAATAATCAACAACCCCATTTCTAGCAATGGCTAAAATATCATCAGGAAACTCCTAGTTAGGCTTAAAGTAGTGGTCTTCAGGGTTAAGGTTTCTAGGAAATCTAGGTCTATCTTCTATATCCGTAGCAGGGTAAGAGGTGTAGGAATCCTCACTGGCTTTAGGGGTTTCAATTTTATCCTCAAGGGAGTCCTCAGAGTAAGAAACTGTTGGTATGTGGTGACTGATCCTACTTTTTCGCGTCGTCACCAAAAAAGGAAAAAATCAATGAAAAAAGAAAAGAAAAAACTGACTTTGTAGAACCCTAATCTGGAAGCTTCTAAGCTTGTTAAAAAGGGGTTTAGATGGGGTTACAATATGATGAAAAACACGATTATTCACAAGATTGTAATAGGTTTTTTGCATTGGATAATAAAATCATTGGATGGTTGCGGTTTGGTGGATGTAGCCTGGATTGGGTGAACCATGTTAGATTCTCTGTGTTATAATTTATTCTATGTGTGTTTTAGTTTCTCTGTTTATTAATTAAATCTACATTTAATTCTTAGATATCTATCTTTCTAACCCTAACAAAAACCAATTTTTTAGCAGGGAAGTCCTTAATCTTAAGTCTCTCTTTCTGAGCAGAGACAACGGGGGTTTTCACAGAGCTATCTTTTTTAATCAAGGGCTTACTCAGATGGGTTTTCTTACCTGACTTTTTGGGTGAGGGAGGGTCTTCCTCAATCCAATCAGGGTCCAAGTTATCTTTTTCCTCCGACATGTTGTTCTCAGTATCATAGTCTTCAGAGGCCGAAGCCAGGACAGGGTTAGACAAAGCCAACATATTTTTAAAATAATTATAAATAAGTCGAATGAGTCCAATATGCATGACCATATACTTCCTAGGGTTCTTTCTATGATCTTCTATGCTATTACTCAAGGAGCAATACAAATAGTGAGGGAAGGAAACCCTTACCTTATGGAAAAAATGATTGAGGACAAAATGGTAGTCATAAACTCTGGTAAATCTGCCATCCAGCGTGATGTATTCCATTATAATTCTGAGCACCTTCCTCCATAAAGCCTTAATAATGTCAACTTCAAAATAACTGCTGGATTTTTTTTATCAACCCTCTCTTTTCCTTGTCTTTTTTGGGAAACCTAATAACAACCTCATCAAAGAATTTTCTATCACGGAAGAACTTCATCCCCTTGGTCGAAAGACTAGTGACCTCCCCGATGAGGTTATTGTTCACAATGACCTTCCTGCCAAAGAGAAAAATTTCACCATTCCTCCAATGTTTCGGAAAATACTCAATGGCTTCTAATTCAGGACCATAGAGCTTCTCGATGAATGGGAGAAGCCCACCACGCTCAATCTACCTCCACACCTTGGGGTTTTGCTTATGCATTTCATAACTAGTCAGCTCCACTCTTTTTCTGCTTTCCCCCATTATCGCATTTTCCTCACTAGCGTTGCTTGCATAATTATTACCCTGAATCAAACAACCACAACCAAACTAAAGCACCCACAATATGTGCCAAATCATACAACCTATAGAGTTAATAACCGCGGACCCATCAAATCTAATGATGACTCTGTACTTGGCTTTATACTCCTTCATTATCAAGAAATGCGGTAACTTTTCCATGAGTGATATCATAATCAATTAAGGCCCTTACGTCAACTCCCAACTCATTAAGGTTCTGCCACGTATTACACCCTTTTTGTTTAGCTCCCTCATTAGCAAAGAAGTCGGCAATGCCATTGGCTTCCCTAAAGGCATGCAAAACTATAACTTTATCAAATTTAGATAGGAGTGCCCTAACATCTTCAATCCAACATTTAATGGTCCATGAGGGAGGGGATTTTCCAAGGATGCATTCAATGATGTTTTTAGAATCACCCTCTAACCAAATATTTTTAACATTCATTCTAATAGCTAGGTCAATAACCTAAAAAGCCCCAATGGCTTCGGCTATGTGGTTAGATTGGATGCCTAAGGAGATGGCCATAGCCGCAACAAACTTACCGTTATATTCCCTTATCACTCCCCCACTTCCAGCCAAACCCGGGTTACCATTAGCCGCCCTGTCAAAATTAGCTTTTATCCAGCCTCTAGGAGGATGACACCAACACACTTCTTCATGGTCCTTTTTGGCAGGTTTTGAGGCCTTTGATACATCACTTTTAATGTTCCAATCCTTAGCCATCTTTAGATCATAGGTTGAGCAAACCACAACCTCCATCATATTCTCTTGATGAGGGATGATGTTGAAGTTTTCCACAATTAATCTGAAAGTCTTCTCATACACAGTGTTTTCCGATGTTTCCTTTTCCTTGAAGATCCTATTATTACGTTCCTTCCACACACCCCAAGCTATATAAGGGAAAGTAAAAGCCCTTAATCTTCGAATAGAAGGATTCATAGAAGGAGCATTCCACTAGATAAAAAATTCTTTGATGGAGCTTGGAAAAACCCACGTTAAATTCTAGAGATTCATAAAGTTGTCCCAAATAGCCGCCACATACAGACAATGAAGAAACAAGTGGTTAGCAGTTTCTGCCTCTTCTTTGCATAGATAGCATTAGTTAGGGATCTGGATTCCATGCTTGCAAAGATTGTCAACAGTGAGGACTTTATTCTATATAAGGATGGACAAAAAAATATGTTAACTTTGGGAGTTAGATGTTTAATCCAAGCTTTAGCCCAAAAGGGAGAAGGGGCCTGAGAAAGGGACAATAAAGAGACAGCCGAAGAGACAGAGTAGTTGCCCGAAGGGTTAGCAGTCCAAACTAAAAGATCCTCCTGCTGAAAAGAAGATGGCATGTTACTACAAGTTGTAGTAGTTGAAAGGGAGTGGATAGCATTGACAACAGGTGAAGAAAGAGTTGCAGTTGACAAAGAGATAAAGTTTCAATTTTCAGAATTATTTGATGATAAAAATGAAGTTGATTCATATGAAAATGACATGGTTAATATGGATGAAGATGAGACTATTGAAATTAATGATGCACTAATAGGGATAGAGGATAAAATAAGAGTATTTGATGATTTTGCAAAATTTAGTGATGCTGATGTCAAAGTTGATTTGTATTGTGATGAAATGATGAAAGAAAGAGAAATGGGAAAGATGGTTAGGAGCAACAATAGCAGGTTTGAAGCTGAAAAAAAAGGTATGATGAATTTTATTGACATGGAAGAATAGGAGAATGAAGGAATACAAGGTAAGAAAGAAGTGCAAACATAATTTTTTGATTTCTATGAATTTGTTAATGCTAATTTGTATGTAGATGTTGATAAAGAAGAATCTTGGTATAGTAAAATGAATTGCACGAGGGGAAGAAAGAGAGGAAGGGTGAAAGAAGGAGGATATATGAAGTTTCAAAGCAGGGAGAAGAATAAAAATAAAGTAGATAAGGAAGAGAGGTGGATGATGAACAAACACAGGATATTCAAATGTTCACAAGTTCCCACTCATGGAACATTTCACTTACCCAGGGTGTTTGATGCAAGAGCATCCATGGGGTTGGGAAATATTGCATCACCAAAATCTTCAGTGCTTTTGTTGCCAAATTTTGGCTTTATTTTATTTTGGTTTTTTTGCAAGCATGTGGTAAATTTTTCATCTTCCCTCTTCCAACAATTTATTTGAAGTCATTTTAGCAAAGTGATAAAGGGAGTTGAAATTGCAAGTTTGAAAGTTTTAAATTATTAATATTTCAAAAACTTCATGGGAGCCAAGAACCCATGCCCAGGCATGAATTTTCCAATTTGGGCTAATTTGTAACTCTCAAGAATTTGAATTTGTTTTCCATTAGTGCTAGAATCTTCTAGGTGCAAGTGCTTGAGGTAGTGGAGGTGCAGGAATGAGATAATGGATGTAAATTTAAGAAAATATTGGAAAATTGTCAGGAAAGAATAATTAAGTGGCTGAATGCATGAATCCCATGCCCAAAATGGAGGAGGTAGAGGTTTGACTAGCATTTTGGGGAAAGGAAGATTGTCTGGATTGTAATTGTGAGATCCATTCCCAGTAAAATAGTCATAAATTTTTCATAACTGATCAAAACCAAGAATTTAAAAATGTTCTGGAAAGCTGAGGAGGCACACAAAACCCAGAAATCATAGAACCAGAAAATTCATTGTAATGAGAGAGCAGTGATATGTTGAATATGATGAGATTTTCTTTGTTGCATACGAATTAAAGAGGCTTTTGACAGGAAAAAGAAGAATGTGTGAAAATGAAAGATTGTTCTTGGAGAGGAATGTTGTTGTTGAATTGATGAAGTATGCAGCCGATTATTGAGTGTTGAAAATCATAAAATAAAATAGTTGAAGGTAATCTTGCTTACAGTTGTGAAGTTTGTTGTGCTTTCCAGTATTATTTCCTGTAGGTTTGATTTCAGTTTAACCTATGGATTGCTAGTGGCATATGTTGTTGTGGCTACACATTGAATGTAAAAAAATCAGATTATTTAATTCGAATGAAGAATTGTTAATATTTTTCATTAAAAATTTGTTTGCAAATGTTTGCACTTGTGAAATGAGGTTGTTTGTGTTGTTATGGCTGCTTGGATGGGTTGTTTGACAAAAATCCCCATCCTCATATTGCACCAAGAATGAATATTGCAATCATTGATAAAGTATTCTAGCTAAAAGAAAATATGTAATTTGCAATGATTGTTAAAACAAAGAAAATAGGGAACCCTAGGTCTAATGTGTAAACCTAGGATTCAAATGTTTTGTTTATTGTGGTTTTCTTATGTTTCATTAAGATGGAGATAAACAATGTATATATATTGACTTTCAACCATGAAGGTGAGCCAATCAGACATAAATCTCCATCTTATTGAGTCTTAAAATGGATTGGAATTGATTTTCTATAACAAACCTAACTAGACTATATGACCTAATATGAAAAATGCAATAATAGATGACAATCAAAAAACTAAAACATTAACTTGCAGGTAGATCTGGAAAGTGCAGAGGACTATGTACCTTCCCAAAATTTTTATTTCTCACTATTGTAGAAGTACAAAGTCACCCTAGGGAATATGGGTTCTTGTATGCCTTTTCTGCTTTTCTTTTGAGGTCTTTTGATGATAGATCCGAGCTTCTGATTTTGGGTTGCAAAGTTGTCAGAACACTATCCGATGGTTCTGTAGGTTGGTTATCATGGATTGACAAGATGTAGGGCTTCAAATGTAAGAATGAACAATTTGTCTTTAAGCTCCCTTAAATTCTCTTCAAACCTAAAGTCTTCACATTCACAAAGAGAGGAAATGTTGGGCCATTTTAGGGGCTTACCTTATTCAAACCCTGTGTTAGTGTTTCTACTTCCACAGTGGCAATGTCAATGATAAAATTCTAATGGATAGAAAGGAATAATGAAATCATTGAAGTGTTGAAATTCACCACCCTTAAATGGCTTCCTTGAAGGATTTAATTCATGCACATCACTCCAAGGTTTATGATCTTTCTTTTTTTATTTTCTTGAATGCTTTAGAGACAAACTGGAATGTGGGGAAAAGGGTTCCTTAATGAATAAGGGGTATTTTCTCTATTTATCCCTCTCCCCAATGAAATTTCATTAGGAAATAGATCACAAGGAGTAGATATTAACTTTCAACCTCAGAGGTGAGTCAATCAGACCTGGATTTCAGTCCTTAAGACAATAGGATAGATCTGAAAGTACCTTGAAATGATATGCAATACTTAAACTAGATGAACAATTAGACCTAGAACATGAAATGCAAATCCTAAAGGTACAAAAATAGAAAAAATAGTTTGCAGGCAAATCTAAGAAGGGTAAGGACACATGTACTAGTCACCATAAGTGGGTTTTGAGGTTTTTTGAAGGACATGTTCACCCTAGGGAAAATGGGTCCTGGTTAGGTCTTCTGAAAAATTATTTTTGTAGTCTTTTGAGGTAGGATCTTAGCTTTTTTTTTGCATAGGTTCCACTATCAGACAACCATAAATAAATTATGAATCTAAGTTTCTGTGACTTCACAACAATGAATGTAACAAATGAAAGAATATAAAATTTTCTCTTCAAGATCTTCAATCCTTTTTCAGCCTGTAATCTACATATACAAAGAGGGAAAATTTGTTTTGTTTAAATGTGGGTTTTCCTTAGTCAAACCCCGTGTTTGGTAATTAAACCTTGATAGAATAATGAAAATGAAGAAGGAAATGATGAATGAACACTTGTTTGCTACAACTCACCAAACTTTCAATGGATTCCCTTAGAGGACTAAAGTCAAACACATCACTCCAAGGACTTGATCTTGCTTTTCTTGATGGATTTGGACACTTGAAAATGATTGGATGCTTTTAGGATCAATAATGCATATTAGCTTTCACAAGATGACATGAACACACATAAGCTTGAACATCATGATAGGATCTTGAATGTTGCAACAAATGAATGACATATCTGCTCTTGAATGCTCTTGACAATAATATTTGCTCTTAAATTTTTTCCTTAATGCTAGATTATGTTGCTTATATTTGAATTGAAAGAGACTATGTATTTATAGGTGCTTATCTAATTTCTTGAAAAATTAGATTCTAAAAGCTAACAATTGCATATTGAGTTTGAATCATTAAAAATACCACCAAAAATATATTTAAAAATGGGTCCTAGGACTTGAAGGGGACCCATTTTCCCATGGTCGAATGGTTCCTGGCATAAAATTCCAGGACACTCATTCTCCAATGTGATTTCTTGGCCTAAAAGTCTAGGAAAATATTAATTGCATTAATTAAATGTTGGTTTTCCTTTCGGAAAATGGGATAAATAAGGCTTTGGAATGTTTGGAAAATTAGAAGCTTAACTAAGTCTAATTAATTAAGGGACCAAAACAAAGTGTTAAATTGTAAAGGGTATACAATTTCCTTAACTACATTTAGCCCCCACTTTATTGAGAGTATGTGCTTACTCTCAAAATCACACTAAAGTAGACAAATATGGATCAAGAGATCTAAGTGTACAAATGTTAGAAAGATAGGATGACAAAGATCAAGGAGGATGATCAATCCCCTAGGATCAAAGATCCCATGGAAAACCAACATAAGGACAAGGGGACACACAAGATGTGTAAGATACATGCAACAAGACAACATACACAAGCATGCAATGTTAAAGCTAATGCAAAAGAGATGGAGTAGCAAGTTGTGTTATGCCACGTCCATCAAATATGCTCACAAGGATGCAAAATTAGAGGAACTAGGTTCACTTATTGTAGGGAACTTAGGCTCAGCTTGTGTTTTAGTTTCAGGATGTAGGTAACCAAATATCTCAAGTGGTGGGATGATAGGAGGTGTTGTTTGTTTCATGGATGGATAAAGGATGCATTAGTCTCAAGGTTGTTAAGGCAATCGTTTAAAAAGTTGTTTCATGTTGTCATCATCTTCTCCAATGATGTCAACATCACAAGGACATGCATTAGGAGTTGAGTGACAATGTGTAAGTTCAATTTCATTAGGGTCATTTCCAAAAGCACAACTTGACACATCCACTAAGGATTTCAAGGATGTCCACAACTTACCAAAGCACATATCCATGATAAAATGAAATGCAAGAACTTAGAATTAAAGGTCTAAATGCAACTTTGAGATTATGCAATGTACATAATGAACCAAATGAAGCTAGATGCAATGAAATGAGTGAAACAAAAACTTTGCAAACTAAAACAAAAAACTAACAACTTAGCAAACAAAATCACAGAAACAAAGTTTTTAATGCTGGAAAATGCAATTTAACATCTGTAACGGGACTAAATTGCTCAAAGGGGCATATGAGTCCCAATTAGGGGTTTTCAGGGGTTTGAATGTTGATAAACAGTCACCATAGAATACCCAGAAATTAGGAAAAACCACATGTGATGGGACTAAATCGCCCAGAGGGATGCATGAGTCCCAGATTAGGGTTTTCACATCGTTTTCGGAAAATTCTGTGTGAATGTTATGTTTTTTGTTTTGAATGATGTCTAGGCTAAGTGCAGATGCAAATTTCAGATGAAATTCAATGATGCAAGAGATAAAAATGCAACCTATATGCACTTTCACTAATGTAAGATTTAGAAACCTTAGATGCAAATTAACTAATGCAAAACCTAATGCAATGTTAATGCAAGCTAGATCTAGGATTATAAAGCACTCCAAATCAGAAATAGGTGTTCTAAATGTATGTTCACCAAAATGAAATGAAGAAAATATGGAAGGTTCCAAGATCTTTTGGGAAGATGGAACACAAGAAGACCCTATTTCCTTCAAGTTTCACTCAAGGAACCCTACAGATCTCAATCCAATGATGGAATGAAGGAAAGAGATCTGTTAAAGGTTGTCCTAGGGTATGTTTAGAGACTAAAAAGGGGTTCACCACCAAGCTAGGGCTTGGAAAGACTAGTAACATGCAAGATCTAATTATGAAACTTAATGATATTCAAGACTATAATAAATGACCTAGAAATGAATGCAAAATAAAACAAAAAACTTAGGAATCAAAGAGGTGCACCTAGAAACCTGTAGCAGCTTGAATGAAGATTTGAAATGCTGGAAATACTAAATTTAATGCATATTGGGACTCATACGCCAAGCTGGGCGTATCAGTCCCATATTAGGGTTTCTAGATTGAAACAAGAATCTGGTGATGACAAGTTTGGATCTTCAGAAATATAGAAAAGTGACTATACTAGGACTCATAAGCCAGAAGTGGCATATCAGTCCTGCTTGTATTTTTCAGAGGATCGAGATCTCTAAATCTGCTCTTCTATCACTTCTCTTCCTTCCTGATTTGATTTCCAGATCTAAAATGTCAAATTATGCTCTATAGGTTCCTTTTAGTGATCTTCTAAACAACCTATGGCAACTTGGACAACTTTGCATACTTGAAAACTTTTTTCCAATCTTACTTTTCAATGTGTCTTCAACCTAGACCTGCAAATCACACACTAAAGAGAGGGGAAAATGTTGTTTTGTTAGTAGAAAGGGGTTTTCCTTGGTCAAACCCCGTTTTGGTAATCAAACCTTGAAATGAAATGAAATGGAAGGAGGAATGATGAATGAACAAATATGCAATGTTACAACTGACAAAACCCTTGAATAAAAGGCTACAAACATGTATGAAATGACTAACTTGAATGTGGATCTTGACTCTTGCTTGAATGTAGTAGATCTTGAATTGAATGCTTGCTTGAATCATGAAACCCTACATCACAAATGTTAGCTTAGAAACAAACGTGATGCATGATGATGCTTGATACTTGAATAATGCTCCAAAACACTTTATAATCAGCTCTTGAATGCTCTTGAATGCTCTTGTAAACTCTTGTGAACTCAAATTTTCTATAATGTATGAATACTTGAAAGCTTAGGAGAAAATATGTGAAATAACCTTGTATTTATACTTGTTTATGCCAAATTTCCTAAAATTACAACACTACAAGCCAACATCAGATCTAGGAGAAGAAAATCCTGCCAAGAATTTGAATTTAATTTAGGTTTAAGCCACATAGGACTCATATGCCAGAAGTGGCATGAGTCCCATTTGGCTAGGATTTGGGACACATTTTTCAAGAAAGGCTTAGATTTATGTGAAATCTAGATTGAGGCCCCAAAACTTAGGTGGGACCCATTTTCCCAAGGTGGCGTACGAGTCCAAGATCACTAAATCTGAGCCATACAATCCACAAAAACATAAATTATGATTGGATGTTGGTTTATGTTGAGAATATCCTCAGAAAGATGCATGAATTAAGGTTTGTGGATGCAAAATAAGGCCAAATAAGGCATAAAGAAGCCCAATTAATTAATAGATACCCTAGATTAGTATGAAAGTGTAAGAAAACACTTTACACCACCCTAGATAAGGAAAAAATATGTCCATTTAGTTTGAATAAGGGTCCAAACAAGTGTGAAAATATAGAGGGATACATTTTTCTGCACTACAAAGAGTAAGATTGATTTGTGAATAAAGCAATTGATAGATTCCTATGAAGTTTGTGACCTTTTAATTTTGTTTTTGTTTGCATCACATTAAGTTAGTTAATGTAATTTTAGGTCCAATATTTACTTTGAAATGGTGGAGGAAAGCCTCAACAAGTTCATTGAAGGAGTGGATTGACTTATTTAGAAATGAACACAACCATTCTAGAGCTATGTATTTCAATGACCTAGGAAAAATTTTAGCTAGGAGTTTGTCTTGAAAATTGAAGTCACTACAAGGTCGTATATGTCGATATATGATTGCTAGGGTGTCCTTTACTATTAAAATTTTCAAACAAGGTTACCTATATGTTTTACATGACATTGGTGTTTTCAAAATTTCAAGTGACAATTGGCTTCTTTTCACATATTGTAATGGTTATCCATTTTGGTTTTGGTTCAAATTTGAGATTTTTTGTTGAAGTGAGGTTACATTTTGCGAAATTTGGTTGATGATAGAATCATTGGTTGACATGTTCTGGGAATGTGGTGAATATAGTGGGATTTTGTATGTGCTTAGTGGACTACTATGTTGTAAATTTGTGAGAGGGGATGAAACTTGAGGTGTCACATGTCAAGACCCAAAATCATAAGGATTTCCAATGGAAAGGCTTAATGTTGGAGTTATACCAATGCTTTGTTGTACTGTTGAAGTGACAGTTGGATTTGTGTATGTGGAAATGGAGGCTATAGTTGTAAGGAGGGAGAATTGATTTCCTCCTTGAATTTGAATGTTTCTCAAAGCTTGAGTGCAACTAGCCATTGAAGGTACATTAACATCAACTATATGGTCTAGGATACACATGATCTATAATTAAAGGGTTACAAATAATTTGCACTTTATTCCTAATTACAGATTTATCCCTTCAATCACAAACAAAATTGCATGGTTATGTATTTTAACCTTTGAAATTACAGAAATTGAGTTCACTTAATCCTTTGCTTATCCTAATGATATAAACTAATTACTTAAATGACGTAATTAACACTCAAAGTAGGAATTAAAACTAGAAAGAATGAGAGAGAATAGAGAGACAACAAGGAGCTTGATAACGGAATTCACCCATATGTTTGGGCTACGTCTCTGAGTTCGCTTCTCAATGAGGAACCACTTTATTAATGACGCCAAGCTTATTCGCCTTATTACATTATTCAAGCCTCAAAACCTACATTACAAAGTCTCTCACAATCTCCTGCCAACACCTTCAAAATTACTTCCCAATATGCCTAAGTTTCTCCACAATGAATTCATTTCCCAAAAGAAAATTACTTCCTCTCAAGAGCAAAATCTCCCCCTTTTTATACACCAGTTTTTCCTAATATGGTTCATAACCATATGATTTTACAAAATCAAGTCTATATCCCCTATTTTCATCATGTAATTTTTACAAATCTCCATGATCTTCATAATTCCCCCTTTTACAATATAAAAATCACTGATATCCCATTTACAAATCTTCGAAAACCCCTTAATAACCTTTTAATATTTAAAATAAGCCCCCCCTTCATTATCATTATTTGGGCTTGAATATATCTTAAAAGGCTTAAGGTAAAATTTAAAGAGATTTCCTTTTAATTAGGGGGTATATTTATCATCTATAGGAGATTCAACCTCTAAACAATTTTTTTTTAAAAGTTGAGCCTGACATATGCTTAGAGCCAAACAATGGCTTAGTGGTGGAGAGTCTTTTTAGGGGTGCGGAGGTCACCAGGTCGATTCCTGCCCCTTACCACTTTTAAAGGAAATTTAAAATTTTCAAATAAGAAAACCAACTGCCAACCAAATATAGTTAAAGCGCTAACTTTGGCGCATTGGTAGGCGTGTGTAATGGAGGAGAGAAGGTCATGGGTTTGAATCCCTTGCAAAGTCATTTTTAGTAAACGACTATTGGAACCTCCGGAGGAGCTACAACAAGGTGCCACCTAGCACCCAGTGATTGGGCCATGTGGGACACTTTCATTCGCTATTGAAGACATTTCAATGCCACTTTGAGGACATGTGTCAAAACTTGATTGGTCTGTGCCAAATGTACATGGCACATTAGCTTGCCATGTGTCAAATTCTGAGTGGTCCACATTATCGTACAGACTATTGACTGAGATGCCATGTCATTATGCTAATGTCATCATTGTATAGTCAAGTAGGCATGGTCAACCTTCAACTTTGATTGGCCATATCTTCGTTGTACAAGCTCCGTTTTCAACAAAACGAGCAACGTTGGGATCGTGGCGACGAGCTCTTCATTGTGACACCAATTTTGACGAATTAGGAAATGATCAATTTTTTTGCCTTTCTGATCAACCCCTAGTGCCTGTTTGACCCAACTTTGATTGAGCATAACTCTCTCACACGATCTCCTTTTGATGCGATTCAAATTGTGTCAGGATCATGTTGACGGGCTCTATGTGATGATGCCAACTTCGTTGGATTCTGGGAATGTGAATTTTTTGGTCTTTTGGATCCTCCTATATCAACACAAGACCTCTAATCCTTGATCATCATTAACCAATTTCCTCATGTTATCTATTATAGGGAATATTGCACCATCTAGGTATTCAGTTCTCACATAGTCTTGAAGTCTTTCTAAATATATATCCATTTTTTTTAGTTTTTCTTCAAGAACATGGGCAAGCATAGTCTCAACATCTATAAAATGGGTGATTGTAAGGTTGTCATTGGCATGGTAGCATTAGGGATAGAGTCCAAAATGAGTTGAGTATTGACAACACTTTGCATGAAAGATTTGGAAGACTCATGATCCACATCAGATGTAACATCATGGGATGCCATAAGTCTACAAATATGTCTCACTGGAGTATTGGAAATAGGACACCAGACCGTGAATCTCATGTGAGTTTCAAAACACTTAAGTGTACCCACTATGAACACTAAACTAGAAAACAAACACAATAAAATAGCCAGAAATAGGATTCAAACAACAACAACAAATAGAGGATATCACAATATAGGTCTGTTTAAAAATTAGTTCAGTCAACAACAAGAGGACAAAGGAACCCAAGGGTGTCTATGTTCTAGGCTAGTTTTTCAAAAATTAAAAATCCAATTGTGTATGGTTCTGCTTAAGGGTTCTAAATTTACTTGCAAATAGTTTGAATAGTAAATATTTTTCCAAAATTTTCTTAATTTATGCCAAGTTGATTCAAAATGCAAGTGTGCAACAAGGTTGAAAATAATTTAACAAGTTTAAATGCAATTTTTAGATCTGAAATGCAATAAATGACTTATTCTAAGATGCCAAGACTTGGAAATGATGACTTTTGATGCAAATTTGAAACTAAGCAATGCACTTTCTTTCAAATTTATGATCTATATCAAAGATTCCTAAATAAATGTCTGATTATGAATTTTAAATCAAAGATCTACAAGCACAAATAGATTGAGCAAATAGAGGCATACATTTGTGAAAACGTGTGTTAATGCAAGTGTACAAGGACAAAGGTGCATAAGGGCATTCGAGTCCTTGATAGGGGTTCTGAAAATTCAAAAGTTGAATGTTTATTACACTATATAAAGGTTTTCCTTTTGTGTGCAAACATGTTTGTAATTGAGTTTGTTTCCAAAATCTATTCAAATTAAGACAATGTGATAAAAATGCAAATATGCAACAATAAGTGATAATTGTGAATGCAATCTTAAATGTAGCTCTAATATAAGTGATTGAAATAAACTATAATGCAACCTATGATGCAATTTATGATATGCAATTTTTTGAATTTTTATGTCTTTTATGATGCCAAAGTGAAACCCTAAATAAGAAATGAAACACAATGTAATACAAAACTTATATCTAGGATAAATTCTAAAGGTATATAATGTTAATAGGCTAGGTTCACCAAAAAGAAACAAAGAAAATAGGAAACCCTAGTTCTAATTTGTAAATCTAGGATTCAAATATTTTGTTTAGTGTTTTTATTATGTTTCATTAAGATGGAGATCAACAAGGTGTATAGATTAAATTTCAACCACAAAGGTTAGCCAATTAGACTTGAATCTCCATCACATTGAGTCTTAAAATGGATTGGAATTGATTTACTATAACTAACCTAATTAGAATATATGACCTAATATGAAAAATGCAATAATCCAATAATCAAGAAATTGAAACAATAACTTGCAGGAAGATCTAGGAAGTGCAGAGGACTATGTACCTACCTAGAAAAGTTGGTTCTGGCCATTGTAAGAGGACATAGTCACCCTAGGGCGTATTGGTACCTATATGCCTCCTTTGATCTATTTTTGAGGTCCTCTAATGATAGATCTGAGCTTCTGATTTCCAATTGCAAATTTGTTAGAACACTGTCAGATGATTTTGTTGGTGAGTTTCTATGGACTGACAAGATATAAGGCTTCAAATGCAAGAATGGAAAATTTGTCTTCAAGCTCCCTTTAGTCCTCTTCAAACCTGAAGTTTGCACATTCACAAAGAGAGGAAATATTGGGCCATTTTAGGGGTTTGCCTTAGTCAAATCTCATGTTAGTGTTTCCACTTCCACAATGGCAATGGCAATGTCAATGATAAAATATAATGGATAGGAAGAAATAATGAAACCAAAAAGTACTGCAATTCACCACCCTTCAATGGCTTCCTTGAAGGACTAAAGTCATGCACATCACTCCAAGGTTTATGATCTTTCTTGCTTGATTTTCTTGAATTCTTGAGAGACCTACAAAAGTGTTAGCCTTCACAAAACAATGATAACATGAGAACACATGAAATCACATGGGATTTGACATGATAGGATCTTGAATTGTTGCAATAAAGCTCTGAAATGATTCTCTTGACTTGCTCTTATATGATCTTGACAATTATTTTTTGCTCATGAATGATTTTTCTTTTTTTTAGATAGATCTCAAATGATGCAATAACTAGGTATTTATAGTCCAATTTCTCTAATTTCTCAAGAATTAAATCTCGATAGCTGAAATTTGCAACTTGAACTTTGAATGTTAACATTCTAACACCGACATATCCAAAATTGGTCCCCAACATCATAGGGTGACCCATATTCCCTATGGCGAATGGGTCTTGGCCATATTTTCCAAGACATTAAGTGTCGGGGGAAAAATATTGGATGCATTTGTTCAATGCTTGTAATTTCTCAAGAAAGGGTACAAATTGACTATAAAATGCATAATTTAGAAAATTAGGGACCCAATTAGGCTCAATAATTTAGGGGGATCAAAACCTAGTGTGAAATTGTCAATGGTGACAATTTACAATGCTACAATTGCATTGGTTGATTATTAAATAACATAAATTTCTTGAATCCTAAATTGCCATTAATTCATCAATCTATATAAATAATGCTAAAATCCTAATGAAATCCCTAATAATTTCCTATCTTAATAAATTTGATAAAAAGTATACAAATAAGTGAAGAAAGAGAAGAGTTAATGATAATCCTAGGAAATCTTTCTTTCCAACAACACTGTGTGAGAAAATAAACCCAACCATGACCATTCTTCACTTGACCTAAATATTCACATCCAATATAGAAGAAGGTGTATCTTCTAAGGAGATACAACCATAAAAGACATAATCTACAACCACCCTATTTGAAATGTAGGTTTAAGGTACAAATATTACAATAGATGTGTATGATTGGTGCTCATAATGGGACTACACAAATGTGATCAAGTTGACCACACAAATTATCTCACCATTATCAAGACACTGATGATGTGAAAAATACTTGGTTTCATTGAATAATGATTTTTTTGATAGTACAAAGAAGACACTACAAGCCCATGACCACAAAACCATGAACAAAAGAGAAAAAAATAAAAAAGCTAATCTTTACTTATCATATGTTTTCAAAATAGTTTCCAATCCTTGTAGAAGTCAACTTTTGTACATATTTATAGCTTTCCTTGGGTATTGATTGTGAATATTTTTCCCTCCAAACCTACCATATGAGATAAATTCAAGCAATGTACTTGATGAAGAGCATTTTCTAAAGACAAATATTAATTGATGAATAAATTTAGAATAGATAAAATTCTCCCTTTTTGATTTCCAATTTGAACATCTTTAAAAGTATAAAACTCTCTTGGGCTTCATAAGTAACAAGTAATCTTCAAGATTCTCCTTTAACATAATTTGATCAATAGACTACATTTGAATATCTTCAATAATGTAACACTAGCTTGGGTTTCATCAATAATAGTTACTATTCAAGATTCTCCTTTGGCATAACTTGATCACTAGACTAGGTTCAAACATATTCTAAATCACTTTCTTCTATTGAAACCACTCATAGACAATAATAAACTTCTTTGACACAATTTGAATGTTCTTCATTAACAAAAGAAATAGATCCTTAAGTAACAAAAGGTCCTCTTTGCAATTTTGACACTCATTATCATAACTGTAACTTGAAATTAGCTTTATCATATCAACCCAAACCCCAAAATAGGTCCAAGCAATTTCTAAGCATGTCTTTGAAACACTTTAGCATCTATATAGACATCTATGTCACTTTATCCAAAATTAGTAATCAAATAGTCTTTTTATGTTTATTAATTTTTTTTATTTCTATCATAAAATAGTACTCAACTTGCATGCCATTATGTTTGTGTTTCATCATGTGCATACTATTCATATAAAGATTAATCATAGTTACTTATTATTCCTTAAATACAACTCCATATGCAATCTTCCTCATACTAATAACACCTACAACAATTATAGAAAACTAATGAATCCTTACAATTGCCTCACTTGCCCAAATCCTTTGAATGCACATGCCATACCTACGAACAAAACTTCAAAGTTCTTTAACCCAAATTTCTAATTAACACTAAATATAAATGCATACTTATATCATCTATCGTTGTTCACATTAGCTTTCCTAATTGTACTCATTGAAAATATCATGTTGAAAGAGAAGATTAGACATGTAACTATGATTAAAATGTTCTCCTGTTTACTCAACGCAAGATCCCACTTGTGATTGTGGTGATCCTGAAAAGCACTTGAGTGTTTAACTCGCTCAATTAAGTATTCATGAAACCTATTATAATAATGCCTTCGATTGCTATATAAATCCTTCCTGATCCCTCTTGAAAAGACTATGCACAGGCTCATATACCCATGAAGAGTTTATGATCACTAAAATGTCCGGAGATGAATCTGATTTTAACTCTACATATGACTTCTAAAAACCATCGTATAAGCCTTCCAGATAGCCGCCATATTTGTCTCTTTAAATGGATATACTTTATTGTTTATAACATCCTCACGATAGAGTTTACTATTCGATTCATATGGTTAAAGCTTGATAAATCTTCTCCCTGATAAAAATATCCCATGTTAATCAAGGTTCAAAGAGCCTGCCCTAAGCATAAACAAGCATCTCAAATGTATGGGGAGATATTATAATATTTAAATGACCTAATGGCGCTAGCTGGAGGCCTGTGCCTCAGTTGGCTTTAGGGTAAGATCGCAAGAAACTATTGTGGCTGCATGCTACTAGAAAACCATCAGACGGTCTACGTGCTTATGGAAGAGATCTAATGATAAAATGCTTACGGGAAAGATTGAGGTGCTCACGACTTGTTTGGCTGCTATAAATAAACGATCCAAACTTAGAAATCAACAATCCTTTTTATGTTTATCAATTTATGTTATTTTTATCATAAAGAAGTCCTCAATAAGCTTTGAACTTGCATGTTACTATGATTTTTAGGAAAGCAAGAACCATCTTATTTGTGTTTCAGTCTAATCCGACGAACATCGGATCGGGTCTGTGCTACTAAAAGCACATCAAACAAAGAGCGCTAATTGATTGAAAATTAGAATGTAGTGTGTAGCACAGCAAAATTAGGTGGTCCCATGTGATTCTCGAGGTGTCTGGTTCTATGTGATTCTCGAGGTGTGTCTGGTTCTATGTGACTCTCGTGGTGTGTCTTCTTACCACCTATTATTTTTTGTTTAATATGTATTTCTATCTTTTTTATTAATATAGATATAATGCCTATTCATCAAAAAGAATAGATGGTCGCTCATGCTTTTGCAATTGTGTGCTAGTCATGCATGAGGCGACATGTTGTTACTTCTTCTCACCAGATGGAAATTGGAATTGTCCATGTGACACCAATGTCTTAAAAGACTTTGACTAAAGTTTCCACTATATGAAGGCTTCTCTCATGGATTTTCTACTGTTGTAAAGGCCCTCCTCGACCATAATAATTAACTTGCTCTACAAATTTCTCATGGTAAAGAAAAATAGACGCATATGGTTAATTCAATACCTCCAATAAGCATGAATAAATTCATAATGAATACACAAGGCTCATAGTTAGAAGATGTAGGTTATCTAATGGATAATTCATTATAATTTCATGAAGACATAACAGTATGAAATTTTGTAAAGTTCAAAAAGAATACAATGTTTATATCAAATTTCAAAGACCCATTTTAATGGTGGATATATTTAGTTTTATCCAAATAAGAGTTTTGTATCAAGAAGAGAGTTTCTAAAAAATCCAAATCTCAAGAGGACATCATGATTTTTATTAGGAGGGTATATAAATAAGAGGAACCTATTACAATCATGACTACATGGAAATTTTACAATATCCTAGAATTTTCCAAGAAATTCTCATAAGATGGTTAAAACTTACATCTATCAAGAAAGTACTATCAACCCTAAGGATTATATCATTTACAAAGATTGTTCAATATCTCAAATCAAACAAAGCAACCCCCCAAACAAACTATACCAAACAACCATTAAACCTTGTCTACACCAATATAGATCACATGACCCTCTCAACTAGACTAGTACAAGCATGGAATGCACTATTGCCGCTAAGAAGTACATCATATCCACAAATGAATATGACAATTGCACTACAAACTAACAAGCACAAGAAGACTCAAAATAAGTTTACAATTGGGATAAAAATGTCAAACATGAAGAACCCAATTTTATAAGAAATTGATCATGCCGAGGATTTGACAAGAGAATTGATATGATAGAATGTGGATTGTTGGATTTTTCTCATATTAAATGTTATGTCTTAATGTTTGTAAGGAATCATGGTATTTTGAAACACCTTGGGAGAATCTATTGAATTGTGAGGGTCATGTTCTCCTTAGTTTATCCTTAGTTGGATTATTTCAATGGTGAAAAATGAAGATAAGGCACAACATGTAAGCATGCAATACATCTATGATAATTTATATTAATGTCATTAACTTATAAAACTCTATGAAAAATATTCTTGATTTCTCTTCAATAACTTCTAGGTTGTTGTTACATCATTTTTTAATGAATGAATGAATTCCTTAGATTATATAAGAGAATAGCAAAAATCAACACAAACATGTGTTAAATCAACTCACAATGATTAGTATTTTTTTTATCTATCAATGGTCGCTAGGCCATCATATATTAATATTTAGCATCAAAATTTTATAAAAGGACCAAAGAAAGGAAAATACATAGAGATCCATATAGTAGAAGTAGAGATATAGAGCATCAACTGTAGATATAGAGTATTAATTATAGTTAAATAGCAACTAAAAAGAACAAAAAAATATAGAGAATTGGTTGAAGATACATAGAATATATAAACAAATTGTTACAATAAAAACATTCTTCTTAGTGAGAAGCTTGAAGCATAGGAGCAAATAAAATCCAATTTAGCCTTCACATCTCCCACTAGAGCTAGCAAAATATGTAAGGTTTGGCATTTAAGGAGTAGAGTGATGAAGGTCTTCCTCCAAGTGTTTGAAAAGGAAATGGATGGACTTGAATAAGTTGAAAGAGTTGATGAAGAAAGAATCACCCAAATACTCCTAAATATGATCCAAACTAAGAAGGGAAACTAGAGTTGAGTCACCAACCAAGATTGTGCTCATAATGGTAAATACAATAGGATAAGTCAAAGAAGATTTCAAAAAAATCCAAGAGATGATACCACCAATAGGGGACCAACCTGGTTTCAAATTGTAGACTAAAAATGCAACCTCCAAAGAAGAAATTGAGAAGACACAAGGATAAATGTAAGATTCTACCATAAGAGAAACCATTTTTTTGTCCAATAGAATTTCCATGCAAGTCAATAGAAATATCAAAGAAAGTTCTAAAAATATATTTTAGGAATAGTTTCATAGAGCAATATACAATAAAAAGGAATGCAAAAATAAAATATAAAATTAACAAAAAAAACAAAGACACAAATATATATAGGTCACCCAATATGGGCTACATCCATGAAGAAACAACTAGTCCTTCATTTATTTTGTCCAACAAAATGAAGGGATACAAACTACACGTATTTTGTAACTTCCTCTTCTCTTTATCACAATATACTAGATCACAATACAATAATCAATTGTAATATAATTCCCTCATAAAAGGGGGTTGCCTTCAAGGGAAAAAAAAAAACATTATATCTAAAGTCAGATATGTGACCTAATGATAAACAATCTAGATTTAAAATAAGAAAAAACCAATAATATTAGGCTCCATAACCATACTATAAATATTAACCAATAAGATCAAGCTCCATAACCAACAATAGAGAATTGGGATTATTTTAGCTTTTCATGACCAATAATTATGTTAATAGCCTCTTTGACCTACAAATAGGGGAGAAGAAGAGCTTGGCCAAGTTTCTCCTTATTAAAAGCATATGAGTCTCAATGTTCTAGCAACATCTGGGAAAAAAAATCTCTAAGGTGACTACATAGCTCTCCAAACACACAACATCATAATCGAGAAAACACCAAAATGAGTAGTAAAGATAATTAATAAGAGTTTTAGCAATTTGTAAAATTGAATTTTAAATTTTAAAAGTTAAAGGTTTAGATTTATAGGTCTATAAGTGACTTGCATCTTATATGCATTAACATAACCACGGATGGAGGATCCAATTAAGGATTATCCAACCATGCAAAAAATACACAAGAAAACATACAAAATAAAACTCATTAGATAACAAAATATAAATTCATTAATTCCCAATCATGAATTACATGGCAACCTATTACAATGAGGTTACAAAAAAGGTCTTAGGCTTTAAAGACATGTAGCTACCTTATGTGTAAATTACAATTTTCTCTACAAAAACTTCTCAATTCAATCTTCCAAAGATAGAATCAAAGATTTAAAAAATTGCTATTTTTTAAAGATTATGTTTGATTCTTATTTAGTGATCATTAACATTTATAATGACCTACATTAGATACAAGGTGGTTCATAGCTCGATGACAGATTAAACATATGATTCAATAAAATGTAGGAGGGGAATTTGAATGAACATGGTAGATGAAATGCATTGGAACTTGAAGTTGTCCTTATCACAAATCTCCTTTGGACCAACGAGATTCAAAATGTAACCAAGTGTTAGTACAAATCTCAAACATTCATTTGAATACAAATAGTTATTATAGAATAAAACTTTGATATATATCCATGGACAAGTTTGAAATTAAAATGTCTGATGATAGAGATATTATTATTAATCTTCAAGCAAATAAATAAATTTGAAACAAAACATTTTTGGATGATAAAATATTCTCTTACATGCTCAATGCTCATTTATCATGACCTACATATATGATGTAGAGTGGCAAATAAAAGATTTGAAGATTGAGGTAAAATATATTGAAATAGGTAATAATTAGATTCAAGTATAATGAAATTAAAAATTGTACTCACAGAAGAATATACATCTTATTCATTAGTTATTTCATTTAGAACACTCAAACTAAAATGAACACCCCAAAAAAATATTCTAAGACTAAAAAAAGAATAAAGGAACATAACACAAATATAATTTTCACCTCAAAAATAAAGAAATATAACACAAATATATAATTTGTATATGTACAATTTTAAATAAAACCACGAAAAATAGAATATTTCTCCATATAGCCTTCAAGTTTAAAACACACAAATCAAATCCCTTAAAAAAAAAAATTTAAAATACATGTTACACGCCAATCAAATGCCATAATTAAATTCTAGTCTAATACTTGCTTGTACATATATTTAATCATTTAGCAACAAATTTACCTAATAATGTGTATCTCATTGTTCAATATCACAATAGTGACTTATAAAAATAACATATATAGTTTAGAACTTTGTCATAAATGTATCTCTATTTATTGTCTAGAAAGTTCATGTTGATCTTCCTATTTTCTATTTAGATATTTCTATAAGTGCTTGGACAAAAGGTATTTCAATGATCTTGTAACTCTTGAACCCTACTTTGTAAAAAAAATCCTTAAATTTTTCTTGTCTTTCTTTCTATGTAAGAAAGAAGCCATCATAAACATAAAAAGCAATAGTACCTCTTGCCTCTTGATGACCTCTTTCTTATCAATGACCACATCAACAATTAATACTTTCCCATCTTCTGGTATTGACTCATAGCTATTATTTAATATTTTTATGCATTGTTCATGATCCCAATTATGCAAAATCCACTAAAAAAAAAATAAAAACAATTTATAAAACCATTTCTTGAAAAACTAATATTTATTAAAAGAATTAAATTTCTAAAATACCTTCATAAAAAATGTATCTATTGAAGGAATTTTCTCAAACATATCACCCTCCACATGCTCTAATCCTACAATTTTAAACCTCTATGAAAGAAGAGAACATATAAATTATATTTTAATTTATAGTATAATTATCCTATCATTTTAATCTTCCCCAAAGAAACTTCATTAATGTTTACTATCCTAAAATATTTTCCAAATAATATTTTTCTCCGAACATTTAACATGAGTAATCAAAGGAACATTATTTTAATATATGTAACATTATTTTAAAAATGATAATATAAACACTTACTAAAAAAATCTAAAAGTAATAATAAACTAAAATAAGGTATTGTTTTAAATTCATGGATAGGAAACTCCTCCATCTATGAAGTTTAGGTATAGTGATAGTTACTGAACCAACCATGTATAGGAGCAGCAATCATTATGACATGAGGAAGGTCGATATTGATACCATGAATGTGGAGATATTTGTCAACAATCATCGATATTGTAGATCCTACTCCTCCTGCAACACCCACCACACTCTTGAAGCTCTTAAACGCATCATACACCTTCAACACATAAGGCATTATAAGACTTGAATGAGCAATCATGCCATCATTGAAAATCCTGATTGTTTTAGGATTCTTGTTATTGTACTTGAAAAAATTCATGCCACTGGCTTTGGAGAATGCTTGAGAGCCTTCTATGACAAAGTCATGAAGGTGCTAACCATCATCTAATTTCATCATTTTATTTTCATCTAATCATCTTTTTGTGCATCTTGCCATCATTTGTCAAAGATCGAGGTATTAAAAATACAAACATATCTTCTACAGGATGAGTGATCAAAGACATTAGTGTAGTTATTTCCCAAACAAATCTAGGTACATTCTAATTTTCTAAAGGTTCAATTAACACTTTTTTATCATGTTTGGAGTTAGCTATTGACGTATGCTCTCCCCTTACACTATATAATGAGCCCGAGAATAAAAAATTATAGCTAACTCAAGTCCATTATGTTACCTAGGGGTGTTAGTTGCATGCATGCTCTCCCCTTGCGCTACGTGTGAGCCTGGGGATCATAAATGCCTAACGTACCCTTCCCTTTAGGAGACAAGTTTTCACGATTTCATCACCTAGGGGATGATCTCAACCACGTGAATCGGCAGGGTATATAAAGGGGGAAAAACTAAAGTTGTACCCCATTCTAATCATGTCGTGTCTAGTGAAGTGTCGATACTAGGGTAATTCCTAGTTAAGATGTGCAGGGTTGGTCTGAGTTTCAAATACCTCGATGGGGCTCCCAATCCACACTTGTGATGGGCTAGTTTTCACAGATGTTCCTCATGCACCCTCTTGGTGTATCGATGACTCCGCTAGTTTCCTATTCAGCCTAGTTTAAGACTCATGTTTTAGTCATGGCTTGGTGTACTGTAGGGATTGCAGATGGCACCCCAGAGCTACTCACGACGTATTCCCTTAGGTTGAGATAGAAATCCTCATGGTGAACTATGATAGTTCTCAAGGAGAGAGAGAGAAGGTGAACCCATGGCATCTGTTGATGACCCTATGCCATTGGATCTCTACCTATCTTCCTTCATGAGAAAGGGTGTTCACACGTGATTATCATGGAGTATTAACCCCTCAAGGTGGTGGGCCTTCATCAAGTTTGTAAACCTTCAATACTAATTCTAGGTTTTTTCATGTGCTTGGTGTGTCTTCTTGTGTGATACCAGTGAGTGTCTCCATTCCCGAGTTAGTATTTTCCCACTGTCTTCTTATTTGTTGTCACCTATCCTTTTCCATAATCCATTAGTTCCATAGGGGTGAATCCACACTATAGATAGGAAAACTTGTGATACCAGTGAGTGTCTCCATTCCCGAGTTAGTATTTTCCCACTGTCTTCTTATTTGTTGTCACCTATCCTTTTCCATAATCCATTAGTTCCATAGGGGGAAATTTTGTGTCTTTGTCTAATCCGTCAGTCAGTCATCCACCATAGGCTATTTTTCCTTACATAAAGGTGAATCCACTTGTCTGGTCCATCCACCTGTTGAGTGATCCTTCTCCCTTCAAGGGTGAATCTTCCTTTCTCATCCATATAGTCCTCCCTAGATAGGTGAATCCACCTTTCATAGAGGCAATTTCACATCTGATTCCTCACCTCCTCGTCCATACATCACCCCTAGATAGGAAATTCTGATTCACATAGGGGCAATCCTACCATCATACCATCCATACATATCCATACATATCCATAGATAGCTGATCCTATGTCATAGATAGGTAATTTTGAAGATACCCGTTTGGATGATCCTGCATCACACAAAGGTGATTGTAGTCTATTCTTGGGTGAATCTTCTTCCCATCCAAAATATAGAGAGTCAATTTGTCCTATTATGATTAGCCTATATCTTCCTTAGTCCAAAATTGTAATCTTATCATTTTTCCTCTTCATATCCATCTCCAAATGATCACTTTCATCTTATCATTCACTATCAATCTTGTCCACAGCATCATCCCCTTTAAGCAAGGAGTCATCTAAACCTATCCTTCATCCATCCAACAATCGTCCTCATCATTTTAGTTGCATCCTTGAACTTAGGAGTCCATCCCATCATATCTTCCAATCATCCTAATATGAGCTTAAATCCAATCCTAATGTAAGCTTCGATCCAATCCTATTCTGAGCTTTAATCCCATCCTAATTTGAGCTTAAATTGAATCCCAATTTGAACTTTATTCCATCCACATCCAAGATCTTTGATATCAAAAAAAATCCTAAGACTCCTTCCATGTTCTTCTAATTCATTTTATTTATCTTTTCACTGTCTCTCATTTTCTTCTAATCATCTATTCCCATCTTTCCAATCCACATCCATCCAATCCAACATCATGAATCTTTGTACTCCATCAATGCAACCAAAAATAGTAGTCAAGGAAGATCCCAATAACATTAAAAATGGCATTGAAATTCTTGTTGATCAAGATGAATATGATATAGATCTTCTTGATGCTATCATTACTAGCCATCTATCCCTAAACATCATTCAAAATCCAATCACTCATCCAAGCTATCCTGTCATGCCTTCATCCACACCTACTAGAAATCCTTATGCTACCTTTGACAAGGTATATCCATTATCTTCCCCATCCACATATCCATCCTATCCTTCATCCACATCTCTCTTATCTATCCCCCACATATCCCTCTCATTCCATATCCATAGATTCATCTTCTCCTCTATCCATTTCTCAACCTCCATCTTCACACAATAACACTATCACCTCCACCCCTAGTCTAAATCCTCCATCTCATTATCCTCCAATGCATGATCCTAATCCACCATCCACATCCTCCTATCCTAATCCATCATCCCAATCTTCCCACCTTAATCCACCATGCCAATCTTCCTACCTTAATTCCCCATCCACTTTATCCAACATCAATCCTCCATCCACATATTTATATACTAATCCACCATCCATGTCCTTCTTTCCTAATCCACCATCCATATCCTCCTATCCTAATCCACCATCGATATCCTCCTATGTCACTTCATCTTTCACTCCATCATATCCTAATCCTCCCTCCAATCCATCATACCTTTTTCTTCCATCTAATCCCAATCCATCATCTCATTGTTCTCCAAACCCTCTCCCAATCCATAATCCTAATCCTCCACTCCATGATCCTAATCCACCATCCATGTTCTCCTATGACACTTTGTCTTCCACTCCATCATATCCTAATCCTCCCTCCAATCAATCATATCTTTATCCTCCATCTAATCCTAATCCACCAATCCATAATCCTAATCCTCCACTAATTCACAATCCTTCATCTATTTCGACCACCCCATATAAGCCTATAATGTGCAAGTATCTCATTCTATATTTCATCTAAGGACTCATGAAAAAGAAGACATCCCCAAATCCATATCTTGAAATTGTAGATCCATGCCATCCCACTCTATCATGTGCAGTCATTAGTGATGAGGCCCTTGTCCATCCTACACCTATCACCCCTATTACCACTCCTAACAACATCCAAATTGTTGAAACCATCAAATCCATTGAATCCCAATCTTCTACTCCTAGAACCACTAAACCCATCAAAGAAACCCAAATCCAATCCACTTCTCCTACTCTTAGTATCACCAAAATCCACTCACATGAAATTCATGAATCCTTCATCCTTCCATCCACCCCATCCAAGGATTCCATCCAACATTCCTCTTCAACCACACCATCTACTCCCATTGAAACTTGCAAGGAACTTGTTATAAAGAATACTAATGCATCCCCTTATCCAAATGAAGATCTTACCGTCCCATCTAGTCCACCTCAAGATCATAGTCTGTATCCACTTCATCCCATGATCCCCTTGTCACTCAATATCCAATCACTCCATCTCATGATTCCTTATCACCCGCTATCCAAAATTAAGATCCTACCATTACACCTAATCCCCCTCATGATTCCTTATCACTCACTCCTCTAAATCAAGATCCTACTATCCCATCATACCCATCTCATGATCCTTTATCACCACCACCATATCTCCTTGGTCCTCTTACATTCATCCATGGTGGTTTTCTTGTAGAAGAAGAAAAAATCATATACACCACCCATCCTCCACCTAATAATGGACTCGCATCATGTTTCCAAAATAACAAGCATCCTACCATAAATTGAATGCTCAAGATGATGAACTAACAAGGAAAAGGTTTAAGCCTTCATGAGAAAGGTATTTTAGAGCCCATCCATGTCAAAGAAAATCCACATGCACAAGGTCTTGGATATATATCTCAAGAATCACAATCCAAAAATATTGGTACAACCTTTGTACATCCTAAGTGAGCCACCTCCAAAAGAACAACAGGCTCTTCCCATCACTCCACCACACCATTTGTCACCATCCCCCCTCCTCCATCATATCACCTCAAAACAACCATTCATATTCCTTCTTCATCCTCCAAATCCATTTTGGGTCCTTATGTCCCTCCACCCACCATCACACATCCTCAATGTACTAAGTCTAGTTTAGGGCCTTATACCCCAAAATCAAATCCTCCATTCCATCCTACTCATCCCATCATCCATCAATCACCTATCCCTATCACCCATTATAAAATACCACTCTCATAATCCTTAATTAGGATGAACAAAGGCATATAACTATACCTCCTTCATCCACACACCATCTCTAAAATCCTAACTCCATCACTCCATTCATATTCTCTCCACATCATCCATCTCCTCACACCCATCCCATTGCTATTATGAGAAATTTGGATGCCGAAGTAAAGATTCATAAACCCAAAAATCCACATGAATTTAAATCTCCCCATGTCCCCTTAAAAGGACATTTTGAATAAAATGAAAAACCCATCCAAAAGTGTAATCAATCAAAAAGGCCACAAAGGCACACTAAAGAAAAAATCAAACCATGTGGGTCCCAAAGAAAAAATATGCAATGCCTTCAAATTAAACATCCATAACAACATCCAGAGTTGCTAATTCAAAATATAATCATCCACATCCTCCATCTCCTAAATCCATTTTGGGTCCTTATGTCTCAAAATTCACTATCCCAACTCCTCCATCATCCCAACATCCTCCCTCCAATAATCCTCCTATCATTTCACATCCACCACTATATGTTTCAATGTTGGTCCTAAAAACATCCTCCCATCACACATCCACTCCATGTTATATCCATAAACTTTCCAACATCCCATCCATTATCCCACATATCTCCCCCATCCAATCCATTTAATCCATTCCTTTGCATAATCCATCCACCCTAAAAAGGTTGTACTAATATTTGATAGTCATTTCTAACATGGGCTCGTATTACCTCATATGGAACTTGATGCTCGAGTCCTTCATCCATCTCCTTATCACATATCTTCCAAATCCATTTATCCACATCCATATTCTCATCCATATCCATCCTCATACTTTCCAAAAATTAAAAAAAATCCAAAAAAGTAATAAATTTAAAAAAAAAAAAAAGTAAAGAGAAAAAAATGTCCAATGGTGAAAAAATAGAAAACAAGCGCCTTGGATAAGTACCATGATCAAAACCTAGAAAACAGGCATCATGTGTAAATTCCCCACCTATTCCACACTTGGGGACAAATTCATGCTATGCATCCCCTTCATCCATCATCCTCCATCCCACCTATCTTAAACATCCTACCCATCATATCCCATTTATCACAATCCCTCCATTTTCCTAGTGATCTTAATAAGGAAAAAGGGGAAATATTTATACATGCTTTGGAACCCTCTTGGCATGCATCCTCTCTATCCATACTATCTTATTCCTTATTTTCCTGTCATGCTACCATTCATCTCCGTTCCCTATCCATACATTCTATCCATATCCATCTCACTCCCTTATTCACTCATTCTACTATTTGTCATCTCTTGCCTCATCGCATAGGACATATCTAGAGTGGGGGCATATTCTTCTTTGTGACATAATACTTTGAGACATCATTCATCCACCCCATCATCCCTTCCATCTCCCTATCATTACCCCCATCTTCCTTCCCTTCATCCTCCCAAATACTTCATCCCTTTGTACCTTGATCCTTCCATATCCTCATCCTTGTCTTTCTATCATGTCATATGCTCATCCTTCCATCTTCCCATCCATCCATCCCAAAAATCCCTCCCATATTTCAAATCCTTATCTTCTCATCCATCCATCCATCTTCCAAATCCTTATCTTCCCATCCATTCATCCAATAATCTCTTCCGTCTCCCCATCCAACCATCCAAAAAAAACCAATCCATTTCCCCATCCTTATCTTCATATCCATCCCTTCCTTCCCCCATCTCATATCTCTATCCATTCATCTCTATCCTAATTCCATCTCATAATCCCTTGCCATTGGCATCTAGCTATAGGATACCCCCATGCAATCCAATTCCCGCCATCTCACTATCGTCACAATCCCTCTTTCATACATCTTTCTAATATCCTATCACTTTTCATCACTCATCTATCTATCATATCATATTTCCCATTCATCTTTTGATGATTTGGATAACTATCTCATACCTAAGCTTCACCTAATCCACATCTTGTATGTATCGACCATCCTATCCACAAGGTTTGTCTTGTCTCTTCATGCTAGCTCCATCATTGTATCTATTTATCATGGTCATTGCATCATCCATTGTCTATATTCTTTCATACATCTTTTATCGAATTACATCACCTCTTTGATGAGCCCTTAAGGATTTTTTCCATTTTTTTGTGTCTTCATCATCCTCTTTCCACTTTATTCATTGTTATTCATTAGTCTTTTATTGAACTATGAGGTCTCTGCACTTTCACATAGGCAAGGATAATCTTTTATCAGCCCCCAAGACCATAGGTCTATCCCTAGGGTGTGTCTTGGTTTTGTGTCATGTTTTCAAGAGTGTCCCTATTCAACTGGTACCTAACAAAAAAATCTATTAACCCCATGAGGTTCAACCCATTTTGCGTATCTCGGGTCATGTCAATCAAAAAATCTACCCCCATCCATCTTTGTTCTTCATAGGATGTATCCTTCCTCATATCAAACCACATCAATCCCATCCACCTATTGGTCCTATGAAAGGATATTTGAAATTTATTATCATCTTTTGGTGCTTTTGCATTTTTTTTTTATCATTTGAGCTTCCCATTATACCTACTTAGGGTCACCACAATCCATCATATCATGGTGTTCTTTGATTGGTAAACATAGGGGCATATCTTGACTTTATAGGTGATCTTGTCTTCTTGGTTGTCTTGCATAGTACCCACCAGGATCCTTGTGGTCTTGTGTAACACTAGGGCATGCTTTGTGCTTGTAGTTATTCCAACATCATGCCCTACCAAAGCCCCTTGTGACTTTGGGATGTTGGGATAACCTTCTTGTTTGACGTGTTAGTCCCATTCATTGGATACCAATTGGCCTTGGTTCTTCATACCTTGTTATATAGTGTCCTATGCTATAGTAAAATTCAATGCTCCTAATATGATAGAATGACATTAAATTTTCATTTCATTGATCCTACCATTGCATTTATTTATCCTGATTCATTTTCCCTAGCCTATGGTTATTGATTTTTGGTTGTGCAAATGTTATCCTCCACCTTTTCTTCCTATCAAGGTCCCTATAGTCTTGACAAGTGCACTATATCACCCATCATGGTCCATTTCACTTTGCATTTTCATTATCATTTAGGTCCATTTCATTATTTATTTCATTATCCATTTCATTAGGTTGCATTATCCATTACCTTATCCATTTCATTAATTCATTCCATTGGCATTTCATTATCATTTTAAGTTGTTTATATTAATATAGATTTGTTAGTCTAAGCATCTTAATGCAATCCATTTGCATTTTCATTATCATTTTAAGTTGTTTAGATTAATATAGATTTGTTAGTTTAAGCATCTTAATCCATTCCATTTGCATTTTCATTATCATTTTAAAATGTTTAGATTAAATTATAGATTTGTTAGTCTAAGTATCTTCATTCATTCCATTTGCATTCCACTATCATTTTAAGTTTGTTTTAAAAAATATATATTTGTTATTCTAAGCATCTTAATCACTTTTGCATTACATTCATTCCATTAACTACATTTCATTCAATTAGATGCATGTAATCCATCCACGACATTATACATATTCATCTTTCATCCATTATGCATATCATAATCTACATTCCTGGCATATCATACATTCATAATCAAACATTGTAATTTCGTACATGCACATCCAAATCATACATAAACACATGCCACAATACCATATCTATACATAATAAACCACAATCACATTGCCACTTGCATCACCAAATATTAGTATCACATTCACATTATAATCCTAAATCATAAAACATCCAATCCTACATCACAAAGTATTAGACATCATCCATATCATCCATGCCACGCATGTCATAATACATACATCTTTACTAATCACATATCCATCACACCTATGCATAATGAACATCAAAAGAATCACATAGGAATCATATATAGAGCATCATAATAATCTTCCATGCCATATATATCAAAATATAGAGTCCATAATGTCCATAATAAAGTCCATGTAGTCCATAAATCTAAGTCCATATAGTGTCCATCAAATAATAAATACACATACAAAAAAATCAAAATATACAAATGAATATAAATACACCTAACACATCATGTGTCCTAAATTAAAAGAATAAAAGAATATATAATCCAATCTTCCAAAATAATCTATACAAAGTAATTTGTGTACCAACTCTACATCTATATAAACCATCCATTGTGCACCTTTCAAAACTAGGGCCCTGTGCTCCCCATCCTATCACCCCTATCCACCTAACCACTATTGGTTGCATTTCAATGATGTGGGGACTTAGGAACATCTCTCATATCTCTCAAAGTTGTCTCCATGTAGGCAATAGTCTCCCTTGATCCTCTAGAATATGTGGGCCCTGATCGGGATAGTGCCACCCTCCTGCCAAAAACCTGCGTGTATGGAGTTACTCTCTGTGTGGGGTCGGGCACGACTGTATAATATGCCCCCATCCAATACCATGTATCTCAAGAAACATCATCATACTAGGCCACCTATACCTATGTTGTGTCCCTCTCTCTCCTATACTTATCTCGCCACTACTATAGCCTCCCCCTGTTCAAATCCTAGGCACCCTATGCCAATCTCATGGAAGCCACCTACCCCTTTTCCTGCTATGCTCACCTCACGCATTGTCTCGCTACCTTTACATGGTCTCAAATAAACCCTATAATCTCTCTACCTATAGATCCTCCCACTCTACCAGCCCCACCACCTCGTCTCTCTCCCCTTGTGTAGCCTCTAATAGGCCCTGTAATCTTTGCACCTCCCCTCTCAGGCTCTCAATTTTTGTTGCTTCCATATCATCTACTTGCGGTTTGTGCATCCTAAAACCTCTCCACCTTGGCTTACAATTTCTCTCTCTTTGCCTCCAATTGCCTCAACCTTTGTTGTAGAATACAAATTCATGCCTATGTGCCTACTAGTCTCATGGCTAGGTCCTCTAGTGGTGGTGGTTGATACATCACTATTTCTCTTTCCTCAAGGATATCCACCTCCTTCACCACCCTCACCTCATCCCACACTACCTCCTCTCCAACCTATTTATCTACCCTCCTCCTCCTAGGCCTCACCTCTACCTCCCCCATTACTACCTTGATTTTCTGAATAGGGATGATCCTCATTAGGCATCTCCATTTCCACCATGTTGTGTATCTATTTGTAATACCTGCATCATCTTGGCCTCCTCTCGATCCCCATATCTTCTCTCCTAGTTGATACCACTCGTATCTCACCCTATCCCCTAGCATTGTCTACCCTCATCCCCTCTCTCATGTAAACACCTATACCTCTCCTCTGGTAGAGGGATGTCCCATCGACTCCCAAACTATTTGGTGACTCTTCAGGTCTATATAGCTCTATGATGTATGGATATCTCCCAATCAGATAACAACATGTGAACATGTAGCCCTTATACAATTTTTCCTCCACCCTCTAGGACTACAACTATCACTTTATGTATGGTCTCCATACTATTTGATAATCTATCAAATCATCAAAAACCTGATGCCAATACTCCAAGATTTGCACCTGCCTATAATGAAACACCCATCCATACTCCCCTCCATACTAGAATTCCACTTAGAGGGAGTCATCTCTCTCCCCCACTATCAAGATTTTCAATTGTGTGTTTTGGATGTACTCCCATTCCCACACCTACAATAGGGTGACATGGGTAATTCTCACGGTGCCTCTGTAACATACTATGTGCATGTCTCAGTATAGCTATGTCAGCACGCAAGGTGCCCATGTGAAGACTCCTCATCTCTGCTCCACAATGTTTTGAACCACCTCAATAATCTTGAGGTTGAAGAAGGATCCCATTGATCAAACCACATAGAAAAATGGCAATGGTGGCACAACTCATATGCATGCATCTATGTCCAACTCCTTCCTCTGATAGGGAAGGTCACCTATCCCAAACATAGATCGTAGGCTCTACTCCAAATGTTGTTTCGCCCCTCTACTCACTAGGTATCCCCTAATCGGCAGTCTCAATATCTTCCAAACATCCTCTAAAGTCACAGTTATCTCCCCTATGGGGAGGTGGAAGGTGCAAGTCTTGAAACTCCATCTCTCCATCAGGGCCATCCAAAGAGGTCAATGGACCCTAATGGTCGAATACCCTACCATGTGTAGTAATCTTGCTATCTCTTGTGTCTCATGATCACCAAGTGACATAGACTCCTGAGTAGTCACAAGCACACCCGACTGCCTCTCCCATGTCCACAATGTGTCATACAAGCCATCCATCAAGTTTTTTCTTGTCATTTTCTTCTAGTCCCTCTTTTTCTTCCTATGTCGGCTTTGTGACTTCACATCTATAGAGTGCGAATTTTCCCATTTCCTCTTTTGGAAAATTTTCCCTATGTCCCCTTTTGGTGTATTTACCTCTTTCATAGGCCTATTCGCCTATTCCCTTCCATAGGCACTATTTCACCTCTTTCACAATGGTGAAATCGCATTCGCCACTATACCCAATTCACCTCATCGGGTGAAATCTCTTTCGCCCATTTTTTTGTTGGGATAAATCACTTTCACCCTTGTTCTCCCTTCCTCTCATTGAGAGAAATCACTTTTTCCCTTCCCCTAGCTAGGTAAATTCACATTCGCCCCTGTCCCCTGTCCTCTCTATCAGGCGATCTCAAATTCACCCTTTCTCCCAAGGGGCGATTTCACAATTTCCTGTCCTACCACATATCCACCCCTATAGAAGCACATTCACCCATTCTTCTCTACACATTCGCTCATTTGCTACAGGGGAAAATGTGCTTCTCCAAAAAGGTGAATCCACCCTATCATGGTGAAATTGTTTCTTCCTAATCTACCCACCTGTCCCAATGCAAAACATAAAAAATGTGTGAAAATCATAAATCCAAATACTAAGCTCAAGTGTCAAAGCCTACTTGTCAGGGGATGGTTGTGAAGTGATAGAACTCTTGCATGATATTTTCTCAATGGATAATCTCCTCATCTTCCATATCACTCGATCGTCCAATCACCTTTCGGCATGTGTGCAGAATGAAAGTAAAGTGAGTTGTAAGTTTTCTAATTTTCACCTTATTTGTATGTTTTCCTCTATTCAAAAGTCATTCTTCATGGTTTTCCATCCTCTTATATATGGTCCTCTCTATTTTTTCCTATTGAGACATCACCCGAGGCCCTTTTCTTCCCCATCCACTCTCTCGAGTGGGCATACCTAATCATTTTTCCTTACTTTTCCCATCTATCACACTACCTGTGATATTGAGTAATCTACCAAAGTAATTTTCTTCTCTTGAGTTGTTTGCACTTCATTTTTCTTTGAAACACCATTATTCTAACAATATTTCAAAGAGGAGAAAAATGTAGACACTTGAATTTGACCACCCACATATGGTCAAATTCACTCTTATATTCTCCTATCCCATATCTATAAGTCATAATTAAATAATTCATTATTTGGTTAATATCCATCTTGTTCCTAATGTCCCCTAAGGTGTTTAATTAATTGATTAAATACCTTACCCCTTCTTCTCTAAATTAAATAAATAGTCCAATTTATTCAATTTAGTCACCTTAGCCAAATGAATCAAATTAATTTTTAATTCATTCATTCTCTCTCCTCATGTCAAAATCTTCTGTAATTTACTTTAATCCATATTAGCTCACTTAACCCCAAATTAAGGTATGCACATTCCTAATCAATATTTGGGTCACATCCTTCATAAAATACAAGTGCATGCCTAATCAAGATTAACTCACCTAATCCCTCATTTGCACAACCTAAATTAGTAATTTAACCTAACCTAGTCTTCATGCCATTATGGAATACACCCATAGTCAACCCTATTAATGAATTTCTCCTTTTGGAGAAGTCACCCCATAACTTTTGGAATTTAAAATTCTAATTTATTTCACCCATTCATTTTGAGGAATTTTTAATGCTTTTGTTCTTCCCCATGAGGATTTTTGAGAATTTTTAATTCTTCCCCTATCCTCTCATCACATGCCTTTGTACAAATGGAAAAGAAACTCCTTTATGAGAAGATCTTGCCCATTCCCAAGGTACTTGCAAGTACCCCCATGTGGCCTCCACCTCACTTCCACATCTTCCCCCACATGTCATTATCCTATGAGTTGATATATCATAAAACATCTCAACCCTTGATATTTTCCCCTAGAGTTAATCTTAGCTCTCCATTCTTTTGGAGGCACTTTCCCTAAATACAATGAAAATGGCTTCATTTTTACAACACAACAAATAGGAAAATTTCAAGCACTCAAACTCTCATACACTACCTTCATTTGTTGTAGCATACTCAACCTCCCATATTGCATCAAATCCATCAACCAATTCCACCATTGCATTCTCCATCAAAAATATCCATCATTTGCATATAGTTTTAGGTCATTCTATCAAGCAAAGGAGCACACATAATTGAGATCAGGGGCCAACAAAAGTATCAATTTAGACAAGGTAAAACTTACTTATTTTGTGTTATTTTTTTAGATTCAACTAGGCTTATCTTGAGGTGTCTTTTGTGTTTATTTTGTTGCATTTACATTATTTTTTTTTGCATTTTAGAATACAAAGTATACTTGATCACAAGAAGATTGTTCTTTGAATTTGAAATTCCTTCCAGCTTGCTTCCCAATCTATCATTCCTTATAAAAAACATTTATAGGCTTTGTAATCTTTGGTAGATTTCTCATAGCTTGAATTGCACTTATCCTCACTAGACTATCAAAATTGATGTGATACATTATTCTATGCCATAGCCAAATTTCATAAATCTGAGTCATAAAACACATACGATTAGTACCTTTGAGCTGATAAACATTACCATTTGTTCTTCTTCCAATAAAAATTATAGTTCCAAAGCCTTTTCAAATCTCACAACCATCATCTTGAAACATAAGATTATATCCTTTGCTACACGTTTTTCCTACACTCAAAAGATTATTTCATAGACCTTTAACATATAGAACACCATCTATATTATGCTTTCCATCAAAACTGATTGAAACTTTTCCACATATTTTAGTAGATGTATCATCACCAAATTTGACTAAACCACCTTCAAATTTTTTAAGCTTAATAGACTTATTCTTATCACCTCTCATGTGATTTGAGCATCCATTATCAATGATCCAGTTGTTCTTCTCTTCCCTAGCATGAAGAGAAGTTACTATTGCTCCTATCTTCGGAGTACTATCCTTCATACATCTCTCAAAGTTATTGAATTAGTTCCAACATTTAAAACCATGGACACAAATTCATCATCTTCACCATCAAGTTAATTAGATGAATTCATCATCAGATATATTGGAATCTTCTCTAACATAGTAACTTTTCTTAATTCATCTAACTTTATTATCCTTGTACTTATCTTTTGAAATTCTGACAGGACATCTTGAAGCATAATGACCAATATTTCCATAGTTAAAGCATTTGAAAGATAACTTACCTCTATATTTTCCAATGCCCTCTTTCAATTTACTCAGAAATTTTGCTTCCAACTAATCAATTCATTTGGATCAGATTCCTCTTTCTTTTCTACTTTTCCATCTTTAAAATTAGTCTCTTTCTTTGAAGCACATGAACCAAACTCTCTTAATTAGAAACCAGTCAAAGTACCAAGAAACTAATCTCTTCAATAGCTATTTAGATTCTAAAATTATTCAATAGCAAAAACCTTATAACTATAGGATTTAGGAAAAGTTGTTTGGAATGTGTTGAGATGATGTTGATTGCCTGTTTTCATTAATGGTTGTCATTGATGTCAACATATCTTGGTTGATTGACTGAAGTTCGCTTGCTGTCATCAATGGTTGTCATTGATGTCAACATATCTTTGTTGATTGACTGAATTTCTATTTTTGTGCCTTGTTGATCCAAATTGGCCTGGTTCCAGATGTCGTGTTGTAAAGATCTATTTTGGGTTGTATCTGTCTTGGTCCCATTCCTCTTGTAACACAATAAGATACATTTTTTTAGGTCTAAACTGATCTGGCAGTTGGTTAACGTTCTCTAGCACATGATTTGCATTGTAACATGTATATCTTATTCTTTGGTTTTGGATATCATGTAGCATGTTGATTTGAGAAAAGAGGCTATGTTTGGTCCACGTTTCATTCCTCTCCACTCTGGGAATGTTTTTGTGGTGACCTATCCCAAATTGTATATGGCCATCAAGGAAGATCATGAAATTATGTTTGGCGAACTTGAGAGATTATGGAAGCATGGAATGATATAAGTAAGAGTCAATTTTTTTTGAGGAAAGAAAGTGTGATGAATGTGAATCTGAATATCCAAACATTGTGAAGTGTGCGAAAGTGTATGACCAAAGACAACAGATAGTGAGATCGTATCCGATGTTCGTTGGTGACAATTCTTTCAATGGTGAATTTCCTTTCATCATTCTTCTATTGACAATGAGCCATTTTTTTGTAGGTAGTGAACCTTTCTCTTTTGGTAGTGGGCCTTTCTCTTTTGGTAGTGAGCCTTTCTCTTTTGGAAGTGAGCCTTTTTGTATCTTTGGCTATAATAGTTGGGCAATGAGCCCAACCAACAATGAGCCACTCTACAGTGAGCAACTTGGTAGTGATCCCTTGTAAAAATCACCTAAACTGATGCTTTATAATTGAGAATTATTATTCTCTATGGTTTTTCCCTTCTTGGGTTTCCATGTAAATTCTAGTGTTCATTGTGCATGGTGTTGTTTTGTGCTTTCATGTTCATTAACATTTGATTGATTCAAGTTTTAATCCAGATTGATTAAAGTCAAGAATTTTTTTTTATTATAATTGATTCACTACCCTCTTAGTTATCTGGACTGTTCAACAATTGGTATCAAAGCTTTGGTTCTTCAAAGAAGATCTTAACTGCTTGGGGTAGATCCAATGGTACACAAACTGACAATTCCAGTGTTTGATGGATCTGACTACAATTTTTGGAAAGTGCAGATGAGAGGTTGTTGATGGTCAAAGTAACATAGCAACGTTAAAAAAAATATTTTTACTCTATTTCTCTTGAAAAGGACAAATGATCTAAAACCACCTATCTTCCAAGGTCTCTACAGTTGGTTTTCAACTATGTTTTCATCGTTTAGTGGCCTATGCGACTATAATGTTCAAGGGTCCTAATAGTAAAGATTACAAACTAAATAGTATGAACTAATCTAACATTTGGGTGTGTAAATGAATGACAAAAAATAGAACAAGGCTTAGGATAGCAACACATGAACATAGATTTCCTTTAATTTAGACATGTAAACTTCATAATGAGCATTTTCATAACCAACTAAAACCATAGAATAACACAATCTATATAATAATCCATACCATTGCATCCATTCACAATGAAAATTTAAAGCATACAACCATTCATCGTCACTTTTTTATAAACCTTCTTTTCAAATAACAAAATATCACAAACTCATTACAAAAATAACAGATCAAAAAATATAGAGAAACATCATCCACAAATAATTCAACGAAATGGTTTCAGATTCAAAATCTTCTATTGATTTCCATCAAATCAGAAACATTTATGCACAACAAAGCTCACAAGCATACAAATTACCATTGATCATTAACATTATCATTAAACTGACAAACTTCTGAAAAAAAACTATTTGCATTAAAGTTGTAAAAAGTGTTTTTTGAGTATCTCTACATAAAAAGCTATAAAAATAGTTAAATTGTATTTAATATCTCTTTCAAGTAGCTAATCTACCTTCAATTAATCGACCTTTACAATGAGGAGACAGTTTTTAGTATAGACAAATTTAGCATCAATTCCTTCTATTGACAATTAAGATCCATAATTTGAGGCCCAAATCCATAATTATAGGGATGCCCAGTTAACTCCAAGTGTTTTTCTTTGCTGAAATTGTTGGAGCTAAAAAGGTGTTCCATCTACTTCTTCAATCAAAATCCAAACTGCAAGTCTCAACTCACTTCTCTATTGATCACCACGTGTTATCTCTTGACCTATCAATCCTGACCCACAGTTATCCACTTGCTCAAACATCGCCCTAAAAGTACCGCTGTCAAAAAAATAACTAAAACAATTTCTTCACTTGCCACTGTCATGAGAGGCCCCATGATACTAATCATAATTGGACAAAACTTGTTTCAGCATATCATCATCAGGCCCATTGACCCATCTACTTTAAATTTTGAATCCTCAAATTTCTTCCCCACCCAAGCAATAATTTCTCTCAACTGAGCAATGTCTATGACTACCCACCACATGTCACATCTAATATCTAGGAGTCTATCCATGAGTTTCAAATCAGTAGTATCTCCTTCCTTCATTATTCTATCAAGTCTTTCCTCCCAAGCATCTTGTATCTCCCCTAATGATTCAATTCTATGATCTAGAGGTAAAGCTTTATCAATATGCTTTGAAATAAATCTTCAAAAATGCCTACTTATTCCCATATATCATGAATACCCTTAAGCATGGCTATCCTTTGTTCAATAAGGTTCCATGTTTTTAAAATAGATACATTAATAGACTTTGAAATAAAATTAGGGCCTTCATCCACCAACATTTGTGACTCGATCAATTCTTCCTCAGAATTTTTTTCAAGCACCCTTAGTTTACCCAAATATTTTTTGAGCTTCTCTTATTCTTCCCACCATTCTCTTATGGATTCTTCTATGGTTTTAACTAGTTAAAGGCCCCTAACATAATTTTTAAACCCTTCATCTAAATTCTTATCCACATCAAATTTAAAATCATTAAACCAGTTATCAAACCATGTGGCCTTCTTTTTCATTTCGTTTAGACCATCCACCTCTTTTTTGCTAATCAAAATAGGGACCTCTAATGGTGTAGGCTACTTAGGAGTAGATGAAATTAACTTTTTTATAAAATTCCTCATTTTTCCTACTTCTACCCTAAGCTCATCCCTGGGTTGCTTATCCTTAATCAATCTTGACTTGGTGGTGGTGGCAACAATATCTATCAGATTTATTTGCTAATTTATGGTATGCTTCCCTAGATTAACAATACTTATCTGATATTATTTAGGCTACAATTCTCTATCATCTTTATCAGCAATAGGGGTAGCAATTTCCACTACAAGATCTCCTTCATTGGTCAACTTGGTTGAATGTACAACATGAGGATTTTTCCTTGAATTTATCTTATCTATTTCTACTCTCATCTCATCCCACATTACTAGTTGGGCTTGTATTTGTTGCCTCTTTTCTAAATTCAATTTTAGCCAAGTGGGTGCAACTGGCGTAGTGGTTACTTATTGAACATTAAGAGGTGTTGAGGAGGGAGGTGTAGAAGAAATTGTCCCAATGGTTCGCTAAGAAGCAGTCTTTTGTAGATCTTCCTATTCCTTTTGTAGTGGTTCCTGCTCCATTCTCTCATTTTTAGCTTTTATTTCTTCTATATTTTTCATTTCTTCTTATTTCCTCGTAGCCTCCTCTAAATCTTTCAACCTCTGATGCTCTAATTCTTTAGCCCGAAGCTCTTCCTCTTCCCCTTTTCTTGTGCAAATTTCAATTCTCATTCAAGGGATTCTTCTTTTGCTTTCTTCCATGCCTCAGTTGCTTCCTTTTCCTGGGCTAACTCTTCAATTTTTATTTTCTGCTCTTCTTCTTCTCAATAGGATCTTGTTCATCAGCTAACCTCTGGGCACTTTCCATCAATTCTTCCTGCTCTTTTTTAGTCAACACATCATTTAGCTTCACTTTTCCACTATGTAAACTACCAATTTTAAACTTGATTTCTTCTTCTCTTGGTTCCTCTTCAACTTTCTTCAAATATTCTTCCCATTCAGGTCATTCTCCTTCTTGAGACGAAGTCCTTTTAGAATCTAAAGAAATATTTTCTACATCAATCATAGGAGGTCTTTCTTTTTCAACAATTGCAATTCTCAAAGTTGATGGCATGGTAGGAGTGGTTTCTTAAGCTTGTGGAGGAACAACAACATGTCCTTTAGGAATTTCTTCACCAGGATGAAAAATAGTTAAGGGTGTGACAACAAAACCTGAAGTAACTCCAACAGTAGTCGCCTCATAATTAACCTTTTCCTTTTGCAAAGCATCACCAATCTACTATAGTGTGATATCTTCTATTGTTGGAGGAGGGTCTTCTACGGCTGCTTCCACTGTTGCAACACCTTTCTCCAACCTTTTATATTGTTTAGTCTTTGTGGAGGACATAGGTGACACCCCAACTCTTGGTTGTTTTAAATGGATTTCAATCCATTTCAAGATCCTGTTCAACACCCCCTATGATCTAAGTTTCTTCTTTTTTTCCCCAATTGATGGGCTCCAAACTCTTCCTGGCCACTTTGTCCATATCATACCTAGGATCAAGTGTGATCCCATCATCAATAGTGCCTTAAGGAATATATGTTTTAACATCAAAATCCCTCATATGGGGAATTTTCAATCTCTCATAGCCTCTTTTTCTTACTTCAAATTGATCTTGAAGGTTGGCCCCAAAATCCTCAAGAAGTGGATGTTGCTGAGGAAATTGAGAAGGGTACAATGCATAATTTTTTCTCTTAGGATCAAATTTTTTCCTATAAGTGTGTTGCTACAAATTTATAGCCTGAAATTCCTTTGTTGCTGACTTAGCCATTACTGAAGAAGAACAAGAAAAGAATCCCAATTTCAAGGGAAAAGAATGAGCAATAGTCTTATGTTTTGAGGATAATATAGGATTTACTTTTGCATCTTGTCAAGAAAACTCCATTAGAATCCACCTATCGCCAAAACATCTTTCCAGCTTAATAGGGTGATCATCAAAACCAAGTAATCTAAAATAAGTAGTCATGGGATATTGAATAAATCAATACCCCCATTCCCGGATGAACTCCATAGCTTTCTGTGACAATCTAAAACCAATGTCACCTATGAGCTGATTTATAATAACATAAAGAAAAGCATCATTGACTCTTTTAAAGTGCTTCTCTGACTCCTTAAGCTCAAGTTGGTCTTAATGCTCCCAAACCTTCTTTTGATTTGGGCCATCATCCATTAACCCTTTAGTGTTCAACCTAGGAAACCATCCAATCCTTGTTACAAAGTACTGACATAAGAAGACATATAAAATGTCTTAGTTTGTGTTACTTTGAGGAGTTGGTCATGAATGTTATCTGCTATGATTTTCCCCCAATCTAAGTATTTATTTCCATCTAGAATCAATTGGATGAAAAGAAACATCCAGTGTTCAAAGAAACGATAATTTGGTTTTCCAAACACTATGGCTAGTAATGTGATAATATCCCCTATATCTTTAGAAAAGTATGACCTCTTGGGATTAGGTGGCACTTTCTTTACTGACTTCTTTTCTTTCTTCAGCCACCATTAATTGTTAAGTTGTTTTTTTCCTTCCACATCCTTTTCCCATACTTCAAGTTTTTTTGCCTCAATCATAATTTTAAGATTGGGTAAGGAGGAGGGTCAAAAACATGTTTGATTATTGTCGGGATTAAATCGATGATTACATTACCCTGGGCATCAATACACTATCTTTGAGTAGGATTATACATTTGTGCAGCAGTTAGAATAAACTCGGGACACTATACAATAATAGGAAAACTAGCTACATGAGTTATCCTTGACTCTGCAATTCTACTTGCTCTTGGGGTAGCATCCTCTAAAAATGTATATGTGTGGAACTGCTCCAAATCCATATCTCCTACCAATTTTTCAGTAATGTTCATGACTTCAAAGTCAAAATTAGATGGAATTGGGCTCCCCTACAAGTTATACTTCATAGTGAGAGTCACTTGTTCAGGTTTTAATATCTTAGCTCTTGTTCTCTTTGATGTTCCTTCAGATGTTCTCTTAGTAGGTACTTCCTTAGTAAGTGTTTCCCCTTCAGAGTCAAACATTTGTTAGTTATCATGTAATGTTCCATTATTAGGAAAAAGGGAAAGATATATGAGTAGTTAAAACACAAGAATTCATATGGCATCAATATCAAGCTAAAATTCAATTCAATAAGTTCATCATCTTTGGGTTTCGGGTTCATAATAGAACCAAGAACTTAACCATTTTAAGCATAAACTAAATTCTATTGGGAGTCAGGATTGGGTTATGACTAGGTACCATACCTATGTTAACAAAGAAGTTCAATGCAATTCCATAGTCCAACCCCGTAGTGTTCAAGAGTTGGGATTGGGTCTTGTCTAGGTATCATACCTATGATGGTAAACAAGTTGAGTATCAATCCATGGTCTGATCCCACAATGTGGTCAAGAGTCAAGATTGGGTCACAACTTGGCAGTGGTAGTTAACAAACAAAATCGATTAAGGGGAATCTTGTAGAGTTTTGATCCCAATGTTGAATCGAAAGTTGGGATAAGGTTATCATTTGAAACCAAACCCATTCATAATGAAAAAGTGTCAGTAGCTTCCAAAGTTTTGATCTTGATAGGATATCAAAGTCAGGATTAGGGTGTCACCAAGTCATTATGTTTACCGATGTGCTAATGGTTTGGTGTCGAACTAACTTTTGATCCTGATGGTAATGTAGGGGTCGAAAGAAGGACTTAGAATAGCACTTAGTCAAAATTTTATATCAGGCTCATGGTGTCGATTTGATCCTTGATCCCTATAGTAATGTGGGGATCGAACAAGTGGAGGAACCGAGACCAAGCATTGCAAAAACCTAAGTAGATATTTGATTCTTGACCCTGAGATACATGTGGGAATCGTGGGGCAACAATAATGAAGGAGACAATAACTATGACAATATCTTAGAACCTGCCTTTGGGACCGGGTTATGTGTTAGGATCAGGAACCCTTGATTTGAAATAGTCAGAACTTCAAATTTGGAAATTCAAACCACTTTTACCCAAACTTAGAGAAAAACCCTAGAAAGCTAGGGCACAACAATACAGACAATATCATGAACCAAAAGCACCACAATAGAAACACAAGAAAAATAAAACAACATGAAAAAAAACCAAAAAGGATTCAAGAGTGAAGGAAAACACACCAAAGGGTGTTACGGAAAAACACAGATAGATGAGACAAAGAAAATAATAAAATAAAAATGAAAAACAAAAAAAAACACGTGACACGAGCACCCAAAATGGAAGAAAGAAAAAATATAGAGATAATAACCGAGAGAAAGAACACCTACCTTCAAATGTAACCAAGAATTCTAGTAGCATGTCCACAAATCATAGAAAATTTCTCAAACCCTAGCTCGGAATTGCTCTTGTTCTCTTTGCCAAACTCTTGAAAGTAGAATGGACGAAAATCAAGGAGTGGTGGAATAAAAAACCGTTCACGTGTCCAAATGGTTATGACATTAATTGTGGGTTGGTTGGGCCTCAAGATCCAATTTGAGTCATAAATACAAGGCTACAGGAATGAAGGAAAGTGGGAGTCGGGATCGGGTTTTGAACCAAGACTGAGCTTTCAAAAGGTACAAAGTTCAGTTGAAATCCCACAACTTGAAACTCGTTGAACATACAAAACAATGTGGGAGTCAGAATCAAGTCAAGAGATGAACTTAGAAATTCAAAAATTTCAAAGTGCAAGTTTGATCTCAAAAGACACAAAGGGAGTCGAACATCAGGATTAGTCTAGAAATAAGAGCAAGAACTTTGAAAAGTTCTCGATTCCTATTTCTGTCTGAAACCCAACTCCGACACAAGAAAAACACAAAAAGGAAAGCAAGTAGAGGTCGAGATCATATCAAAAGAAGTAACTTACTCCCTAAAGGGTGCAAAGTAATGGTTCTGATCTAAAACCCAACTTCAACATGCAAAGAAAAAATATAAGACATAGTGTGGGACCATGACCACATGCACAAAAACTTATACTTTACAAAGCAACAAGTGTGAGTGTCTATACGCAACCTGAACCCAAAAGAAGAAAGAAAATACACAAGGTAAAGGAAGGGGCTTGGACCAAGACATAAGCAGGGACTTGAACCTTTGAAAAGCAACAAGTGCATGTTCCTTCCTGAAACCCAAACCCAAAAAACCAAGAAAAGTAAGACTTAGGAGAAAAAAGACAACTCCTAAGATGCAAACAAGAACACCAAGGAAAAAAAAAACAGAGGGGGGACCCATTTGAACAAAAACAAAAATGGGGTGGTTATGCAAGGCATAATAATTAGCAACTTGGCTGGGAAAATAGTTTACCCATTTTCAAGATATTGAAGAATTTAGTCACCTAGAATCTTTGGTTTATGAACATTTTTAACTCAAGTATGATCAATTATAGCAAACAAGGTTGAGTGGGAATCTCAAACATAAATTAGCAATAACAACCTCAAATCTGAGTGTGTGCATGTATGGTGCATCTCTTCCCCTAAAGGCTCTACCTACCCTTGAACAACTGTATTTAAGATTCAAGTTACGTGAGTTGAGTCCTTTCGAATATCATACAATGATATCCTAGGCATTGCTCCACTGCCAACCAAACGTCTATAGCCCCAATGAAGATACCTCTACTTCTCTCAAAGAATTGCTCTACTTCTAGCTAGATGTTCATAGCCCTGGTAGAGATACTTGAATTACCCTTCTCATATTGAGTTTACCATCATTTAATGCTTCTCTTTTCTTTTCTTTCGTATAGGCTTTACTTGTAGAAATTATTTTTCTTATCTTTTCTCAATACTCAGATATAACAACTTGAAATTTGGGTTGAGAACTACAATGGACCTTGTGACAGTATTAGGACTTGGATTTTTCACTTGAATCAAGAATGTAGTCACCCTAAGATGAATAGGTCTTTATCTAAACATATGTTTTTGTCTATTTTGTGAAAGATTCAGCCATGGTTTATGAGATCAATTACAATGTACCTATTTGTTCTTAACTTCTGAGACTATTACTAAAAAAACACAAAACACAGGTCTTGAAATGAAAAATTCCAACAGACATACTTGAAAATACCTAAACCAATTTCTCTCCTAGAACCTTTAGTATACTTTGAATAACTACCCTTCACTTTAAAAATGGAGAAAATCAAGGTTCCCCAGAAGAAAAAAAAGAAAAGAAACACAAATGACAATAGAAAAAAAAACAAACAAAGAAACAAGAAAACTAGGAGCAAGAAAACAACTAATTACATATATACAATCAAATAGAGTATCAGAGCCTCATGGGCCAAAATGATTGAGAAACTACCCATTGACAGTGATGAAGCTTGTGAAATTCTAGAGAATTTTAGCTCAATTCTCATAAGCCTAGTTTCCATTCAAAACCCTTATCCCCAAGTGAGTAGGGTTTTTAATCAGAAAATGTGCCAATGTTATGTTTTCACATTGAATTTTTTAGTTGGTCATCAATTTCTTAAGTGATTTTCTGAGCCACTCATCATGCTTGTTCACTGGCCCCATTTTTCTGAGCAATCGGTCATCTTTTTCCACCATATTAAAGGCTTTCTTAAAGTCAAGTTGTGAAAAATTTTTAGTCTGGTGACTTAAGGATTAAGTCATTAACCCCACGGTCATGTCACCATCAGGTGAGCCGAGTCTTGTCCATTTAATGCTAACATTGTGTGTTGTATAGCTTGCAATATTCAACAATCAAGGATGAAATCTAAATCATACCCCACTAGCTCGCGGGAGTAAATTGCATGCCAAATAAAATCAACGAGGTTAGCGAGAAGCTAACATGTGTCCCAGGTATAGTGTGGGACCTACTTCCCACTACTAATTTCGGGCCCCCACACCTTCAATGAGCGGTCAAGATCAGTTCGGTAGAACAATCTTCACTCTTCCCCACTGGTTCACTGAATGAAGATAAATGAAGATTAAACCCAGTGAGGTCAGCGATATCTTGACACCTGTCTCTTACTCACTCAGATCGCGGACCCCGCAAGTAGTGACGGTGTCATCCGACATGGAAAGAAGTGATTGGTTGAAAACGCATTAGTGAGGCACCATTGGAAATCAATGAAGGTCAAACATGAGCTAGCCATTCGATCATCCAGCAAGGCAGAAGATCAATGGATCTCATTCAAAAATAGCAAGTGACACCTAATGGTCAATGCTACTCTACACGACAAGCTTGCATTAATGGCTTACACTCTGTAGAGCAATCAAGTTGATCTCAAATCATGTCAAGAGGAAGGTGTAGAGAATCATGAAGAATAATTAACAGATTTCCATGTAAATGGGAATTAAACCATGTTGATACATCTACCAACGAGATACCATAATTGCACATGTGTGATAAAAAATGAATATGAATGCTATTGTTTTACCCGATAAATATAGTTGATGTGATTGTTATTTGCACCATTATCATGATACAGTTAAACACCTTCTAGCATGTGAAATTATTAGGAGAGAAAGATGAGAAAACCAGCAAGAAGGTTAGTTTGTCTAAGTTCACAAAGCTCTGGTCTTGGTGCACATGAAGTCGTTCTTACTATGGAGACAACAACTACTTCTGAATCCAAGTTGGCGTTGAGAAAATGAAATTGCTAGCTATAATTCGAGGATGGGGCTGCTAAGGTAGAGGGCGACAAAGGAAAACACCCAGTGCAATCTTTGATGGGGTCCAAGCAGAAAGTAAGGTATGGGCATAGCTCTTATAGACACGAAAACTCTCCCATTAACCTTATGAGTACCTCCTCTAGTAGCCATGATTTGGAAGCTAATTTAGCATATGCTCAATACCTGGACATGTTGAACGAGGGCATGCCCTTAGATGAGGAGGTGATTGTTGTGTTGTCGCTAGCCACGAAAACCCCAAGTGGGCATTGGGAGCATAGCTAAAAAGGAAAAGAAGGAGAAACTAAGGTTTCTTCTCTTCCTATTGCAATAACAAGGAGTGGTTGAGTTTACCGTGGTTGTAACTTGGGCATGGTGATGTGATGGGTAAATGAATTGGTTATCTTATTTTTACTTATGTTTTGTGAATTTTTCTATGGTGACTCTCTGGTTTGCCTTCATGGAAATTTTTTGATGATTCGACATTGGTCGTGTGCTTCTGTGGCATTTTTTTTCTTGGTTCGTGGTGCTTGGGTGGTGACAAGGAAAGTTTTGGTGGCACTTCACATTTTCTTCCCTGGTGGTGGTTATAGTTTAAGCTTTCTCTTATTAGGCTTGTTTCTATAATTTCAACATGTGGGTTTCAAAATTCATACCAAATTTTGTTGAAATTCAATTGAAATTATAATTTTTATTGTAATTGCATTTCAATCTAAAGCTTGTTGCTCCCTATTAGTATAAAGGGAATTCAAGATTCGAATGTAGGGGGTATTAGAAAGGGGGATAAAAAAAGAGAGAAGGATAAGAAAAGAGTAGATAATATGAGGTATCAGGATAGGTCTAGGCCAGTCATAGTGCGATTATAGTGAAAGGAATAGAGAAGCATGCCTATTTTGAGTCATTTTGGATGAATATATATATATAATATTGAATTTTTCTATAGACTTGATCCATGAACATAAATGAAAAAATACCTATGATGAATTTTATCTCCTTATGTGGGTTTTGAGTAAATCTTGGATGGAATTGTCAATAACACTTTCATTCTTCTTTTGAGTTTCAATTCAAATGTATATCTCTGCTTTGCACCTTGATTCAAGTAATCAATTAAATGCTTAAATAGGAGATATGGATTTACAATTATTTGCTTAGGATGTGATAAGAATTTGTGCATGATCATAGGTCTTGAGTCTCATAATACAAATTTGTTATGAAGATATTATTTCCTTAAGAATTTGAGATCATTTTTGTATTACTGGTAATATGCATATGACTCCTTAGCCCAATTACGTAAGGCACTGATCTATTTCCTTAGGATTTTCCTAATAGGCTAATCAAATTATTTTAAGGTGGCCAACCTAGAGGAAAATTTAAATTCATTTTAGAATTTTCAAAATCTTTACACAAATCTTATATTCATTTGTCATACATGAGGGAATTTACTAAAATGGTAGCAAGTAACTCTAAAATAGCCAATTTCATAGTATGCTTTACATATTTACCTTTCAATTGAAATGATCTGTAAAAGATATGTGTTTAACCAAATGCATCTTAAGTGAACACCAATAGGAATACCCTCCTTGGCCCCATAGAGCCTAAAGTGCAAAAGATTTTAGTCTGTGACTAGATCTTGTCAGTTGGCCAGTCATTTTCAAGAGTTTTGAGTATAGGAAATGGAAGTTCCTTAGAAGTTCCTTTAAGTGCACTAGAAAAAACACCAATAGAAAGTTGACTTTGCTGGGGAGAATTTGAGAAAATTCTCATTAAAGAATCTAGAAACATTGTCATATCATTTACAGTGAATCATAACATTTGCCATTCATAAGTCGGTGGATCTGGACAACTTTTTTCAGACAATTGAAAAGCCCTTGAACCTAGAAAAGATTTATTGTAGAAAAGATCAAAGGATATGAGTGTGACTCCACTATTGGAGAAGACCTAGAATGAGATTTACTCTTGAAGATTATTCCTTTATGAAAAGAGGTGGCGACTCTATCCAAGGAACTAGTTAAATTGGGAAGAAGCTTTCAAAGATTTGCATAATTTGCAATCAGGAAGAAAGATTAACAGTTGCTACAAAATTCCTAGATACTTTCATAAATCTAAAGCATGTATTTCTTCATTGAAGAAGGTTTATGAGAAATTTTTAGGGCTTAGGAGCATAAATGATTCCCTACTATATGGATTTACATTAAGATAGTGAATAGTAATAATTCTATTCATACTTCTTATCCATGAAGTTGTGATTATCCATGAAGTATGTTATTATGTTGAGCATTTCCTTTTGAAGAATCTCTCTGTAAAAAATCAAGCTAAATTATGTAGGGTGAAGAAGCCATGTCATTCCCTCAAATGGATTTTGTTATTGAAATGTATATGACACTAGTTTTTAGCGATATTGAAGGTTTCACTAACCTAATTCCTAACGACGTCAGGAAGCATTTTCCCAAGTTCAGAGATGTTATGGGGGATTTTGAGGTGAATTATGAAGATTTTGTCATGAAACTTTTTGTTCAAACTTTGAAGGATGATTCCAGAGATTGGTATTCATATTTTCCAGCAAGTTCCATTACCTCATGGAGTCAATTTGTGATAGTTTTTATGGACCAATTTGGTGAAAGGGTAAATCCAAGTGTGGTAAGGAAATCCTTTCTGGAGATCCATATAAATCAAGGGGAATTGGTCCCTACTTTCAATCTTTTATTTGCAAAGGTAATCAGAGAAATCCCAAAAGACATAAGGCCAAATGATGCAAAATGTTTGGTGTTATACTTAGGAGAATTTAATAAGAAGATGAGTTTCTTGTTAAGAGATAAGGAACCCACAACTTTACATCAGGCCTATCACATTGCTATTGAAATTGAGAATAATTTGAGATACTCAATAATGAGAGGACCTACAATTGCTAGTATTAGTTCTAGCACTAGCCCCAATTTTGAACCAAGTAGATCAAAGGATAAAAGGATGTGTCATGAAATGGATATTGTAGATGTTGTATCTACTCTACTCCCAAGAAATGTAGAACACAAATATGCAAAGACTTCACATTAGCCAAAGAGAGGGAAATCATATATAATCCTCTCTATCATGAAATTGCATGAGATAAGGAGACATGCAGATGAGTCGCCATATGACTTATTTTCAAGATTCTTGGATATACTAATGGAAATTCCTGGGAGTCTTAGACCCAATGATCAAATGTGTATTAATTTGTTTTGTAAAGCATATATTTCAGGATCTAGTCAGTGGTCTGAGGGTATAAAACCTTGTAGCCTAGACCAAGTGGTAGATTGGATCAATATTGTAGAAAGAATGGAGCATGGTCATGTGCCTACATTTGGTACTCAGGAGGGTAATAGTTGTCATGTTGCAAATGGTCAAGGGCTAAGGTTGTCAAATCAAGAAGAAGCATCAGAACAAGAACAAGCAATTATTGAATTTTGTCATCTGACTGATGATCTAGAAACAAATGTAGACGATAATGATGAAGATGAAGACATAGAATATGAGCAAACACAAGAAGTGCAAGATGAAATTTCCCAAGTGGATTCAATTAGTAGTCGCCAATCTTCTATTAATCAAGGGAATTTATTCGATTCCAATGCCATGATACACATGAGAAGTCAAACTAATGAAATTGAACTTGAGGGATCTACCATTGAATGTGATTCCTCATATGAAGTGGAGATGGGATTGCTTGTTTCTAGTAGGGGATATGTTAATAGCCTTGCAAATGTGAATTTCCTAGGCATTAAGCAATTCTCATCATGTGAAGAATGTTTTGATTGTGGATCAATTGTTGCAGATATAAATGGTGAGTATAATTGTGAAATTGATTCTCTATGTTCTTCAAATGACTGTACTGATTTTGAGTACACTAGTTCCTTGAATTGCTTGTATCCTAATTTTAAAGATGATGAGATACATCCAATTAATGCATGGAAAAATATTTTATTTCCTGAATATATTTGGGAGGATGAAGTTACAAATGATAGTCCTTATTGGGGTGGTATTAATCCTCTTTTTGAGGATATTACTAATAAGGATCAGGTAAATTTTGTGAATGGTGGTCCAAATGATGTTGAGGTGGGTGGTCCTATCCATAAAAATGCTACTAATGTGCCTAGTGCTAAATTGTATGAGACGTGTGGAGGCATAGATATCAACAAAGAAGCCCTTGAGTATGATGTTAGTGTTGGACATCATGAGGGAATTCATAAAGGTGAATACGCTTGCCTCAATTCCTCTGTGGAGAAGGATTAGATATTTGAAGGAATAGTCAGAAAGTCAGACATTCAGGATCTACATGATGGTTGCACAGATACTCTCATAACATTTCCTTATGTTGAGAATATGGAATTACATTGTGACTCTATTGAGTATGATGATGTTTCAATAGCTTCTTATTTAGGTGCAAAGCAATCAAGAGACATTGGTAATTGTGAGGATTATGTGGAACAATATGAGGCTACATTGGATTTTTTTGCAGATACTCTATATTTAATGGATTTAATTATGGAATTCTCTCACTTCAGGTGGTTAACAGTTATGGAAGGAAAGTTGATAATAAACCTAGTTATGCTTTCTTTCTTGAATGCAGTGAGGAATGACTTAGTCAAAGCCAAAGTACTTATGAGGCCTTCAAATTTGATGAAAAAATTCTTGATGATCATGTATTGCATAGTGATATGGAATATGAAAGTTTCACCTTCTTGATTTAGTTTGAGGAACCTTTAATAGAAAGGAACAAAGGCACACGGGCTAAATTTTTTGACAGAGGAACATTTGTCCCTGAAGTTCTAGAGTCTAAAGGCTCCACTTTGTAAAATTATTTTTTGTACACTTTGTAAGTATTGTAAATATGTGGTCTGGTGTATTTTTTTTCCTATTGGGTATGCTTTCCTTAGTCTAGGTAATTCCTTTTGTTTTTGGTCATGTGCCTTGTTTTGCTTCAACTGGAGATTATTTTCTCACCATACCCACTAGGGGTATGCATCCCCGAACATGAGCCACTAATGGAGCTTGTGAAATTTTGAAGAATTTATGCTCAATTCTCATAATCTTGGATTCCATTCTAAACCCTTTTCGCCAAGTGGGTAGGGTTTTTAATCAGAAAATGTGCCAACATTATGTTTTCACATTGACTTGTTCAATTGGTCATCAATTTCTTAAGTGATTTTATGAGCCACTCGTCATGTTTGTTCACTAGCCCCATTTTTCTGAGCAACTGGTCATCTTTTCCCACCGTGTCAGAGGCTTTATTAAAGACGGATTGTGAAAAATTTTAATTCTAGTGACTTGAGGATTAATTTATTAACCCCGCGGTCATGTCACCATTGGGTGAGCCAAGTCTTGTCCATTTAATGCTAACATCGTGTGTTGTGTAGCTCACAAGATTTAGTGATCAAGGATGAAATCTGAGTTGTTCCCCACTAGCTCACCAAAGCAAAGTGCATGCCAAATAAAAGCAAAAAGGTTAGTGAGAAGCTAACGCATGTCCCAAGTATAGCACGGGACCCACTTCCCACTACCAATCTCGTGCCCTGGCACCTTCAACGAGCAGTTGAGATCAATTCGGTAGAACAATCTTCACCATTCCCTATTGGTTCACTAAATGAAAATAAATGGAGATTAAACATAGCGAGGTCATCAAGATCTTGAAACTTGTCTCTTACTCACTCGAACCATGAAGCCCACAAGTAGTGACAGTGTCATCCGACATGGAAAAAATTGATTGGATGAAAACACATCAGCAAGGAACCATTGGAAATCAATGAAGGTCAAACACGAGCTAGTCATTCGATCATCCATCAAGATAGAAGATCAATGGATCTTATTCAAAAATGGCAAGTCACACCTAATGGTCAATGCTACTTTACATGAAAAGCTTGTATTAATGGCTTACACTCTACAGAGCAATTGAGTTGATCTCAACTCGTGTCAAGAGGAAAGTGCAAAGAATCATGAAGAATAATTAATAGATTTCCATTCAAATGGGAATTAAACAACATCTGTACATCTACCAATGGGATACTAGAATTACACATGTGTGATAAACAATGAATATGAAATCTATTGTTTTACCCGATAAATACAATTGAGGTGATTGTTATTTGCACCATTATCATGAAGAAGTTAAACACCTTTTGGCGTGTGAAATTATCAGGAGAGAAAGATTAGAAATCCAACAAGAAGTTCAGTTCTTCTAAGTTCACAGAGCTTTGGTCTTGGTGCACATGAAGCCATTCTTACTATGGAAACAACTACTACTTTTGAATCCAAGTTGGCATCGAGAAGATGCAGTCACCGACTGCAATTTGAGGGTGGGGCTGCTAAGGTAGAGGGCGACAAAGGAAAATTCCTAGTGCAATCTTTCGTGGGGTCCAGGAAAAAATTAAGGTATGGGTGTGGCTCTTATGGATTCCAACACTCTCCCATTAACCTTACAAGCACCTCCTCCGGTAGCTATGATTTAGAAGCTGATTCAGCCTATGCTTGGTACCTGGCCATGCTGAATGAGGGCTTGCCCTCAAATTATGAGGTGATTTTCATGTTGCCAATGGCCACAAAAACCCCAAGTGGGCATCCTAGGAGAATAACTGAAAAGGAAAAGAAGGAAGGAGAAACTGAGATTTCTTCTCTTCCTATTGCAATGACAAGGAGTGGTCAGGTTTACCGTGGTCATAACTTGGGACATGGTGATGTGATGGGTAAATGAATTGGTTATCTTCTTTTTGCTTATGTTTTGTGAATTTTTCTATGGTGATTCTTTGATTTTCCTTCATGCAATTTTTTTGATGATTTGACATTGGAAGTTTTGGCAGCACTTTGCATTTTCTTCCCTAGTGGCGGTTATAGTTTAAGCTTTCTCTTATTAGGCTTGTTTCTATAATTTCAACATGTGGGTTTTGAAATTCATACCAAATTCTGCTAAAATTTAGTTGAAATTATAATTTTGTATTGTAATTGCATTTGAATCTGAAGCTTGTCACTTCTTGTTAGTATAAAGGGAATTTGAAGATTCGAATGCAGGGGGTATCAGAAAGGGGGATCAAAAAAGAGAGGAGAAGAAAAGAATAGATAATAAGAGGTATTAGGATAGGTCTAGGCCATTCATAGTGCAGTTATAGTGAAAGGAATAGAGAAGCATGCCTTTGTTGAGTCATTTTGGATGAATATATATATATATATATATATATATATATAATCTTGAATTGTTGTACAAACTTGATCCATGAACATAAATGAAAAATTACCTATGATGCATTTTCTCTCTTTATGCGGGTTTTGAGTAAATCTTGGATGGAGTTTTCAATAACACTTTCATTCTTATTTTGAGTTTCAATTCAAATGTATATCTTTGTTTTGTGCCTTGATTCAAGTAATAAATTAAATGCTTAAATAGGAGATATGGATTTACAATTATCTGCTTAGGATGTGATAAGAAGTTGTGCATCATAGGTCTTGAGTCTCATAATACAAAGTTGTGCAAATATTCTTTCCATAAGAATTTGAGATCATTTTTGTATTACTAGTAATATGCATATGACTCCTTAGCCCAATTACATAAGGAACTAGTATATTTCCTTATGATTTTCCTAATGGGCTAATCAAATTATTTTATGGTGGCCAACCTAGAGGTAGAATTTAAATTCATTTTACAATTTTCAAAATATTTATACAAATCTTATATTCATTTGTCATACGTGAGGGAATTTACTAAAATGGTAGCAAGTAACTTAGAAATAGCCAATTTCATAGTATGCTTTGCATATTTACCTTTCAATTGAAATGATCTATGAAAGAGATGTGTTTAACCAAATGCATTTTAAGTAAACACCAATAGGAATACCCGCCTTGGGCCCACAAAGCCTAAAGTGCAAAAGATCTTAGTCTGTGACTAGATCTTGTCAGTTGGCCAGTCATTTTCAAGAGTTTTGAATATAGGAAATGGAAATTCCTTAGAATTTCCCTTAAGAGCACTGGAAAAAACACCAATAGATAGGTAATGGGACATGTTCTCTTGTTAAATTACTTAACCAAAAGGAATTCTCACCAAGGATTTTGGAAATTTGATATGGACCCAACCAAAGTTGGTCAAACTTTTGGTGATAACCTTTCCTTTCCCTAGCTTTGTCCCACAGTAGCACAAGGTCTAATATTCTAAAGGCTTTAATTTTAGCTATTTTGTCAAACCAGCATTTGATAATAGCCTGATGTTTGGAAAATTGTTGGAGAGCAGCATCTCTCTATTCTTCTAGACTGAGTAAACTAGTCAGTTGGACCTCTATCCTATCATCATTAGAGTAAAACTCTTGCATGAACTGAAGAATAGGTATCTAAAGATGAATAAGGAAGACTAGGTCTTGGAAATAGACTAACTTAAATGATAAGTTCCCTAAGGTGGCTTTGATTCTAGTTCTATCTTCCCATAAGGAAAATCTTAGCTATGTGTGCCAATCCCTAGGATTACTCTCTAGTAACTTCTTAATTACCTCCAATAGATTTTTATTAGTAGATTATGCTATGTCATTACCTTGTGGATAGTAATTAGAAGAGTACTTCAACACAATTTTATACTCATATTCCCACTGAATAAATTTTGCAAAAGAAAAGGTAGGCTCATTATCACATACCAGGGCGAATGGTACTCCAAACCTAGTAACGATGTATTCATTTAGGAACTTGATGATGACCTCAGTGGTGTTGTTATTGCAAGGCTAAGCTTCAGTCTAGTGGGTAAAATAGTCTGTTTCCATAAAAATAAACTTGTGACCTATAGATGAATTCAGATTAATCACCTCGACAAAATATAATTCCCATTGGGAAAATGGTCTTACCTCATATACTGGTTGTAGGGGCATTGTCGGATTGTGTTCCCTGGATGTGGAAGTCTGACATGTATGGCATGTCCTAACATGTTGGTGATAATTGTGGAACACATGGGGCCAATAATAGCCCGATCTCAAATTTTGGTGTGACATGGAATCAACAGAACCATGTATGCCATGAAATTCAACAATGTATGTTTTGCTTGTTGTTGATCAAGGTAGTGTAGATAGACACCTTCAAAATTTCTTCTGTATAAAACTCCTTCTTTGAGCATATAATGAGACTATTTAGTCTCAATTCTCTCCCCTGAGTGGTATTCATTCCATCTAGAAACTTGTTATTCAGCAACAAAAAGATCATATCTATATACCAAGGATCACCTGTGAATGATTGTATAGTGTACCTTTGGCAAGTAATCTTGGTATCAACATCTACCATAGCTTTAGATAAGCCTTGTCCTTGGACCAGCTTCATCGGGTGGATTTCAAGTTCAAATTCTTGTACAATTTCCATCCACTTCCCCTGTCTTTCTCCTAGCTCACTCTGCATCAGAAGAGACTTCACTGCAGGTTCAAGAACTATGGCAGTGATTTGATAGTGGAGGATATAAAGCCTAAAAATTTTAACTACTCGTACTAGTGCGAAGGCCTATTTTTCCAAGGATGGATATCTAATTTCAACATTCTTAAATGGAGAAGTGGTAAAAGAAATCAAACTTTCATCCCCTTCACATTTCCACTATGTTAAGACAACACATGAATGATCATATATGAAAGAATAAATATAAAAAGGCTTTAGATAATTGGGACTAGTTAGAACTGGTGCCTCTAAAATAGACTATTTGATTTGTGAGAAGGAAAAATTATCCTCGTTACTCCATTCAATCTTAGAATCCTTCTTCACCATTTCATTAAGGGGTTTGACGATCTCCACAAACCCAATTATGAATTTCCTTACAAAATTTATCTTTCCAAAGAAAGGCCTTATCTCCTTTTTGCTGCTAGGCATGGTCAATTTCATAATGGATTCCACTTTTTCTAGGTTGATTGAAATCTCCCTTTCTGATATTATGTGGCCTAGTAATTTCCCTTCTAAAGCTTTGAACACACACTTCTTCAAATTAAGTGATATGCCATAACTTTGCATTTTCCAAGGACTTTTGACAAATCTACAACATGGTCTTCTCTATTCTTGGAAAATATAGTTAGATCATCCATATATGATAATACACTTACCTATCAAATCCTTAAATGTCACATCCATTACGTGTTGAAATGTGGCTCCAACATTAATAAGACTTAATGAAATCCTCCAGTAGGAAAATGTCCCCACTTGGTAGTGAAGGCGGTCTTCATCCTGTCCTTGTGGTTAACCAACACCTGATTGTACCCTAAATATCCATCAAGAATGACATCATTTGTGAGCCATTAACTATCTGCAACACCTCATCAAGAGAAGGAAGAGGGTAATTATCCTTCTTTGAAGCTTTGTGTAGGTTTCAAAAGTTGACACATAATCTAATTTCCCCACTCTTTTTATGAATGGGGACCAGATTAGCAACCTAGGTGGAATACCTTACTAGAAAAATTATTCCTACTGACATTAAATTCTATACCTCCTTTAGGATGAGGGCTCAATTAGGAAATTCACTAGTCATTTCCTTTGATGGAAAGACTTCATTTCAAGTTTCAAGGGGATAGTATGTGCTATTACTGAAGTGTCGAAGGTTTTCAAATCTTCGTACCCCCAAGCAATCATTGCGATATCTGCTTTCAGTACTTTCAGGATCTTATCTTGAATGTGTTTTAGGCAATATTTTCCAATAAATACATTTTTCTCTGGGCCTAAATCTACCAAGTTGACTGACTCATATTTCCCTCCATCACTATTTTTAGGTAACCTTTCACAAGCTCGAGGATCAGAATTGAAGATTCTTTCCAGTGCTAGCATTCACTTGGGAATGTTGTTGGTTTTCAAGTTAATTATTCCCTCTGTGTCACAATTTTCAAGATCGCAATCGCCTTGATCTCTATCTGATTCATTGATAATTTTCCCCTCAAATACATCTAAACTTTCCAAGAAGGCAAGTATATGTTGATCGTCATCAAATACCTCAAAATTTTGAACATTATCTGGGATGGCTCAGATTGAGCCTAACTCCATTGAGAATATTTTTAACTTAGAATCTTGCATGGGTTCCAAGGTACTAGCAGCAATGGCAAGTGCATCTACAATCTGGTTATCTTCTCTAGGAATTAATTTTTTTCCAAAAGCATCAAATCTTCTATCAAATTCCATATCTTATTATTTTATGAAGCCAACCTCTTGTTAAGGCATGTGTATTAGCTATGAACCTACTTGACAATCACCTTAGAATCTCCCATGATTGTTAGATTCGTAACCTTCTTCTGATGCACAAACATTAGTCCCCTAGAAATCACTTCGTATTTCACAACATTATTAGTACAACTGAACTGCAACCTGTAAGAAGAAAAGTATGTTTTACCTTTTGGGTTTTTCAGTTCAACTCCATCTCCACTCCTTGTTTTAGACTTGGACCATCAAATTTTTGGATCCACAGTTGATCCTAGGATGGGATTTCTTTCTTAGGGTGAGCTATAGATGATTGCTTGCAAGAAATAGGTGGAAGCTCAAACTAATTCAAGACGTCTAGATCTGGGGGCTGCTATGAATGACAATCATTAGAAATTTCACTCATTTAAAATATGTACAGAAACTACTTCTTGCACCTCATCTCAATTAATTTTATAGTTAGTTATCTTTTTGAGCAACACCTTGGGAATTGGAAGGTTAGTAGGGGGGTGTGTTAAATAGTTTATGAGATTCCTCAACCTCATCTTGTAAATAAAAAAATAGGACCTGAGTCTATCTGATTTGGGGAAAGACATCTTCCCGGGTAGCTTGGTCTATGTCAAAATAGTCATGTCTCTAGCCTCAAATGGAAACTAATTCAGGGGTGTTTCAGGGTGATGTTTGCAAGCCTCCCTTGACTGCCAAACATCATTCAAAATGTCTATACAAGGTTGACACTTCAGTTCAGAATGGCTTAGATAATGGATTCTACACTAGTTCAAGAGTAGAAAACTCAATAAATCAACCTCCTCTCCCAAAACTAGTCTATCTTGTTGCAATTTTTGATTAAAACTTGTGGGTTGATAGTGGTCATAGGTTCATAGTGCTCTAAAGGTTTTAGGCTATCAAGATTAAACATTGAAAAGGTCATGATTTCTTCCCTCCTATACACTCCCATCTCAGTTTCAAAGTAGGCTACTTTGTTAGGATAGTCATACTCTATAATCACATGTTTCAGATGTGGCTTTCCTTCGATCCTAATATGAGTTGCTACCCATTTACATGGAAGCCACATGTGTGAGAAATCCAAGGATAGAAAACCTCCAATTTTTTTCATCAAGTCTGAGCTTAAGGGCATGCCATATGTATTAGGGATATCAGCTACCTGAATATCCATATAGTTCTAGATCTGTGGGTCTAATCCAATATTTACATGTACATTTTTTAGTTCTCCTATTACATTCACCTAAATTTTGTCTAATTGTATTACTTTCTTATCAGTTTGAATTGGACTTAAACCCAACTTTTTTCAAATAGATAAAGGCATACAGTTACATGAGGCTCTAGAATCCAAGAGACAATTATGTAGATTCTTTCTGAAGATTCTTAGGCTTAAAATAATGGGGGGTCCATGTCTTACTCTTGTATAGGAAAGCATTCATATTAGTAGTCGAAGTCACGTTATTCTTTCCTTTCGACTGATCTACTTCTTCCAAAGTTGTCAACACAATGTCATGTTGGGGGGCACCACTTTAGGATGTCAAAGAATGAAAAAGAGGTCTTTTGTTTCTGCATTTCTGAAATGAAATTGAATTCCATGTCATTATTCATCTGATATTTAGGAACAAAAGTTGAGATGCGTTTGTTTTGAAATTCAGGTGGGCCTTTTGGTGGAAGTGGATTATTTTCAACATTCTAGTTAGGAGGAACCATGGTGTTAGGAAGGGTAGATATGATGAATGGACCCTTATTTTGATTTCTCAGAAAATGACCTCCTTTGGTTTCGAAGGCCTGAGTGTCATAGATATCCTCTTCTAGTTTGTTTGCATATTTCCTAGGGAAAGGAGATCCCTCTTCATAGACCTCATAAGTCATGGTTGTATCCATGGATCCACCACTTTTATTGGGAGCACCCTGTAGTGGGGTGTCAGCTTGTGCAATCTTAACCACTTTTTCCATCTCTAGGTAGTTAACTTCAAAATGTGTTGCAGTGTCATGCAACCTACACCAATTAGTCATGAAATTTAGGTATACAATGTTTCTAGTCTGTGGTTTATCCTCACTGGCTTAATAATTGTGGGGAACTCCCCCATTGTTTGGTCCAGTGTTCCACTACCTATTATTATTAGGCCTTTGGTTGTATCCCCTATTTTGGTTCTAATAGTTTTAGTTGGGAAAGTTCTGACTTTGAAAATTTCTTTGATTTTTATTAGCATTCTGGTTGGAATAATTACCTTGGTTGGAATACTCTCCTTGATTCTAGTAATTCTAGTTTTGATTCTAGTTTTGAGGGGGGTTACACTTGAGTTGTGTCATCTCATTGGTCACTTGGGATAATGTTTTCTTTAGATTTTCTAATGAGTTGTTGTCAAATGAGTTGTACACTCACTTTCTATAGTATTTACAATAGATGAATGTGTCATGGGGTTGGACCCCCCAGCATGATTATGAGAATTTTGAGTTTGTTGGGGAGAATCTAGATTCCATCTATTAAAGAATGGTAGTGGGGTGGAGTTTGTGACTTAGCTGAAGGTCCATATGTAGAGTGGGACATCCATGGGACTGTATTGAATAGAGGGGTTGGATTAGGCATCTGATATCCTAAGGAAGGAAAAACCACACCTAAACTCCCTGCTTGTGAACTTATCTACTATTGTAATTTAATGGTCAGGTGATACACTTTAATTAGGGAATCAGTATCTAGTGCAAGGTAGGTTCTTTGCATAAATAAGTCAATCAGTGGGTCTATGGCCTTTAAGTATGCTTGGATGGTGATATTCTCAGCCACCAAGTATAGGTCTTGTAAGTGCCTAGACATCCTCTAGAATTGTGTATTAAATAGAGGCAACAATTTGTGTGGTTCCTTCCTGATTGTAGCAAATTGGTAGTATAAGATGGCGACGTTGACATAGACCTAGAATTGGTTAATAAAAGTGTTTTCCAAATATGTCCAACTCGGGATGGATCTGGTAGGCAGGTTCATATACCAATTGTAGGTCATATCTCCCAATGAATAGGGGAATAGTCTACATGCAATGTCATGGTGAGAAATTTGAGCCAGAGTAGATGCATCATTGAATGCCTATATGTGCTCTTCAGAACTTTGTGACTCTCCATGAGCATACCTGGGGTAAAATTTCTCTGGATTCTTAGACATTTCATGTATGGCACCAAGAATAGTTCCTAGTAGTGAAGGATTATTCGCAAATAATTCCATGGGTGGTGGTGGATTTAGTTGTACTAGTTGTGGGATTAATGGAAATCCGAGTGGAGTGAGTGGTGGTGTTAACGGTGGCGGCATCAAAACCCTACGGGTGTTGGGTCTAATACGGGTTTGGAGATAGACTAATGGTTCTGGATTTGTAGCAAATCTGAGAACTCTTTCAAACCTATTTGGTGAAAAGGACCCAATTCACTCCAATTTGTTCTTCTAGGCCCTCCTTCTAGCACCAATTTTTGTTGATGATCAAAGTAACACCACAATGTTAAAACATAATATTTTTACTCTATTTCTCCTAAAAAAAACAAATGATCTAAAACCACCTATCTTCCAAGGTCTTTGTAGTTGGTTCTCAACTATGTTGTCATCATTCAGTGGCCTATGCAACTATAATGTTCAAGGGGCCTACTAGTAAAGAGTACAAACTAAATAGTACAAACTAATATAACGTTTGGGGGTGTAAATAAATAGAAAAAGATAGAACAGGGCTTAGGACAACAACACATGAACACAAATTTCCTTTAATTCAGACATGTAAACTTTGTAATGATCATTTTCTTAAACAACTAAAACCATATAATAACACAATATATAGAATAATCCATACGTTACATCCATTCACATTACAAATTTAAAGCATACAACCATTCATCATCAAATTTTTTTAAACCTTCTTTTCAAATAACAAAATATCACAAGCTCATTACCAAAATTAACATATCAACAAATATAGAGAAACATCATCCATAGATAATTCAATGAAATGGTTTCAGATTCATAATCTTCTATTGATTTCCATCAAATAAGAATCATTTATGCACACCAAAGCTCACTAGCATATGAATGACCATTGTTCATTAACATTATCGTTAAACTGACAAACTTCTGAAAAAAAACTAATTGCATTAAAGCTATAAAAAGTGTTTTTTGAGTATCTCTGCATAAAAAGCTATAAAAATAGTAAACTACATCTAATCTCTCTTTCAGGTGGCTAATCTTACTTCAATTATCTGACCTTTACAATAAGGAGAGAATTTTTTAATATATACAAATTTAGCATCAATTCCTCCTATCAAAAATTAAGATCCATAATCTGGGCCCCTCCATAATTATAGGGATGCCCAGCTAACTCCAAGTGTTTGTCTCTACTGAAATTGTTGGAGCTAAAAAGGTTTGCCACCTACTTCTTCAATCAAAATCAGAACTAAAAGTCTCAACTTAGTTCTTTGTTGATCGCCACATGTTATCTCATGACCTACCAATCCTAACTCACAGTCATCTGCTTGCTCAAAAACTTCCTTGAAAGTACTGTTGTCAAAAAAAAAATTGAAACAATTTCTTTATTTGTCAACCTCATGAGAGGCCCCATGATACTCATCATGGTTGGAGAAAACTTGTTTTAGCATATCATCATCAGGCCCATTGACCTAGTCAACTTTAAATTTTGAATCCTCAAATTTCTTCCCCATGGTAGCAACAATTTCTCTCAACTGAGCAATGTCTGTGACTACCCACCACATGTCATATTTTATATCTAGAAGCCTATCCATGAGTGTTAGATCAGCAATATCTCCTTCCTTCATTATTCTATCAATTCTTTCCTCCCAAACATTATTTATCTCCCTTAATGATTCAAGTCTATGATTTGGAGGTAAAGCTTTATCAATAAGCTTTGAAATAATATCTTAAAAAATGCCTACTTGTTCCCATATATCATGAATAGCCTTAAGCATTTCTATCCTTTATTCAAGAAGGTTTTTTGTTTTGAAAATAGATAAATTAATAGTCTTTGAAATAAAATCAAGGCCTACATCCCCCAAAATTTGTGACGACCAATTCTTCGTCATAAATTTTGTCAAGCACCCTCAGTTTACCCAAATACTGTCTGAGCTTATCTTCTTCTTCCCACCATTCTCTTGTGGATTATTTTATGGTTTTAACCAACTTAAGGCCCCTAACATAAAGTTTAAACCCTTCATCTAAATTCTCTTCCATGTCATTTTAAAAGCATTAAACCAGTTATCAAACCATGTGGCCTTCTTTTTCATTTCGTTTAGACCATCCACCTCTTTTTTTCTTATCAAAATAGGGACCTCTAATGGTGTAGGCTACTCAGGAGTAGATGAAATTAACTCCTTCAAAAAATACTTCATTTTTCCTACTTCTTCCTTAAGCTCATCCTAGGCCTACTTATCCTTAAGTAGTCTTGAATTCGTGGTGGTGGAAACAATATCTATCAGATTTATTTGTTGATTTCTGGTATGTTTCCCTAGATTCACAATATTTATCTGATAATCTTCAGGTTGCAATTCTCTATCATCTTTATCAACAAGAGGGGTAGCAATTTTTGCTACCAAATCTCCTTCATGGGTCAACTTGGTTCAATGTACAACACGAGGCTTTTCCTTGACTTTACCTTATCTATTTCTGCTCTCATCTCATCCCAAGTTACTAGTTGGGCTTGTACTTGCTACCTCTTTTCTAAATTCAATTCTAGCCAAGTGGGTGTAGCTAGTTGAGTGGTTACTTATTGAACATTAGGAGGTGTCGAGGAGGGAGGTGTAGAAGAAATTGTCCCAACAGTTCGCTAAGAAGCAATCTTTGTAGATCTGCCTATTCCTTTTGTAACCATATCTACTCCATTCTCTCATTTTGAGCTCTTATTTCTTCTATCTTTTTCATTTCTTCTTGTTTCTTCATAGCCTCCTCTTCATTTTTTAGCCACTGCTACTCTAATTATTTATCCCAGAGCTCTTCCTCTGCAACCTTTTCTTATGCAACTTTCAATTCCCATTCGAGGGCTTCTTCTTCTACTTTCTTCTATGCCTCAGCTGCTTCCTTTTCATTGGCTAACTTTTTTATTTTTTCTTTTCTACTCTTCCTCTTCTTGAGCAGCTTATTCATCAACTAACCTCTGGGAACTTTTCATCAATTCTTCCTACTCTTTTTCAGTCAACACATCATTTAGCTCAACTTTTTCACTATGCAAACTACCAATTTCAAACCCAGTTTCTTCTTCTCTTGGTTCCTCTTCAATATTCTTCCCATTCAAGTCCTTTTTCTTCCTAAGATGGAGTTCTTTCAAAATCTAAACAATTATCTGCTATATCAATTATAGGAGGTCTTTATTTTTCAACATTTGCAGTTCTCGAAGTTTATGGAATGGTGGGAGTGGTTTATTCAGTTCGTGGAGAAACATGTCCTTCAGGAATTTCTTCACCAAGATGAACAACAGTTAAGGGTGTGGTAGCAAAACTTGAAGTAACCCCAGTAGTAGCCACCTCATAAGTAACCTTTTCCTTTTGCAAAGCATCACCAATCTGTTGTAATGTGATATATTCTTCTATTTGAGGAGGCTCTTTTGTGGCTACTTCCACCGTTGCAACACCTTTCTTCAACCTTTTATATTTTTTAGTTTCTGTGGAGGAAGTAGGTTCACTGTTAGAACCTCTTTTCTTTGACACCTCGATTCTTGGTTGTTTAAATGGAGTTCAATCCATTTCAAGCTCGTATTCACCACTCCCCATGACACTTTCTTGATCTTAGTTTCTTCTTTTTCTTCCCAAATGATGGGCTCCAAACTCTTCCTGGTCACAATGTCCATTTCATACCTAGGATAAAGTGTGATCCCATCATCAATAGTTCCTTAAGGAATATTTTTTTTAACATCAAAATCCCTCATCTGGGGAATTTTCAATCTCTCATAGCCTCTTTTTCTTACTTCAAACTAATCTTGAAGGTTGGCCCAAAAATCCTCAAGAAGTGGATGACGTTGAGGAAAATAAGAAAGGTATAGCACATAAATTTTTCTATTAGGATCAAAAAATTTCCTATAAGTGTGCTGCTGCAAATTTAGAGCCTAAAATTCCTCTGTTGCTGACTTAGCCATTACTGAAGAAGAACAAGAATAGAATCCCAATTTCAAGGGAAAAGAATGAGTAATGGTCTTATATTGTGAGGAGAATACAACTTTTACCTTTGCATCTTGTCGAGAAAACTCCATTAGAATCCACCTATCACCACAACATCTTGGAAGCTTAAAAGGGTGACAATCAAAACTAAATAATCTAAAATAAGTAGTCCTAGGATATTGAAAAAATAAATATCCCCATTCCCGGATGAACTCCATAGCTTCCTATGACAATCTAAAACCAATGTCACTCGTGAGCTGATTTATAACACCATAAAGAAAAGCATGCTTGACTCTTTTAAAGGGATTCTCTAACTCCTTAAGCTCAAGTTGGTCATAATGTTCCCAAACCTTCTTTTGATCTAGGCCATCATCCATTGACCCTTTAGTGTTCAACCCAGGAAATCGTCCAATCCTTGTTGCTTAATACATGACATAAGAAGACATATAAAATTTCTTAGTTTGTGTTACTTTGAGGATTCAGCCATGAATGTTATCTGATATGATCTACCCCCAATCTAAGTATTACTTTCCATCTAGAATCAATTGGATGAAAAGAAACATCTAGTGTTCAAAGACACAAGAATTTGGTTTGCTAAACACTTTGGCCAGTAATTTGATAATATCCCTTATATCTTCAAAAAATTCTGACCTCTTGGGATTAGGTGGCACTTTCTTTACTGACTTCTTTTATTTCTTCAGCCACTGTTTGTTGATAAGTTTTTTTTTCCTTCTACATCCTTTTCCCATACTTCAAGTGCTTTTCCTTAGTCATAATTTTAAGATTGGGGTAAGGAGGAGGGTCAAAAATATGTATGATCATTACCTGGGTTCAAACAATGTTTACATTACCCTAAGCATCAATACATTTTCTCTGAGTAGGATTGTACATTTGTGTAGCAATCAGAATAAACCCATGACACTGTATAACAATAGGAAAACTAGCTACATGAGCTATCCTTGACTTTGAAATTCTCCTTGCTCTTGAGGCAACATCCTCTGAAAAGGTATTTGTACGAAATTTGTCCATATCCATATGTCCTACCAATGTGTCAGTAATGTTCATGACTTCGAAGTCAAACTTAGATGAAACTGGACTCCCCTGGAACTTATACTTCATCGTGACAAGAACTTTTTCAGGTTTTAATCTCTTAGCTCTTGCTCTCTTTGATGTTCCTTCATATTTTCCCTCAACAGGCACTTCCTTAGTAGGTATTTCCCCTTCGAAGTCAGACATATGTTCTGTTATTAGGAGAAAAGGAAAGATATATGAGTAGTTAAAAAAAAAGCATTCATATGACATCAACATCAAGCTAAAATTCAATTCAACAAGTAATTTCATCATCTTCGGGTTTCAGGTTCAGAACATAACCATGAACTTAACCATTTTAAGCATAAACTAAAATTTGTCAAAAGTCAGGATCGGGTTATGACTAGGTACCATACCTATGTTAACAAAGAAGTTCAATGCAATTCCATAGTCCAACCCTACAGTGTTTGGGAGTTAGGATTGGGTCTTGGCCAAGTATCATACTTATGATGGTAAATGAGTTGAGTATCAATCCATGGTTTGATCCCACAATGTGGTCAGGAGTCGGGATCAGGTCACGACATGGCAGTGCTAGTTAGCAAACAAAATCGATGAAGGGGAATATTAAAGAGTTTTAATTCCAATGTTGAATTAGAAGTCAGGATTAGGTTTTCATTTGAAACTAGACCCATTCATAATGGAAAAGTGTTAGTAGCTTCCCAAGTTCTGATCCCAATAGGATATCGAAGTTAGGATTGCGGTGTTACTAGGCCATTGCATTTAACAATGTGCTAATGATTCAGTGTCGAACCAACTTCTGATCCTGATGGTAATGCATAGATCAAAAGCGAGACTTAGAATAACACTTAGTCAAAAGTTTATATCAGACTCATGGTGTTAGTCTGATCCCTAATCCTGGTAGTAACATAAGGATCAGGCAAGTGGAGGAATCGAGACCAAGCAATGAAAAACCTAAGTGGATCTTCAATTCTTGATCCTAGATACATGCAAGAATTAAGGAATCACAGGGCAACAATAATGAAGGTGACAATAATTATGACAATATCTTAGAACTTTCCTTCGGTACTAGGTTATTGTTAGGATCAAGAACCCTTGATTTGAAATGTTCAAGGCATTAAATTTGGTAATTCAAACCACTCTAACTTGAACTTAGATCAAAACCATAGAAAGCTAGGGCATAGCGACATGGACAATCTCGTGAACCAAAAGCACCACAATAACAACACAAGAAAAAAAAAACAATTCAAAACAAACCCAAAAAGGATTTGAGAGCAAATGAAAATACACTAAAAAGTGCGATGGAAAAACACAAACATATGATACAAAGCAAACAAGAAAAGAAAAATGAAAAAAAAGAAAAAACATGTGACACAAGAGCAACCAAAATGGAAGCAAGAACAAAGATAAAGACAAGAACTAAGAGCAAGAACACCTACCTTCGAATGCAGCCAAAAATTTTGGTAGTACATCCAAAAATCATAGCAAATTCCTCAAACTCTAGCTTGGCATCACTCTTGTTCTCTTTGGAAAACTCTTCAAAGTAGAATGGACAAAAATCCAAGAGTGGTGGGATACAAACTTGTTTGTGTGTGTGAACGGTTATGAAATTAATTGTGGGTTGCTCGGGCCTCGAGATTCAAGTGGAGTCATATATATGAGGCTGTAGGAACGAAGGAAAGTGGGAGTCGAGATCAGGTTTTGAATCAAGACTGAGCTTTCAATAGGTGCAAAGTTCAGTCGACAGCCTACGAACTGAAACCTGAAAAACAGAAAAAACAATGCGGGAGTCAGAATTGGGTTAAGAGATGAACCCAAAACTTTGAAAATTTTAAATTGCAAGTCATTGTCTGAAGTTTGATCCTAAAAGACACAAAGGGAGTTGAATGTCAAGATTGGGCAGAAAACAAGAATAAGAACTTTGAAAAGTTCTCGATTTTGGTTTTGGTCTAAAACTCAAATTCGACATAAGAAAAATGCACAAGGAAAACAAGCAAAGGTTGGGATTGGATCAAAATCAGGAACTTACCCCCTGAAGGTTCCAAAGTAATGGTTCTAATCCAAAACCCAATTCCGAAACACAAAGAAAAAGATAATATAAAGCATGGGACCGGGACTGGGACATGCACAAAAACTTATACTTCACAAATTAATAAGTGTGAGTGTCAGTATGTGACCCAAACTCGAAAGAAAAAAGAAAAGACACAAGGAAAAAGATAGAGCCAAGACTCGGACATGAATATGACTTGAACCTTTGAAAATCAACAAGTGTATGTTCCTTCCTGAAACCAAAACCTAAAAAAATAAAAAAAAAGACTTAGGAGAAAAAGGATAACTCCTAAGACCCAAACAAGAACACCAAGGAAAAAACAAACAGAGGGGGGACCCATTTTGACCAAAAAAAATGGGGTGATTATGCAAGGCATAATAGAGGTTATCTAATCTCTCTAGGGTACAAGACTTGGAAAGCTATTGATAAAAAATATGTTGAATCAATAGTTGGACCTAGTTTTGCGGATGAGATTTCAGCCTCTGAAGAGAATGAAAAGGAAATGTATGCAATAATTAGTGGTTTTTCTAAGACTGAGTTAACAAAATTTATTTCATTGGGCACTACTTATGAAGTTTGGGAAAAGTTGAAAGAAATCTATGAAGGAAATGACATATTAAAATTATCAAATAAGTTGATAGCTAAGCATAGATATGAAAACTTGAGGATGGAAGAAAGTGAGGATGTGGATAGATACTTTTAGAGAGTTGATAGTGTAGTGAATTAAGTAAAAAATTAAGGAGGGACTCTGATAGATGAAGATGTAATGGAGAAAATTCAGATGAGCTTATCAGAGAGTTACAGTGATAAGATCTCAGCTATTGAGGAAGTTTATGATCTAAAGAAATTCACAGGAGAGAAACTATGTGGCACTTTGACCACATTTGAAATGAGGAAATTTGGAAAAGAAAAAGAGAAATTAGAAATAACCTTCAAATCCACAAAGATAGAAGAAGATCTGAATGATGAAAGTTCAGAAGATTTTGAAGCAAAATTCACAAGGAAACTAAAGAGAGGTACCAACAAGTACAAAGGTATGTTACCTCTTAAATTTTTTAGATGTGGAAAGATTGTTCATATAACAACTAAGTGTCCAAAAAGAGGAACAAGGAAAAATTTTAAAAATATCAATAAGAAGGCCTATTATTTTAATGAGAATGTCAACATTTCAGATGATGAATCACATCATGAGGATTGTTTTTTTTAGTGGAAAAGGATGAACCTAGATTTGATATCTCTAACATTTGCGTTGAAGCTACATTATTTGTTAAAAGAAACAAAGATGAATGGATGATTGATAGTGGATGTTTGAATCACATGACTGATGATAAAATCAAGTTTGTAAAGCTTGATAAATATGATGGAGGTTCGGTTAGATTTGGAGATGATAAAACAACACAGATTGTTGGAATTGGTTCTATTACCTTTGATGGAAAACATAACACTAGAAATGTTTACTATGTGAAGGGTTTATATCATGATCTTCTAAGTGTTGGAAAAATGTACGAAAATGGCTACAATGTGGTGTTTTAGGATGATGGTTGTGAGATCCAAAAGATATCTAGAATTGTTATTGAAACTATAAAAATAACAAGTGGGAATATATATCAACTGGAAGGAGCTACAAAAAGATGCTTAGTTTCTCAGTCTAATGATAGTTTTCTTTGGTACCAGAGGATTTGTTACATCAATTTCAACAATTTGGTAAGGATAAGTTCAACAATAGAGTCAAATATTTTCCAAGATTGATCAAACCAAATAGGACTATCTACAAAGGATGTCAAGAAGGAAAGTAGACCAAAGAAACATTCTGAAGAAAATAAGAATCATCTACCGGTTTGTTGTACCTTCTACACATTGACCTATGTGGTTTTGCCAAAACAAGAAGCTTACAAAGTGAGATATTTCATGCTTTTAATAGATGATTATTCTGGACTCACTTGGGTTGTACTTTTAAGAGATAAATTATAAGCTCTATAAAAAATCAAGATTTTCAAGGTAAGGGTTGAGAATGAAGTTGGTAGGAGAATCAAGTGTTTAAGATATGACAAATGGGGAGAGTTTACTTTTGATCAATTCAACAAATACTATGAAAATAATGGCATTAAAAGATGATTATCTTCCCCTAGAGCACCTCAGCAAAATGGTGTAGTGGAAAGAATGAAACGAACAGTTCAAGAAGCAACTAGAACAATGATCATGAAAGCAAGATTTCCACAGATCTACTGGAGAGAAGGGATACACATAACAATATACACTCTTAATAGAGTATTTTTTCAGAGGAAATATGGAAAGACATCATATGAGCTATGGAATGGAAGAGCTCCCATAGTAAAGTACTTCAAAATCTTTGGAAGTAAATTCTACATCTGGAGAGATGAGGAAAATCTTGGAAAGTTCAATAGCAGAGCTGATGAAGGCATATTTATGGATTACTCTACAAGAAGCAAAGTGTGCCAGTGTTATAGCAAGAGACTGAGTAAGATTGTTGAAACTACAAATGTAAAAGTAGATGAAGATGTTCAAAGAATTTTTTACAAGCATATTGAATATGAATCAGATAACTCATATGACAAAGGAGAGAAGGATAAGAAAGAAGAAGAAGAAGAAGAGACAAAGGAGGCTCTAGAAACTACAACTAAGACTCCAAGGTATGTACAGAAAAACCACTAAGAAAATTAGATTATTGGAGATAAGAATAAGGGAATCATCACAAGAAGCAAAGAAAATCAAGAGCAAGTATTATTGTGTTTACTTTCAGAAACTAAGCCAAAAACTATAGAGGAAGCATGCAATGATTAGAATTAGGTGAAGTAAATGAAGGAAGAGCTTGATTAGATAGAGAAAATTTTGACTTGGGAACTTGTGCCCAGAACGACAGACAAAAATGTAATTGGAACAAAGTGGTTATTCTAGAACAAGCTAGATGAAAACTGAAAGGTAGTAAGAAACAACCCAAGATTGGTTTGCAAAGGTTATACTCGGATCAAAGGTATTGACTTTGTTGAGACCTATGCCCCTGTTGTCCAGATGGAAGCAATCTAGATGTTCTTAGCTTTTGTAGCTTTTAAGGATTTCAAATTCTAATGGATGTAAAATCTACATTCTTGAATGGAGAACTAAAGGAAGAATTTTACATTGAGCAACCAAAAGGATTCAAGTCTGGAAGTGACCTGGATGTTATTTGTAGGTTGAAGAAAGCTTTATATGGATTAAAGTAGAAACCTAGAGCCTATTATGGGAGATTAGACAAGTACCTTGTTGGTGTAATTAAATGTGTTGTACCTTGTCCTAGGTCATGATTACACCTTAGTTAAGTTTACTTAGGGACCACATAGGAGGTTGTTGGAGATTTTCCACTTTTGGTGGACTTGACATGTCATTACTTTATCACTTCCACCTTTTGTGGGTGATCCACTTTTTGTGGTGATTATCACATTATCTCTTTTCCACTTTAGGTGGAGTGATAACTTTTCATAGTTGTCTCATATCATAAGATTACAATACTTGTCATAATCTTATGCCCTTCTATGTTCTCACCTTGGCTATATAACCAAGGGGTCCTCTATGTAATTTTGTACCATTCCATCATATTTTCATTATTGGTAGAATATAGTTTATTCTTGTCATCTTGTTTCTATCTCTCTTATGCTTGTACTTTCTATTATGCCTCTAGATCTTGGGTGGCTACCTTCATAGCCAATTCTTACATGGTATCAGAGATTTTGAAGTGCCTTTAGTTAGTCTTTTGGAGAGATTCTAGGGAGGTTCCATTTTTGGCCTTGTATTGCAGGTGCATTTTGGGAGCTTGTTGCATCAAAATTTCCAAATTTGCATCATGTTGATTGTAGTTCTCCTCTTTCTAATGTTGTAATCACACTAAAATAAAGTGCCACAATCTTTCTATTTCAGTGTACTTTGTCATACTGTATGCTTCTTTGGATTAATCTATGTATCTAGTGTTAGTTCCTATATACTCAACGAATGCAGCGACTAGTTACCCATGCATTTCAGTGAGATGGACTACTCACCATATAGACACTCTTATTTTGGAAGTACTCTACCTATCTTCAGAAGTTCGGTTCTACATCCAGAGACTTGGTGCATGCTCTAGTGAGACTTGGATTGTACAATTTGTGCATGGCTCCAGTGAGACATAGATTGTACCAATATGCTATTTATGAGCATTCATGTTGTTTCTCACACAGTTGTCTTCTTGGTTCCGACCTTATTCCTGTTGCAGTGTGGATTCATTTATAGTTATTCATCAATAGGTTCTACAGTTACTATTGAGTTGACAGATTCAGCTCAATCACCAGTTATGTGGTATCTTTTGTAGTTGTACATGATTCTTTCTATCAGTGCTTGTCACAGTTTGGAATTTCTTTTGTAACAATATTTGGAGGACTCATCATAATCCTTGGTCTGCTCTACATCATTCTTGACATTTGAGCAGTGACTCTCCATTGAGTGGGGGATTACATGGACTTCTTCATTCTCTCTTATGGGGGGACTTTTTCCTCACTCGAGGCTTTACCCTTCCTAGAGCATGTTTCTTGTTTTGTTTCTCTCTTTTGGGGGGTAGTTTTTTCCCACTGGGTTTTTCTATCTTTACTCCACTTGTGAGAGATTGCATTGCATTTGTACATGGGTACCTAACATGGCCTAGTAGCCGGGACCCATCTTGCATTGTTTTCTTTCTCCCTAAGTTGCACTTAAGGGGGGGTGTTGGTGTAATTAAATGTGTTGTACCTTGTCCTAGGTCATGATTACACCTTAGTTAAGTTTACTTAGGGACCACATAGGAGGTTGTTGGAGATTTTCCACTTTTGGTGGACTGTCATTAATTTATCACTTCCACCTTTTGTGGACACATCATGTGATTATCTTTCCACCTTTTGTGGGTGATCCACCTTTTGTGGTGATTATCACATTATCTCTTTTCCACTTTAGGTGGAGTGATAAATTTTCATAGTTGTCTCATATCATAAGATTACGACACTTGTCATAATCTTATGACCTTCTATGTTCTCACCTTGGCTATATAATCAAGGGGTCCTCTATGTACTTTTGTACCATTCCATCATATTTGCATTATTGGCAGAATACAGTTTATTCTTGTCATCTTGTTTCTATCTCTCTTATGCTTGTGCTTTCTATTACGCCTCTAGATCTCGGGTGGATACCTTCATAGAAAATTCTTACATACTTGATTGGAAAATGATTTCAAAAGGGATCTGTTGATAGTAATTTGTGCTATAGAACTCACTCAAATTAGATGTTGATTGTTGTGGTTTACATTGATGACATAATTTTTGGAGGAAATGATGTGTGCAGAAAATTTGTAGATTAAATGCAAAAGGAATTTGAGATGTCTATGATAGGTGAGTTGAATGTCTTCCTTGGACTACAAGTAAACTAGAACAACAAAGGAATTTTAATATCTCAATCCAAGTATACTAAGGAATTGTTGAAGAAGTTTGGATTAGAGAACTCCAAACCGGTTTGTACACCTATTGTTACCAAATGTAAGTTGACAAAAGAAGATGAATCACCTAAAGTTGATGCAAGCATGTATAGGTCAATGATTGGAGGATTGTTATTTTTGACTGCAAATAGACTAGACATTATGTATGGAGTGTTTTTAGCAGCTAGATTTCAGCAAGAACCAAAGGAATCACATGTTGTTGTGGTAAAAAGGATCTTCATATATTTGAAGAGTACATAAGACATGGGGTTATGGTATCCAAAGGATTCAAATTTCACTTTGATAGCTTATACAAATGTTGATTGGTTCGGATGTGTTGATAATAGGTGGAGCACAAGTGGTGGAGCTTATTTCCTTGGCTCCTGGTTGGTTGCTTGGTCAAGTAAGAAACAAGATTTTGTATCTCTATCTATTGTTGAAGTTGAATACATTGTAACATCCTCATGTTGCACTCATATACTACAGATAAAAAATGTTGAAGGATTTTGGCATATCATTTGATGAACCGGTCTCAATTATGTGTGATAATACCAACACAATAAATATTTCCAAGAATCTAGTACAACACTCCAAAAAGAAGCATATATCCATAAGATATCATTTCCTAAGAGAAAAGGTGTTGGAAAATGAAGTAAAACTTGAATATGTAACTACAAAAGAGCAGATTACAAATATTTTCACAAAACTATTGAGCAAAGATACTTTTGAGTATCTTTAGCAGAAGTAAGGATTTTTCCCCCATCCTAGTCTACAATAACATGCACCAAGGTGTACATTGGTCCAGGGTATTATATGCTCATTTTTATCTAAATCAATGTTTGGTGGCTTCCTCATAGGGGGAGTGGAGTAAGTTTTTTAGGGGAAGTTTTTTCCTTTGTCTTTAATGTCAAATGGGGAGAAGAAAAGAAGATAAGATGGTCCTTGATGCTGACATTAAGTTGTTTGGTTTGTTATTGATGAATGTTTCCATCAATGAGAAAGGGGGAGATTGTTGGAATGTATTGATATGACATTGATTGCTTGTTGTCATTAATGGTTTTCATTGATGTCAACATGTCTTGGTTGATTGACTGAAGTTTTCTTGTTTTCATTAATGGTTGTCATTGATGTCAACATATCTTGGTTGATTGATCAAAGTTATTTTTTGGTACCTTGGAGATTTGAATTGGCCTATTTTCGAATGTCATAATGTAAAGATCTATTTTGGGTTGTATCTATACTGGGCCCATTCCTCTTGTAACACAATAAGATACATTCTTTTGGGTCTGGACCAATTTGGCAGTTGTTAATGTGCTCCAACACATGATTTGCATTGTAATGTGTATATCTTATTCTTTGGTTCCAGATATTATGTAGCATGTTGATTTGAGCAGAGAGGCTGTGTTTGGTCCATGTTGCATTCCTCTCCACCATAGGAATGTTTTTGTGGTGACCTATTTCAAATTATACTTGGCCGACAAGGAAGATCATGAAATTATGTTTGGTTGACTTGAGAGATTGTGGAAGCCTGAAATGATATAAGAGTTGATTTTGTTTGAGGAAAGAAAGTGTGATGAATGTGAATCCAAATATCTAGACATTTTGAAGTGTGTAAAAGTGTATGATTGGAGGCAGCAAATAGTGATATTATATCCGGTGTTTGTTGGTGATAGTTCTTTCAGTGGTGGATTTCATTTCATCATTATTTTGTTGGTAGTGAGTGATTTGTCTATAAGCAATGAGCCTTTCTCTTTTGGTAGTGAACCTTTTTGTATCTTTGGCTATAATAGTCAAGCAGTGAGCACAATAGATAGTGATCCACCCTACAGTGAGCAACTTGGCAGTGAGCCCTTGTAAAAATCACCTTAACTAGTGTCACCTTAACCTACACTTTATAATTGAGAATTATTATTCTTCGTCATTTTTCCCTTCTTGGGTTTCCATGTAAATTTTGGTGTTCATTATGCATGGTGTTGTTTTGTGCTTTCATGTTCATTAATATCTGATTGATTCAAGTTTTGATCTGGATTAATTAAAGTCAAGAAAATTGTTTTATAATAACTTATTCACCCCCCCTCTCAGTTGTCTGGACTATTCAACAAAGTTATCAATACCTTCTTTACCACTTCACCATCATCAAGAGTCCCACCAAGACCTCTGATGGAATTGATAACTTTGTACACTTTCTATATGTAGCTTGTAATATCTTCATCCTCTCACATCCACAAGATTTCAAACTTGATCTTTATATTTTGCATTTTAGCTTGCTTGACCTTTTCATCTCCTTCATAAACACTTTCCAACTTTTTCCAAATCTCATTAGCAGTTTTAAGACTCATAAATTTCATAAGTTTAGTATCAGAAAGACCACTCAAAAGAGCATGCCTTTCTTTCCCATTGTTCTCACAATCCTTGATTTCATCAGCAATGTTTTGATCATTCGTAGGTATAGTATATCTAGATTCAACAAACTTCCAAATCTCAAACCCTAGTGAAATAAGAAAACCTTCCATCCTAGTCTTCCAAAATACATAATCAGTTCCATCAAATAGAGGAACCTCCCTTCTTATGCACCATCCCAGATCTACCTCAAGCAGTTAATATTTCTTCCAAGGAACCTTACTCTTATACCAATTGTTGAATGCATAAGACAACTAAGAGTGGGGTGAATTGTTTGTACATTAAAACTTCAAAACCGTCATAAACTTCCATATCCACATTAACTTAATTAACCCTTAATCTATTAGAATAAGCATCAAAGAAAATAAGAAAACTGAAATACAACAATACCATGCATAATAGAACACTAGATTTATGTGGAAAACCCAAGAAGGGAAAAACCATAGTGAGGATTAGCTGACAATATAAAGCAATAACACTAAATACAATAGGCTCACTATCTAGAAGAAATAAGGGCTCATTGCCAAATTACAAAAAAGAAGAAAGAAGAGTGTTGCAGTGAGAAAACCATCTCAATGTAACAAAAAATTCCACCGTAGCATCACCAACACATTCACAGCCTTACTAAAGATTACAGGAACCTTATGCTCACTACTTCTAGTAGTCTAGGACATTGAAGTTCACACTACACTTTAGAACTCTGCAATTTGCATCACACACATCGTCACACTATTCTTTACCAACTCAACAACTTATACTTTCTTCAACCTTGAAAAATTCTCCAAGGTTGGCTATGCACCTCAACTATGTGAATTCAAATTAGGTTGGCCCCAAAACATTATCGTAGTGTAAAGGAATGAAGGAAAACCACAACACACTATAACTCAGACCAAAACACATACATACATGCTACACCATGCTTCCATAAACACATAAGCATATCCACAATTACTGTAAACACCCAAGGTTGGTCAAACCCATGTAAACACCATTAAGCATTTAAGTACATGCTTACTTTGATAAAAATAAAACTTGTGGACAACAAAAATCACTTGAACACAATCTAGAATATTCCAAAAAATTCCTTCAAAACAACTTTCACCTGAAGAATGTACACACCCAGTAAACTCAGATAATCTTCCACACACTGTAACTCAAGATACCAACTTTCAGAGCACCAAACCATGAAAAACTTCAATTGACGATAGATATAAGCAATATCATCACATGTATAGATCTGCAAGACTAGAAACCAAACTATGGAGAAATACCAAGCAAAACCATTTCTCCCAGACACCACTACAACACACTGTTCACACATTGGTGAACATAAATTTCTCTTCACAATGATCTAGACCAAGAAATTATGGATGTAACACCTTTGAACACCTCTAGCCAACATATATGAACCACACAAGTAGATCTTCAACCCAAAATAAATTTAGAGCAAAACCAAAACACTACTCTATAATATATGACACCTCTTCAACACACTATTTCTCTTTTATTCATTTTTTCTTGAAAGCACTTGGAAATAGACACATATTCATCATCTTAAGTACTACCTCAACACCATTACACATATGCAACAATCAAATCAACCATGCATCCATAAATATAAGCTTATCAAAGCAACACTAGAGGTTTACACTAGTAACAACTACTAATGACAACATAATGCAACTAATCAAAGCATAAACTCATCAATGACAAAACAACACATAAGATTTTTTATTTCAATGACAACACCAACTCAACACTAGCTACCCATTCTTGCAAAAAATAGAAGACACTAATTGTAGAACCCAGAAGAAAGCCAACACTCTAGTAGAAAAGGAAAACATGCATCAAACTTTGGTAGCCCAAGCATCAGGAACATCAAGAGGAACATTGAAAATATCCCATTCAACAAAAAATAGAAGACATAGCTCCCTTTAGAATCATAAGCTTTTGGGTCTTCAAAAAAGACATGAAATATATCCTAGATAGTAGTGAGAACCACCACCAAAAGCAAGAAATTATCAAGTAGAAACAACTTTACAGAAGCAAGAAAACAAACCCCACCAACAAGAAGTTCTTTATATACCAAAGTAGGTTCCAAAAGGAAACCAAAAACCTCTACTTGGAGGACTAGAGGATTCCCATCCTATAAAAAATAGGACACAAAAGTGCTAAAACCAAAACTCCACTAAGTACCAATAGTGAAGTCAAGAGAAACCAAGCAATGATCTTCCTAAAGGAAAATCAACCATAGAACACTAGCCCTTGAGCCCCAAGAGAAAAAAATTTTAGAAGGATGTTCTAGAGAAATCCAAACTCTAGATCCTAGAGCATCACTCCAGCTGAGACCCCAACCCACTGTGATGAGGTAAAAATAACCTCATCAATATAATGAACTAAATACCTTACCTCACATCTTCCAGTCACCTTTACCTTTTCAATTAATTGTCTTTAGGATTAGTAATTTCTTTCTTTCTGTGAAAAGGTGTACAATCTTTATTTCCTAAAATTAATTGAAATAAGCTAACCTATGCTAACATAATGGTTTAGTTTCTAAGTATTGTATAGGTTAATCAACACAGTTAGTCATAATGCTAGCCAAGTGGATTCAACACATACCTCAACATAATTGAAGACAGGCGCTAGAAGAATAGGTGTTGAAACTTTAGGGGAATGCATGGTGGATTGAGTTTTTGAAGTTTTTTGTTATTTTCAATTTGAAGACTGTATGGCTCATCTTGAGCCCTTTAATGCTTTATGTTATGGATTTTAAGTCCATTAGTTTGTTAAAATCAGTTGAATACTTTTTCAGTGGTAATTTTTACCATCCGAATTATAGGAATTTGTTTACTTTTTTTGTATAAATATGTAATCATCAAAAGCAATGATATACAAAGAGATATCATTATGTTGTCACTATTTTTTTGAGTTATACTTTCAATATGAATAAAATAAGTTTTGCCTATTTCATTCTAAGTTGTTAGTATTGTGAATGGAATCATTTTGAATGGATTAATCTTGGAGTTACAAAGTTTATGTGATCTGAGCTAAGTGTAGTAGCACCTGAGAGTTGGCCACTCGAGGGACTATAGAGTAGATAGATAAGTATTCTATTTTTAATTTTTGTCTTCATTTTGTAAATGATAATTGTGAGTGAATTTTTTTTTCATGTGTCCATCTCTTTTAAGTTAATCCTATAGGTCATAGTGGAGTATGTAATCTTTAAGTTCTATTAACTGAAGTTTCAGAGCACCTACTTTCATTTGTTAAGTTATTTTATGTTAATTGTTAAGCTTTCTATCCATTGTTAGTTAGATGTTTCATAGTTTATTTACAAGAATTTCCTCTTTAGAAATTTACATGCTTCTTAGTTTAATTATTTTCATGCTTTCTATTTTAATTGTTATGCTTTTTAGATTTATAATTTCCTGCTTTCTAATTTAGTTATTTCAAGCTTTCTAGGTAAATGATTTCCTTCTTTCTAGTTTAGTGGCCTCTTAGTTTAAAGTTTCATTTTAGTTGTCTTAAACACTTAGAAAACTTGAGATAGATAGTCAAGATGTCTTCACATATATCCTTTAGACACTACCTAGTCAATACATTGATGCATTTTTCAACTAAAGAGATAGGACCTAATGATAGCCTATCACATAGCATACAGTAGTAGAGAGAAACCAAGAAGGCAAGGAAAAGCCACGTAGGAAGAAGTCAGGGAGCAGGCTAGAACATGAAGTGCAACAGCTACCCCAACATGTTGGTCAGAGCCAAAGAATGACCAAAAAGTCTCCACAAATACATCCAACAAGGAACACCACTGAGAACCAATAGGGAACCTAAGAGATGCCAAGAAATATCTTCCATTAGGAAAATCCACCATGATGCAGCAACCACCTCATTCCAAGAGAAAAAGCATCCAACAAGATGCCCTAAAAAAACCAAAGACTAGGGTCCAGAGCACAATGCAAGCTAAGACCCAAGCCCAAAGCAGAAAACAACAAAAGGAACCTAGGAAGGTAAGGGGAGTCCATGTAGGAAGGAATCAAGGTGAAGGATAGAACATTGAGCACACCACCTACCCAAACATGATGGTTAGAGCCAAAGAAAGGCCACAAATACTCCACAGATAAAACCAATGAGGAACAACATCAAGCACCAATGGGGAAACCAAGGGTAGCCACCAAACTCTGAGAGTAGAGGAAACCAAAAGGAGGCTCCAAAACAAACAACAACAAATAGAGTCCAGGAGAGCAAGGGGAAACCATGCAGGAAGGATTCAAGAATTAGGCCAAAAAAAGAAGCACAACATCTGTCCCAACATGCCAATCAAAGCCAACAATAGATCACTCCACAAACAACACCCTCGTAAGGGACCCAAACCACACATCTAATGCAAAACTCTCTCATAGCCCAAACACAACCCAAGAATCCAACAAAACATGGGGAACATGGTTCATAGAGTGAGAGGAATCCTCAAGCGAACTAGCAGCATCATCTACCTCATCCTCTACATCAGAATCACCATCTTCCTCAGTCGCACCTTCCCCCAATTTCAAACTCCCGCTCCCACTCAATGTCATTTTTATCATATATGTAATTTTTTTGTAATTGTGTTACAAATAGCTTGGTCAACCAACAAATTTAATTTTGGTATATTCCCATTTTGGATTTAAATGTATGAATATCATGTTTTGGTTTTTTTTCTTTCTTTGGAATATTATTTTTGGGATTTTTAGCACATGTTTTTAAGGAAAATTCTTAGGTATCTAAACTAATTAGAAAAGTTGTGGTCTCCTAACATTGCATTATTTTCTTCCTTGTGCTTATGTGAGGTGTTGCTAGTTTGGAGTGATAATTTATGGATTTTAGCAATATGTACTTAATCAAATTGCTAGTTGCGTACATTTAGAAGAAAAGTTATAAGTTATGGTACAAAAAAATTCAATATTTGTGTAGTTCATTACAATATTTCCTTGTTGAAAAACCTTTGTCTAAACAATGTCTTCTATAGCTATATAAATACATTTTTAACAAACAATAGTAATTAGGAATGAGCATTCATTTTATAAAAAGGAGAGTAGGTGGTTTTCTTAAACTCCATATTTATAATATTTGGAGCATGTTTCACATTACTAGTACATAATGGAGGTAAAACTAGATATAATCCATTTGATAAGGTAAAATTGATGAAGAATCAAATTTTGATGACATTTTGTGTAAATGTCTATGATAGTATTGTCATAGAGGAGACTAGGGATTGGTTTGAAGAAACTATCGAGACAATTGAAGATGATTCTCATTAACTTGTAAAATATTTAAATACTTTCATTTCATTGTGTCTTTTTTATGGATGTCCTTTTTTAATGTAATATTATCGTGACTATAATCATAACATTACCTAAATCTACTTGATCCATACAAAATTAAGCAATATTTAGCTAGTTAAGCTATAATCTCAATGAAATTCTTGAAAGATTCAAACCAAGAAACCATTAAAAAAAACATGAAATAAACCATAAATGCATAAAGGAAACCTAATTTAAAACTCCAAACCTCATCCCATTGAGGGATTGGTGGGTCGTATTGATATGGAATGACAACCCTTTTCCAATCCATTTGATAAAACAAGCTTGGTTTGATCGATTGATGAGTGATAATGGATGATTTGAACCACAATGGATGAAAAATGCTCAAATGAATGCTAATGGATGAAACTGTGGATTCATTTCAACAACATAACTTTGCTCAAATGATTTTGGATCCATTTCTCTCCAAAATGGGAAGTATTTATAGGAGAAAATGGTAAATCAAGGGTCGAGATCAAATTGCACAATCAATGGTTGAGAGGCAAGGAGAGATTAAGGAATGGATCAAGGATTATCATCAAGGGATGAGAATCCAAATTGATGTGGATTAAAGAGTTAATCAATGGCTCTCATTGATTCAAAGAAACACACTCCCTAAAAACTAGGAAGTGGTTAAAAGATATTTCCATTTTGAATGAGTGCATAGGGAAGAATATTCCATAGGAATATTCATTTGTAATATTCCCTTGCAAGTGGAAGGGTGAGGAAAAATAGGAATTAGATAATTAAAGCAAAGTTTTAATTGTGCAAGTTAAGAGGAAATTAGAATTATCATTAAATAATTTATTTATTTAATGAAAATGGGTTAAGTGACATTTAATTCAATCATTTAGATTATTTAATTAAATGAGAGGACATAAAGAGGTTTAATTTAAATAATTTGTATTATCCATTTAAACAAGATGAAACGTTAGTGTGAGGGGGTGAATTAACTTTATGAAATTAATTATCATCTTAATAGATGAGAATGATGCATTTAATTAAATTACTAGGATTATTCAATTAAACAATTGAAAAGAAGATGAATTTAGGATGAAACGATGCCAGTAATCAAATTCAAGTGTGCAATATCAGTTAGGAAAATTTTAAGTGTCTATATTTTTCCCTTGTTTGAAGTGAGGTACCTATTACATTGGTTCAAAGACTAACACTTTTTGGATGGATGTTGTTACTCAAATCAAAAATTTAAAATTTATTCATTTTTAGGATGCCCTATTGTTGCCCCAATAGAAGGAATTAAGCTGGTACCCTACCCCCTTGAGAGATCGGGAAAAAATTTAAATTTTTGAGTTGATATCATGACAAAGATTGAACATAGGTTCAACTCAAAGAAGAGGAAAGATACTTCTTTAGAAATATCAGATATTTGATGTAGACGAATTTTATGATGTATAGAAAATCATCGGCCATGGGTAACCTCATGTATATTTTGATATATATTGCATAGATTTGATACTTGGATAGAAATATTAGTAGAGATTGAAGAATAAGAAGAATGAGATGGAGGGATTTACCATTGATTCAGAAGTCCAACAATTCTATGAGTCTTCAAGACTTTATTAGATATGGTGATGAGATTGATGATTTTCTTGTTTTAGGGATTGGGATACTTCATCATTCCTTATTTTTGATATAACATATAGATACGATGTATTAGGGTATTGATAACCAATATGGTGTTGTATCTAGTGTGATGGAATTTGACTCTACAAACAGAGAGGGTAATCCTTGTTCACATCTTGACATACAAAAACCTTGTTGGAATGTAGTTTAGAAGTCTAGAATATTTTAGACCAAAGCATACACACTAGTCAACAATCTATTTAAAATGACATCCATACACACAACAAAGCAAGTATGTGCCAAGATTATTTTACAAGAATACCCCACAAGCACAACAAACAAAAGATAATGATTGATGCCTCATTCCTTTCTCTCTAAATCATTGATACATCATCGAGAGGTCCTCATAATGGGTCAACAACATAAATCATTAGAAAAGATCAAAACAAATAGTCAATTTTATCTATATCTCTTGCAAAAGTAACATAGCTAATGTTATTTTTGATGTTGATGTCCATTGTAGGAAGGATGCATCCTATGGCATGTTTATCAGATGTTTTGACTAAGACTAAGTGTTTGATAGTTCATTGATACAAACATCACTAACTTGTTTCCTCATGACTGAGACTTTATATTTTGACATTTAGGTTCACACTTCATGACTTTCCATACTTGTTTCCACTTGTTTTACCAAAGGTTGAAAGTGACAATTGATTTATTATGGATGAAATTTTATCACAGGTGAAAGCAAAATGAGATGGGTGTATTTGAACTTTTTGGAATATTTCAATGTTTTTGGTATTTTGCAATGTTTTGAGGATGTTTTTGGTATTTTTGGGTGTATTTGAATGTTTAGGTTTTCAAGTTATGTGAGGTTGTTTAGTGTTTTTCAAAGGTTTTCTAATATTTTTAGTTTTCAAGTTTTCAAATGTTTTGTGTTTTCTAAGATTTGACCAAGACCTAAGAGGGACTGACCTACGGCCTTGGGGTTTATTAAAGATTAGCCTTTCCTAAGTTATGCATGTAGAGACCACATAGTTTGGATAACTTTGAATAGGAACCATTTATTGATGAGATATGGACACTTGATGGATTGTTAGTTTATTATTATGGACTTCTAACCTAAAGTGTCTCAAGGGCACATTAGTGATGGCCTTGCCTACGTTCAATCTTCAAAACAACATAGTTTGACAAGGTATTATTTTTAATTTTTTAGACTTTTAAACATGTTTAGGGATTTTTATATCATTTTGAATGTTTTGGATTTTTAATTTATAATTTTTTGAAAGTTTTTGGATTTTTGGCTATACAAGATTTTGATGTTTTTAGATGTTTTGGATTTTGCAAGTGTTTTTAGATTTTCTGAGGATAAACGATACCTTAGATCATGATGTCGATATCGCCAAAATGTGACTATAATCATAGTATAAGCTAAATACATAGATCCAATAGATTCTATGAAATATGTAACTAAGTTATAATCCCAATGAAATGTTTAAAAACATAGAACAAAGAAGCCATTAAAACAAAATCTATTAAGAAATGCATAATGAAACCTAGTTAAATGCTTCAAGCCTAATCCCATTGGGGGATTGGTGTGTATTGATATGGAATGATGACCCTTTTCCCAATCCCTTTGATAAAACTATGAGATAAGGGAGATTCACTGCTCATGAGTCTCTTTGTTCTCAAGAGAATCTCAGGGAGTGAACTACCCTTAACCCCTCAATATAAGTTGAATGAAGAAATTGAAAAGAAATTATATTTAGACTAACTACCACAAAAGACTACTTTGAAACTCAAGAGAGAAAATTTCCTAGATTCTTGGCTCCAAAAGAGGAACTCTCAACCAAAAGACAACACCATAGATTCAGGATGTCAACATAATGTGTTGGAGTCCAAATGACATGCTAGCATCTTGGGTAACAAAGAGCTCAAAGACTCAAACATGAAAATAAGAGCTTCACTATCTAACCCAAATCTAAGGTCTAATGCACAAAAAGACAAGATAAAGAGCAGAAACTAAAAGAAAGCACAAATAGAGCTAAGAGGGAGCTTATGAACTACTAGACATTTGAATCCTCATTTTGAGCTTTACTTTAGCAACTTGCACACAAGATGAATGAGGAAATTTTTTAGGGCTATATAGGGGTTTACTACAATCAAACCCCTACTTTTGTGTTCCCACCTCCGTGGACAGCCAAATAGATAGAGAGAGTAAGAAAAATGGACAAAAGGGAATGGTGAAAGCAATCCCCACTTCAGCAGGAGAACCTGCACCATCAAGTAGTAAATGAATAAAGAGATCTAATCTATTCACAAATAGAAAAGAGTGAGAGAGTGTTACCAACAAGCCTTAGCCCCCTCTTGAATGCATGGGTGCACCATTAAAGGCTTGCTAGAGAGCTTCACTTGTAGAAGTGTTGTTGCCAAGAGTAGAACAGATTGAGAAGTGAAGTCAAGTTGAGAAAAGAAGTGCCTTGAAAAAATGAGAGAACCCCTAAAATGAGAACAAAGGAGCACTTTTGTGGCATGCAAGGGTGATAAAGAGTTGTTACACCTAAAGACATGGCTATAGAGACATGTGTCAAGAGCCAATATTCAAGATTCCCCATTTCAAGATCAGAAAACTGCCAGGACGCTAGCACACCGCACAGACATCTGCATGCTACACAGGAGTCTAAGAGACAATTTTGTGGGAATCACATCACTAGGTTATTGTTTCTTTTCCATTGGACCACATGGAGTTAGAATCATTAAATTCCAAACCCTAGGGTCTTTGCCATACATTTGTTTAAGTGTCATAAATGATAGGAAAAGTTCTAAAATGTGAAATTTCCCCTAGGTGCAATTTTACGACATTACATTTTTCCCCCACTTTAGTGGGCTTGAATTTGGGAAAAATCATCCACACTAAAGTAGAAAAAAAAATTCACCCAAAACTCAAAGTTTTATAGATTTGTGTGCCAAAAAAAGGTATTGCAGAAGTCACATAGGTCGAGCCAACTAGTACTGAAGTTTCCCTCAACAATCAAACTCAACAAGAAGTGTAGAACCCATCGTGAAAAATCATACAAAATTTTACTCTGCAAAACTCAATTTTAAGTTAGACTCAAAAAATAGAAAGAAGCTACAATAGTGAGAAGAATGATCAAAAAGAAATTCAATGATTCGGAAGAAAAATATGCTGAAGAAAAGACTATATGCCCCATCTTGAGTTTTCCCCCAACTAGGTGGGGTAAAATTAGGAGAAACTAGGGAACCATAATCTCTAGGAAAAATGGGCCCCAAGGGGACTACATATACCCAGGTGGGCACTGAGAAGGATCGTTTGTACTATTCATTGTGAGGATTTTGTTGAATTTTGTGACAGAAAATTCATCAAAATATTAAGCAAACTGTTGGATGTTGTGGTTGTGTTGCTGATATGTGGTTGTCATTGATGTCAACACTAATATCATTAATGTATTGAAGGTTGTAAATGTTGAGGATGTTGAGAAAATTGCTATAAAATAAGTTGCAGGTTGTTAGAAGTGCAGTGAATTTCATGATGGTGCCTAGCTTAGTATTTTGATGATCATACATTGTGGACTAAAGGGTTTACTTTTGAGTGTATCTAGTTTATCCACTAAAAGTTTCAAAGATCCACGTGAAGATTTGATCGTGTTATGAACAATTATGTTCTAACAGTTTTTTTGTGGCTTTAGTTAGTGTTTTTGATTGAAGTTGATGTGATTCAAGTAAGTTCAGTTGTTTCAAATGCTTCTCTGATGATTCTTGATGCTTGTGGATGTTTCTAGATTGTGCTCTATCTTTGTTGCTCATCCACATTGGTCGGTGTGCTCTTGGTCCATGATTTTCTCTTGCATATTCATGTTTTTCATTTTCTTGGTTGACATGGTAGTTGTAACGTGTTGTGGATCTTCAAGGAATAATTTTTGAAATTTTGGCATGCTCAAGGATATTGATTTTGGTCTTCATTAAGTTGTGGCTGACGGTGTTTGATTCGCATTGAAAATTCATTTGTTGATTTGGGCCGACATTTTGTATATGTTTCATATTTTCATATTTTATTTTTGGTCGACATATGGTTGATGTAATTCTGTGTTTTGGATATATAAGAGATATTTTTTGAGCAATGAAAATAGTTGGTGTGTGTTTTACGTGTGCAAGTGTCCAAATAATGTTCTAATCATTTGAATGCATAGAAAAGTGTGAATAAGATTGAGCGAAGTGTGTAGAAGTGTTTATGTGCTTAATCAGAACTATAATTAAGCTTTTACATAAGCTATTTTCTCAGTTCAATACCCTATGGATCTAATCCAAATATCTGAAAGACAGTGTGTCTTTTGTTGATGGTGTTTTCTACACAGCAACAACTTGGACAAGATACAAGTATCCTATCTTTCTTGAAAGGTAAATCTCTATCAACAAGCCTCAAGAGATAACCCCAAGGTCTCTAATTCCAAGTCTTGACAATGCATAAACAACTCAATGAAAATGTGAAAATGTTGGTAATCACAAAGAGACCTTACAAAAAAATGTTGGATCTCCAAACTTATTAGATTTTGGAAAATGATGATATTTTGAAATTCTAAATCTAACCCAGACAATAAAAGAAATAGCATAAGATAAGGGTTTAAGAGAGATTTATAAGATTAAAACTAATCCTAAGACTAACAATGCAAATGATAAAATACTTGAAATGGACCAATCCCTCAAAACTAATTCCTACTTAACCTAGATTTAATCTACAATCTTACAAAAAAAGTGCAATCTTCTATGGCATTAAATATTTTCAAATCATAAGGCATTCATTAAAGCTGACCCAATTTTGCAATTGAAATGAACAAATCCTCGCAATTGAACTAAGCACATAAATATAAGGTCAAGGCTAACTTTACATAGGAACTCTCAATCAGCCAATTGCTAAAATTATGGACTAGGGATCACTACAAACACTTCAAGCATCAAACCATAAACACCATTGAATCATATCTAACTCTAAGTCTAACATATATCAAATATTTTCCAAGTAATCTAAAAAGATGAAACAACAAGAACCATGCAAGATAAATCAACACAAGAGAGATCACCAAGGCACAATGTCTTCACTTGTATTGAATCACCCAAGAGTAGCAACAATTCTAGTATTTTTGTTACAACACTTTCTTCAAAATAAAACTAACTCCTAGCTCTAACTCTTGCTCTACAACTTAACTTGCTCCAAAGTTCAACTATATATATGTTGCAAATGAGGAGAAATTCCCTATTTATAGCAAATCAATGCTATGTCGGCCCAAATAGGGTTACAAAGATAATCAGCCAAAAAACAAGTCAACCCAAAAAGTTCTAGAACAAAATAAAATATAGCATTAAATGCTTGAGGCTCTTAAAGGTCAGCCTGGTTCTCCAATGTAGCTCAGTCCAATGCATGTAGGAAACAAAAGGAGAGATAATGGGAAGCACAAATTTTGATGTAGTCATTCATTAGTTGGCCCCTTGTCATTATCTTGATCCAATTTATCTTGTACCTTAAGAAAAATCCCCTCTAGGTCGGCAAAAGATGGAGTAATTAACACTTTAAATTTCCTCTCAACGGATTTAATTTCCTCCCTTGATTATTTGATGACCTTATCCCATTCCACCTTGAGATTTTGATATTTTTTTATCATAATAATATAGGTGGATGCATCATCTAAAAGGTGGGTTGTGATTGGACCATCATCAATTGGGGCATAAACCTCATGCCACCATTTCCTTAATTGCTCTAGGGTTAGATGTTTCGGTGCAAACTTCTTCCTCCCAGTCATTATATCAAAGAATGATATACACTTATTGTAGATATCATTCAAAGTATTTCCTACCTGCTGACCTTGCTTATGAATTTTCTTTAGAACCCTTTGTTTGATCTGCAGGGCCTCATACCATTCCCAACATTCATAAACCTTTAAGGAGGGAAAATTTCCATTGCTAATTAATTTCTACTCAATATAATCCATTATGGTTTTTGTTATGTGCAAGAGAAGGTCTACATAGTTTTTATCTTGTCCCAACACATTCTGCAACCACTCAAATGACCTATGTACATCTCCACCAGTTGACAAGATGTCCTTGATCATGTTGTCTCCTCTAAGCATCACTCCTTGTAACCATTCATGAGTAGCCTATGTGGAAGTCTTCATCTTCTCAAGCTCACTGAATGCCTCTTTAGGAAACAATCCTTTAGGAGACACTCCTTCACTCCCTATAGCTTGTAGAGGCTTCATTAGATGTTGCACATATCTATACGTATATTTTAATTGTTTCTGCAACCTTTCCTTCTCCTTTTTTTTTTTATCCAACCTCCTTAGGATGGCCTGGGAAGACTCTTTGAACTCTTCCTTCTCCTAATCCTTACTTGTAGGTCCCAAGTTCATTGTCTGAATGGTGTAATCTTGAGGGACTATCTCACCCTTTCTCTTGTCTACTGAAGGAGTAGCAATGTGGATTATTCTGTTATCTGCCTCATCCCTAGTGATCTTAGAAATAACCTTAGCCTTCTTCTTTGCTTTTCCCTTTCCAATGTTGTCTAACAGTTCATCCCATTTTGGAGGAGTGTCATCGACAACTATCTACTTTCTCTTTAATCTCTCACTGAGCCAACTAGGAGTAGAGACATATGACTATTGTTCATCTTGCTTCTCCTCTTCTGGTTGACCTATGGAGGAATCAACATTCAAATCTTACACTACAGGAACTTCTTCACCTTTTTCCTCCCTCTTATCTTCCTCCTTATTCTCCTCTAGTTTATGATTTTCCTCTTGGTCAAGTGTATCTGTTATCACTTGGATTGGAGAGGGTGTTCTTTAATTTTCTTCTTCTTTTTCCATAGTTTTCCCTTCTTCATCACCAACAGATGAGTCCTCATATGACACTAAGGAAGACTACAAGATATTACCTATCTCTATCTCTACATTATGAATATCTCCATCCTTGAATTCTTCTACATCTTCACCCTAATGGAGATCATCAATGGCAGTCTTTGTTGACTCATTTTCTTCATTATGCAACTCTTGAATTGAGGGAGGGGTAGAAGTGTCTTATTTTTGTGGCAAAATAGAGGAAATTGCAAGAACACCTTCTTTCACCACATTTTCTTTAGGAGAATGAGTTCTATCATTCTTGGTATAGACTTGTGTCTTCTCCCCAAAACTTTCAACATCTATTAACTGTGGTCATGTTTCCTCTTTTCCTTGTCCTTTAGGAGGCTCATTGTATTTTCTTGATGGTCTTGCCACCCTTCTCCTTTTGGGCATAGGAGAATCATCTTCCTCCCTTTCTTCCTCATGCTCCTCCTATTGAGTAGACATTTTCCTCTTAGAAGTAGTATTCATTTTCTTAGCAATGGGCTTCCTTTTCATTTCTTACTCAGCCTCTACTTGGACACCTTTGATTTTGATCTTGAAGGGAGAACCTACCTTTTCCTTTCCCTTTGAGTCTTGCTCATCCTCCTCAGAAGTGGAGTGGGATTCCAAGTTCCCCATCAAATTGTATGTGTACTGCTTCCCTTCATTTTCTAGTTCCCATATCTTATGTTTAATCCATATCTTGGTGTATTTGATCATAGTAGCATTGATTTTCTCCAACTCTGTCTTCTCTTCTTCCAACAATCAATTATTGGATTATCCTTTATAAGCTCAAAGTCATGGCTCTAAACCACCTCCCCATCATCATTAATCTGATCAAGGATGGCCTTGATGCTATAAAATCTTATCAAATTGGGTGGCAACCTAAAGAACTTCTTCATTATGACCTCAAATTCATCTTTACAATTAGCCCAATAGTCTTCAATATCATCCTTATGTCTAAAATCTCTGCTACCTCTCTTTTGAGCCCCATCTACTCTATCAAATCTAGACCTCTTGGAGTGGAATGACAACCCCAAAGTACCCATTTCTTCCTCAAAGGAGTGTGTTGTGATTATGGAAAGACAAGCCTCATTACCTCATATTCTTAGAGGGAAGTCATTACCAAAAGTAGTCTTATGCGTGTCCTTCAAAATCTTATCAAAGTTAGAAATTTTCCTTATAATCTCCAAAAGTATGATGTGATCAGTTGGGTACCTAGGTAGTCTATATGGAGCTCTCAGATAACAATCAATCCTTAGGTAGGAGAAAGTGGGAAATTGAATAAATCATGCTCCAAACCTCTAGATCAGTTCCTTAGCAGCATTAGAAATTCTCACATGTTATGCTCCTTAGAGTTACATTGTAATGTACATGGTGAATGCATCATTCACCCTTCTACAGCTAGAGCTTCCCAAATGTAGCTGGGGATAGACCTCATAGATCACATCCTAGCCAAAGACCCCTCAAGTGCTCAATCCTTTGTATGGATGGAATCTTGCCAAGGCATAGACCGAGTAGGATTTCATGGTGAACCTCTTGGTCAGCAATCATTACACAAATGCTCATGGATCATGGTACTGATTATGCTTTCCCAATGATAATCTAGATCCTGCTCCATTCTCACTATCATATAAAACATCCAACTTTCAAATACCCTTGCACTCTTCAAGCCCATCACTCTGTCGAGAAGAGTGATTGCATCATAATACTCTGACTTGAATTTTTTCCTGAACAACTACTTTGGAAGCTTGGAAATATGTGCCTTATATTTCTCCATCCAAGAGTTGATAAATTGTAAAGATTTATTTGTATCCTCTGCATATTACTTCTTGGCTACCTCAACACCAAACTGCACCATGTGGGATCTATTAGGCATGTCAAATGTTTGGGCCACTGAAATAGGAGAGAAATTTTCCAACACTTTTCCTTGTGGGCCGATCACTCTTTGTGTTTGGATCATAGTGTCTAGCACATTCCAAAACTAATTTATAGCACTGCACTATAGAAGGAAAGCCAACCACATGAGCCAACCCAAAGCTTACCAATCTTCTTGCCTACAGAGGAGGGTCCTTCTCTGCCATCCTTGCCTTGAATTCCTTATAATCCCACCTTCCCACGTTTGTATCAGTCACCTTTGACCAAATGGAGGCTAGTTTTCTCTCATGAATATTTTTCTTCATATCCAATTTGATCCTTTCAGCCTCTAAGATAGAGGACCCCTTAGCATTAGTATCCATTTGTTTTCCCTTGACTTTGCTAACAATTGTTTTGCTTGATTTAGCCTGCACTCAGCAAAAGATCACAATAAATTTCCATTACATCATAAAGACCAAGAATAGCCCATTGCAAATAACTTATTCATCAAAAAATAAGCCTAAACAATGATCAAAACCCCTTAAAACATCATAGAGCTCATTTTCTGAACAGCTTGAGATTTTCACCCCTTCACAAAAAATCAAGCTAGGAGGGAATTTTGGGGATTTCTAGGCCAGACGGAATTTAGTGATGAAGGCACAATAATCACTCAAAAATTTGCTCAATTAACATTATAACCCTAGAGATAAAATCATTCATCCTTTAACTATTCAAATCAATCATGAGATATGAAAATGTTTCATCATTGATGCATTCATCCCTACAAATCTTCATGTTTGGCAGATTTTCTGGGATTTCCATCTGGGACAGAAATTTGCAAAACTAGCATGGTTTCACACTTTTTCAAGAAAATGAAGGAGAGATGGAAATTTAGGGTTTTCCTTGGGTAAAGAAATTCTATGAAGCCTTTGAAATCCTAAAAGTCTTGATTTCACAGTGTTTTCACCCAAATTGATCGAATGATCATGAATTTGGGGATTTAGACTCAAATGTTGTTTGTCTCAAATTATTGATTGATGGACTCAGATTCCTAACTCATCCAAGGGAAATTTGATTAATATTGGAAATGAAACTGAAGATTGAAACCCTAGGATTTTGTCATAAGCACCCAATCTCAATTCCAATTCATGCACCCATTCAACTAGACCATGATAAATTCCTCTAAGATTTTCAAAACAAGTAGCTACCAAATGCCAGTGTGAAATAAAAAAGTTAGAATTCACCCAAGTAATTAGTTTGTCGAACTTAAGGAACCCTAGATCGAAATAAAGCAAATCGACATCACACATAGGGTTGAATACTTGGATTAAGCCTAGCAATGGCCAGCACTATCAATCTATCAAAAGGAAGGTGACATCAAATTCAGGGAAGGCATCAAAGAGATCAATTGGTAACCCTAGTATAATTACAAAACCCTCAAGCACGCCAAACCCAAACTCAACACATTCCTTCGGCACCAGAAACCATTCATATTCATCAATTGAAAAAAAAGGCACCATGTACATACCATGGATGAAGCCAAATTCAAGATAACATCCACTGGTAACAATATTCAATTCACACATAGATGAAAATGACACCAAAGGAATGCCACCAAAGCCAACAATTTGGAACTTCAATACCAAATCACAAACAACATTTCAAGGACTGAGCTTTTCAAACTTGATGCATAGCAAATGATACCAATTCTCAACATAAAAACTCCCAAAATCCAATAAACACAAATCGCAGAATCTGTACAATCAAGCATAAATGAGGTGACAAGATGGCCCAAGACAAGTTTTAGGGATCTGAGGAGGTGAAGGAATTTTGGGGATCTGAAGGCCTGAAGGAATTTTGAGAAACTCCGGTATACATGGAATTCTGCAAAGAGTTAGAATCTTTGAAGCACATTGTAAAATAGTTCTTGTCAAGTATCCAAGGCATGAATGGAAATCTAGGAAATCTGCCCATGGAGTAAATTTTTGAAACTAGTGAAAAACCTGAAAACACCTGAAAACTTTAATATTTTCAAAGAATTACTTCAAGGGATCATTTGCATGATCAAAGTAAAAATTCAAGAAAGTCCCAAAGTGGCCAAATTTCAAAATCAAAGGACCAAAATCACCCAAAATTAAAGCAAGAGAGGGTCCCTACTTTTAATGGTGCGTGTGTGCAGAAAATGCAAAACAAATGGTGACTCCTACTTGGAAATGGACAAACTAGAATCAAGAACCCAAAATCTTTGGTTTCAATCCTTACATCAGGTCACCCATTTAACAGAGCTTCAGAAAACACAGGCAAGTAAACATTTCCTGGACCAGGGTCAAAGTGTGTGCACATGCATTCATTTATATTTCCTTAGTTGCAATAGGGACCATACTTGATCTGACCAGGATACGTAAAGATTCTAACTCCAAAAGCATCCTGGATAGAGCCTTGCTACCATTCAGGCATCCATAGCCCCAATGAGGTTATCATTGTGGTCCTCCCAAGCATAGCTCTACTAACAGCCAGGCGTCCATAGCCCCGGTAGAGATACTTAGATACTCCTGATAAATTGAATTCATTCTTTTGATTTTCAGTACTTTCTCTTTTCTTTCCTTTTTTGATATTCTTTTCTTTTCACTTTTCATTTCAACCTATGCACAATGAAGTTCACACTCAGGGTCGAGAACCACAGTGGTGCTAAAGCAAAATATAAGATTTTTCACTTGACCAGACTTCATAAGGACAATATGCAACCTTGGAATTGTTTAAGATTTGTGTAGAAATATGAGACCCAAATACATTCTAGATTTATCTTAATCCCATGACTAGTCTACTCAAAGCATTTAATACATATGACACCAAATAAAGGACTTTCACCAACTGACTCCAAAAGGATGATTGAAGTTTGTAAAAGAAATATTTAGAATGGTCCTAGATAATAAAATGATTTCCATGCAAATGCAACAAGCCCAAAAGAAAATAGGAGAACCCAAAGCAAGAGCAAAGCAAAAAAAAGAAAACCTACCCTAACCAAAGCACACCTAAACTAACCAAAAGCATAAAACAAACAAAGCAAAGAAAAAGGGAAACCTACTCTAACCAAAGAAAAATATAACAAATAGAAAGGAAACCTAATCTAACTATGTACAAGGAAAGAGTTGTAAATAGCTTAAGATTAGAAGTGATGCTTCAGGTACTTCCCATTGATAAGTAGTGGGATATCCTCTCCAATGAGATTTTTTAAGTGAAAAGCATTATCTCCCAAAATCTTTGAAATATGATAAGGGTTGAGCCAAAGTTTGTCAAAATTTCCACGCTCCCCTCTTTAGTCATGTTCTTTATTCTAGTAGAGAACCAAGTCAAAGACCCTAAAGGATTTTATCTTGTCTCTTCTATCAAACCATCTCTTAACTACAACCTTATGTTTGGAAAAAATCTCTAAGGCTTCATCCCTTCTTTCTTCAAGGTGTAACAGTTCTGCCAGGCGGGCTTCATGTAAAGTGGGGATCTTTAACTGGATGGGAAATATAGGTTCCAAGCCATACACAAGGTGGTAAGGAGAGGTCCCTAATGAGGTCTTATGTCTTGTACGGTCTACCCAAAGAGAAAATCTAAGTTGAGTGTTCCAATCCTTGGGATTCTTCTCTAATAGCTTATGAATTTGACTGTTAAAAGGTTCTTATTGGAAGACTCATCCAAACCATTACCTTGTGGATAATAATTGGATGAAAACTTTATGATGATTCCATGATCAAAGGCCCAGTTAGAAAATTTCAATGATGCAAATGTAGGACCATTATCACAAACTAAAGCTAATCGACACCCAAAGCGATTAATAATACCTGATTCAATGAAATTGATTACCACTTCAAAAGTACATTGTTTACATGCAAGGGCCTTAGTCCACCTAGTGAAATAATTAGCAATAGTAAGAATATACTCGTGGCCTTCCAAAGAAGGTGGATTGATTAGACCTATGAAGTCCAATCCCCATTGTGCAAATGGTTTACCTCTATAACTAGTTGAAGTGAGAGAGCTACATACTTCTCTCTACTTGCTGCAGTCTAACACACATGACAAATTCTAACATGGTTGTGGGTGTCTTTGAAAAATGTGGGCCAATAATAACCAACACTTAGAATTTGATTTGCAGTGGAAGGTGCAGATCCATGACCCATGTCATATCTATAATGAAACTCTGCCATTATTCTTTCAGCCTCTTCATTTCCCATGCACCTTAAGCAGACACCCTCATGATTTTTCTTGTAAAAAAAATCCTTCCATCATAAAATTGCCACTTTTCAAATGAAAATCTCTCCTTTGTATTGAATTAAGATGTTCAGGACATTTTTGATTCAAAATATAGTAGATAATATCATCATACCAATCTCCTGAGGATACATCTTGGAGGTGGTAGTATTGAGTTGTAAGGTCAAGACCCATCTTTGTCATCGTCTTGGTTATCCCTTGTCCTATCACTAGCTTCATGGGCTAAATATCAATATCATATTCCTGCAACATAGTTACCCACTTAGCTTTGTGTTCTCCCAATTCATTTTGCATCAATAGCAGCTTGACTGTAGGATCAAGAACTATTGCAAAGACTTTATTCCTTAGAATATAATGTCTAAACTTTTTTATAGCTTTGACTAAGGCATAGGCCTACTTTTCCACACTTAGGTACCTTAGTTCTACATCTTTCAAAGGTGCACTCATAAATGCTATGGGGTGCTCATTTCCTTGACCAAACTTTTGATTCAACATGCCAGCACGGGAGTCGTCAGAAGCAAATGAGTATATGTAAAAAGGCTTGGCATAATCAAGACTTAAAATACTGGAGCCTCAATAATTTCTCTCTTAATTTATACAAATGCTTCTTTTGCTTCTTCACTCCATTCAACCTTAGCTTCTTTCTTCAACAATGCATTCAATGGCTTGACTATCTCAGCAAATCTAATGATGAACTTCCTTATGAAGTTAATTTTTCCAAAGAATGATTTCATATCTTTCTTACTAGCAAGTGGTTGAATCTTGAGTATGGCTTCCACTCATTTAGGGTCAATAGAAATTCCTTTCTTTGAGATAATGTGTCACAGTAGTTTTCCTTTAGTAACTCCAAAGATGCACTTCTTTGGATTAAGGGAGACACCAAATTCTCTACACCTCTGAAACACTTTGCACAAGTCTACTATATGATCACCTCACTTTTTAGAAAAGACCATCAGATCATCCATATAAATAATTATGCACTTACCAATGATGTCCTTAAAAGCGATATCCATGGATCTTTAGAAGGTGGCTCCAACATTGATCATCCCAAAGGGCATTCTCCTATAAGCAAAAGTTCCCCATTTTGTAGTAAAGGAAGTTTTATGCCTGTCCTCATACTGTACCATGCCAGAGTATCCATCTAGAAAAGACATCATTTGAGATCCATCAACAATCTAAAGCACTTCATCTAATGAAGGGACTAGATAATTATCTTTTTCTTATGCCCTATTAAGGTTCCTAAAATCAACACAGTCTAATCTCTCCATTTTTCTTTCTCATTGGAACCAAATTTGCAACCCAAGGTGAATGTCTTACCGGGAATATGATACGAGCTAAAAGCAATTTTTGCACTTCCCTTTGGATGACTGGCTCCAACAAGGAATTAATTGGTCTTTGTCTTTTCCTGAAAGGTCTTGCTCCTAGCTTTAGAGGGATGGTGTGTGTAATAATTGAAGTTTCATATGTCTTCAGGTCTTCATTACTCCAAGCTATCACATCTTGATATGTATGCAAGGCATCAATGATTCCTTTCCTCTCCTTTGGAGTCCATATCTTGCCAATAAAGAAATTCTTGATATTAGCTTGAGTCACATGTTGTACGTTTCACATTGGCCATTGATGGACTCCTTCTTAGCATCTTGATCTTGATCTTTGGCTCTATCAAGATCAAAAATACTCTCTAGCTGCACCATTCCCCTTGTAATAGTATTAGTCTTCAAATTGATGATCCCTTCTAAGTTCATATTTGTTTCCTGGGGTTCAGCTTCATCAATGATTTGTGAACACATCTGAACTTGTGATAAAATCAAAGATATGCTCGTCATCTTCAAATACCTGAAAGTTAGTCACATTGTCAAGTACTAAAGGTACTATAGTTAGCTCCATAGTGAACTTCTTCAATCCAGAAAGGGACAAAGGCTGCAAGGTACTAGATGCTTGAGCTAGAGAGTCTGTAGTTTGGTTCTTATTGTGAGGTATCAACTGGATGTTGAAGGCATAAAATTCCTCAATAAGGTCCCATACTCTATGCCTATAATTGGTCATCCTTCTATCATGACATCAATATTTCCTTCTAACTTGTTTGACCACTAACTCAGAATCCCCAAATACTTACAAAATCTTAACCTTCTTCCTCAGTGCCATGAGTAATCCATGAATTAAAGCCTCATATTTTGCTACATTATTGGTACAATGAAACTAGATTTTGTGAGCAGAAAATAAAGTCTTATCTTTTGGACTAATCAACTCAAATCTTGCCTCCAACACCTTTCTTTGATTTGGATCCATCAAACCTTAAGGTCCAACAGCTAGTAACTCCAAATTTCTTTGTCTTGTCTCTTGTATTGTTACTGTTGGAGGGATCTTAAAAGTGTACCACACTTTTCCCTTTGGGATCATCTTGAATACTTTGTATATTAATTCTGACTGCTAGAGTGGGGTTAATGCACTTTTGTACCTATTCTACTATTTTTTGACACAAGAAACATTCCAACTCTGAGTGAGAAAAATTATGGAATCTACACCAATTAGGTAAAAGAAGTTCTCCAAAATTCATTCCTCTACCCAAATGAATCTAATCTTCTATACATTTCTACTTGAAAATTATCCAATAGGTTGAGTTGGTTATCTTTAGGATCATCATCATTAATTGGTTCCAGTAGGGCTCTAGTACTACTAGATTTTGCCATAAGATCAATGGGTGTAGTATGCAGCATAAGAATTTATTCTTCATCAGACTCTTCAACAGGGGCTGCCAGCACATAATTGCCCATGCTTACCTCTGATATCAGTATTTCATTTGAAGTATTCTGATATTTTGTGATTACATATTTCATCCTGGGCTCTCTTTCAATTTTGATCTAGTTTGGAACTCCCTTCCAAGGGAGCCACATATGGGACTGATCAGTTGATACATATCCATTTAAGGCCTTAGTAAAGTCTCTTCCTAAAATCAAACCATAAGTGTTAGGTATATTTGCTACCTGTATAGTAATGACTTGTTGAATTCTAGGGTCTGAGGCAATTTGCATAGGGATCATGTTCAGTTCCCCTACCACATTAACTTATGTTCTATCCAATTGAGTGAATTTCACTTACGAGATAGTAGGGGTAATGCCTAAGGCTCTATAGATAGCAAAGGGCATAACATTGGTGGAAGCACCCGAATCTAGCAAGCAATTGTGCAAATTCTTTCCAAATAGGAGAATAGAAATTAGAAATGGAGGAGTTTATGTTTTTCCTTGGAATAAAGTTAGGGGAGTATCAACCTAAGCAACTTGACTTTTATATTTTTCTTTCCCTTTGTCTCCAGGTTGTGTGTAAACCTGACTTTGATCTTTTAATACTTGAGAACTAGATGCTTTATTAGCAATCCCACCAACTGGTCTATCTTGTGATACTAAATTTACATTGTAAGCTACTAGGACTACATTTCTAACAGCAGGGACTCTCAATAATTCAAATACAGAGAAGCTTACTTTTAGCTTCTTGAGTTCTTCTGCAACATATGTAGCTAGTTATTGAATATTCATGTTAGTAGGAGCCTCCTTGAGGCATTCCACCACCTTGTCTTTTCTAGTATCTACACTCTTTCCTTTCAATGTCCCAACTTGTGTGTGTCCTTCATTTGATAGATATTGCTTAGGAACATGTGGATATGTTGGATTATTACTAGCATTAGGATCTGCAGGTATGGTAAAATTGTTTGGAGGGATGGAAGTGGTGTAAGGTCCTCCAGCTTGTGAACCTCTAGTGGGTCTATCTCTTAAATTATATTTCTTGATTGGTCATTGGAATGTCTGCACCTCTTCAACATAATTTTATTTTTGATCCAAGGGGCCATTTTCATTCTCAATATTTTCATTAAACAACTATGTAATCTCATCTTCATTGCACACTTGATCTACTTCCTCCTTAGACTAGCTTGATTCTTCTTCAAGTCCATTCTCCTTAGTTTGTGGAAAAGGATCATGATTTAGCACCAGCATAGGTGAGTCATAAGGAGTAGATGGTACCAACTCCTGGTTACATTATTCTCCACCTCATACTGAAAAATAGAGGCAACCGTCTAAAACTTAGGATAGTCTAACTTAGAATGTTGACTTGTTTTATGGAGCCTACACCAACCTAATAAAGCAGCTTCAGCCAGATACACACAACTTGGAGGCTTCTCTTGATTAGTTGGTTGATCCAACAAGGTAGGGACACCTCCATTGTTAGGCCTCATATTCCATGTCTTGTTCTGTTTGGGTGGTTGTCTTCTGTCAAATCCTTGTCCACTAGCTTTCCCTCTATCAAAGTTCTGGCTAGAGGGTTGTCCTCTTTCAAAATTCTATCCTCTGTCAAAAAAAAATCCTCTTTCAAAATGTTATCCCCTGTCAAAGTGTTGTCCTTGTTGAGGCTCCCCTGATTTTCTCTATTGTGGTTAGACTACATACTCCTTTGAGCAGTTTGGAGTTGACTATTTTGATTTATCAGATATGTGACCTCCATGTTTAGCTTCTTCACTTGTTCAGTCAGTTCATCCAACCTTTCCTTGTCTGGATTACTATATGGAGTCTGGTTCACACTATTTTAAGGATATATTGTTGCCACACCAAAGCTCAGTGACCAGTTAAATACCTCAAAATTTTGAAAATATGTGGGGAAACCAGTTTGAGGTTGTGGATGAGGGGTTGATTAACACTTTATTGAGGATAGTTGACCACGGGTGGGACTTGATTCATAAGGGGTCCTAGATGAGGGGCCAGAGGCAACTGATATATTAGATTCATTATAGGAGTATGATTGGTAAGAGCCTAATTGAGAGCTTGGACTTGCCCAGGGTGAGCAGTGGGTCCTAATGATGGTAAAGGCCTAAATAAGTGTTGTCTCAAATCAGTAATAACCTTAATGGCTTATGTGTATGCATCAAGCGAGGTATTTGGAGGGTTCGAGGTCTCCATTTCATGAAGGTAGCTATCAGGTTATCAAGACCCTCATAATAGACTTCTAAAGCAGTGGCATCATCTACAGCATAAGGGATTTGCAACCTAGTATATTCTTGATGGAATTTGTTATTACAAGACCCTATAGGCTCATTGACTTCTCTCTTGACTCTAGTGAACTGCAGATAGAGCTCATTAGCACTAATAGGAATTTTGAACTTTTGCAAAAATGTAGTCTCAAGTCCAGTCCAATTATGAATAGATCTATCAAGCAAATGATTATACCAATAGAATGCATCTTATCCTAGGAAATAAGGAAAGAGCCTACATGCAACATCATCATGGTTGATCCCCCTATCCCTAAGACAAGTCTAAAAAAATCTTGATATGTTCTTTTGCAATCCTATTGGGATCATTAACATGGAATTTAGAGAAAAAATGCTCAAGGTTCTTTGGCATAACATTAGAATTTTTAAAGGATAATGGACATGGATTGTTAGCCAATAAATCCATTGGTGGAGGTGGAGGTGGTAAAGGCTAATTTATGACTGGCTGAGGCTGTTGAATGGGAATGACTTTAGAATCAGATGAAGATGGACTTGATGAAGATGAGGATGAAGGAGATGATGGAAGTGGTTGGGTGGATAATGATTCTCCCTTTCTTCTGTTCCTCCTTGACCTAGTAGGAGCTTGAAATTCTTGAAATTCTTCTTCTCCTACTGTAGATCTGGTTCTTCTTTAGAATCTTTCAGGAGAAATAGTAGACAAAAAATAATCCAGCTTGCTTATTCAGGCCCCCCTTCTAGCGCCAATCTGTTGATGGTGTTTTCTATTTAGCAAAAACTCAAACAAGATACAAGTATCCTATCTCTCTTGAAAGGTAAATCTCTATCAGCAAGCCTCAAGAGATAACCCCAAGGTCTCTAATGTTAGGGATTGACAATGCATAAACAACTCAGTGAAAATGTGAAAATGTTGGTAATCACAAAGGGACCTTACAAACAAATGTTTGATCTCCAAACTTGTCATATTTTTCAATATGATGATTGTGTGTGGGAATTGTTAGTATCAAAATAAGATAATAAAAACACACCAATGCAACATTAAACTAAAGAAAGCTAATAAAATGAAATCAGAAATCAAACAGAGCTTCTTCAGAATTGTTCCATTGTCCTCTATCTACAGTGATTTGCTTGAAGCTGCTGCTCTCAGATTGTATAAGCAAAGCTTCTCATAATGGTAACCTACAGAACGAGTATGCAAAATGGAGAGCAATTCTCTATCCTATATGCTGATGAAGTGAATACGGATATGCACAAGGGCTGTGAATTGTGAATGTTGCTGAAACTATGATATGAGGTTGATAAGCCATGATATGGAATGTTAATATACTAATCTATGCTATGCTATGATTCTAGAATGCTATGGATGCTGGAAGGCTGATTGACTATAGTTTTCCCATACAAAATCTTCTTCTTTTTCAGAGCCTCGACAGTCCATTTTATAGATTTTTATAGGCAAGAACCTAGCTGGCAAAGATTAATGGCTGTGAGATTGTCTGGTAATTTTGAATGGTGAGAGATGAAGAGGTTGAGAGGAAGATGGAAGATGTTGGGAGGTTGGAGAGAAGAATGGAGATTTGTCTTCAACCCATGAGAACAAGCTTGCTTAGAAACAAAGAAATTAATTTTCTATTTTGAAGTTTGTTTCACAGTCGTTGAAGATAATCCAAATTAATAAATTTATTTATTTAATTTTATGTGAATTTGAGGATTTAAAATATTTTTGAAATATTTGATGTTGAAGACTATAGAAGACTCAATTAAATATTGAGAATATTTAATTGTAAATGGACCTTAGAAGATTTAATTAAATATTTGGAAATATTTAATTGTGAATAGAATATTAGAGAAGAATATTTAATCTTTATTTGAATAAAATAAGATTATGTGATAATTAATATAAATAAATCATAATGTTTATTTAATTAATTAAGAAGTGGATAAGAAAAGTGATTAAATAAACTTATTTATTCAATCAAGATGAAACAATATAAATCATTTATTTAGATTTATACGTAGAATTAATTTAGAGATTTAATTAAATATTAAAAATATTTAATTAATTACTAGACTATTGTGATGTGACCATTTTTAGATGTATACATTTTACCCCTCTTTGAAGTGATGTGTTTTATGCATTGCTTCAAAGAATTTTGAAATTGCCCTAGATGTTGTTTATCGAAATGATGATCTGGATACAGTATGCTGGCGACCTTATGTAGATTGTGAGGGATGGCTAGAGGATGCGAGGGAGATGCCCTATGTTTTTACCGCCAGATATCTGATTGGTCGTACTCTTGGAATTATTGAGAGATTTCTTATTGGTCAAGTGTGTTGATAGTATGGTCGGCCTCAAGGTATGCCTATGGGTTCTGCTATTTATGTGCATCGACAGCAGGAGGTTATAGTGTGGGCTCCACAGATTTCATATAATGTAGCAGTGGTAAAGTTTATTAGTTTGGGAGCTCAGATGTGGGACTACAGAGCGGATATTCTTGACAGGGGGATGACTGCAGAGTATGGTCAGTATGTGTTGGAGCATCCTGCACCACGACTATTTGATCCTGATGAGCTTCTCCCCATTGCAAAGCAGAGACCACAGATAGCAAGACATAGGCGACATCGAGAGGAAGCTTCAGAGAGTGATGACTTTGAGGAGGATGATGATGAGTCAGATGGAGATGGGGATAGCAGTGATGGGGATGGGGATGATAGTATCAGAGGAGGTGATAGAGGTGGTGGTAGAGGGATGGGGATGATAGTATCAGAGGAGGTGATAGAGGTGGTGGTAGAGGTGGTAGGGGTAGTGAGAGAGGTGGTAGGGGTAGCGACAGAGGTGGTAGGGGTAGCGACAAAGGTGGTAGGGGTAGCGACAGAGGTGGTAGGGGTAGCGGCAAGGGTCCTAGCAGAGGTGGACCATGGATGAGACATTCAACTCCATCATCTTCAATAGATCCAGTGATTTCAGGCCAGATAGCTACCTTGTAGAGTAGAGTGCAGAGCTTACAGGGTCAGTTAGCATAGGCATAGGCCTTGGCTACATAGCTACAGGGACAATTGATGACAGTGATGGCTGAGAGAGATACAACCAGGTGATAGGGTGAGGAGGCCATGGCCCCAGCTGACAGTTTGCAAAGAGCAGTAGGAGGTGGTATCATGAGAGAGCTAACCAAAGCCATCTGGGAGGCAGAGTTCTATAGGATCAGATATCATGATGCAGTGCCACCCGAGCAGAGGGTGAGTTTTACAGAGTTTCGGTCTACACATAGTCGCTCTCGGACTACCAGCAAGGGTGTATCTCAGCCATTGCCTCCAGGAGGTCCATCAGGGGTAGGTGGAGCAAGTCCATTAGGTGTAGGTGGGACAGGTCCCAGACCAGCACCATCAGAGGATAGCACTTCATAGTGCATTTTGCATGATGTCTTATTGATACTCTATTGAGACATTTGTATATGGATTGATATGGTCCCATTTTTTATGATATTATATCATACATAGTTGACATCTTTGTACATTTTGACATTCATTTTTGAGATATATGATATGCAGCAATGATTTGTTATGATGAATGTTTTTATTTTCTATATGCATGATTTTTTATGTGATGGTTTTATGATGTTATGTATGCATGATTTATGATGTGATGTATGATGTATGGAAACAAATAAAATGATATGCAATGAAAATGATGTGAGGATTATGATGTAAACTTTATTATTTTTTGATGCAAATATGTATGAAAAATGTATGTGATTATTTTTTTGTGAATGTCAAATATACATAGTCATTTTTCCAAAGATATGAAGCTTTAATACTTTGCCAGCTTTTGGGAAAATCTATAAATGTAAAATGCAAATTCTAAAATGAATGTAATCTATACTAATCATGCAGAGTATATGTACAATATTGCCATTCTAAGAGCTTATTTGTGCTTTTTATGTCATCATAGAGCATTGAAATGTTGAAAGTTAATACTAGCATCAAAGGGTATGTTAGCACCAGTGATGGCCTGAGTATTGCTTTCATGAATTTTAATATAACAAGATAATACAAGCATCTAGGTATAATTGAACCGAGATGACCTGAGTATCACTTGCATAAACAGACAAGAGTTAACCCATTTCCCATGCAAATTTTGAAATGTCATCAATGATACTTAGTAGAGCATGTCTCGCGACCAATTTGCATAGTACTAATGATTTCCTCACAAATAGCAGATAAAGAAAAATCATATTCCTTCCTTGCTTTTCTAGTTCAATACATCATCAAATTGCTCCAAAGATATGATAAAAAATCAACCATCCATTCAATTTTTTCCTAAAGTATTCCAAACATTATTCAGATTAAGATCATCCAACTTGGTTATCAACATTGATGTTTGTGTTTTGATTTACGTTTGTTTTGACCATGTTGTTTGATTTCATTGGCACTTAGTAATTGTGTTGGTGTTGTGGTTGATTTGATGTGTCATTTGTCTGTTTGTGATGTTCAAAAAGCTAATTTTCCCCTCTCTTGTTTATTTTGTGTTACTGCCCCCTATGTAAACACAACCTAAATATTATGGATATGTACAAATTTCATCAAGCCATGATGAAACACAAGGATTCCCGTTGCATGATATGGATATGATTGATATGTACAAATGATAGATATGGATAAATGATGCCGTAAAATCAAATGAAAGACATAAGCTAATAGATAGAGGAGCCCATTTTGATCAAAACTTTTTCACCACTTTTTTTTATTTTTATGTATTTTTCAGGACTTTTTCTGATTTTTATGTATTTTTTCAAGACTTCTTCTGATTTTTATGGTTTTTTTAGGACTTTTTCTTATTTTTATGTATAGAACTTCTTCAAATGAATGTTATTGATTGGTTCTTCAAATAGGTCCCCTTCTAATGTAGATAACTAATATGCCCCAAAACTGTATGCTACAATGATGACAAATGGACCAAGCCAATTTGGTTCAAATTTTCCTTTCTTTTCCCTATCTTGCTAATTGCGTGGGTTTTCTTTCAAGACTAAGTCACCTACTTGAAATGTTTGTGGTTTAACTCTGTGATTATAGCTACGGGACATAACTTGTTGATAACCCTTCAAATGATCAGTTGCATGTTGACGTCTTTCATCTAACAATTCTAATTCTTGCAGGCGAGATACTCAATAGTCTTCATCATTTATCAATCCCTTGAGTGAGACCCTAAGTGAAGGTATTTCAACTTCTAATGGTAAAATTGCTTCTGCTCCATATACCAAGGCATATGGGGTAGCTCCTATTGGTGTGCGAATGCTGGTTCTGTATGCCCACAAAGCTAGATTTAACTGGACATGCCAATCACGACCGGCATCATTTACCATCTTCTTCAAGATCTTCAAGATTGTTTTGTTTGAAGCTTTAGCTTGACCATTTCCTTGTGGATAGTAAGGTGTAGAGAACTTGTTTTGGATGTGAAATCTTTCACAAAGTTCGTCAGCATCCTAATTCTTGAAAGGCCTCACATTATCAGTGATGATATAATTAGGAATTCTATATCGGCATATGATGTAATTCAGGATAAATGAAGAGATTTTTTTATCGGTCACAGTTGTGAAAGGAATAGCTTCAATCCATTTTGTAAAATATTTTGTAGTCATGATGATGAATTTATGCCCATTTGATGATGAAGGATGAATTTTTCCAACAAGATCTAATCCCCACTGAGAAAAAGGTCATGTCAGAATGGAAGGCTACAATTCCTATGCAGGTGCATGAATAAGATTCCCATGGATCTGACATTTACAACACCTCTTGACAAAATTAAAAGATTCTTTCTCCATGGTAGGCCACTAATATCCCATTCTAACAAGTTTCTTGGCTAAGGTTAAACCACTTGAATGAGTTCCACAAATACCACTATGTACCTCGTGTAAGGCTTTATCAAATTCGTCATGTTTAAGACATCGAAGGAGCATACCATCAAGACCACGTCAGTAAAGGATATTGGCAATCAAGGTGTAGTGGGATGATTGGCATATGAAATTCCTTTTTTTGTTTCGGGATAAGTTCGGAGGTAAGATGTTATCTTTCAAATAGGTATAGATCTTGCCATATAAAGGTGAATCAAAACCAGTTAAATGGCATATGACTTAAGTCTTAGGATTATCATAGGCAGGAGAAAACAAGTGTTCTACCAAGAATTCATATCATTTTTTATTTTCTAATAATTGTAACAAGGAGGCAATTGTAGCCATTGCATTTGCAGCTTTATTATCAATCCTTGGGATTTGTGAAATTTTGATTGTCACAAAATACTTTTTAAAATCATCCACCATGTTCTTGTAAAGTAGCAGCTTATCATCTTTTTTCTGATAATCATCATTGATTTGATTAATGACAAGTTGTGAATCACCATAAACTTACAGCTCTGTAATCCACCATTCTAATGCTATCTTCATACCTGTGAGCAATGCTTCATATTCAGTTATGTTATTTGTGCAGGAAAACATCAACTGATATGATTTTGGAATGGTATGTCCTTCAGGTGTGACAAAAAGAATCCCTGCCCCTGAGCCATGTTGCGTGTAAGATCCATCAAAGTACAATGTCCATGAGTTCTCACTTGTTGCTGTGAAGACATCTGCATCAGGAAATTCAATGTGCATTGGATTTTCTTCTTGTAAAGGTGCATTAGCCAATTGATCTGCAATGACCTATCCTTTTATAGCTCTTCGATCTACATAGTGAATGTCAAACTTACTTAAAATCATTACCCATTTTGCAAGTCTTCCTGTTAAGGTAGCTTTGCTCAAGAGGTATTTTAATGGATCAATTTTGGTTCTCAGCTTAACTGTATGAGCCAACATATAGTGTCACAATTTTTGGGAAGCAAACACTACTACTAGGCAAGCTTTTTCAATGAAAGTGTAGTTTAGTTCATGACTTGTTAAAGTTCTGCTGATATAGTATATGGCCCTTTCTTTGCCTGTAGAATCCTCTTGTGCTAGTAACACTCCCAAAGATACTTTTGTTGCAGAAATATAGAGTATGAGTGGCTTTCCTGGAACTGGTGGAATTAGAACTGGTGGATTCATAAGATATTGCTTGATCTGATTAAATGTTGCTTCACACTTTTCCTCCCATTTGAATGGGACAATTTTATGCAATAGATGTGTAAATGGTAAGCTTTTGTCTGCCAGTTGAGCTATGAACCTCCTAATGGATTGTAATCGTCCTTACAATGATCAGAGCTAACCAATATTTCATGGTGGCGGCATGTCCATTATAGCTTGTACTTTTCTTGGATCAACCTCTATGCCTCTTTCTAAAACAATGTATCCCAGGAGTTTTCCAGATTTGATACCGAAGACACATTTCTTTGGATTGAGTCGAACATTAAACTTCTCCATTCTGACAAAGATTTTTGACAATATTTCTAAATGTCCTTCTCTTGTATTAGATTTGGCCAATAATTCATCCACATATTCTTCCATAAAGGTGTGCATCATGTCATGGAAAATGGTGGTCATTTCTCTTTGATAAGTCACTCCTACATTTTTCAGCCCAAATGGCATGACATTCCAACAATAGATACCCCAAGGGTACGTGAATGCTATTTTATCTTGATCTTCTGGTGCAATCTTTATCTGGTTGTATCCTGAAAACCCATCCATTAATGAATACATTGCATGGCCAGTAGTTAATTCAACAATTATATCTATGTTTGGAAAAGGGAAGTCATCTTTGGGACATGCTTTGTTCAAATCTCTAAAATTTGTACAAACTCTAATCCTTCCATCTAGTTTTGAAATAGGTACAATATTGGAGATCCATTCTGCATAGTCAATAGACCGAATGAATCCAACATCTAAAAGCTTTTTTAACTCTTCTTTAACCAATAATGCAACATGTGGATGCATTTTTCTAATTTTTTGCTTCACAGGTTTTACACCTGTGTTTATAGATAAATGATGCATTATCAGATTAGGATCTAACCCTGGCATATCGGCATATGACCAAGGAAAGTTGATTTTATTCTCCTTCAAGAACTCTGTAAATTTCAATACTTCTTCCACTGTTAATGATGCTGCAAGTTGCAAGATTTTTGGCTGCTCTGTTGTACCTGTATTGATTGATTTTGTTGGCTCAATTAAAATAGAAGATATTTCTTGATAGTGTTCAGGAAGAGTGTCAAGTTTCTCATCCTTCAGTGCCTCAAAAAGGTTATCACCATTGGATTCGCTCATTATTTTTCTCTTTTATGATCTACCAATTCCGTTTTTTGGTTTTCACCAATAGAGCCATCTTTTATTTCATTTATTTTACAGCTAAGAGACTTGACACCCTCCCTATCTAAATCTTGAGTATGAAATTCTTTGATTGAACAATTTTTTTCTTGATTAGATGAAAAAATGAAATTTACAATATCCTCATCATCATGGAAAGTAGGGATTTGGATAGGTACATCATTGTCCCAATCAATAAGTTCTGGATAAACTAAAGGTATGGGATCATTAGGTTTGGTAAGATCTTGAGCTGTCAAAGTCATGATATGGTTGTCATTTTCATGATGGACAAGGTCTATGATGTTATTCTCCTGTCAATTGTCAATCTCATTAAAATATGAATCATCCTCACTTGAGTCATTGTCATATTGTGGTGCAAATTCAAGTGATTGTGTTCCTGAGCTTTCTCCTTGTATGAGAACGGGTGCATATTTATGTATGGTATCAACTTGTTTGTCTCTCCAAAATTCATCATTATAGATGGTGTCCCATTCATATTCATTAGAATCAGTGTCTGAACTATTCTGCAATTGTAAAATTGATTCATAAAATTTTTGTAGAGTGACATCTTCATGGGTTTGTTGTGCTTGATGTGAAGTTGACTCTTCTGTATCTTTACCATATCCAAGTCCTGTTTTATCATTTGGATGTATTGAAATAGGTTGAATTGGCTCAATAATACCTTCTTTTATTTTTCCTATAGGTCCATTTCCTTCATAGCCCATTCTTTGCATGATGGTATACCCTTTACCATATTGTTCAGTGGGTAACTTAATGTGCAAGAGAGATTCATCTTCATCTTTGTATAACCAGCTTAAAATGTCCCTATCTTCAGCTTCTTCTTCAGTAGTGTTAGCTTTAATGAATTGTCCATCAAGCTTTGTGATTGGCACATAATTTTGGGATGTAGAGGCTATTGCAATCTTTTGATTTGAGAGAGTTGGTTGACCATGTGACCTCAGAGAAAGAGGTAAGCTAGAAAGGCATAGCGAATATTCACCTACTCCTTTGTCTTTTAACTATAGCTTGGTGTTAATATTCTTTGTCAAATCTTGCAATTGGCTTTGTAGATTGGAAGAAGAAACGGTAAGAGCCTCCCTATTGTGTGGCACAAAGACATCTTGAGTTGCTCAAAGATTTGAACAAATTTGGGTGCTATTGTAGTCAGCTTGTATAGTTATTTCCTATCCATCATATGGAAACTTGAGGCATTGATGGTACGTTGATGGTACCACCTGCATATCATGGATCCATGGACGACCCAAAAGTATATTATAGGAAAGATCACGATCTAGAATCTGACAAAAAGTATTTTTCACAACAGGTCCCACTCTGATAGGTAGCATTATTAGTCCTTTAGAAGCTCTTTCTTCATCATCATATGCTTTGATAGTTATTTTTCCTTCGTGGATCAATGGAATTTTCGGATATTCCTAAGGCATGTATTAGCTTTAAGGTAGAAATATTTAAATTGGCTCCTCCTTCTATTAAAACGCGTCTGATTCGATGTTTATGGATCATGACTTCAAGATAAAGCGATGAATTATGTGGATGTGTCATGGAGGCATCATCTTTTTCAGAGAATGAAAGACAAGTGGGGGAAGACAAATGTCCCACCATGGCTTGAAATCTATTTACATCCAGATCAATGTCGACAGTTGTGTTTACAAGAGCTTCTTCTAAAATATTCTTGTGTATGGGAGATATTTTTAGAAGTTCAAGAATGGTGATTTGAGATGATGTTTTTCTCAATTGATCAACTATATTATAATGAGTTGGAGAAGGAGTAGCTGCTTTAGATGAACTCCCTTTTAAGACAACTTTTGCTTGTCCTCTCGTAGTCACATTAACCTATTGATATTCTTGTTTTTCCTTGATTTTGATAACATTAACCCATTGATCATTTGCATATATGTGACGAATTATGTTGTCTTCAACATTATTTATACTTTTTCGCTTTAGCATCTGATGGTTCCCCCTTTTGATAGTTTGGTAAAGGATCTTTGAATGCTTGATGATCATCGTTGGTATGATGTCCTTCAATTGTGATAGTACCATTGTCAATTAAATCTTGTACCAGATTTCGCAGGGCTTGACAATTATTTGTTCTATGACCTTTACATCGATGATAATTACAATAATACGAGTCATTCCATGATGGTGGTTTGACTCGTGGCTCATAATCTCTTTGTGGTGGTAAGGTGATAACCTTATTATCAAGAAGTTCCTTAAGAGCAGATTCAAGAGATTGACCCAAAGCAGTAAAATTTCGTCGATTTGAAAAGAATGGAAGTCTGAATGGATTTGATGTTTGGGTATTGCCAAGATTATCATGATTATCCTTGTTGTTTTGATTGGTCATGCTTTCTTGATTGGAAATTTGTCCCTGTTGATTGTTGTCTCTTTGTTGATTGGTATTTCCTTGTTGGTTGTTTTGTGGAGTACTTGATAGGTTGAAAATGGATGGTTTTGTTCGTAGATTGTTTGCATCCACTATGCCATCATTGACAACATTTTTTATTTTTGTTCCAAAACCTTGTTTTTTCATTGTTGTTATGGCTAGATGAACTTGGATTATCAAGTTTTATCACTCCCCTTTTGACCAAGGCCCCTTCAATGGTGATTGTGTTTTCAATCAATTTTTCAAAGTTAGGAGGACAATGAAGATTAAGCCTATAGCTTAATTCTTGATTTAGACTATTGATGAAGATATCCATCTTTTCCTTTTCGGGAATAGGACGGGAATATCGTACAAACAATTTTATCCATCTTTGCAAAAATGTAGTGAAAGATTCCCTACTTTTTGTTTCACTTTGCAAAGATCAAGCATGGTGATTTGGTGTTGAATGTTGTAAACGTATTGTGATATAAACTGATTTATTAGCTCCTTAAAGGTTTTGATGGGGGGGTGATCTTTGAAAGCCACTCCATAGATTGTCCACCCAAACTTCATGGAAATAATCGCATTAAATAGGTATCTTCATAAGCGAATTCTAGACTCATATTTCAAAAATCCCTCACATGTTCTATGGGGTCAGTGTTTCCATTGTACCTATCAAATTTAGGGATTTCGCAATGTTTTGGAAATGGGATCATTTGAAGACTCCTATCAAATGGATAAGGACATATGTCTTCCAAAACATACTTCTTTGTTGCACCCCCTTACGTCTCCTTCATTTGTCCTTGTAATTCCTTTATCTATTGAGTAAGGGCACTAAATTCATTAGGAGGAGTTTCAGGATTTGATTTAATCCCTTCTATATCAAAATCAGCAGGTAACTTAGCTCCTTGGTTAGCCAATGAAAGGAAATATTTTTCTCTGTTTCATTCTAAAATCCTTTCTATAAGAGTATGGAATTGGGGATCTTGCTCTGCTTCTTGAAGCTTTTCTTCTGATATGTCTTCAATATGAAATGGATTCTCTTCCTTCTCACTATTATCCCCCATTTTGCTTGTAGTACTTTCTCCTTCACTTTTTCGATGTGCTTTTGAGATCTCGTTACAACAGGCATAAGCTTTGCCCCAAATTCTACTAACTTTTGATCAAAAGAATGAAATAGTGCAAGTTTTTGTTGGATATGAAAGTCAGGATAGAATGAAGATTATATGACTTAAAAAGATTTATAGTCTTGTGTTTTTCCCTAATTGAAAGGATGAAAATCCTGTTTGCGGGAATTTAAACAAAAGATTAAGAAAAATGATTTTGCACTTTATGAAGTTTGATCGTAGCTTCATAAAAGGATGGTTTTGTGAAAAATGCCTAATGTGATTGAGTTCTCTATTGTAGAAATTGATTTGGATGAGTGGAATATTCAATTGCAGGTTGGGGTATATAAGAAGAATGAATACGTTGACTATGATTGTGCCTTTGAGAAAGGGCTCTTCTATGAAAGAAAGCTCGTGAGTATAATGGTTCTACAGTATAATCATCAATGTAACCTCTAACACAATCATGATATTGATAGATAAAGGTTCTATGTTTAAGTAAAACCTTTCGAATTTGGTACAAGAATCGTCTTTTCTTCAATAGTTTCTTGAAACTAAGTGGTTTCTTTGGCGTTTTGATTCTTTTGAGAATAGACTTCTTAACAAAGGTTGTGGATTTCCAATCTCTTATCATGAGAGTAATCAATGTAATTGTGAGTTTTGGATGATCTTTACTGAATTTTAATGATTTTGGAATACACAACACTCAAATGAAGACATATTTTTTTAAGAGTTGTAATCTAAACAGATAGTGTATGTTCAAAAGAACCACGTATGGTCCTATTTTCACTTGTTTGTTAAACAAAAATGCACTTCAAATAGACTCACTCTTAAGGTCAAAAGGTCATCGTTATACTGAACATCCCATAGCTTAAAATTGCGTCGACTCACACAGCCTTGTCACTCCCTAGAGGGCGCCCATGTTTTTGTCTTTTCAGGTGCATACTCAAGGTTAGATTTCTCGATCCCTTGAGCAAGTGGTCCTTGGAAATTATATAGTGATTGTCTTGGGGGAAGATTCTTCCCTCCCCTTGCACTGTGATTATTATAATGTTTGGTTACTAACTCGGCTGGATACTACACTAGGTTCTTAGAAAGGGTTTCTGTTCGGAGCAGAAAATGATAAACTCCCTCAAGAGACCTCCCAACCTTTAAAACAAAGGTTTTGGGGATGGTTATCTTGCACACTTCCGGAAAAAGTGGGGTTCCTCAGATTTTCTTTAAATTTTATAGTGGGGTAGAAAAACCTGGCTTTGGTTTGAACCCACTTAGGTCGTTCCCGTAGGGTGAGTACTTTTTCCCACTACGGCAGGCCTTCTAAAAGGTTTTAACAAAGCTTAAAATTACATAAAATAAAATGGATGAGTCTGGCATTTTGATCACCTGGTTAAGGGGAGAGCATAGGCCTATCATCGTTCAATCATAGCAAGCAAGAGTTCAATTTTAAGCCTCAAATAAACAATTTTCTATGCTAGGTGAAGATATTGCTTCACAAAGACATGGAATTATTTTTAGTCCAAAATAGAAAATGAAGTGACTATCCTAGGATTGCTTAATTTTTCAATTTAAGTGACTATCCTAGGATTGATTCATTTTTTAAAACACGTACTAGCCGCGATCGAGTCGGATCCAGTCAAATTGCTACTTAAACTACATATTACAGTTGCAGACTTACAGATTAAAAATGCACTAAAATAGACATAAAGGGCGCTATGGAAAAAGGGTGCTATGAAATGATTAAAGGGCGCTGTGAAACGAGGAACAGACGCTGTGGAATTATGAATGGGCGTCGTAAAATGAGAAACGAGCGTTGTGGAATTATGAATGGGCACTGTGAAATGAGGTATGGGCACTGTGAAATGAGGAATGGGAGCTGTGAAATGAGGAATGGGCACTGTGAAATGAGGAATGGGCGTTGTGAAATGAGTAACATGCACTGTGAAATGAGTAACGAGCGCTATGAAATGAGTAACAGGCGCTGTGAAATGATAACAAGCGTTGTGAAATGAGTAATGAATGTTGTGAAATGAGTAACAGGCACTATGAAATGAGTAACGAGCGCTAAACTAGGCGTGATATGCGTTGAAACGTGTTTGATGCACTAATTCGCTCTTCTAACTGTAACCTATTAGAAAATTCTGCACAAAGATGTTAAAATTGGGGCATAGGCCCCACGATGGGCACCAAAAATGTGTGTGGGAATTGTTAGTATCAAAATAAGATAATAAAAACACACCAATGCAACATTAAACTAAAGAAAGCTAATAAAATGAAATCAGAAATCAAACAGAGCTTCTTCAGAATCATTCCATTGTCCTCTGTCTACAGTGATTCGCTTGAAGCTATTGCTCTCATATTGTATAAGCAAAGCTTCTCAGAATGGCAACCTGCAAAATGAGTATGCAAAATGGAGAGCACTTCTTTATCCTATATGCTGATGAAGTGAATACGGATATGCACAGGGGCTGTAGATTATGCACAGGGGTTGTGAATTGTGAATGTTGTTGAAACTATGATATGAGGTTGATAAGCCATGATATGGAATGTTAATATACTAATCTATGCTATGCTATGATTCTAGAATTCTATGGATGCTGGAAGGTTGATTGACTATAGTTTTCCCGTACAAAAGCTTCTTCTTTTTCAGAGACCGGCAATCCCTTTTATAGATTTTTACAGGGAAGAACCTAGCTGGCAAAGATCAATGGCTGTGAGATTGTCTGGTAATTTTGAATGGTGAGAGATGAAGAGGTTGAGAGGAAGATGGAAGATGTTGGGAGGTTGGAGAGAAGAATGGAGATTTGTCTTCAACCCATAGGAACAAGCTTGCTCAGAAATAGAGAAATTAATTTTCTGTTTTGAAGTTTGTTTCACGGTTGTTGAAGATAATCCAAATTAAATAAATTTATTTATTTAATTCTATGTGAATTTGAGGATTTAAAATATTTTTGAAATATTTGATGTTGAAGACTATAGAAGACTCAATTAAATATTTAGAATATTTAATTGTAAATGGACCTTAGAAGATTTAATTAAATATTTGGAAATATTTAATTGTGAATGGAATATTAGAGAAGAATATTTAATCTTTATTTGAATAAAATAAGATTATGTGATAATTAATATAAATAAATCATAATGTTTATTTAATCAATTAAGAAGTGGATAAGAAAAGTGATTAAATAAACTTATTTATTTAATCAAGATGAAACAATATAAATCATTTATTTAGATTTATACGTAGAATTAATTTAGAGATTTAATTAAATATTAAAAATATTTAATTAATTACCAAACTATTGTGATGTGACCATTTTTAGATGTATACAATGATACTTTGAAATTCTAAATCTAACCCAGATAATGAAAGAAATAGAAAAAGGTAACAAATTAAGAGAGATTTATAAGATTAAAAATAATCCTAAGACTAACAATGCAAATGATAAAATACTTGAAATGGACCAATCCCTCAAAACTAATTCCTGCTTAACCCATATTTAATCTGTAACCTTACAGAAATAGTGCAATCTTCTAAGGCGTTAAATATTTTCAAATCACAAGAAATTCATTCAAGCCAACCCAATTTTGCAATTGAAATGAACAAATCCTCACAATTGAACTAAGCACATAAATATAAGGTCCAAACTAACTTTATGCATCAACTCACAATCATCTAGTTGCTAAAAGTGTGGACTAGGGGATCACTATGAACATTTCAAGCATCAAACCATAAACACCATTGAATCACATCTAACTCTAAGTCTAGTATATATCAAATATTTTTGAAGCAATCTCAAAAGATAGAACAACAAGAACCATGCAAGATAAATCAACACAAGAGAGATCACCAAGGCACAATGTCTTCACTTGTATTGAATCACCCAAGAGTAGCAAAAATTCTAGTATTTTGTGTTACAACACTTGCTTCAAAATAAAACTAACTCCTAGCTCTAACTCTTGCTCTATCACTTAACTTGCTCCAAAGTTCAACTATCTAGCCATTGCAAATGAGGCAAAATACCCTATTTATACAAAATCAATGCTATGTCGGCCCAAATAGGGTTACAAAGATAATCGGCCCCAAAACAAGTCAGCCCAAAAAGTTCTAGAAAAAAATAAAATATAGCATTAAATGCTTGAGGCTCTTTCAGGTCAGCCTAGGTTCTCCAATGTAGATTGGACCAATGCATAGAAGAAACAAAAGGAGAGATAATGGGAAGCACAAATTTTGATGTAGACATTCATTAATTGGCCCCTTGTCTTTATCTTGATCCAATTTATCATGTACCTTAAGAAAAATTCCCTCTAGGTCAGCCAAAGGTAGAGTAATTAACACTTTAAATTTCCTCTCAACAGATTTAATTTCCTCCCTTGATTGCTTGATGACCTTATCCCATTCCACCTTGAGATCTTGATAATTCTCCATGACAATAATATAACTAGATGCATCATCTAAATGGTGGGTTGTGATTGGACCATCATCAATTGGTGCATAAATCTCATGCCACCATTTCCTTAATTGCTCTAGGGTTAGATGTTTTGGTGAAAACTTCTTCCTCCCAATCATTATCTCAAAGAATGAAATACACTTATTGTAGATATCATTCAGAGTATTTCCTACCTACTGACCTTGCTTATGAATTTCCTTCAGAACCCTCTATTTGATATGTAGGGCCTCATACCATTCCCAAGGTTTAGAAACCTTTGAGGAGGGAAAAATTCCATCACTTATTAATTTCTCCTTATTATAATCCATGATGGTTTTTTTTGTGCAAGAGAAGGTCTACATCAGCTCTATTTTATCCCAACACATTTTGCAACCACTCAAATGACATGTGTGCATATCCACCAATTGACAAGATCTCCTTGATCATGTTGTCTCCTCTAAGCATCATTCCTTGTAACCATTCATGAGTAGCCTATGTGGAAGTCTTCATCTTCTCAAGCTCACCAAATGCCTCTTTAGGAAACAATCCTTCAGGAGCCACTCCTTCACTCTTGATAGCTTGTAAAGGCTTCATTAGATGTTGCACATATCTATACATATCATTTAATTTTTTCTGAAGCCTTTCCTTCTCCTCTGTTTCTTTATTCAACCTCCTTAGGATGGTCTGGGAAGACTCTTAGAACTCTTCTTTCTCTTTATCCTTACTCGTAGGTACCAATTTTATTGTCCAAATGGTGTAATCTTGAGGGACTATCTCACCCTTGCTCTTATCTACTACAGGATTAGCAATGTGGATTATTCTATTATCTACCTTGTCCCTAGTGATCTTAGAGATCACCTTAGCCTTCTTCTTTGCTTTTCCATTTCCAATTTTGGTTAATAGTTAATCCTAGTTTGGAGGAGTGTCATCTACAACTACTTGCTTTCTCTTCAAACTCACACTGAGCCAACTAGGAGTAGAGACATTTTATTGTTGTTCATCTTGCTTCTCCTATTCTGGTTGACCTATGGAGGAAACAACATTCAAATCTTGCACTGTAAGAACTTCTTCACCTTTTTCCTCCCTCTTATATTCCTCCTTACTCTCCTCTAGACTCTAATTTTCTTCTTGATCAAGTGTCTTTGTTATCACTTGGATTGGAGATGGATTTATTTCATGTGCTTCTTCTTTTTCCATAATTTTCCCTTCTTCATCACCCCAGATGATTCCTCATGTGACACCAAGGAAGACAACAAGATATTGCTAATCTCTATCTATGCAATGTGAAGATCTCCATCCTTTAATTCTTCTGCATCTTCACCCTAATGGACATCATCAATGGCAGTCTTCGTTGACTCCTTTTCTTCATTATGCAACTCTTGAATTGAGGGAGGGGTATAAGTGTCTTATTTTTGTAGCACAACAGAGGAAATTGTAGGAACACCTTCTTTCACCACACTTTCTTTAGGAGAAAGAGTTCTAGCCTTCCTAGTATAGACTTGTGTCTTCTCCCCAAAACTTTCAACATCTATTAACTATGGTCATGTTTCCTCTTTTCCTTGTCCTTTAGGAGGCTCATTCTATTTTCTTGATTTTCTTGTCACCCTTCTTTTTTTGGGCATAGGAGCATCATCTTCCTCCCTTTACTCCTCATGGTCCTCCTCTTAAGCAGATGTTTTCCTCTTAGAAGCAGTATTCTTTTTCTTAGCAATGGGCTTCCTTTTCTTTTCTTGCTTAGCCTCTACTTGGACACCTTTGATTTTTATCTTGAAGGGAGAACCTACCTTTTCCTTTCCATTTGAGTCTTGCTCATCCTCCTCAGAAGTGGAGTGGGATTCCAATTTCCCCATAAAATCATATGTGTATTGCTTCACTTCATTGTCCAATTCCCATATCTTATGTTTAATCCATAGCTTGGTGTATTTGATCATAGGAGCATTTATTTGCTCCAAATTTTTCTTCTCTTCTTCCAACTAGTTAATTTCACATATTGGCGTATTCTTTATGGGCTAAAATTCATGGCTTTGAATCACCTCCCCATCATCATTAATCTGATTAGGGATGGCTTTGATGTTATACAATCTGATCAAATTGGTTGGAAGCCTGGAGAACTTCTTCCTTGTAACCTCAAATTCATCTTTATAGTTAGCCCAATAGTCCTCAATATCATCCTTATGTCTGAAATCTCTGCTACCTCTCTTTTGAGCCCCAACTGTTCTATCAAATCTAGACCTCTTGGAGTGGAATGACAACCCCAAAGTACCCATTTCCTCCTTAGAGGAGTGTGTTGTGATTATGGAAGGACAAGCCTCATTACCTCCTATTCTCAGAGGGAAGTCATTACCAAAACTAGTCTTATGCATGTCCTTGAAAATGTTATAAAAGTCATAAATTTTCCTTTAAATCTCCAAAAGTATGATGTGATCAATTGGGTACCCAGGAAGTCTATATGGAGCTCTCTAACAACCATCAATCCTTAGGTAGGAGAAATTGGGAAATTAAATAAACCATGCTCCAAACCTATGGATCAATTCCTTAGTAGCATTAAAAATTCTCACATGTTCTGCTCCTTGGAGTAACCTTGTAATGTACTTGGTGAATGCATCATTCACCCTTCTATAGCTAGAACTTCCCAAATGCAGTTGGGGATAGACCTCATAGATCACATCCTAGCCAAAGACCCCTCGAGTGCTCAATCCTTTGTATGGATGGAATCTTGCCAAGGTATAGACCAAGTAGGATGTCATCATGAAGCTCTTGGTTTCCAATACATCGCATAAATGCTCCTAGATCATGGCACTGATTATGCCTACCCAATGATAATCTACATCCTGCTTCATTCTCACTATCATATAAAACATCCAACTTTCAAATACCCCTACACTCTTCAAGCCAATCACTCTGTCGAGAAGAGTGATTGCATCATAATACTCTAACTTGATTTTTTCCCTAAACAACTGCTTTGGCAGCTTGGAAATGTGCCTTAGGTTTCTCCATCCAAGAGTTGATAACTTGTAAAGATTTATTTGTATCCTCTACATATTACTTCTTGGCTACCTCAATATCAAACTGCACCATGTGGGATCTATTAGGCATGTCAAATGTTTGAGCCACTGAAATAGGAGATAAATTTTCCAACAGTCTTCCTTGTGGGTTGATCACTCTCTCTGTGCCCGGATCACAATGTCTAGCACATTCCAAAACTAATTCATAGCATTACACTATAGAAGGAAAGCCAGCCAAATGATCCAACCCAAAGCTTACCAATATTATTGCCAATAGAGGACTGTCCTTCTCTACCATCCTTGCCTTGAATTCCTCATAATCCCATGTTCCCACATTTGTATCAGTCACCTCTGACTAGATGGAGGCTAGTTTTCTCTTAGAAATATTTCTCTTCATCTCCAATTTGATCCGTTCATCCTCTGAGATAGAGGATTCCTTAGCATCAGTATCCATTTGTTTTCCCTTGACTTTGCTGACAATTGTCTGGATTGATTCAGCCTACACTTAGCAAAAGATCACAATAAATTTCCATTACATCATAAAGACTAGGACTAGTCCATCGCAAATAACTTATTCATCAATAAAATAAGCCTAAACAATTATCAAAACCCCTTAAAACATCATAAAGATCATTTTCTTTAAATCTCAAGATTTTCACCCCTTCACGAAAATCAAGCCAAGAGGGAATTTTGAGGATTTCTAGGCCAGACAGATTTTAGTGATGAAGGAACAATAATCACTCAAAAATTCACTCAATTAACATTATAACCCCATAGATAGCATCCTTCATCCTTTAACTATTCAAATCAATCATGAGATATGAAAATGATTCATCATTAATGCATTCATCCCTACAAATCTTCATGTTTGGCAGATTTTCTGGGATTTCCATTAGGGACTTAAATCCATGAAATTAGCATGGTTTCACACTTTTTTAGGAAAATGGAGGAGTGATTCAGGGTTTTCCTTAGGTAAATAAATTTTGCGAAGCCTTCGAAATCCAAAAATTCTTGATTTCACAATGTTTTCACCCAAATTGATTGAATGATCATGAATTTGGCAATTTAGGCTCGAATATTGTTTGTCTCAAATTGTTGATTGATGGACTCAGATTCCTAACTCATCCAAGGGAGATTCAATTAATATTGGAAATTAAACTAAAGATCAAAACCCTAGGATTTTTCCATAAGCACCCAGTCTCAATTCCAATTCATGCACCCATTCAATTGGACCATGATAAATTCCTCTAAGATTTTCAAAACAAGTAGCTACTGAATGTCACTGTGAAATAAAAAGGTTAGAATTCACCCAAGTCATTAGTTTTTCTAACTCAAGGAACCCTAGATTGAAATAAAGTAGATCAAAATCACACACGAGATCGAATTCTTGGGCTAAGCCTAAAAATGGCCAACACTATCAATCTATCAAAAGGAAGGTGACATCAAATTTAGGGAAGGCATCAAAGATATCTATGGGTAACCCTAGTTTAATTCCAAAACCCTCAAGCATGCTAAACCCAAACTCAACACACACCTTCGACACCAGAAACCATTCATATTCATCAACTAAAAATAAAGGCATCATGTACATACCATGGATGAAGCTGAATTCAAGATAACAACCACTGGTAACAAGCTTCAATTCACATTCAGATGAAAATGACACCAAAGGAATGCCACCAAAGCCAACAATTCGAAACTTCAATACCAAATCGCAAAAAGCGCTGCAAGGACTTACCTTTTCAAGCTTGATGCATAGCAAATGATACCAATTCTCAACATAGAAACTCCCAAAATCCAATAAACACAAATCGCAAAATCTGTACAATCAAGCATAAATGAGGTGACAAGATATTCCAAGACAAGTTTCGGGGATCCGAGGAGGTGAAGGAATTTCCGTGATCTAAAGGCCTGAAGGAATTTTGAGAAACTATGATAGACATAAAATTTTGAGAAGAGTCAGAATCTCCGAAGCATGCCATAAAATAGTCCTCGTTGGGTATCCAAGGCATGAATGGAAATCAGGGAAATCCGCCTAAGGAGTAAATTCCCGAAACCAGTGAAAAACCCAAAGACTCTTGAAAACTTTAAGATTTTCAAAGAATGACTTCAAGGGATCATTTGCATGAGAAAAGTAAACATTCAAGCACATCCCAAAGTGGCCAAATTTCAAAATCAGAGGACCAAAAGTACCCAAAATTAAAGAGAGGGTCCCTAATTTTAGTAGGGCGTGTGTGCAAAAACTGCACAACATCTTCCTTGGGTCGTGATCCCTCTTGTATTTGAGCAGTCAGCTCTAGGAAATGTGCCTGAATGCATGTACATTCCCATTATTCATCTTTATACTTTTAACAAGGTATAATCTTGTGGACTAACCTCCACCATGGTTTTTCCCCTAACAAGGTTTCCACATATAAAATCTTGGTGTTATTTTTGTTTTTGATGTTGTGGTGTTTCATGCTTTAATATTCATTCATCAGATCTAAGATTAAGTTAAGTTTAATAAGTTTGAATTTATGTGACAACTGATTCACCCCCCCTCTCAGTTGTCTGTCATTGTTTTTCCAACATAGACATGAGTATGAGGATCCTAGGTTGGACCAGCTACGTGCAAACATCGTCGAGGGTCTCGAGGTGGACCAGCTAGGCCTCAAAACTCCTATATTTGTATTTTTGAGTTATTTTTAGCACTTTTTCAACCTTAGAGCAATGCAGGTGTCTTGGGTACGTGTTAGTATCTAAGGTACATGTTTTCATCCCTGTACCATTAATGGTAGACCAAGACACCTATGCAATGCATCGATGTCTACACGATGCACATATGTCCTTTAATTTTTTTTAACTTGATTTTTTTCAGTCGACCATGCACTGACTCAAATTTTCTCATTTGTCATAGGACTATCCTGAGATCAGGGAGCATCCTAGTGTGCGGTTGCTATGTCTACTTCGAGACTAGAGGGACTAGCTATCTAAGGATGAGGTCACACATCTACATCAATTCAATCTTTGGCATGTGTACACCATGCTAAAGATGCTCTATCATGATGGGATGTTGATGGCATTGATGGAGAGGTGTGATGCCACCACATTGAGCTTCAAGTTTCCCACTGGAGAGATAAAAATTACTTTGGAAGATTTCTACCACATCCTAAGTCTTCCCATCTTTAGTTGATGGGTGGAGCTGGATGATGCATGCTCGGTGTAGGAGCAATCAGACAAGGTCCAATACTACTCCATTCAGAAAGATGGCAAGGACAAGACCAGGCACATATACAACCAGTGGTTCAATCATGCCTGTACCACTACCCCTCTACTATGTTTCGTCATGTTGGTCACTTTCGCTACATGGATCACCATAGATGGGCAAGGCTTTCACCTCCATGGGGGTCTCATCTACACCATTCAGGAGATGGTGGAGTGATGCCTAATTTTTGTGTGCTAGTGCAATATGCTTGCACACCTATACCAGGAGCTCAACCGATGTGTGCACTATGAGTACGAGAACCTGACCACATGCACGCTCCTATAGGTGTGGGCTTTTACTCACATCACATGCATGGTGCCAAAGAGCTACCCATAGGTGCAGGATTACATTGTACTGATGGTCCACTAGTATGAGCTCACTAGACAGTAGAGGCACAACAATTTACAGGTCTAGTAGCTACAATTTGACACCTTGATGTTAGATCGTATTAGATGGAGACCCCACTAGTTATTCTGGTGGGTTGATGATGGTAGGTTCCTCTAGAACCTATAGCACAACTACTTCATTCTTGATCACATTGATTTTTTTATCATTTCATACTACAAGGGTCTGGTCATGATGCAACACAGGTCGATCCAAACTATTCCTCCTCCCATCCCCACATACACCTAAGCTATTTGAAGTGCAAAAAGGTTGAGGGACCATCTGTGTCCCACTATTGCAGACTTATGCCTCTCTAATGATGAGGTTGATAACACAAATCTATTGACGATGCACACAATAGACATTGTTGGCGTAGCCCAATATTTTTTAGTGTGGTGGGAGGCTCATCATCCTACTCTAGTGTTCCCAGAAAATGCCCCCATGGGGGATCCCAGTTTATAGGGGGACATGTCACCACATCCACTCAAGAAAAGGAAAAGGTAGTAGGGTAGTGGAGATGAACAAGAGGAGCAAGAGTTGGAGGATGGTCATCCAAAGCAGCAGGAGTAGGACAAGGAGGTTAGGGAAACTTCATTGAGGTTGAGGCAACGGTGGAGGATGTCCTCTCCTCCACTAGCCACTCTAGTTTCATCAACGCTGCCAACCCTTGCAATGTCTGGGGTAGCTCCTGACACCGAAGGTGTAAGACCAAGTGCTCCTCCTCCCCCTAAGTCATTCTAGCAGCCAGGGGATTAAGGCATGATAGTTATTTATGCTATTTCAATTCAATATTTTCATTTTTCAGCTCATGAACGTGTATGCTAAGTTTTGGTTTTAGTATCTATAAATTTTGTGGTACTGATATACATTTTTTTATTTTTTTGGTTGTAGTGGATACTCAAGGATGGATTGGATTCTTTTACTAGTACATATCAAAGGTGGCCCCTATCATTCCTATACAAGGTCAATCTTAGACACGTACTTGTTGGTCTCAACGAGATGTCATGTCCACTTCTTCGAGCCAGTGAACCACTTGAGGACTTCCTATGAGGAGGAATGGGTGGATATTGTGTAGAGGATTGGTAATGATACCACACTCTAGGGGTAGCATGAGTAGTTGTCAAGGGAGTTTCAGACTGCACTCACAAAATGAAACGCAATCACGAGGATTTATGCCACCAAGAAAGCATGTGACGCCCTTTAGATTTGTCTCAATGACCTCGTGGGATAGCCAATAGTCGTGATCTTGGCAAGTGATCAACAATTATAGTAGGAGCTCATCTAGGCCCGCATGTAGATATGCTACGTCCAGGGAGATATCATGGGGATGTGTGCAGCTATGTCTATGTCATGCTCACACCACTCTTGATTTGTCTCTACCATGTAGCCCCACCCCCACCCACAACCATATCTAGAGTCAGGGGGCTCAAGGAGCCACATGCCTAGGGCATAGAGAGCCTCCTTTTTTATATCATTTTTGTAGTCTCGATATATACTTGTAGATCATTTTTTCATAGACACTAATATACATATACAATAGCCACCCATTTTTTAATGACAGTGGCACGATACACATACATGACTTTTGAAATTTATACATATATACATGAGATACTTATTCTAATATTATGGCATTGTTTACTTGATGTGTATGTTCTTTACTTTCATGTATGTTGATGTTATGGATTTTATGTGTATAGATGTATGTTTAAATTAGATGCTATCATGATTTAATGAACACACATGGATGTAGGTTAATTAAACACAATGATGATCTAATTTCCTAAAAATATGTAATGTAATGTATGGATACATAGCATAGTAGGGCATACGTATGTGTGTCACACATACACATGGTTGCATTACAACACAAAAAAATTCATAATGTGTTAATGAAGAAATGTCAACACTTACAATGCTATGACCCTTAAAGAGTGAACACTATACATATGACACATTAGATACTATGCATAGTATTGGTGAAGATGCATTGCATTAACTATTTATTTTAGAGGCATACCATGCATAGATGATAACCCATAAGCACCATATCCATACACAAAGATGACAATGTAAGGGTCCAACCAATTAGGATTGAATTTTCCCCTTTGATTAGGAAGTGCATTTACATTTCTCTAATTCTCATAGAGAACTAGGTCACCTACCTTGAAAGTCCTAGGAAGTACACTTTGATTATATTATCTAGATAGAAATCATTGATAAGCTTTAAGATGATCGAGGGCCTATAGTCGTTGCTCATCAAGCATCTCTAGCTGATGCAAGTGATTAGCTCAGTAAGTTTCATCATCAATTAACCCTTTAAGGGAAACCTGCAAAGACAATTTCTAACTCCAAAGGCATGATAGCTTTAGCACCATACACAAGGTTGTAGGGAATTGTTCCTATTATTGTACAAACACTCGTGTGATAAGCCCATAAAGCATATGTTAATTTAATGTGTCAATCCTTACCATGTTTATTTACCATTTTTTGAAGAATGAGCTCAAGATTCTTATTAGATGATTTCACTTGGCCATTAGATTGAGGGTAATATGATGTAGAAAACCTGTGTTGGATGTGAAATTTTTTTATGAATTGCTTTAATTCCTTGTTCTTGAATGGTGTACCATTGCTAGAAACAAGTGTAGAAGGAAATCCAAAATGAGCAATGATATTGTTTAGAATAAAGCTACATATAGCTTCAGTGTTTGTAGATCAAAGCGGGATGGATTCAACCCACTTCATCAAGTAATTTGTAGCAGTGATGATAAAATTGTGTCCTTTAGAAGAAGGAGGTGATATTTTTTTGATAATATCCAACCCCCATTTTGCAAACGGCTAAGGAGAGGTCTAATTTTGTAACTATTTTGCAAGGGTGTGGATAAGGCGATTATGCTATTGGCATTGCGAGCATTTTTTAACAAAATTAAAGGAATCTTGTTCAATCATTTGCCAAAAGTACCCCATATGGATCAATTTTTGTACCACGGATTTACCGCCAAAGTTTCCACCCCTAGAACCTAAATGGGCTTCCTTAAGGGCAAGGGGTATTTCCGCCTTAGTGAGACATTGAAGAAGCAAATTTTTGTAAGAATTTTGATAGAGAACATCGGACAAGACAATGTAATAGATTGAAAGATTTTGTATATGAGTATGATCACTTTTTCTCACATCATCAAGAAAGTTTCCAGTCTTCAGATAGTTGTAGATATTAGAAAACCATTCTGGTGATCCCACAATACTAGTTTACAATTTCTGGGAGATCTTGATTTTTGTTGAAATCACATATTTTTAGAAAATATAATGATTTAAGCCTTGAAAATTTCCATTTAAAGGATTCCAATTGAAAATTCTTTGATCAAACCACCTTAGATCAAACCCCCTTGGATAGAACCCCGCTAATTTTAATCCATACCTATAACGAAGTCTCCTTTACACCTATCAAAATGCTGATAAAAAACCACTTTTGATTTACCTTTTGGGGGATCAAATGAATTCATTTAATAGTTATTTTTTGTAAGTATGTATTCCTTATTATAAGCTTCCAAAAAAGTATAAATTTAATTTTATTATTATATTTATTTTTTATTTCTTGTGAATGTAGGTTTTTCACCTAAAATCAAGCTCTTTGTTTAGCACATGTAGAAAAATAGTAGATTATCAAAAAAAAATTGAAAAATATGAGTGCACCAGATATTGAAGTCCTTGATCCAACAAAAAAAATGAATTTTGATACATACAAAAAAAGTTACACGTTATACAATCTACCTATGTCTAAATTATAATTGGTTCAACTTCGAAACTTGATTAAGGAAAAAATATTCAATAAAACACTATGAAACCAATTGGAAGCATTATATATTGTAGTTACAAATCTAAACTTGAATAAATTAGAATTTTATCCTTCATGGAAAAAAATTTATGCATTATACTATGAGCATCTTTCCTAAAAATGATGCTTACTGAAAAAAACTAGTTTTCAAAGGAGATGGAAAAAAAGTGCAATTTGATTCCAAAATTTTGAAATTATATATTTAGAATCTAAAGAAAAAATGTCACAAATCATTATTTTGCATCATCTTCAAATTCCTCATGGTTTAGTCGCTATAGGTGCCCAAAATTGAAGATTTAGTTAGAAAAAATTAGTTCAATGTCTAGTTTGGCCAAAAATTGTAAACCAATATTGTGGGATCACCCATTCTCCAGAGTCTATGTGAGAACACACCAAATCATAGAATTAAGGTTGATCAAAAATGACAAGAGATCGAAGGACCAAAACCACAAAGTGGTATTATTTTGTATCCTCATCTAAAGGTACCAAGGAGGCGACACTCGCCATGGAATTTGTGTGTCAATCTTCTCTCCTAGGGACACTGTCTATTGTGAAAGAGGAGAACCGATTTAGCAAGGACAAGGCAAGGTCTCAATACTGAGACAAATTTATTTTCTTAGCCTAATAGGTTTTTGCAATCTGATTCACAATAAGCTCAGAGTCTCCATGTATGCAGAGATGTTTTATCTTTAGCATAATCGTAGCATGCAATCCAACAATGAGGGCTTCATACTCAACAATGTTGTTGGTGCAAGGAAAGTCTAATTGAAAGGAGAGAGGGGTTGGCTTTCCTTTAGGTGAGATTAGAACTATGCCTAATTTGGAGCTAGTCTGATATCTCGACCACATAAGGTCATGATTTATCACAAGGATGTTCTCATCAGGAAATAATTTTAAACTCAGGAAGGAGCAGGATGAAGGAGTGTCTACCAATTGATCAAAAACTGCTTGACCCTTTATCAATTTTTGAGTAAAAAACTTTATGTCAAATTCAAAAAGAAACATTACTCATTTTTCTAATCTCCCAGTAAGGTTTGTATTGGAGAAAAAATGTTTTAGACAATCAATTTTTACAATGACATGTGTTTCAACATGAAGAAGGTAGTGCCTAAGTTTCTATGTTACAAAGATGAGAATAAGGCATTGCTTCTCCATGGATGAATAACAAGTTTCATAATCAACTAGGACATGGATAATGTAGTAGACTATCATCTCCTTTCTGACATCATCTTTCTGAGTGAGTAAGGTCACCAAAGCGTATGGTGATGTAGTAAGGTAAAGAAAAAGGGGTCTATCTTGCATAGTTGATATTAATATGGGAGGATTGGCCAAATAAGTTTTGATTGACTCAAAAGCTTTCTATCACTCCTCATCCCATATAAAACATATGTCATTTTTCATTAGATGAGTGAAAGGAAGGGTATGATCAGCCAATTGGGATATAAATCTATGAATTGCCTGAATCTTCCCTTGTAAACTTTGCAACTCAGTAATGTTCCCTAGGTGGAGGCATGTTAACAATTGCATTGATCTTATTTGTGTCGACTTCAATTCTACTATGAGAGACTATGAATCCCAATATTTTTCTTGCATCTACACCAAAGACACACTTAAGAGGATTAAGCCTCATCTTATAGAGTTGAATTCTTTCAAAAATCACGCAAAAGTTTCCACATGATCTTGACAAGTTATAGATTTCACCAATATATCATCAACGTAGTCCTCTAGAATTTTATGAATGAAGTCATGAAATATTAAGGTCATCACCCACTGATAAGTCGATCTTGCATTCTTTAACCCAAAGGGAATGATCACATAACAAAAGGTACCCCAAGGGGTAGTGAAGGCTTTCTTGTATTGATCTTTTTAATTAATATGAATTTTATTGTAACTCAAGAATCCATCCATGAAGGATAACAAGACATGGCCTATAGTTGAGTCCACAATCATATCTACATTAGGTAATGAAAATTAGCCTTAAGAGAAGCCTTGTTAAGATCATGAAAATCAATACATATAGGAATACGACCGTCAAGTTTACTAACGGCAACAATATTTGAGATCCAAGGGAGTAGTCAATTGGATAGATAAATCCCACTTTTAATATCTTCTCTATCTCAATTTTAACCAACAGCGCAACCTTAGGATTGATCTTTCATATTTTTTGCTTAACTAGCTTGGCATCGGGACATAAGATGATATTGTAAACCACTATAGACTCATCAATATAGGCATGCCCTCATACTACCAAGCGAAGATATCAAGATGAGAATGTAAAAGATTAGAGTGTTCCTTAGCTTCCTTGAAATAAAGGCACTTCTTGATTTTAATCACCTTTTCAGAAGACTTAGGATCCATCAAGACTTCAATAGTATCTCCTTTAATAAGATAACTATGGTCTTCAGAATGGGGTATTGGAACACCATTTTCAACATTAGCTAGTGGATCCTCCTCATCAATACTCACAATAGATTCTCTAAAATATGCCTATTTACTCAAGCTATATGGGAATCATCTCTTATGGTGAAAAGGAGGAAAAGAGGAGCAGGAACCTAAGAATTCCTCAAGTGATTCATCTGAAGAGAAAAATTCTAAGGGAACTTCTTTGTCCCTCGGCCCATCCTCTATGAGCTCAGGATGGACCAAACTAAGTGGTTCAATTGAAATCATGTTAACACTCCACTGAGGTTTCTGCATAGATTTCTCAATAGAGCATCCCAAACCTAGATAGTTCTTACAAGGCTTAAACTAGATAGGGACTTGAATCCATTGCTCAATATTTCCAAGGCCTTTTCACCCATATCCATATAGAGAAGTGAGTCTATATCCAAAACCATAGTGTGTTTTCAAAACCTTGGAAGGTGGTGGTTCCACATAGAGAGCATTGTTCCACCATTGGACATCAAATGCATCCATGAGAGTAAAACTATCTCCTTTACTTGATTGGTAAATGTTAACCTCCCTAGTAGGGGCAAGACTATCCTCCACAGTAGGGTAATGAATGATCCCTTGAATAGGATCACAACTTTTCTTCTCAATGGGAGTATCATCTACTTCTTCATTAGAGGTATTTGAGGTTATGGGAAGTCTTAGATGAATGGGATTCACTTTGTATTCCCCAATAAAGAATTCAAAGGACTCCAAGGACCCCCAATCATCGCCAAGGAATACATTATATTTAGAAGAAGTAGATGAGGAGAACTTAGGACTCTCTGCTTTGGGTGGTTCTTCTTTAGCAGTGTTCACTTTAGGGACAACCTCCACAAAAAGTATCACCGAGGAACATGCCATCACATTAGAAGTTAAGGATGGAATACAATTCTTAAAAGTGGAGACAATTGAAGCCTAACCAACAGCTACTAATTTACAAAGGTGAACAACTTCTAGGTCAGCTTTGACTGTGACCACTTGATTATTTGTAACAAACTTTAGAGAATGATGAAGAGTGGAAGTCACAACACCCATAGAATGAATCCAGGGTCTCCCAAAAAGAATATTATATGATAGAGGTACAAGCATCATATAAACCAAGGTGTGCAAGGTAATGGGGCCTAACTACACATGCAATATTATTGTACCTAGAGCTTATCAACCAGGATTATCAAACCCATGAATATATTTAAAGAAGAAGAATCAACTTAATCTTAGGTAATAGATCTATACCACAAATTTTGAGGGTCAAACCAGTGTCAATGAGGGTACATTTAATACCAATAATGTTAACATTAACTATAATCATCAAAGGATCTACTTATTTCTACACATGTAGGGACAAAATTTCTTGTGGGTAGAATGTGATATTAGGAAAATCTACATGAATATGAGCCATCAATGCATTAATATTTGTCGGCCTAGTGAAGGAAAGCAAGAGAATCTTTTGCAAGGCTTCCTAAAGCATACCTTGATAAACCAAAGTAGTCTAAAGCAAATCCCAAAGTGAGATCTTAGTCAAAGTAACGTGAAGTTGCTCGATAAGATCATAATCACCAGGTACTTTAGTCACAAGTTTAGGGGTTGGAGGAAGACTCGATTGAGAAGGTGGTAAAGAAGAAGGAATTTGAGTAGGTTGAGGTGTAGAAATAGAAGTTTTTTTATCCAAATTATGCATGTTTCTTCTTGTATTATATGTGTTCCCAACATCATTATAAGAAGCAGAGTCCATAGCTTTTACAAACCTTGAATATAAATTCAGTGAATCATCATGATACGAAATTCCACAAATAGAATGTACCTTCTTAGGAGAATGGTTGGATAGAGTCAAATAAATGATGGGTTTCTCCAAGCTTAGAGAAGCTGCAAAGACCACCACAACATTTACCAACTCTTCAGCTTGTAAAGCAGAAGGCTTCTAGAAAGATCTACAAGTAAAGGAAGATGCTTCTAAGAAATCATCTAGAGTATCATCCAACATATCGAAATATTCCTTAGAGAAAGCATTATCATAGACATTAAAACATTTTAGATATAGATCCAACATGTTTCACATTGAGTTCACCAAAATGTGAGATAAGGGGGATTAACTGCTCATGAGTCTCATCATTCTCAAGAGAATCCAAGGGAGTGAACTACCTTTAACTGCATCAATATAAGTTGAATGAATAAATTGCAAAGAAAGTATATTTAGACTAACTATCACAAAAGACTCCTTCAGAACTTGAGAGAGAAAACTTCCTAGATTCTTTCCTTTGAAAGAGGAACTCTCATCCAAAATACTATAGCACAAATTCAAGATGCTAGTGTGGCGTGCTAGAGTCCTAATGACATGCTAGCATCCTAAGTAACAAAGAGCTCAAAGACTCAAATAGGTAAATAAGAGCTTCACTATCTATCCTATATTTGAGGTCTGATGAATAGAAAGACGAGATAAAGAGAAAAAACTAAAAGAAGCACAAAGAGAGCTAAGAGGGAGCTTACAAACTACCAAATGTCTAAACCCTCACTCCAAGCTCCACATTAGCAACCTGCACACAAGACGAATGAGGAAAAATGTTGGGGATATATAGGGGTTTTTCATAGTCAAACCCCCACTTTGATGTTATCACCTCCACGAATAGCCAAATAGATAGAGAGAGTAATCCAAATGGACAAAAGGGAGTGGTGAAATCAATCCCTGCTTCAAGAGGCGAACCCACACCACCGAGTAGTAAATGAACAAAGAGATCTAATCTATTCACAAATAGAAAAGAGTGAGAGAGCATTACCAACAGGCCTCAACCCCCTCTTGAATGCATAGGCACATCATTGAAGGCTTGCTAGAGAGCTTTGGTTGTTGGAGGGACAGTTCAATCTAACACAGCTTCGCTTGTAGAAGTGTTGTTGCCAAGAGTAGAAGAGAAGCACCTTGAACGAATGAGAGAACCCCCAAAATGAGAAGCCATGAGAGGTCAATAGGGCATCATAAAAAAATGAGTAAATTTTATCTTTTCCTATTTTTTCCCAGAGATAGCATGAAAGCCTACTAAATGGAAAAAAATATTAGTTTTCAATGAATATTATCTTTATATAAAATTTCAAAGTCAAACTTAATCTAAAAAACATAGTTTTCATGTGACATTAACTTTTTTCTAATTTTTTATAATTTTATTAAATAAATTATACCCTCTTGGAGAAGATTCTCTCCTCTAGTGCACCACATATTTTTTTTTAAAATAAAAAATATTTTAATATATATTTTTAATTTTTTAATCAAGCCCCATGTTTGATAATAATAAAGCACTTGTAATAATTTTATTTAAAATTATAATAAAACCAATCAAAATATTTTTAAATATATTTTTAGATTCTCAATTCTAATCTCTACAAAAGGGTAATTTAATTTTTTATGAAAGTAATATTGGTTGGAAAAGTCTAGAGATGAAGTTGAGTTTTTTTTAAAATTTACCCCAAAAGAGGGGTTCAACTACTATATAGGCTGAAATCTTTCAATCAAAAAGGTTTTTCCCAAAAAATTGCAAGTAAATTGAAAATTATTCAAGATTTGAAACTAAAATATTTTTATTTAGTATTTTTGGGTGAAACTCTTTCATCTGAAACTCTTTGTACCACATAGGTGTTAAGTAATTTAAGTGAATCTATTTAGATTGAAATAGTTAACCATGAAACAATTTCACCTAAAACTATTTTATTGGTTAACAATGTGGCATAGTTTTATACTAAGGGGCACACAATCTATTGAGGGGGGTGAATCAGTAGATCTAAATAATTCAAACAATTCTGCAAACCTTCACTTATTCCACTATTATATAGATTTTTGACATGAAGAGAACTTAACCACACAAGCAATTAATCATAACATGACACAAGATAACACCAGATATACGTGGAAACCCAAGATGGGAAAATCCATGGTGAGAATAGTTTCTTGAGACTACTACCAAAATCCAACCTCACGAGTAGGAATATAATAAGAGAATTTACAATATGATGTAGGTACCAACCTACTGGAGACAACAATCCCCACTGAAAAGAGACACCAACCCCTATCAAAACAATACAAGTAGAACAAAACTCCTATTGGAGTACAAAGATAATGACATATTTGACATATAACTTTGAGAGTTACATCTGACACTCTTCCAAATTGATAATATAGGTGCTCCCTCTTTTCTTCATAGTTTAAACTCACAATCACCTTATAGCTGACAAAACATGTAACCCATGTGCCTACACCACACTTCCTTACCTACATAATGGATTTGAACATTTTAAATAGATACATGACATAACATTAATACTCTTCCATTTTCAGGATCTGCACATAACCTAGATGGCATAAGGTTGACCTAAATTCAAATTATATGAAACATGTAATACAACAATCCAAACACAAAATTCTTGCCGCAAAAAGAACTTGATGTCATGCACCACCAAAGGAACCTTAAACAGGTCTTATCCTCACTCCATATGCAATATTTGTATTTCACATACCAACAACTATTACCACACACTCCTTGAACTTCGAATAGCTTGAAAAAAAAATTGACACTTCAAAATTCTTGCACATTGAGCCCCACCTCTGAAAACTTAGGAAACTAATAGAACTAGTGTAGAAATACTCTCCTTCCAAACTATAGAGAAACATTGCATTTCTAAAAGAAATGCCAACCATATTTAGAAATATCTTTTCCAAAAAGATATCCTTCCATATCACCACACACATGTTGATTGCATACCCAACATGGTATAATAAACACACAAACTATCTGAAGGTATTCACATCTCAAAAAAACTTGATTCATGTTACTTGATATAGGATGTGATTGATTATACAATCTACACATTGATAAACAACATGCTTTCAAAACCTTAAGTCAAATAACAATTCTAGTACTCCTACAAACTCTTTCATCTTTGATAGCCTTGACACCCTTTGATAAAAATGGTCATCAACTCCTAACAAACCTTTGAAATCAATGATAACCTATGTTCAACAATCTCCCCCTTTTCCATTGATGGAAAACAAAAAAATGATGGGGCAACCAAATACTTCTAAATAACATGTCTGAATGGTTTCTTGGCTATAGAATTTACTCCCCCTATGGAAGATATGGAATTCTAAGATCACTTTCTCCTTAATTTACATCTCAATTTAGAATTTTGAGCCCACTTTTTCCTCCTTTGACATCAATGGAAAAGGTTCAACACTTTCTCCCCATTTGCAATCATGTTGCACTATTTTCTCCCCTTACAAGGTGACATTATTTTTGTAACCTTCTCAAGCATTACTAGTACACTACATCATCTAAAAACCTATTTCTCAGATATACTCCCTCTAATCCATACATCACTTCTTTTGAAAATAGTTCACAAGAGCACCAAGCTTCTTGTGGTAGGGACACTAAGCTCCCCCTCACCCCATGTTTCCTCTTGATTCAAGAGGAGGGAGAAGAAACTCCCAAATTCTATTGGAGAAACTCAAATATCTCCTTAGGAAGTGGCTTCATGAATATATTTGCAAATTGCTCATGTGTATCCATATATTTCAATCTTACTTCCTTCTCTGCAACCTTCTCCCTCAAGAAATGATTCTTGATTGTAATGTGTTTTTCTCTTGAGTGCATCACCAAATTCTTTGAAATATTTATTACACTAGAGTTATCAAAAATAATAGTGATAAGGTCTTCAAACTCAATCTTCATTTCCTTCAAATTCTCCTTCATCCAAAGCACCTGAGTGCAACATGATGCTACAACAATGTATTTTTCTTCTGTTGTAGAATAAGAAATTGATTCCTTCTTCTTTCTCAACTAGGTCACCAAATTGTCTCCAAGGAAGAATGTACCACCACTTGTGATCTTCCAATAATCCACACATCCTACCCAATTTTCATTTGTGTATGTAGTCAAAGTGAAATTTTCCCTCTTTGGATACAATAGTTCAAAATCTTTAGTATCCTTCAAATGCCTATATCCTCTTCACTTCTTTAATGTGAGTCTCTTTAGGTGTTTCTTGAAATTTGGAAACCATTCCAACTGCCTACATAATATTTGATCTAGATGTTGTCACATACAACAAACTTCCAATCATGTACTTGTATAAATTTTGATCTACTAGAGTACATTCATCATGTTTACTCAACTTGCATTTGGTAACTATAAGTGTTGCAACCGACTTGTAATATTTCATCCTAAACTTACTTAGCATTTCCTTTATGTTTTTGTGCTATGAAATTAATATTCCTTTGTTTGATTGTACAATCTACAACCTAAGAAAGAAAGATAATTCTCCTAACATAGACATCTCAAAATCATTTTGTATTTCCTTTTGAAATTTATTGCACGTTTATTCACTACTTCCTCCAAAAAATGTCATCTACATAAACCAAAATTATTAGCATTTGTTCTCCTTTTGTTTTTGTGTACAAATCACTATCCTCTCTGAAATCCTTGTTGCTACAAGTATCCATCCAACCTTGAATACCAAGCTTTAGGAGTTTTCTTAATTTCATACAAAGCCTTCTTCAATCTGCAAAAATAATTTAGATTGTTAGTACATTCAAATCCTTTTAGTTGTTCAATATAAATCTCTTCTTCAAGCGATGGATGGTGTACTTGGGGGGTCTTATGGATTCCTACATCTTTTATCACTTGGTTGCATTCTCTATTTCTTCTACATTGTCATCAATGCACTTTTCTTGTATCTTTCCAAAGTTGATCGTTATTTCAGTTCTTGGCCTGATGGGTGTTATGGGGATTACTTGGATATTTTGATAGTTGGTAGGATGCAATTTTGACCTCTACACTTCATTTCAGTTCTATAGATCATTTTTAATTGACTGTTGTTATTGTAAAATCAAGGTATAACTTGCAGCAATATGAACTCAAATATGTGGTTGAAAATCTAAAATTATATGTTCAAGATAACAATAACAAGATTAGTGATTGATAATTACAACAATGAAATAAAAATCTATAATACCACAATTAATCAACACAAGTGACACAAGATATACGTGGAGAAATCCTTGTGGGAAAAAATCTACACCCAAAGAGATCTTATTTTTGTATTAATCTTCAAGGAAGTACATCAATACAACAATCCTCTCTAAAATCTAGTGGCACTTCGTCATTTTGACAATCTCCAAACAACTCATACATAAACTACCATCCCAAGGATCCAATATGTAGAATTATGTGGTAGAGAATACCACAAATGGTCTCCCAAAACAAGAGAAACCACTTGGAAAAATCCACACCCCACTTAGTGGACAACCCATAAACATGGAATAAAATATTCAATAACCACATGACCTTCACATAGGCACCTAATCCACATACAATCAAAATGAACTCTCAAACTTGTTGGGAATAGGATGTCATTTAATTTCAATCCTAAACATTATTTCATGTATCTCCTAAGTCCTTGGAAAGTGTTCCCCAAACTCTAGGATTAGAAAGAGATTAAATTCAAATGAAATGAACATGTAAATTGAAATTTGTAATTAATTCTAAATTTGATAGGAACATGTGGGGATTCCCATCAAGAGATTGTTGGAAATGTATGTCTCAATCATCACAGGCCGAAACCTCGTTAGGAGCCAAGTCAATGTGGTAGCTCTTATGTCTGGCCAATGAGTAGTTTGAAACACCATGTTTTGTATAGGTCATTGTGACCTTGGAGGAGTCTCACTGAATGGTTACACTTTGGAACCTATCGCTATGACAAGAAGCATTCAGCGTGACCTCTTACCGCTCATGGAGACCTTTGGCTGACAGGCCATTCTGTCACTTATCGTTGAGACCCTTGGCCGAAAGGCTTCGATCAGGAAGAATTTTGGGCGATGTGTTAAAGTCTCACCGACAGTATGTTTTGTCTTGAAGTCTTTGGGATAACTAAAGGGTTCTCACTATGATATCCCAGCGAATAGTTAAAGTCTCGCTGACAGAATTTGGTTTAAATTCATTGGGGAAACTCTCACCAGAAGGAATACTATCGGTAAGAAGTCTTACCGGTGTGAGAAAGTCACACCGACCGCATTCATTCGAGATAACTCAAAGGGCTTCGAGGAGAAGTCCCAGCGACATTGGTGAGTCTCACCGATGATGTTGAAGTCTTCGGTATAGCTCTTAGCGAACAGTGGTCTCGATGTAACTTAATCTCAGAGTAAATTCTTAGTGAAGGACATATGTCTTGGAGACTTTTGATGGCTTCAGGGTGACATAAGAGATCTTGGAGAAACCTCTTGGTGATATTAATAAGTCTTGTCGACTAGTGATTGGAGCTCGGTATAACATGTGACTTCGGTATAACCCTTGATGACTTGGCGTGAGGTCCTAGCGAAGAATGATACTCTTGTCAAATGGTAAACTCACATCTATGAGACTTTTAGACCTCGCTATGATCTCTTAGTGAAAGCGATAGGTATTGCCAACTATTTGGTGCTTCAGTGTAACACATGAAAGCTCGATAGGATGTCTTGATGAGATCGATAAGTTTTTCCGACAGCATGACTCTTCGAAGTGACTTGTGAGCTCGATGAAACATCTTGGCGATAAGAATAACTCTTGGCAACATTGGTATGAAGCTTTTAGGCATCGGCGAGACACTTCTTGTGTCTCACCAACATGCCAATACAATGTGAACCTTGTTGACCATTTGACTGTGTGAAGACTATCCTATGTGGAGTCTCATGGACCAATAGGAGAAGTCGAATTTGAACAGTTGGAAGATTTTTCGTTGTAACGGTTCTATGAGGAAGCTTGATGGACATGGAACGACATGGTTATACTCTATGATTGTAGATTGTGATCATTTGGTTAGTTTTATGGATTGTTGTATAATTGTATGATCTATAGATGATTTCTATTTTGTAAAGACTGTAACTTGAAGGTTCTTGTACAAGATTGTTCATGGTGAATGCTGCTCTAAACAGACACCAAAAAGATAAGTATGGAATTTGTATGTAATCTCCATTACTATAATACAAAGTGATTTCTCTTGGTGTGGTGGGTTTTTCTCCCGTAAGGGTTTTCCCACATATATCTGGTGTTCATGTTTGTTTTTCTATTTCTCTATTTTGTTATCTATTTCAAAGTGCATCTTAATTGGACTGTAATTGTAAATTTTTAAAGAGTATATGTATTGTTCCCTGAGGTTTTGTCATTAGGAGAGTTGTTTCTGCACCATGACTTTCCTTACAAGTGGTATTAGAGCCTGGCCAGTTGTGTTATCCTTGTGGGTACATTGGGTTTTTTGAGTCAATTCTGTTCAGTGGGAGTCTTGTAGAGTTTGTTGATTTTGATTACAAGTTGAGATGGCTAGCACGTCAGGAAAGATTGAAATAGAGAAGTTCAATGGTAGTAACTCTGAGTTGTGGAAACTCAAGATGGAAGATCTTCTAGTTGATTGTGATTTGTGGCTTGCAGTGTCTAGTACTAAACCTACAGGCATGAAGCAACAAGATTGGGACCTTGAAGATAGAAAATCTAAGGGGATGATAAGGCTTTGTCTTGCAGACTCCATTCTTCTGAATGTGCATGAGGAGAAGACTGCATCTTCTTTATGGAAGAGACTAGTGTCTATTTATCAGGAGAAATCATTGGTGAATAAACTGTTCCTGAGGAAGAAGTTGTATTCTTTGAGAATGCAGGAAGGAGGGTCTGTAGCTAATCATTTGAATGCATTTAATATGCTAATTGCTCAATTAACATCTGTTGGTGTAAAAATTGATGAAGAGGATTGATGTATGCTTCTACTGTGTTCTTTGCCAGACTCTTGGGATCATCTGGTGATGGCTATTGGTAGTACAACATCGAATTTCAAGATGAAAGATGTTGGTTCTTTGTTGTCAAAAGAGATGAGAAGAAAATCTTTTGAGATGGCAAAGGAAGCTCTTGTTGTTAGAGGAAGGTCAAAAGAGAAAGGTAAGAAGGACAAGAAATCAAAATCAAAATCAGATGGAAGATCAAAGTCTCCTAGTAAAAATTCCAAGGTGAAATGCTGGAATTTTGGAAAACCCAGTCATGTCCGAAAGGATTGTAAAGAGGAGAAAAAGAAGAAGAAGTGTTCTTCTGACAATGATTCTTCTCATAGTGATGCAGACGTCTTCATTGCTGCCTTGGCTACACAGGCATTAGATGATGTCTGGCTAATTGATTCTAGAGCATCTTTTCACATGACATCTCATAGAGACTGGTTCACAAAGTATGAAGAATATGATGGTGGAAAGGTGTACTTGGCAAGTGATTCATCTTTGGAAATTGTTGGTCGTGGAAGAGTCAGAATCCAATTTCCTGATGGTAGAGTAAATGGAATTAATGATGTTATGTACATACCAGGTCTGGCTCAAAATCTATTGTCTGTCAGTAAGCTAAATGATATTGGAGTACAAGTCACGTTCTCTAGAAATGGCTGCAAGATGACTAGAGGCTCTATGGGGCTGGCTAGAGGTGCTTGAATTGGTACCCTATACAAGTTGGATGCATGTGTTGTTCAATGTAACAGTGTCTCTAGAAAGTCATTGAAAGCTATTCATGGAGGTAAAGAGGGAAATCTCCCTAATTATGTAAACTCTATGGAAGTAAAACTTTCAATAGAGAAGACTATGCTCTGGCATCATAGGTTAGGCCACATAGGAGAAAAAGGTTTAAAAACCTTGAAGAACAAAAACCCGGTTGAGGGGCTTGAAGATTGTAATCTTGAATTTGAATTCTATGAGCATTGTATATATGGAAAGTAGCACCATGTTTCTTTTTATTCCAGTCCTCATAAATCTTCTGGTTTGCTAGATTATATTCATTCAGATGTGTTTGGTCTAGTGAATGTTCCTTCTTTGTCTAAATCAAGATACTATGTGTCATTTATTGATGATTATTCAAAAAGAGAATTTGTATATTTTCTGAAAAGTAAATCAGAAGTGTTCAGTCAGTTTAAGGAATTTGAAAATCTTGTTGAAAATCAGAAAAATAAAATTCTTAAGGACTGATAATGGCAGTGAATTTTGTTCTGATGAATTTGAAAGATACTGTAAAGACCATGGGATTAAAAGACACAAGACTAAACCTTATACTCCATAGCAGAATGGAGTTGCAGAAAGGTTCAATAGGACAGTGATGGAGAGAGCACAAAGTATGCTTAGTAGTGTTGGCTTGGAGGAGAAGTTTTGGGCCGAGGCTACTGCTACTGCATGTTACTTGATTAATCGGTCTCCAAATTCTGCTCTTGTTGAGAAAACACCTTTGGAAGCATGGTTTGGTAAGAAGCCCTCTCTTAGACATATTCGAGTCTTTGGTTGTGAGGCATATGCTTATGTGTCATATGAGAAAAGATCTAAATTGGAGAACAAGGCTATCAAATGTATTTTTATCGGCTATAGTGTTGGCATAAAAGGATACAAGCTTTGGAATCTTAATACAGAGAAGGTTGTATATAGCAGAAGTGTAATCTTTCGTGAGCTAAAACCTTCCACCTTGGATCTACAGTTAGAGACAAAGTCAAAAAATAATAAGGATGTAATTGTAATTCCTCCTACACCAGAGAAAGAGGAATTGAAAATTAAAAATGTACCTGAAACTGAGGAGAGCTCAAGCAGTTCTGAAAGTTCTGAAGAAGAAGAACCTCAACCTTAGCCAGTGAGGAGGTCAACTCAAGAAAGAAAGCAACCTGATAGGTATGGGTTCTCTTTGATTGATTCTACTTGTGCCTATGCTTTGATTTCTAGCACTGATGAGCCTAGGACTATAAAAGAGGCATTTAAAATGTCTGACTCAGACTCTTGGTTAGAAGCCATGGAAGAAGAGATAGCATCATTAGAAAAGAATAATACCTGGAGTTTGGTGCCCTTTCCTGAAGGCAAAAAAGTTGTGGGCTGCAAATGGTTATTTAAGAAGAAGATTGGTCTAGATGCCAGTGTGGAAAAGTACAAGGTGATATTGGTTGCAAAGGGTTATTCCCAGGTAGAGGGAATTGATTATGGGGAAATATTTTCTCCTATAGCAAAGCTGACATCTATCAGATTTCATTTGTCACTTGCAGCTGCATATGACTTAGAGGTCGAACAGATGGATGTGAAGACAACATTTCTTCATGGTGATCTTGAAGAAGAAATCTACATGTCCCAGCTTGAGCACTTTGTTGAAAAAGGTAAAGAGAAACTAGTTTGCAAATTAAAGAAGTCTATGTATGGGTTAAAGCAGTCACCTAGAATGTGGTACCAAAAATTTGATACCTTTGTATTGTCTTTGGGATTTGTGAGGTCAAAATCAGATCATTGTGTGTATTATAAAGCTGAAAGTGATCAAGTTATTATCATTTCTCTCTATGTTGATGATATGTTGTTCATAGGCAATAGTAAGCTAATGATTTTTTATCTTAAGTCTCAGTTGTCTGCTAAGTTCAAAATGAAAGATATTGGTGCAGCAAGGTATATTATGGGGATGGAGATAACCAGGGACAGGAAGAATAGAAAACTATGGCTCATTCAAAGTAAGTATATCAGGACTGTTCTTGAGAGATTTTGTATGAATGATTGCAAACAGCTAATGGTTCCAGTCTTGCAGGGAACGAAGCTATTTGTTGAGGACTATCCAAAATCTCCTACTGAGATGGAGGACATGACTAGTGTACCCTATGCTAGTGCGGTTGACAGTCTCATGTATGCAATGTTCTGTACAAGGCCAAGCATTTCCCAAGCAGTGGGAGTTCTTAGTCGGTTTATGGCTAATCCTGGAAAGACACATTGGGATGTTGTAAAGAGAGTTTTCAAATATTTGAAGGGCACTTTAGATTTTTCTTTGTGTTATCATGGGAACTTGGTTGATCACAGAAGACTCTCAGTATTTGAGGCTATGTAGATTTTGATTGGGCGGGGGACATTGACAGCAGGAGGTCCACCAGTTGATACATTTTCATGATGAATGGTGGTGTAGTGAGCTGGATGAGCAAGCGGTAGGCTGTAGTCGCTTTGTCCACTATGGAGGTTGAATACATGGCAGCTACTCATGCTTGTAAAGAAGCAGTTTGGTTGAAATTTTTTTGTTCTAACATTGGTTTTGATGCAGGGAAGATAACTATTTTATGTGATAGTCAGAGTGCAATTTGTTTGGCAAAGAACCCTACTTTCCATGCCAGGATGAAACATATTGATGTGCAGTATCACTTTGTATGAGATATGGTAGAGGATGTAAAGGTCATTTTGGAAAAATTTGATACTCTAGAGAACGTTACAGATGCATTGACAAAGCCAGTGAGCACAGACAAGTTCAGGTGGTGTGTCAGTTCAATGGGCCTTAGTGCCCATGATTTTTAGTAAGTGTTTTGTTCTGCTCTGGAGCTGCCTGTGTGATCTTCGTCAAGTGGGAGATTGTTGGAAATGTATGTCTCAATCATCACAGGCTGAAACCTCTTTAGGAGCCAATTCAGTGTGACAGCTCTTATGTCTGGCTAATGAGTAGTTTGAAACACCATGTTTTGTACAGGTCGATGTGACCTTGGAGGAGTCTCACTGAACGGTTACACTTTGGAACCTATCGTTGTGACAAGAAGCATTCGACATGACCTCTTACCACTCATGGAGACCTTTGGTTGACAGGCCATTCTATCACTTATCATTGAGACCCTTGGCCAAAAGTCTTCATTCGGAAAGAAGTTTGGGTGATGTGTTAAATTCTTGTCGACAATATGTTTTGTATTGAAGTCTTCAGGATAACTAAAGGGTTCTCGCTATGATGTCCTAATGAATAGTTAAAGTCTTGCTAACAACATTTGGTTTAAAGTCATTGGGGAAACTCTCACTGGAAGGAATACTATCGGTAAAAAGTCTTGCCGATGTGAGAAAGTCACATCGACTGCATTCATTCGGGATAACTCAAAGGGCTTCGAGGAGAAGTCCCAGCGACATTGGTGAGTCTCGCCGATGATGTTGAAGTCTTCGGTATAGCTCTTAGCGAACGGTGCTCTCAATGTAACTTAGAGATCTTGGAGTAAAGTCTTAGCGAAGGACATATGTCTTGGCGACTGTTGATGGCTTCGGGGTGACATAAGAGATCTTGGAGAAACCTCTTGGCGATATTAATAAGTCTTGTCGACTGGTGATTGGAGGTTGGTATAACATGTGACTTCGGTATAACCCTTGATGACTCGGCGTGAGGTCCTAGCAAAGGACGATACTCTTGTCGAATGGTAAACTCACATCTATGAGACTTTTGGACCTTGCTATGATCTCTTGGTGAAATCAATAGGTCTCGCCAACTGTTTGGTGCTTCGATGTAACACATGAAAGCTTGATAGGATGTCTTGGTGAGATCGATAAGTTTTTCCAACAGCATGACTCTTTGAAGTGACTTGTGAGCTCGATGAAACATCTTGGTGATAAGAATAACTCTTGGCAACATCGGTATGAAGCTTTTAGGGGATCGGCGAGACACTTCTTGTGTCTCACCAACATGCCGATACAATGTGAACCTTGTTGACCATTTGACCATGTGAAGACTATCCTATGTGGAGTCTCATGGACCAATAGGAGAAGTCGAATCTAAATAGTTGGAAGATTGTTCATTGTGATGGTTCTGTGAGGAAGCTCGACGGACATGGAACGACATGGTTATACTCTATGATTGCAGATTGTGATCGGTTGGTTAGTTTTACAGATTGCTGGGTGATTGTATGATTTGTAGATGATTTATATTCTGTAAAGACTATAACTTGAAGGTTCCTGTACAAGATTGTTCATGGTGAATGCTGCTATAAACAGACACCAAAAAGATAAGTCTGGCATTTGTATGTAATCTTCATTACTGTAATATAAAGTGATTTCTCTTGGTGTGGTGGGTTTTTCTCCCGTAAGGGTTTTCCCACGTATATCTCGTGTTCATGTGTGTTTGTCTATTTCTTTGTTTTGTTATCTATTTCAAAGTGCATCTTAATTGGACTATAATTGTAATTTTTTAAAGAGTATATGCATTCTTCCATGAGGTTTTGTTGTTAGGAGAGTTGTTTCTGCACCGTGAATTTCCTTATAGAGATCCTACAAAATAGGAGCACATGGGGCACCCACATGGAAGGTGGAACTCGCCTTAAGTTAAGTTAACTGTTTGGATTAAAAGATAACACTTCAGTAATGCATGTAAAGATCCTAGAAGTTAGGGATTGATGTTTACATGCATGGAGTTCAGTTTAGTTTAGTTCAGATCAGTTTAATTCAGTTCAGTTCAGTTCAGTTCAGTTCAGTTCAGTTTAGTTCAATTCAATTCAATTCAATTCAATTCAATCCAATATCAGTTCAGTTAAGTTCAGTTCAATTCAGTTTAGTTATGGTTCAATTATCTTTAGTTGCATGTAGTTAGTTTTAGTTGAATTCTAGTTGACTTCAGTTGACTTGGAATGCATAACTAATGACTTGAGTTGCATGATAGATAGTAGGTGATAAATTCAGTTAAGTGGGGGTGATCAATCATGCATGGTATTTGCATGAATGGTGGAGAGATATGTTTTAGTTAACAAAGATTGACTTAGATCTACCTTGGGTGCCCAAGTTTGCATCTTGGATTTAACACTTTTACATGATAAGATATTTTATAAGCTAAGTTAAGTGGGCCCATTCTTGGGTGCCAACTTTGAGGATAATCTTAGAAGATATCTTCAAATTCAATGTTGATTTATGACTTCAGTTTGGGACACCCAAATGGATGAAGGACTTGTTTTGGCATTGTTCTTCATGGTAGAACTCTACTTGCAAAGAATAGGCATGGGTTTTGTTAGATAAGCATTGTGCTTTGTAATTGTAAACTCTTTGTAGTTTACAAGGCTCATTATTGTCTATATATTTCAGCAAGTTGAAGAGATTTTACTATATTTTAAGTGCAGGTTGTGAAGAAGAATTGTTGAAGGAAAAAGAAGCATCTCAAGCAAGGATTGGAATTATTGTTTAATCTTATTTTGAGATTAAATAACACATTGATTCTTGGTGGATTTTTTTCCTGAAAGGGTTTCTCCAGGGTATATGTTGTGTAACTTCTTTCTTTTGGTCTTATTCTTGTACAATCTTCTATCTACTTCTACAAATGGTAAAATGAATCTAAACAGATAATCATCCACAAAGAATTTGTAACAAAGAACACTTATTTAGATCTACAGTATAATAGTTTTACAAGTTTTAAAGCTACATTATTACCTCCATTTTCAACATTTGGTATCAGAGCTAATGATAGGGGTATAGTTTGGGACGCCTTTCTCTTAAAATTTTGAAGGTTTTTTTCCTATAGTGGGAGCTTTTACTATTGTGTTATTGCTGATTTTGCAAAATAGGTTTGTTACAATGAGTTTTAATTCTCATTTAGATATTAAAGATTCAATGAATATTATTATGATCTATGTAGAAACTAAAAATGAAGGTTCTCCTTGAAGAGAGAGATCAGTGGCTAGTTGTTGGTAATGAGACAAAGTCACCTACAAAAATGTCAAATGAGGATTGGGCTAAGCTTGATAAGAAGGAGAGAGGGACCATAAGATCATGTCTTGCTAATGCTATTCTCTATAATGTTTCAAAAGAAACTACTACATATAAGTTGTGGAAGAGAATAGATGATATTTATCAAACCAAAAGTATTACTAATAAGTTGTTTCTAAAAAGAAAGTTGTATTCTTTAAAGATGAAAGATGGCGATTCTATTGCAAATCATTTGAATGCTTTTAATTTGATTTTAAGTTTGTTATCATCTATAGATGTAAAGCTAGAATATGAAGATAAATGCATTTTTTTACTTTGTTCTTTACCAGAATCTTGGAAATATCTAATTGTTGCTACTAGTGGTAGTGGTGCAGATCCGAATATGGACAATATAATTCCTACTCTCTTATTAGAGGAGATGAGGAGGAAGTCTAAAACATAAATCCAAGATGCCTTGTTTGTAAAAGGTAGGCTTGAGTAAAAGGAAACTAAGGGAGACAAGGAAGGGAAGGGTAAGTCAAAAGGATAGAGTAAGGTAAAGTATTGGAACTATGGTAAACTAGGACATGTGAAGAAGGATTGTAAGAACAAGAAAAAGAGTTATGATTCTTCTACAAAGGAATCCTCGGATGACGGTAATCACGCTTTGATCATTTCATGTAAAAATGCTAGTGATGACTCTTTGCTTGATGTTAAAGAGTGATCTTCGTGAGGAGGATGGTAGTCATGATGCTATGTGTAGCTCGTACCATAGTTCAATGGAAGTTGTTGGCAGTGACATGGATGCATCATTGGTAAGGTTATCTTCATGTGATTGGGGATATGGTTTTTTTTTCTTGATTTAGAGTGGTTGCTATTATTTCATCATTTACTCTTGATATGCATTTAGAGTTGTGCATGGTACTTGTTCTTTTGAGACTAGGATGTATATATGTTATGGTGCATGTGATCTCCTAGGAAGAGATGGTTACATCATGTTGTCACGTTTATGTTCCTAATTCATGATTGGAGCTTTGACATTGATCTTGTGTAGTTCTCTTAAGTATTGGGTACATTAATAATTTTCTTGATTACTTCATGATAGTGTTATGTTGTGTTTTCTTGATTCCTCTAAAGAGGTGGTTTGGTTATAGAGACTTGGGAAAGGTATTCGTTTTAATTGCAAGTTAAAATTGAATGTGATAGTCAGAGTGATATTTGTTTAGCCAAAAATCCTATGTGTCGTGCTCTTACTAAGCATGTTGATGTTCAGTATCACTTTGTGAGAGAAATGGTTGAGAGTGGGAAGGTATTAATTGAGAAAGTTGACACTTTAATTAATGTTGCATATTATCTTAGGAAACCAAATCCTACAGATAAGTTCTCTTGGTTTTGAGTATTAATCATTTGCTTGGAGCTTCATGATTATGCAGGTTGCATTTGAATTTGGCATGGATTGATTAGTTGGTGTAGGAAGGCCATTGGCCTTGAGTCCTGTACTTGATTTATAATAATGAGTCCTTGTTTAGAATAATTGCAATGTATAATGTCAAGTGGGAGAATGTTGGGAATATCATGCCATTTAATTGCAATCCTAAACATTATTTCATGTATCTCCTAAGTCCTTGGAAAGTGTTCCCAAAACACTAGGATTAGAAAGAGATTAAATTTGAATGAAATGAACATGTAAATTGACATTTGTAATTAATTCTAAATGATAGGAGCATGTGGGGACACCCATGAAGAGCTCCTCCAAAATAGGAGCACCTAGGGAACCCACATGGAAGGTGGAGCTCACCTTAAGTAAGTTAAGTTAACTATTTGGAGTAAAAGATAACACTTCAGTAATGCATTTAAAGATCCTAGAAGTTAGGGATTGATGTTTACATGCATGGAGTTCAATTCTGTTTTGTTCAGTTCAGTTCAGTTCAATTATGGTTTAGTTATCTTCAGTTGCATGTAGTTAGTTTCAGTTGAATGCTAGTTGACTTTAGTTGACTTGGAATGCATGAATAATGACTTGAGTTGCATGGCAGATAATAAGTGACACATTCAGTTAAGTGGGGATGATTAATCATGCATGGTATTTGCATGAATGGTGGAGAGATATGTCTCAATTAACAAAGATTGACTTGGACCCACCTGGGGCACCCAAGTTAGCAGCTTGGAGTTAACACTTTTGCATGATAAGATATTTTATAAGGTTGAGTTAAGTGGGACCATTCTTGGGCATCAACTTTGAGGATAAGCTTAGAAGATATCTTCAGAATCAACGTTGAGTTATGACTTCAGTTTGGGACACCCAAATGGATGGACTTTTTTTTTACATTGTTCTTCAGGATAGAACTCTACTTGCAAATAATGGGCATGGGTTTTGTGAGATAAGCATTGTGCTTTGTAATTGTAAACTCTTTGGAGTTTACAAGGCTCATTATTCTCTATATATTGCAGCAAGTTGAAGAGAGTTAATTAGATTTTATTGCAGGTTGTGAAGAAGAATTGTTGAAGGCAAAAGAAGCATCTCAAGCAAGGATTGGAATTATTGTAATCTTATTCTAAGATTAAATAATACATTGATTCTTGGTGGAGTTTTTTCCTGAAAGGGTTTCTCCATGGTATATGTTGTGTAACTTCTTTCTTCTGGTCTTATTCTTCTACAATCTTTTGTCTACTTATATAAATCGTAAAATGAATCTAAACAGATAATCATAAACACAGAATTTTTAACAAAGAAAACTTATTTAGATCTATAGTATAATAGTTTACAAAGTATTAAGCTACATAATTAGCTCCATTTTCACCATTTGCTATCAAATCTAAGGTTAGTTAGATTTTGGGATGCCTTTCTCTTAAAAGTTTGAATATTTTTCGGATGTAGTGGGAGCTTTTACTATTGTGTTATTGCTGATTTTGGAAAATAATTTTGTTGCAATGAGTTTTAATTCTTGTTTAGATATTGAAACATTCAATGGATCTAGTTACGAGATGTGGAAACTAAAAATGAAGGATCTCCTTGAAGAGAGATATTAGTGGTTAGTTGTTGATAATGAGACAAAGTCACCTACAAAGATATCAAATGAGGATTGGGCTAAGCTTGATAAGAAGGAAAGAGGGACCATAAGATTATGTCTTGTTGATGTTTTTCTCTTGAATGTTTCAGAAGAAACTACTACATATAAGTTGTGGAAGAGAATAGGTTATGTCTATCAAACCAAAAGTCTTACTAATAAGTTGTATCTGAAAAGACAGTTGTATTCTTTAAAGATGAAAGATGGTGATTCTGTTGCAAATCACTTGAATGCTTTTAATTTGATTCTAAGTCAGTTGGCATCTATAGACGTAAAGCTAGAAGATAAAGATAAATGCATATTGTTACTTTGTTCTTTACCAGAATCTTGAGAAAATCTAATTGTTGCTATCAGTGATAGTGGTGCAGATAGGAAGATGGATAATATAATTCCTACTCTCCTATTAGAGGAGATGAGGAGAAGATGAGGAGGAAGTCTAAAATGGAAATCCAAGATGCCTTGTTTGTAAAAGGTAGGCCTAAGAAAAAGGAACCTAAGGGAGACAAGGAAGGGAAGGGTAAGTCAAAAGGACAGAGTAAGGTAAATTTTTGGAACTATGGTAAACCGGTACATGTGAAGAAGGATTGTAAGAAAAAGAAAAAGAGTTTTGATTCTTCTAAAGAGGAATCCTCGGATGACGGTAATCATTCTTTGATCATTTCATGTAAAAATGTTAGTGATGACTCTTTGCTTGATGTTAAAGAGTGATATTCATGAGGAGGATGGTAGTCATGATGCCATGTGTAGCTCATACCACAGTTCAGTGGGAGTTGTTGGTAGTGACATGGATGTATCATTGGAGAGGTTATCTTCATGTGATTGGGGATATGTGTTTTTCTTGGTTTAGAGTGGTTACTATTATGTCATGGTTTACTCTTGATATGCATTTAGAGTTTGGCATCAAGTACTTGTTCTCTTGAGACTAGGATGTATATATGTTATGGTGCATGTGATCTCCTATTAGGAGATGGTTAGATCATGTTTTCATGTTTATGTTCCTAATTCATGATTGGAGCTTTGACATTGATCTTGTGTAGTTCTCTTAAGTATTGGGTACATTAATAATTTTCTTGATTACTTCATGATAGTACTATGTTGCATTTGGAGTTTGGCATGGATTGGTTGGTTATAGGTCCTCATGGATACTAGGAGAAATAGGTAAGGATTGAGTTCTCTTATGGTAAGAGATATATGTTGGAATGATTACTTGTAAGAAAACATATTTTCAACAGTAAAGACTGAGAAGCCTACACCTTGGTTGTACATGAGTTCAACACACTCGGCAGTTTCACATGCCTCCAAAGAGGTAGTTTGGATATAGAGACTTGGGAAGGGCATTGGTTTTAATTGTAAGTAAGTTGAACTTGAATTTTATAGTCAAAGTGTCGTGTTTAGCCAAAAATCCTATGTATCATGCTCGTACTAAGCATGTTGATGTTCAGTATCACTTTGTGTGAGAAATGGTTGAGAGTGGGAAGGTATTAATTGAGAAAGTTGACACTTTAATTAATGTTGCAGATTATCTTATGAAACTAGTTCCTACAGAGAAGTTCTCTTGGTTTTGAGTATTAATCATTTGTTTGGAGCTTCATGATTATGTAGGTTGCATTTCAAGTTGGCATGGATTGATTAGTTGGTGCAGGAAGGCCATTGGCCTTGAGTCCTATACTTGATTTATAATAACGATTCCTTATTTAGAATAATTGCAATGTATAATGTCAAGTGAGAGAATGTTGGGAATAAGATGCCATTTAATTGAAATCCTAAACATATTTCATGTATCTCCTAGGTCCTTGGAAAGTGTTCCCTAACACTAGGATTAGAAAGAGATTAAATTTGAATGAAATGAACATGTTAATTGACATTTTTAATTAATTCTAAATGATAGGAACATGTGGGGACACCCATGAAGAGCTCCTACAAAATAGGAGCACATGGGGCACCCACATGGAAGGTGGAACTCACCTTAAGTTAAGTTAACTATTTGGAGTAAAAGATAACACTTCAGTAATACATGTAAAGATCCTAGAAGTTAGGGATTGATGTTTACATGCTTGGAGTTTAGTTCAATTTAGTTCAAATCAGTTTAGTTTAGTTCAGTTCAGTTTAGTTCAGTTCAGTTTAGTTTAGTATCAGTTCAGTTCAGTTCAGTTCAGTTATGGTTCAGTTATCTTCAGTTGCATGTAGTTAGTTTCAGTTGAATATTTTTTGACTTCATTTGACTTGGAACACATGACTAATGACTTGAGTTGCATGACAGATAATAGGTGACACATTCAATTAAGTGGGGATGATCAATCATGCATGGTATTTGCATGAATGGTGGAGAGATATGTTTCAATTAACAGAGATTGACTTGGACCCACCTTGGTCACCCAAGTTGGCATCTTGGAGTTAACACTTTTGCATGATAAGATATTTTAGAAGGCTGAGTTAAGTGGGCCCATTCTTAGGCACCAATTTTGAGGATAAGCTTAGAAGATATCTTTGTAATCAACATTGAGTTATGACTTTAGTTTGGGATACCCAAATGGATGAAGGACTTGTTTTGACATTGTTCTTCATGATAGAACTCTACTGGCAAAGAATAGGCATGAGTTTTGTGAGATAATCATGGTGCTTTGTAATTGTAAACTCTTTGGAGTTTACAAGGCTCATTATTGTCTATTTATTGCAGCAAGTTGAAGAGAGTTTAATAGATTTTATTGTTGGTTGTGAAGAAGAATTGTTGAAGGAAAAAGAAGCATCTCAAGCAAGGATTGGAATTATTGTAATCTTATTCTAAGATTAAATAATACATTGATTCTTGGTGTCCAATTTTTTCTCGAAAGGGTTTCTCCACGGTATATGTTGTGTAACTTCTTTCTTTTGGTCTTATTCTTGTACAATCTTCTGTCTACTTCTACAAATAGTAAAATGAATCTAAACAGATAATCATCAACAAAGAATTTGTAACAAAGATCACTTATTTAGATCTATAGTATAATAGTTTTACAGAGTATTAAGCTACATAATTACCTCCATTTTCACCACCAACATGACCTTGTATTAAGGACCCATTCACGCTTTCATGCATCCATCCTTGCATTATTTTCATTTTTCATATTCTCCCTAAGTTTTACTATATTTACGTGGGTCCTAATTAGGTTTTCCTTTTAGGGTTTTCATCTTGCTCTATAAAAGAAAGTTATCTTCTATAATTCATTAATTCAAAACAATATTATTTGCATCATTTTATGCAAATTCCTCTTGCATGTTTTATTTTCTCCTTATAGAAGGCTAATCACAAGTTTTGCAAGTGATCTTGGTTTTATTGAGTTTATTAGAAACTCTAACAAAAACCATTAAAAAAATGAAGTTTTTTGGGTCACTATTTCTTTATGATGTAGGTGGATATAGCACGCATAGGTTAAATGCACTAAAATGTGAAGCATGTATATTCTAAGATCAAAGGAAAACATGTCAAACTAGAAACATGTAGCATAAAAATCACAAAATACTAGAGAAAAAGTTAGATTTAATGGATGTGTGTCCCATTGGGTACGTCAAAATATGGAGAAAGGGGGAAAGAAAAGTAAGAAAAAGACTTGTGCATGTAAATTTAAGCCTTTACCTCACACTCAATTATCACCTCTATTCAAATGAGCTTAAGAGGAAAGTGCACCCAAAGATGAAGGGTTCAAGTAAGCCTCTCAATGCCTCTTGTTGCACACTATGAGTATAGATTTACTCAATATTTTTGGCATGAAATTGATGATATGTGGATGCTCACTCTAGAAACATAAAATTTCATTCAATTATTCTAAAAAAATATCATATAAGAAGTCTTATTTGTATATTTTGGCTGATGTTTGATCAATGGATAGAATTAAATTTTAAGATAGAGAATTTGAATTGAATGAGAGCTTTGAATTTCATGAGAGGGTCTCTATGTGGAACGTTAGAATTGGTGCACAATGGGAGATCCATGATTTAATTATATTTGATGGATAATATATTCTTGGAAGAGGATGAATGGAAAGGAACACAAAGGACCTTTCTAGAAGACCAAAAAATATTTTTTTTATTTATATGAAGGGTCAAAATCTTCTTGGAAAAATAGATAGATGAGATTTCATAAAAATGTGGTTAGAGAAGTGGGAATTGTGGGTCAAATGTGCATGTAAAGTCCCTTTTTGGGCACATGTATTCTATAGAATTTGACAATATTTTTCTTGATTCAACATACTTAGACTTTTGTAAATGATTAGCTAGATTAAATAATTATTTTTAATGTACTAATGACGTGAGATTAAAATGAGGAAATTAAATAAAAGCATTTTATTCATTTAAATTTTGGTGATTTTAATGATGGTATTAAAGAAATAAATGTTATAAAAAAATTCTCCACATTTCTCCTAATGTCAAGTATTTGAAGAATCTAGTTTTTAGACTATGAAACAGAAAAACTCAATTTCTAGACTATAGACTATTTTTGGGTAAAATAAAAATCTATATTAATTTGAAATCTCTTTTAGGGATCCCTAGTATGTAGATATTCTTAACTTAAATTTAAGAAGAATATTCCCTAATGGCCTCTTGAATAAAAATTATAATCTCTAATATTTTTTGTCTCCTATATTGGAAATACTAAAATACTTAGGACATAAAAATTTGTAAGAGGTAGTTACTCTTGTTGACTAGGTAAGAACTTATGATGCATGTTATAACACATCATAAGTAACTTTGAATAGATATAGTTAATATAAAATAAAACACCCAATTTGGTGATATTTTAATGATACTCTTTATTACAAGTGGAAGTAATATTATCGGATTAGCCTATGAACTCATCTTGGGACTATTTGTGTTGGTTTTATAACAATTTATTTAGGTGTCACTTTTTGGATGGATTTAGCTCATGGTTTTATAATTATCTTTTGATGGTTTCATGTACTATTTATAGGGCTTTTGAGATGGAAGTTTGGATAGTGAGTTTGTAAGTATTATTATGATATTGAAATTATTCCATATCTCTAGTTGGTGGTACTCATATATAATATTTCTCTAAAAAAATATTGTAAATATTTTTAGTGCACTAAATAATACATTGGTCTAGTTTGGAGTGTGTGGTTTTTCTCCCAAAAAGGATTTTCTCCATGTACACATGTGTTATGGTGTGATTTTGTTTATATTTTATGTGTTTCTTATTTTTATAATTGTAAAGTTGAAATTTATACAATACTCTCCTCTAAAATTAGTTTAGGAAGTGTTTATATTTACCTTTATTCAAGTTTCAATTATAAAAACTATTTATCCAAGTATTCTATTTTGAAACATGTGAAATAGATGCACTCAAAATTAATACTAATTTTCCTATTAAGGTTAGCATTAAAGATAGCTTTGAAAATATGACATGGAGTATGAACCCTTATTTCTTTTTAATTTGTATAACTCCTCCATTTCTCAATCATGTGATCTCGGCCTAAATGTTTAGATTAATACTTGTGATTAATATGTGTTGCATGGTGATTTGTTTGATCCAAGGAAGTTGTATCAATTTTAGTCAAGTTCTTTCTCTTTTACTAGTTGTGAGCTCGTGTACATGCATGAGAATTCAAAATTCCTTGGTTTTAAGATAAGTGGTAATTTTATGATCTAAATAAGGCAGAAAATCCAATTCAAGAGTGTTAATTTTGATTGTTGGAAACATTAGTTTTATTTTTTCTATAGCTTTTGGCCATAGAATTCTTCCAAAATTCTATTATTTATCAAATTCATGAACTAGTGTAGTTTCATTCCACATATTGGGTTTACTCAACCTACACTTCCATGCATAATTTATATGTAAATTTGGACCTATGTATATGCAACCTACATTTTGATCTAGTATTTCCCTTTGTTCTTATTCATGTCTTATGTTTCTACCTATTCATCTGCTTCTATATTTTTCCATAACTTCATATCCCCTATCTTTGCTACACCTATTGGGGATGTACATGCTCAATCAATGCCCCTAGATGAATTCACTAGATAAGCAATATCCTACCTTGTGAGTGCATAATGAGTTATTTACTATTGATATAAAATAGATAGATCTTATATTACTAGGTGGTAGGGGAAAAGAAGGTAATTAAATTATGTTTTTCTTAGGTATTTGGGGTAAAAGACTAGAAGAGGTTGGAGATTGGATCTAAGGAATAAGAATTTGGATATATATATATATATATATGGGATCACAAAAAAGAATTGTTTATGTTGTTTATACAATTTTGTTTATTCCATCAAAAGAGTCTCACACATAAAATTAATGTCTCACTTGAAAATGATAAGAAAAAATTCTTGACCTTTTTAACTATATTTAAATATTTTTTTAGAGGTTAATATATATCTTATTTAAAGAAATGCAACATGATAATCTAAAAGAATATTGGTATATGATATACCTGTGAACAATTATATTTTTAGTTTCTTGTTGTTTACCCTATAAATTAATATATTTTATTAAAAATAAATTAAGAATTATCACATAATCATGTTGAATCATTTCACTATATTTTTAAAATATTATAGTATAAAAATATTTTTAATGAATTTATTTTCATTATCTCCTTTCAAAAAAAAAAACTTTCCATACCAAGGGGTGTCAAAAAATGTCATTTAAAAATAGGTATTTAAATTTTTTTATAAATAGAGAGAATAAATTAATAGGAATTTTATATGAGGGGATTATAAAAATTTATGAGGTAGGAATAGAAATAAAAATGAGGGGTATCATGATTTCATGATCATATATGATATAAGTCTAATAAATGAATCCCCCAATCCAAAACCTTTGTTGGAACTATTTATTACAATAACTTTTAAGGATTCTTTTTATTGCTCTATTTCTTTCTAATGATAATCAAAAAATTAATAATTATTCAATGGAACCCTCCCAAAACTCCTACCTAGTTATAATCATACATTTTTATCACATTTGTAACTCTCTATATTAATTCTCCATGATTTGCATGGCCCAAAGTTCATTTTTATTTCTATGGTAGCTTGTTTTAAATAAGTGTCTAATTCTATGTTCTCTCCACACCCTCAATTTATATTGGAGAAAGGTTTATTTTCTTTAATAGATATATATCATTGAAATTAATTTAAGGAAGCAAAAATATTTAAATTAAAAAATCATTTTAAAAAAAAATAAAATATAAGAATATCTTAATACTTTTCGTATTAAAACCCGTGAAACCAATGGCCGTGAGAAAAGCCACCTATAAAACAACATATAGCCTACTTCCCAGGATAAGAGGAGCTTATATAAATAATAACATTAAAAAAATTCCAGCAAGCTATATATACTTTATTATTAGCATCCTAGAGAACAGGATATGGAAATAACGCTCTGTGGCTCTTAAAATCTACCTAGCTGCTAGTTGATTAATCTAATAATTAACCTTAATCAACCATTCTTTTATGTTTTGATTTCTCTGAAGGAAAATCAACCTAAATAAACAAAAGTGTAAATCAAATCCACTCAGAATCCCACCAAATGGAGGCATTAGGAGAGAGGGGCTCCAGAGCCTCGAAAACATCTGCAGGAAAATTCACCTGTAAAATGCTGTCAGGAGTGCAAGAAATCACTTCTTCTTTGATGGCACGATCAGATATTGGAATAATATCTTCTGGACAGAGTAAGGGCATTTTATCCCAGTGGCTATTGATGTTGTTATTACTTGCAGTAAATTCATTCTCAATTTGGCCTTTGTTATTAATCTGCTGCTGCTGGTCATTGAAACAAATTATAGAGCTGTTATGGACTGACGAAGTTGCATCCTCTTCTGGCCGTAAGAGGAAATCCAGAATGTTGCTGTCATTAACATCAATGAATAAGCCAGCCTCTAAGTCATATGTACTGTTTTGTGTTAAAGAAAGTTCATGAAGCTGATCATAGTCCTCAATATGTTCAAAATTTTCTGATTGATCAAATGGAACAAGGCTACTATTGGGTGACAGGATCTCTCTCTTATTACAGGTCAGCCCCGCTTGTCTGAACTGCTTGGAATGAGGCCTGGAGCTTCTGCAGTTGTTATTGATATCATTGTTGTTCAGTGTAGACGACATAGCTGAACCTTCACTAGAATTCTCAGCTACAGCATTGAGGATGTTGGTGTCAGCAAATAAACTGTTAGACTCTACTGCAACAAGATCCTGCAGTTTTACCATGAGAGGGTCATCTAATTCATTTGAGAATGGTGGCTGTGATTTCTGTCTGACTCTCCGGACCTCTAGTGACTGGTCTCTTTGAAATGGATCTGCTGTTTCATCTGGAAATGTGGGATTAAATGAGGCTCCTCCAAATGCAGTACCCTGCATCAGTTTAAAAAAATCATCTGAAGTACAAAATTCTGAAGGCTAACTATCAAATCACCTCCTATCAAGATTACAAGTTATCACGTTGAACTCCTTTAACAACCTAAGGGTGGCTGACAAGGAAATGGTAAGTTGCCACAGTGAATTCTTATAATGGTGGTGGAGGATGATGAATGAAAATGAAATGAGAAAGAACTTATTAATCATGTATGTTTGTAATTTTGAGAAAAAATGGCAGCGGATTGTCTGGAGTGAAATCATTGGATGAGGCGATGGGTGATTGAATATATATATATAAAATAAACTGTTCATTTTATGCAGAAGAACAGAAGAATATAAGTACAACTTCAATCTGATTCTTAAAAATAATTGAATAATAATGCTGCAAAGAACAAATGCAGTACGTTTAGAGCGTACCTCCTGCTGCTGCTGCTGCTGATAAACTGAAAAGTCGCTGAAATAGTTCGTTTTGTTCATGTCATTTGAATGAGCTTGTACTGTATGTGCATTTGTAGAATATAATTTGGGACTTTGCAGAGCGCGCATCATTCTTTTCTGCCTGGTGCTCCAAAAGTTCTTCACGTCGTTGTCTGTTCGTCCAGGTAAATAAGAAGCAATTTTGGCCCATTTGTTCCCTAGTTTTGCTTGCATTTCCATTACAAGCTTCTCCTCTTCTGGTGAGAACTTACAGCCACTTCTGTGACAAAACGCAAAAGCCACACTTCATTCATACCATGGCAACTTCATTGTAAGGCAAGCAAGTAGATTATAGGAAGGTGGGGAAAGATAATTAGTTGAAAGTATAACAGTCAACGTGTTATGTTTTAATTATATTTATTTGTTTGTTATAATAGGTCAGGTTCATGGATTCTTGAAAACAAAATACGCTACATATATAAATTAAAAAGAGCTTAAATAAAGATATCAAGTTTCCACAATCCATCAAGTAGTGCTATTAATTTCTAGATTTGATTGTGTTTTGGTTTTTCACATCAACACCAGAACACAATCAAATCCAGAAATTAATAGCAGAGCTTAAATATTTTATTTATTTTGTTTACAAATTTCTCATAAGAATCTAAAACTATTTGAGACTTCTGTGCGTGCGCCTGAAAAATCATTTAGTCACATTATAAGAAGAGGGTCACGGGTTCTGCTTTAAAAAGATTTTTTTTAAACTATGGATTCAATGGACCAGTTAAGAAGACTGACAAATAATGACTAGGTCATTCCAGTCAAATAATTAATAGAAGGTCACGGGTTCGGATTAGGAAAGATAAAGACATATATTGTTTGTTCGCTTTGCATAAATCTAAATAAAATTAGTTTAATATATCGATTTTAGCTTTTTAACTAAGATTAAAAAGATACGAAATTATCTTTTTATCAATTAAATGATATTTTATTTATTATTATTTAAAAAATTAGTTTTTGATGTTTTTATTTCATTTTATTTATTATATAGTTTATTTATTTTATAATTTTATTTTCACATAATTAAATAATTTATTAGACGTATTTATTTCTATCAATTAAATTATTAAGATTGTGATTTTATTAAAAGAAATTGATATATTTAATCTATTAATAATTGTGATTTTATTAAAAGAAATTGATATATTTAATCTCAATGTGAGCATAACAATTTTTTTACTTTAAGTATTTAAATATTTAAGTTAGTTTAAATATTTTTAAATAATATATTAAATTACAAAAATTATAATGCTAATTGTAAAATATCCATAAAATTTAAAGAAAATTAAAAAAATTTATTATTGTATCAAATCTAAAACACAATTTAATATATTAGATGTACCATATTTAATAGGATGGATTAAAATTATTGTATAATTAAAATATAAAGATTATCACTTAAAAATTATAATTTGAATAAAAATAACTAAATATTAGATTCAATCATAAAAAAATATAATAATAATTTTAAATTTGCTCTCTTTAAATATACTATATATTCGGACAAAACTCCCAATTACTTACAAATTATTAAAAATAAAACTACACGCATCCCCATGATTCATGTCTATAATCTTATTCACTTATCCTAATAAAAAGTTATAAGCTATGTCTCAATATCATTCTTAAATAATTTAATTTTAATTGAATAATTTTATACGCTATCACTTAATCTTTAACAAGTTATTTGATCCTAACTTAACATATGCTGACAAGGTATCCTACTTCATCAATCTGCATTACTTTATATGAAACCCAAGAAGAACAGAGAATATCGATATGCTATGGAAAAAGACATGCTTCAACATATTTCGTTGTCTGTAGAATAACGATTGCTGTGTTATGAGATAAACCTCTGCAACAACCTATATTTTTCTAACATTTCCAGAGTAATGTACTGCTAAAAATACCTTATCCACTCAAGTTTTTTTTTCCTCCCAAAACTGGTCTGAATATGATTTTTTTCAAAATTGGATTATTTGTTATTAATCAAGCTTTTCAAAAGACTGTAAGAGATTTTAATCTGCATTTCTCTCTGTAACAAACTTTGTGTCAAAAAAAAAAATCTTTAATTGTTTTTAATTGTTCTCTTCGTCTACAGAAATTAAAAGTCTTCATCATGAATCAAAGCTATGGACAAGAAAACTTGTCTCTTGAGTAAAAATTTGCTTATTCAAACTAATAATTTTGCAAAGGAAAATCAAATCTGAAACCTTTAGTATTAACCAACATATCTTCAGAACTTTTAAACTCCAACGTTTTTACTAGATAATTAGTTCCTAAAACACTATCCAGAATCCTAATGCTTCTGTGATTGTAACTGTTCTCAGGTAAATCCAAAAATTCTTCTCTAGACAAAAAGAAATGGGAATTGCATATTACATACCTTTTAAGGTCTGGTTTGAGCTTGTTAACCCATCTTAAGCGGCATGATTTTCCAGTACGAGGCAGCAAGCCTTTGGCTCCAATGGAGTTCCAGTCCCTCGCTCCATACTGCCTTACATACTCTATCAAGATTTCATCTTCCTCAGGCATCCATGGCCCTTTCCTTAAAACCTCCTTTCCGTTGCGACTATTATGATTGTTACCATTCCCCTTTTGATCGGCCTTCATCTTGTTTACCACTTCTATTGAAGCCCTTGACTACCTCTAGACTTCTCTGCAAATATTTTGCTTTTGCAGGCTTTAGCATCTGCGCTTCAAAACCAGTTATGATGTGTGCATGCCACTGTTTACTTTCTAAGAACCCTGAAGAGAGGCAATTGTGAATTGGCTTAGCCTAGAACCACTTAAACTAACTGAAATTCGAAAAATTCACAATGCGCCTCCAAGATAGCAAATCCTTACCGACATCTTCTTAAATAGCAGTGCTCCTTACAAAGCACTGGCAAAGATATCTCATTTTTTCTCACAAGCGTTGCATTTGGCTCTAAATATCTCAAGTTTATCAGTTTTTCTTTCAGTTTATCAGTTTTTCTTTCAATACTCTGTATTTTGCTCTAAAGATTGCTTCCATGTGTCAAATTCTATCGTTCCTTGCAATGGGTAAAGATTGACAGAAACAACGAAAGCAAACAAATTTATCCCTAAATTCAAATAATGTTTTCCCAAGACATCAAATTCTTTCATTTCTTGCAAGTTGCCAGGGTAAAGATTCACGGAAACAACGAAAGCAAGCAAATTTCAAAAAATCTTTCTTTCATGCGTCATCTGTCGTTTTCCCCAAATTTCTGGGGGCCAAACCATCACAGAAACAAGCAAAGCAAACAAATATTCCCTTAGTATCAAGTAATCTTTTCTTCCAGTCGACAAATTCTTTCGGCTCTCGCAAATTGTTGCAACTTCCTGGCTCAAAGCTTGACAGAAACAACGAAAGCAAACAAGTTTTTCCCTATTTTCAAATAGTATTTCTAGCAAGGCGTCAAATTTTCAGATCTTGCAAATTGCAGGACAAAGACGGGCAGAAACAAGCAAAATTTGCAGTGCCGTGCTAAAAATAAAATGCACAAGAACTCTTCAGACGGCGAATGCTGCCATTTTTTAACATAATCGACCTCAAGTACTGAAAAATATTACAACTTTCAAGCAAAACCGCCAAAAATCTAACATGAAAATAACATCAAATTTTCGAATTTCTTCAAAACTTTCCCTGCTTCAGAAATTTTATCAAACCTCTTAAACCTTTGGTGTTTTGCATTTTGCTGAGCAAATCTTACAGAGGCTTTGCCTGAAAATTTATAGAATTTTAGGCCTCCATAATAAAGATTTTATGTTATGTATCAAATCTGTGAAAACCCCAAACTTGCGAAAAATGAGCACCATAATCGAGTTTTTCGCCAGCCGGCTCGTTAAAAATGCCGGGATAATCTGCCGGGAAAATAACTATATATACCGACAGTTACCTTGCCGTTAACGATTTACTGTTAAACTTCCTTCATTCGGAAGACTAGTTTCCAATCTTTGATGTCCACGTGGCCAGTTTAAGACAAGAAAATAGTATTGTATTATAATGTGTTTTTATCATTAAAAGAAAGGATTAAGCCTTTAAGCATCTCCTTAACATGGAGGCTTACGTAGTGCTATGCTTAATTCTTTCATATTGTCTGGTGTCATTAAATATTTATTTTTTAAAATTATTAACTAAAGTAGTAATTGGTGCTATTTTTTTCTCCATTAATTGGTAAATTTGAATTACAAATGTGGCATCATTTTAATCATACATTCTTTAAACTATTAAAATATCATCTTTTGTTTTTCATTTGGAGGTATAATTAGCCACTAACCATTGATGTTTATGAATGGCATTTTCTTTCATCTAATTATTAAGATAAGTTTTGTGTGTGAATAAAACTATCTTTAAGGTTTTGCATATTCAATTTTGAGTTTATGGTACAACATTAATTGATAATTATCACCTTAAAAGATAGATATAAAAAAAAAATGAAAAAATTACATAACTTTTGGAAGCAAGACGTATGCTATATGTTCGCACCCATCCAATTCACCTTGTTATTAAGGGGTTGAACCCTAGAAATTTCTTCGTGTAAACATAATTTATTTCTTGAAACAAACCTTATGCTATGTTTTCATTGATAATAATTACATGAGAGAGAAAATTTGAATAGGAATGATTTTACTTCACCTCTCACAATCAAACTTAATGTTTATGTTATGTTTTCATTGATAATAATTACATGAGAGAGAAAAATTGAATAGGAATGATTTTACTTCACCTCTCACAATCAAACTTAATGTTTACTCACTCAAACGTAAAGTAATTGTAATTTTGAATGACATTTTTATTATTAAAATTAGATACAAATTAATGCTTCATCATTCAATTCTACTAATATCGAATTGTATCTCTAATAAAATCAAGAAAATGTTGATCATTATAATCTTAGGAAATATAATTATTTCTCCTACCAAGATGCATGCCTATAACTACATCAAGATACTCATTACATGAGACAAAGAAAATGAACAAGAGGGATTTAACACTTTTCATGATCAAATTTAATGTTTTCTCACTCAAATATGAGGTAATTGAACTTTTGAATGACATATTCATCTGTAAGAGTTGGTGTAGAATACTCTACACCATGCAAGATTTGGCTTAAGATTATAGTCTCCCAAGATCTAGGAACTTCATGAAAGCACAAGAGAGATCAACTATATGAGAGAATAATGATATTCTATCAAGGGATGAAAATGATATTTTATGATTTTTATGAATGTTCCTTACACATGAGAACCCCTTGGCTACATAGCCAAGGTGAGACATACAATTAGACAAGATCATGAAAAGTGTCTTAATCCTATGTCATGAGACAACTAATGTTAAATAACTTAGGACACAAGCATTAAAGAAAAAAATATAAGATAAGATATAATGTCATCTAAGACCTCTAGAAAGAATTCTAAGACCTAAGTAAACTTAAAATGTGAATAGGACCTACTAGGTGAACTAGTTAGGTAAAACACCTTATTCATACCAACACCCCCCCTTAAGTGCAACTTAGGGAGGAACAAACCAATACAAATGATGCAATGATGGATCTTAGCTATGAGGTCATGTTAGGTACCCATGTACAAATGCAGTCTCTCACAAATGGAGAAAAGGAGAAAACCTATTAAGACAAACCTCCTCCACAAAAGAGATGAAAAAAAATGAGAAGGACAAAACCCCATGCAAGGAAAAATATCCCCCATAAGAGAGAAGAAGAGAGACCATATGCCCCCCCCCCAATGTAGCATTTTCCACAACAATGATAGATGCTTGATATTGAATGTTGAAGATGATCCAATCACATCAAACAACGTTCCTCTCCTTAGGAAGAAACAAAATCAAGATGGTATGCAAGATGATTTCCCATTCCTAAAAGGAATATGAGGGAAGAAGGATGATGTGTGATGTCTCTAAATTATGCTCCAAGTGTCTCCATATTTATGTTGAAAGTTGTCACTCCAAACAGGCATTCTATGCTACACTCCCAAAGATTAAAATGATGAATCTCCTAGAAATGATTGTAGAACATGATCCAAAGACAAATGTATCTCCTCTAAAGATAAAGAAGCCTCCTCCAAATGCTTCTCAAAATTATCCACACTCATGTCAAAATATGAAGAATGATCATGAGAGAATGAACAAGAGAGTCAGAGTGTTCCCTCACAATAACTAAGGATCGTCTTCATCAAAGATAAGATGAATGCCATCAATGGTGTCTCCCAAATCTAAAATGTGGGACTCTGCAAACAAACCTACAATTTCTATCAAGTACTCATCTCAATTAGATGTATCTTGAAGACAATGAATGTCCTACTACACTCAATCACAAGAAACCAAAATTGTAGCAACACTAGCATCATCAAAAGCAACAGTAGGTGAAGTATATGGAATATTAGCACATGTCTCTAGAACTTCAATGGATGAAATAATTTTAAGATTCAAATGAAAATACTGAATCTCCTCAAAAGTTTCCACACTAGATGCCTAAATGTGAACATCGTCTAGAGGAACAATAGGAGAAAAATGTGAGAAGTTGTAGACATGACATTGATGATCAACCTCCCCAACTGCAACTAATATCAATCTACTATACAAATCCTATATTATGATAGAATTTTATGTCAACTGAAGACTCTTACCTACTCCACCATGTGTGATCTGATAGATAGAAAGGATATTGGTTAATAATTAAGGCACACAAAGTTCACATTATTAATTTTTTGTCATCCATATCAATGGATCTCTTCCCAAAAAAATGCATATATGTGTTGTTAGCCATCAGCATGTGTGGTGATGGACAATACTTAAATGAAGTGAACATACTCATTGATGAATCTATATGATGTGAGGCTCTTGAATTGAGTATCCACCTCTCTAACTCAAAATCTACAATTGCAACAAGTGCTTGTCCCTTATGTCTTTTTGAATTTGATAAATTAGATGAAGATGAACCCTTTGAGATTGAAGACAAATTGATTTGATTCTTCTTAAGAAGATTCTTCAACTTATCAATCTATTTTGAATAAAATTGTTTTTCATCATGCCTTTTTTTCTTGCAATATGCATATTTAAGCTTCTCCTTAGATGATTCCACTTGAGAAGGAGAAGATTCAAATTCTTTTTGTAGTTTTTTTTTTCTTTTTTTTCTTCTTTTTAAGATTTCTTTATTCTTTTTATACCTTAGTTCCACTAAAAAACAATGCTTGTGACATAGAAGACTTGATTAAACCCATATGAATTAAATTTTCTTCCTCTTTGATTAGAAGATTTACAAATTTTTCAAACTTAGGATCAATATATGATGCTCCTATAGAAATTCAATGAGTATGAAAGCTAGAAATAAACACTGACTTAGGACCAAGTTTGGATAACACATTTACAATCAACTGTAAATCCTCTTTATCAATATTGCAATCTTTTAGCTATGTTCTTAGTTTATTAATCTTAGAGATGTAGTCTTGGATGTGGTTAAAACATTTAGGATTGAGATTCATCAAATCATTATCAATTTGATATCCCCTAATCTTATCAGTTTTACCATACAATTTCTCAAAATTATCCCAAGCCTCTTTAGTTGTTTTGTATAATTCAATATGACATTTTTATTTAACATATACTAATAAACATATGCATCCAAGTGTTTTATCATGATCAACCTCCCATTTTTCCAATTCTTTAGCATCAATAATTTGTGGAGTGGTAACTTCTTTTATATAGCCTAAACAACCCTTTCCCATTAGATAATTTCATATTGATTTTCTCCATGAAACATAAGTATATGGAGTCAGGAGTTTAATTTGAGATTTCCACATTGTAAGAACACACAACAAGAAAAATAAATAAATCAACCACCACAAGATTACCCCCCCTCAAAATACTCAATCAATAATCCCCCCTGAAAATATATGATTTGGCACTTTATGCTTAGTAGAATTATAGGTGCCACTTACTAAAAATAACAAAGTGGACTTAATCTTAGTGCTTATAGATGTAAAATTTGTCCATAAAATAAAAGTACAATATTTACCTAGAATGAGATCAATCTAATCACACCACTACAAAGTACATGTAAAATTATGCACTTTCAAAACAAAATACACCCAAAAATGTTACCATAGGAGCAAGAACAAAGCCCCGAAAGTTCTCAAAATGAGAATGACTCAACAACACCTATAAGAATCTATAACTTATATGGAAAAACCAGGCACCAAAATCAAAAATTTATTGCACCACTACAAAGAGCGTTAAATTCTACTCCAAAAGTTTTTTAAAAAACTCAAAAAAGGAGATCCTTAGCCTAAGTTATGAGCCTCTGAAATTGAACTACAAAATCAAAAAGTGTGTTAGAGAAAGCGGAAAAAAAATTAAGGTTCCTATTGATGCAATGTTGATGTCAGTAGGTGGAATATTCTTTATTTTTTATTATATTACCTTGGCTAGCTAGAATATTATGCATCATTGACATAAAAATATTGGTAGTGGAATCTTCTTCAAGCCGATGAAATATTTGAAGGTTTTTATGTTGATTTAAAAACTAGTTGCTAGCAGGTGGTAGGTTGGGGTTGTTTCACTGAAGGAAACCACATGGCATGCCTTGGATAGGTGGCTAGGTAATATTTTGAGATCAGTGGGTACCTAGAGTATAGGGTACAAAGAGTATCCTAGTACTCATAATTTTTTTATTTTTCAAATATATTTTTCATTTGAAAAACAAAAAATTAAAAATATTTTCTAAAAAACTTGTACCAACTAGCACTTTACTCTAATGACTGCAACTTGCAATTATGATGATCATAAAGTTATACAAATGGTGAAGGAGGATTAATTTTTTCCTCAAGCTCCAAGCGAAGTGCTCAAATTTTAATGATTTTGACAATCGATCTTGGGGTTTTTGGGCTTCTTGGATGCAATGGCAAGGCCTATTTTGACCCAAAATACTGTAAAATTATAGCTACCTCCTAGATCTAGCAACCACTTTCCAAATTTTCAAACCCTCATATATTTGGCCTTAGATGTTTGATTTGGATGAAATAAAAGGAAAATTTAACTAAATCTTGAACCCTCTAAACTCAATGGTGAGCTTCTATTCATACCAAAAATCTCCAATATTGACCTGCAATATAAAGCCACAAAGAGGAAACCCCCAAACTAGTATTTCTTTGAAGTTTCTTTATTCTCCAAATCATTGATGAGTCATAATAATGTCCTATTTCCTTGTTGAAGTTCATAATTTTATCTAATTTTCTACTAGAAACTCTGAAAGACATTACCAGACCTTTTATATACTTTAAGCAGTTTACAACATTTGAAGTTGATATATGTTATATTAATCAATGTGTGTATGAGTTATGAATGTTCATGAGTTTAGTAGGATTTCAAGTTTAATTATAATCATTAGCAATGAAAATCCCTTGAAGAATAAGGACTAACCCTTTTAGCAAGGAACCTATCAACCCACAACAATAGGCTTCTCAACCTGTAGCATAAAGATGATTGTTTGATGTAAAGGAGTTAATCTGCTACAACATGATCACTTTCAGAAGAACATGGAGGTGGTCATTTAAGGATCAGATCATGGAAGACCAAGTGTCACTCTTATCTTTTAATAAGTCATGAAGGAGAAGAATTTTATTCCCAATGGGAATAAGAATTATAACAAAAATTGATTTTTTTGGGTACAATTTTTGTTATAGCAATTAATCTTGGTTGAGTACATAGTCCGTATTCAAATTCTATACTCTTGTTTTGATAGTTATTTTCTATTTTATAAACTCAATCCTCTTCCTATTCCTAAGGGATAGTTGACATCCATCATCAAGTTTGTTTTCAATTTTCAATTAAAAGAACTCTAGTAGACCCTCTATTTTTGCATGTGTTCTAAATTGAATAAGATTTCCTATTATATTCTATTCAACAGTTATGTGTATGATTGAATTGCAATAAAGAGAAAATATTTCAATAACATGTTTTCTTGAGTGAGTGATTGAAGAATATTTTATGGATGTAGCAACTCAATAAAGGGCCACTTGAGGTACTACAGAACCACCTTAGTTAAATCGATAGATTAGATTGTTTATTACAAGCTTAATTACTAGTTTTCAATTTATACAATTATGACTGATGTATTGTAAATTATGAATTAGAATATTTAGATACGCTATTTAGTACTTTGGAGGTTAATTGGATTAAGAAATATTGTAGTATAATATTTATTTGGTTACAGTCATAAGCATTAAGTACTTGTAGCAATTTTAGGTAGTTGTTTGTATCCATTTACTCTATTTTGGGAAATAGAATTTAATTTTGGTTATTAAAATCTTTTACTGCATTTATCTATGTTTAATTTACCTATACTCAACTGATGTAGGACATTAGAATTCATGAATGCCTATATGGTATGCTAGCAAAAAACTATTTTCACAACAAAGTTGGTGAATCGTGAAAGGTCCTCTCCACAATGAATCAAAATTTCCATGCATACCCTTAGGTTCTCTTCTTTTGTCCCACAAGAGGACTTGATCTCCAATTTGGAAATCACAAGACTTTTCCTTTTTGTTAAAAATAAATTTTTGACTTGGCCTTAGTGTTTCTCAATGACATCCACCACCTAAACATGCTTCTCCTCCAATTCGGCGAGGAACATGATGTGCTTATCCACAAAGTTGTCAAAAGTTTTGTCTTAGATGGACTTGGCCAATTTTAAAGTGGAAAATTCTAAAGTGATAGGATTTTTTGCATTCAACCCATACAAGAGTTGAAATAGTGACATACTAATTGCTCATTTTGGGGTAATGTGATTTTCCCACAATGCATCATACAATTCCTTGTGCCAAGCTCTTTGATTCTCATCCACCAGCTTCTTGATAATGGTGACCAAAATTTTATTACTTGATTTTTCTTTACCATTACCTTAAGGGTAATAGTCTGAAGAATGAGAAAGTGTGATCCCATACTCAAAGAAAAATTTTGTTATCTCACTAGATGAGAAGGAAGCAACATTATCTACTATGTAATCTTATTTGAAATGCCAAACCTTGAAATGATATTTTCCTTAAGAAACCTACATACCACTTATGAAGTAGCATGCTTAACCGGAATGGCTTCCACCCACTTGGTGAAATAATCAGTCATTATGAGAACATAGACATGCCCTGCACTAGATGGTGGATTAACAATGCTAATAAAATTAATACCCCACTATTGGAAGGGTTCTTCAATAATTGCCAGCTTGAGGGGAAGTTTTGCTAACTTGGGTTTCCCCACAAACTGCTAGCATAATTCACACCTATGTACCTATTTGTACGCATCTTGGAAAAGTGTAGGCCAATAGTACTTTGCTTGCAAGATTTTGTGAGCTATGATTGGTATTGAGAAATGTCCTCTACATGATGAGTTGTGAAATGACTCAAACAACTTGCTTTGTTGTGTTTTACCTACACAACATTGAAAGGTACCATCAAGACTCCTTTTGTACAAACCATTGTCCCAAAGGATGAATTTTTTAACCTTGAGTTTGACTATCCTCTTTTCTTTGAAATTCAAGTGCTCTAGACATTCTCCATAAGTAAGACAATGTGCAATATTTTAATACCATTCATCAATCATGCTAACAAACAACACTATCAAAACATCCTCAACATTCACTTCCTCATTATTTGATAATTCTTCTAGTTTATTATCAGCAATGAGCTAACACAAACCTTTCCCATGTACCAACTTAGGGGATTTGATCTCCATGTCATATTCTTGAATCTTGGCAATCCAATTGCCTCTTTTATTTCCAAACTCTTGTTGAGTCAAGATGAACTTGACCGTAGAATCTAGCACTAACGCAACAACATGAGATTGAAGGATGTAAAAATGGAAATGCTTAACTACCTTAACCATAGAAAAAGTATGTTTTTCCATTGGTGATTATTTCAACTCATGATCCTTTAGTGGACAACTCATGAACGATATAGGAGATTCAATCTCCTCATTATTCTATTGCACTAATATTGCAAATAGTGTATGTTCAAAATCATAACTATACATGATAAAATCCTTTGTGTATTCTAGATAGACTAGGACTAGAGCATGTGCAATGGTATCCTCAATATCATTGAATCCATATTTTCCTTCTACATTCCAATAGAAGATAGATTTACCTTTCATCATATGAATGATATGGCATGTCTTTTCTGTGAAGTTTGAGATAAACCTTCGCAATAAATTTACCTTTCCAAATAAAGAGTGGGCAGTCATCTTACTTGAAGGTAAAGTAAGACCTTGAATTGACTTGACCCATTCTAGATTAATCTTGAGACCTTCCTTAGACATAATGTGACCAAGGAGTTTACCTTCGATAACCCCAAAAATTTACTTCTTGGGGTTGAGGGAAATTTTGTGTTATCAGCACCTCTCAAGAACTTGTTGCAAGTGATGAAAATGGTCTTGAAATTTCTTTGAAAATATTGTCAAGTCATCAAGATAGACCACAATAAACTCACCCATGACATCATGAAAAGCCAATTCCATCGCTCTTTGAAATGTAGTGCCAACATTGATTAAACCAAAAGGTCGTCTGCGATAAGAAAAAGTACCCTATGAAGCAGTGAAGGTGGTTTTATGTTGGTCTTCCTCACTGACCTCCACTTGATTCTATCCAGAAAAGCCATCTAGTATAGATAGTGCATTTTGGATCCCATCACTATTTGTAATACTTGGTCCATTACAAGCAAGGGGTAATAGTCCTTTAGTGACAATTGATTCAAGTTTCTGAAATCCACACAAATACGAATTTCCCCATTCTTTTTCTGTACAGGAACAATATTTTATATCCACATTGAATGGTGAATAGGAAAGATAATTATTGCATTAAGCATTTTTGAATCTCTGAAAGAATAGTACCCAAAATCTTTGGATTATATTGCCTCTTTTTTTTCTTGTGAGGCATAGATCCTACCTTAAGGGAAATTTCATGTTGAACCTCTTTTAGATGGAAAGATTTTAAGTATTCATAAGAATAAGCAAGTACGTCCATGTATTACCACAATAACTCTACAAACTTATCTTTCTCATTTGGCATGCAACATTTGTCGATGTTCACCATCTTGGGATCTTCCTCAGTTCCCAATTTGACTTGCTTGATTTTTGTTGATGATTCAGAACCGAATTACTGCTACATTTTGACATAATAGACATGCTTGTCGAAAATTCTCTCAAGAGATACCAAACCTTTGGGAATCTTGTTCCCTTTGAGCTACAAAACTTCTTCACTAGTGTCTAGATCTATCTCAGAAATTGACTCTTGTGGAGGAGATTCACTTCTTCAAAATATAACTCATTAAAATTTTCAACCTTCTCAAGAAAGGCAATGATATGATCATCATCATTGAAAATCTATTAGTTGTCTAAGTTATAGATGGAACACTCGACCAAAACACTACCTTAATAGTATAAGTATTACCATTAAATTCTTTGTGTGAAATTAAAAGAGTAGTTGACACTGCTAAAGAATCAGATTTATCATTATACTCCCTTGGTACTATAGATATATTAAATACATCAAAACCCTCAATACAATCCAAAACGAGATTGTGGTAGTGGCTTAATCATTCATTTTTTCGTTTGATATAGGTACCTTACCTAACAAACCACTAACTTAGCATCACCTTGAGCATATAGTTTTTTTATTCCCTTCCTGCATGCAACCTCCATTCCTAACAACAATGCCTCATATTATATAATGTTGTTAGTATTATCAAATTGCAGTTTGAAGGAGAAAGGGAAATTTTTTCCTTATAGAGATATAAAAACAATCCCTACCCTAGACCCTATAGAAGAGCAACTGTTGTCAAATTTCATAGTCCAAACACCATTTGGATCTCCTAAACTGACAACCTCAAAATTCGAGGTATCTTCATCTAAAGAAGTTTTACCATTCGAAGAAGATGTTCCATTTGAAAAATATTCTCTATTCAAAGAAGATGAACCATTAGTTTCCTACTCTTTACTTGAATCTTTATCTGAAGAACTAGAAATTTCATCAATTTGTAAATAATATGTACCCATTTCTAAATATTCAAAGAGAATCTAGGCTCTTGGGTCATCAAACTTTGTTACAAAAAACTTAGACTCCCTTTCTAGAAGTGATTTTTGCATAACACCCTTGACAAGTATTCTAGCCTCAGAATAGTCCATATTAATTTCCCCCCAACATCTATGCAAAATTTACATCTTAGAAATATCCCATATGAGGCTAGGACGTTAGCTACCAAGACATTCATTTTGATCTTTTTATCTGAAAATGTAGCAAATGCAAATTACACATCTTTGATTTTCCCAATAAGAGGCACTTGTTTGTTTTCCATGGAAAAGGATCAGCCAAAATTTTTAGTTATAAATTTAAACCCAAAGCGGTAGCCATTTTGGTCAGCATCACATTGTCGAAAGCACCCAAATCAATGACACAATTGCTTAATTTAAAACCAATGACCAACAAGGAAATATAAAAAGGATTATTTTTTTCTAGGGATGGATGAGGAAATGGAAACCAAATTACTTTGTGAAGTTTTTGGTTTGGAAACAGCTGGGGTGTTCTAGGAAGATTCTCGGTTAGGATGAGTACCTTTATCTTTATCAAACTTAACAATTTTGTCAAACCAATCTAGGTTAGCCTAAAGGTACTCAACTTCTGACATTTGAACTTTAGTCTTCTTAGCATGGTCTATAATGTCAAAATACTTGATAAGGATTTTCCAAAGAAGATGGGATATTCTCATTTTGGGGTTTGGTAATTGGGGTACTAGTCTTAAAAGTAGAAGATGTGAGAGGATTTGAAGTACTCACTTGCTTATTCCCCATTATGTCTCTTGGTTGGACTGAAAAAGGATTCCCCCTCTTGGCAATTATAACTATCGGACATGAGTTATCCTTTTCTTTGGTTGCATCACCTTGTTGATGATCAAGTTGATTTTGCAAATGAGTGAAAATAACATAAGCATCAACAATAGGTTCATCCTCTTGTTCAGACTCTTCATAATTCAAATACCCAATTTTAGAGTCGCCAACCGAATCTTCTTCCTCCTCATGGAAGAGATAGGCATTATCTTATGAGTGATATTTTGGCTAGGAAAAATCTTCTTGCTTAGTTTCATAATATCCCATGGCCACATTTGTAAGTGCAAGCCTTCCTTGTGGTGTAGGAAGCCTATTATGATTCCTTTGAGCATGTCCAGGAAAATTTAAAGCATTAGGATAAATCCTCCTTGGAATGTATTTATATGAAGGATTGGATGATCCTTAAGAAATTTGCTTCTTAGTAGCTAGAAATTCATTTGCTAAATTTTGCTCCATAAGATCTATGGTGCTTATGGAAGTTTAGACTGAATACATATGTCTTTTCTTCCTATTTAATTTCTTTCTTATCTTTCTAGCAAGAATCAAATCATCTTTAGCCTCAGTAGCCAATGCTTGAGTTGTTGCAAGATCAATTGGGTTAGCTCTTTGCAATAAGAAACTTACCTCTAGCAACTGTGTATTAATGAAGAACTTTAGATTGTGGGGTGTTGGTTGAGCATCGGCTAGAATCCTAATTTTCAACTTATTAAATTTTGCCACGAACTCATGCATGGGTTCATATGGCTCTTTCCTCATTGTTGTAAGTTGAGATTGAAAGGCATGAACATCTTTAGCAGGATTGAATCTTTCCTCAAACTTGGTTCGAAGAGTAGCCCAATTTGTGATAGTCCTAGTAGCAAGATTGTAGAACCAATCAATTGTTGCTCCTTGTAAGTTTCAATGAACAACCTTACTAATTTTAGTGCAAGAAAAATTATCCCTTTTTCACACTTAATTTGGGAAATAAATATTAATAAAAGGACTAAATTATTCCTTAATTTAGTGTTGTAATATGTATTTTACATATTCACATTAATTTTAGGGTCTTTTAATTGAAATGGACTTAATTATGCCTTATGTTTTGGTGTTGTAAGGGGTACCTTTACACTTTCACACTACCCTAGGGCTTTATTAATTAATTGAGGTTAATTTTCCATAATTGGTCCCTTTAATTCAAATCCAAGCCTAATTAATTGCATTTTTCAAAGAAGAAACTCGACATTCATTAATGATATTACATAACAATCATCCTTGAAGAATGTGTGTCCTACGTAAGTGACCTAGGACCCATTCGCCATAGGGCGAATGGGTCCTCATTTAGACCTAGGACCCTAATTTAAAATATCTTTTTGGTATTTTTTCAATGATTTCATTTATGTGTATTCAGATGTCGGCTTGTGATATTTGAGTTTCAAGAATTAATGTTAAGATATGTATAAATATAAGGTTATTTCACTTAGTTTCACCTATGTTTTCAAGTGTTCAAATCCTAGAGAAAATTTTATGATCAAGAGTGATTTCAAGAACATTTTCAAGGCATTCAAGAGAAAAATTATTGAAGATTACTACATCAATTTCAAGATTCCATTATCATGTCAAAACTTTCTTGCATCATGCATGTTGTTTGAGCTAATATGGTGATGTAGAGTTCAAGATCTATTCAAACATTCAAGGCATCATTTCAAATCAAGTTTCATGATCAAGATCCACATCCATTGAGGCCAATTCATGCAAGTTGTAGATCTACAATCCAAGGTTCAAGCAAAGGTTTGGTTAGTTGTGACATTGATTGTTCATTCATCATTCTTTCATGCTATTTGATTTCATTTCAAGGTTTAATTACCAAAATGGGGTTTGACCAAGGAAAACCCCCATTCACCTAACAAACAACATTTTTATCTCTTTGATGTGTGATTGCAAATTTTAGGTGGAAGATCCTTTGAACATCAAAATTGAAGAAAGTTTCAAAGTTGTCATTGCAAAGAATGTTGTCATTTCACATAAACTTTTCTATAGGATTTATTTTTGGCTTTCTAACAATGAAAATTGGGAACCTGAGAGTGTAGACACAACAGAAGATAACCCAAAAATGATTTTTGCAAAGCCCTAGCTAGAACCCATTCACCATAGGGTGAATGAGTCACCAATGAGCTTCAAAAAGGCACTTTTGGTGACTGGTACACATTATTCTCCCCTTTCCAAATCTACCTTTTGATTGCAATTTCCATTAGTTTTGAGTACAACCTTTCATTTACATTTTATAGCTTACATTTTGGATTTTGTTTGATGATTTTAATCTTTCTCCCCAAAGTGTTATTTGACTCATACCCTCGTCCTTGCATAGAAAGGAAATTTGTTGATTCATACGTTGATTTGACTCACCTTTTGGTTGTTATTCATCTCATTGTTTGGATCTCATTTCCTTGAATGAAATTGGAAAAATGGGTCCTTTGGTATCAATTCATTGTGGTGAACCCCCTTTCATAACATTTAGCAACCCAAACACACACCCTATTTTTCTTTGTTTCATTTTGGTGAACCTAAGTTTGATCGTTGATTTTCTAATTTTGGAGTTCTTTTTCACCCTAGATTTATATTTGGCATTCATTTGCATTGAATTGGGTCTCATTTAGGGTGTCTAGTTTACATTTAACCTTGCATTTGATTTAGGGTTTTAGGATTGCATTTTTGTGTTCTTTAAATATGAAAAATACAAAAATTGATCAGTCATTTTACAATTCAATTACATAGTATTGCATTATCATTCATTGGCATTTGAAATTTGAAACAAAATTGCATATCAAACTAGGTTTTCTAGGTTGTCATTTTCTCACATTTTGCACTTGCATTCAACATTAAATTCACAGAAAAACAAATTGTAACTTGTTGTATCATATCAGAATCTAGAAACCACTGAAATTAACTCATAAATCTGTAAAAACACTTTTCAAAACCCTAACCTAGGACCCATTCACCCTAGGGCGAATGATTCCAAGTGATTAGGATCATTTCCTGATTTTTTGGGCATTAAAACATTCGTTTCTGTATTTTTGTTTATTGTTCTTAGATCTTTGTTTCTATTTGCATAATTTTTGTTTCTTCATTTTGGTCATGTTTAGCTTAATTTGATAAAATTAGTGCATTGTGTGATTTCAAAATTGCATTTACAAGACATATTTTTTATATTTTTGCATAGTGTAATCATAAAATTACCTTGTTTAGAATTTGAAAATTACATTTATATATTGCATTCTAGGTCATTGCATTGCACTTTACCCTCTTTCCATTTTGGGTGTGTACACTAAGTTTGTGAAATATTGTATAAGCTTTACAACTTGGTGTCCTATTAGAAATATTGTTGAGACGTAGTTCAAGACTCATGTCATCCCATAATACACCATTCACCATGGATCTTGGTTTTTCCAACTCTTTCACTAATAGTTTTGATAATCAACCCTCTATGGATCACAACCTACATACATCATTTCCAATTACTTCCTTACCTACAACCAATGTGCATGATGTTGCTCATGTCCCGCAAGAAAACATAAGATTTTTGGATGAAGAATTAAAAACTTTACAATAATTTGTGAGAGATGAACCTATTATTGTCCACATTGTTCTCCTTATAGGAAACATATGTAAGCTACTTAAATACGAAAAAGGAATAGAGTTTATATGTAGCTTGGCTTATCTCATCAACCAAAATTTTCCTCCTCCCCAACCAACTTCTAGTACACTTCCCACACATAAGAGAAAATAAGCCACAAACCTTGATCACTTTACTACTCCTAACACATCCTTTTCTACAAAAGGAAAGGAATTTTAGTTAGAAGAAGAAAGTGATAACAACATAATTATCATACCAAAGAAGAGAAACCAAAAGTGCAAAAATTTTAGTTACAAAAATTGTATGAACATCCCAAATCTCTTTATAACCTATTATATAACTATCCAAAGTTGAGATGATCTTCTATGCTCTTTTACATTGGGAACTAATCGAATTACCACCTAAACATGAAAACTTGACCAAAAGAAAAACTAATAAAAATGAATCATATTATGCTTATCATAGATTCTTTGGACATCACACCAATAATTTTCATCCTTTAAAGAAATTATTAAAGAAGTTTGAACCCTCTAAGAATCAAACTTGACTACAAAAGCATGGATTTTCTCCTTTCCATGTAATAGTTATAGGATCATAGCATCCTCATTATTACATGTTTTAAATTAACTGCAAATCATTATCTTTATCACAAGGAACTCATTCACATCACTTATCTCATCTCATCCTTGTCCTACACTTAAAGGGGGCAAGGGGTTAGATAGCCTTAATCCTAGTTCGACACTTGATGTTGTCCCTTTGGCTAGTTGTCTGCCTTTCGTATATACTGACCAAGATTGGGATGCAGACAACCTATTATAGGTTGAATCGCATGTGCCTTACTAGCACTTTTCTTTGTTTTATTTTTTGTATTTCTTTGTGTGATTGCATGTGCATAATTTGATCCCCCTGTAATTTTTCATTTGATGTATCTCTCTCTTTTTATGCATTCCTCTATTTGTACCTACATTCTTCTATATATCATAAACATTTTACCTATTGTGCTTGTCTTGTTTTTTCCTTTAAATGGGGATGACACAAGGTGTCGAGACATTTAGGTCTCTTCCATGTTGACCCGAAAGCTTTTTTTTTTTATCTTTATGTGTCATTCTTCCAGTTCTATGAGTATTTGAGGAATGATGACATTTCCAAGGTCTATAACAACATTGTAGCAAAGATATAGTGACCCTGAATCCATAGATCCCTTATGTATTTTTGGGGGCAACCCCTCCTTCCTTTTTCATGATATAGCTTCATTTTGGAAACATTTTACTTGGCATAGGGCTTTTGGAGTAAGCTATCATGTTTTAGGATTAAACATTGGCTACTTTAAAGCAATTACTCACAGTAATGGTGTAGCAATTTCTTTAAAGTGGGGGCATACATTGATAATATATTTTGACATTTCTCATGTTTCATGGTACAATTTTCTTTTTTCCTATGATGTGTCCTTTTCTTGGTGGTGTCATTCGGTTTGATGTCCTCCAAGAGTGTGATATTTCTTAGCATACAACTTTCCTCTTAGTGTTGATGCAACCCATTGCATTCCCTAAGTTTTGAATCTTTTACTCTTGATTTGTCCTCTCTTGGATACATTAGGCACAATGTTCCCTAAGAAGAAGACCTTACATGAACTAAGCAAAATTCTTTTGAACAAAATTTTACCAACATTATTGTTCACAAATGTTTAGCATAATACAACTTGTTAACCTTATGAAGCTCAAACCCTAAATTCAAGGCCACCAAGCATAACACACCTTTCTTACCAGTGGAGCATTTCCCTTGTTCATAGGTGCTTATCATAACACAGCTTTAGTTGGTATGAGTTTTCCACAGTCCATAAAGTTAGAATTCTTAGCTTTTGGATTCAACTGTGTGTATTTTTTTGTCAACGCTTTGGATCACACTCAGTGATCCATCATCAGGAAGAGGAGAAAGTGAGAATGGAATGCAGAAAAAACCTTATATAAAGGGTGAGGGAATTGAGAGGAGAAAATAGAAGAAATTAAAATATAAAAAATACACATAGTTGAACCCAAAATCTAAGCATTATAACACGGGTGTTAATCCCTATGGAACTCGAAATCCTCTTCAATTCCACCTAGCATAATACACCTTGCTTGCTAGTGGAGCCTTGCCCTTGTTCATAGGTAGTTAGCATAACATAGCTTGTTAAGCCCTATGAATCATGAAACCTTGTCTTGTGGAATCTTATTCAAGTTGTCATAGGGACATCTTCGATATGGTTTTCCACCCATTGGGAGACTCACCTATTGGATAGCCTGAAGCTTCGCTACCTTGGAGTGAGCACAATACATAAATCTTAGATGTGTTCCACACCAATCGAACAATCTAGGCTTGATCTTCCTAGTCTTTGATGTTGTATGATGGAGTATCTTTGCCATTACTGCATACACAAGTGTCTTGAATGTCTACTTTAGTGTGATTTGACACGGGGTCATACTCTTACTAAAGTGGGGCTAAATGTAGTGTAGGAAAAAGTATCCCTTTTTAACACTTAATTTTAGAAATAAATATTAATAAAAGGACTAAATTATTCCTTAATTTAGTGTTGTAACATGTATTTTACATATTTACATTAAGTTTAAGGTCTTCTAATTAAAATAGACTTAATTGTGCCTTATTTTTTAGTGTTTTAAGGTGTACCTTTACACTCACACTAGCCTAGGGATTTATTAATTAATTGAGGTTAATTTTATTTAATTGGCCCCTTTAATTCAAATCCAAGCTTGATTAATTGCACTTTCCAAAGGAGAAAACCCAACGTTCATCAATGATATTACATAGCACTCATCCTTGAAGAATGTGTGTCCTAGGTAAGTGACCTAGGACCCATTCACCATGGGGCGAATGGGTCCTCACTTAGACCTAAGACCCTAATTTTAAAAAAAAAAATTGGTATTTTTTCAATTATTTCAAATGTGTATTTAGATTTCGGCTTGTGATATTTTAATTTTGAGAATTAATGTTAAGAAATGTATAAATATAAGGTTATTTCACTTAGTTTCACCTAGATTTTCAAGTGTTCAAATCATAGAGTAAAGTTTATGATCAAGAGTGATTTCAAGAAAATTTTCAAGGAATTCAAGAGAAAAATTATTGAAGATTATTGCAGCAACCAAGATTCCATTATCATGTCAAAGATTTCTTGCATCATGCATGTTGTTTGAGCTAATATGGTGACGTAGAGTTCAAGATCTATTCAAGCATTCAAGGCATCATTTTGAATCAAGTTTCATGATCAAGATCCACATCCATTTAGAACAATTCATGCAAGTTGTAGATCTACAATCCAAGGTTCAAACAAAGGTTTGGTGAATTGTGGCATTGCTTGTTCATTCATCATTCTTTCATGCTATTTCATTTCATTTCAAGATTTAATTACCAAAATGGGTTTTGACCAAGGAAAACCTCCATTCACCTAACAAACAACATTTTTCTCTCTTTGATGTGTGATTGAAAATTTTAGTTGGAAGATCCTTTGTAGAAAAAACTGAAGAAAGAGGAAAGTTGTCATTTCACATAAACTCTTCTACAAGATTTATTTCTAACTGTTCGATGGTGAAAATTGTGAATTTGGGAGTGCACACACAACATAAGAGAACCCATAAAGTATTTTTGCAGAGCCCTAGCCAAAACCCATTCACTAGAGGGTGAATGAGTCCTCAATGAGCTTCAAAAATGCACTTTTGATTACTAGTACACATTATTCTCCCCTTTTTGAATTTGCCTTTTGATTGTTGTTTCCATCAGTTTTGAGTATAGTCTTTCATTTACATTTTATAGCTTTCATTTTGGATTTTTTTTTAGGGTTTTAATCTTTCTCCCCAAAGTGTTATTTGACTCATACCCTCATCCTTGCATAGAAAGGAAATTTGTTGATTCATACCTTGATTTGACTCACCTTTTGGTTGTTAGTCATCTCATTGTTTGGATCTCATTTCCTTGAATGAAATTGGAAAAATGGGTCCTTTGGTATCAATTCATTGTGGTGAACCCATTTTAAAACATTTAACAACCTAAACACACGCCCTATTTTTCTTTGTTTCATTGATACATTCTCATGTTCCACACTGAGAACCCCACATACAATATAAAATGTAGCAATATGCTTGACTGGGTGTTTCTTTCCATCTCCATAGAACTTGGGGATGTTCTTGTGTAAAACCTAAGGAAGTACATGCAAAGGTGTTGTCAAATTCAAGGGACTAAAGGCATTACCCCATGGACCTTGAGGTGGTTGAGTTGTCACTCTACCTTGATTGAATGGAGGGATAATATACCTTTGATCCGATGAAATAGACAAGGCTCTCTGAATACTAGAAGCTTCACTTGGAATAGGTGATCTTACACTTTGAGGAGGGAAACTCCTCGTGTGTTGCAGAGGAGATCTCATCCATGGAGGAAGTATATCAAAGTTATGTTTCCTCAGTAGTTCAAATGTAGGATCAATTTGACCCTGTGCCTTCTAACCACGAGTGTAGCTTATTTTTTCCAAAATGCACTCTTTGATAGGAAATGAAAATAAGCAATAAAGAAATAATTACAAACACAGTAAACAATTGGTATACTTCAACCAAAAGTGTGAGGCTTGGTTGCATATTCATGGTCCCCAACAAAGTCAAAAAAAAACTGTTGGGTGAATATTTTGTAATCACTTGATTAATTAAAAAATGGTGATTTCAACCACATATACGATGAGATGTTAATATCTCCTCTTAGAAAGGGGAGGCTCCCTTCTTATTGCTCTCTAAACTAACTGATAACTAACCTAGATTATATACACTAATTTTATCCATTGGTTATTACAGTCATCCTTTTCTCTTTTTTCATAAAAGATGTTTACAATACTTATTATAACATGTAATCTACTTCAAAGTATTATCTAGAGCAAAAATAACCAATATCCAACTTGATTAGACATAAGAGTAATCAACAAAGATACCAATGATTTTTGTAGCTTAAAAACCCACAAAAGCTCAAAGAATTTTGTTGCTTCCAATAATGATTGTGAACAATGAAATGTGAAGCACGTTACAACTGAGCAAATACTTCAACATACACCACCAAAAGATCCACAAGAATGTAGCAAATAATCACAACTCAAAATCTTTGATTTATCAACCAAGTTCTCACATAAACATATAAACTCCAAATGCAATAAAGTAGCAAAAAGACTATCAATATTAGATTTGAATTCCCCTTTCAACAATTTGATATAACACCACTTTATCAACCAATTGAATACAAGAACAATCTTACACATAACCAACAAGATCCAAAACAAAGGTTGGATGCAAATTTGCCTCTTTTATTGATTAATTTTTGATATGCACATTAAACTCAAATATTCAAGTATGCTCTTCAAATGGGCAGCGCTTCGCTTCAAAAGATCAAAGTTCCTATTTATAAAGAAACTCCCTCATATATATGAAGGAGCTCATTGAGAGAAAAAATAGAAAAATCTAACCTAATTTGACTTATTCAACAACACAATCTAATTTGATTTAGGACTCATGTCATTTTTACATGTAATTACATATTGATAAAAGATATGAAATGTCCATAAAAAAATGTTGAAAAATAAACAAATTATAAGAAAGAAATGTCCATCTATTCTACACTGTCCTTCTCCATGAAATCTTCATATTTCTTTAAGGCCACTTGAACCTCATATTCATCTAGACCTAATGTATGCTTGGAGATAGCAAGAAATTTTATTATTGAGTCCTTGATAGTGTTGCAATCTTTCCTTTGCCTTTCCAAAAATACCTTGAGATTATCTAGGGTGAGTTGAATGTCCAACATTTTTTCCATTGAAGCCACTAAGAAGGCTTGATCTTTAAATTCCTTTTGGATCATGGATTTGAACTCCTGGATAACAGTATTGGTGGGAAATATCTTCTCATTGTCATCAAACAGTTCACACAGGAGCTTCTTGATTATGATAGCAAAATACGAACCATTATCATCACTAATTTTTTGAGCTTATTTTAAGTCTCTAATAAGATCCTTAATGACACTGATCTTATGTTTCATTTTTTACCTAACCTCAATGAACATCTCTCTATTAGGAATTATCCCATTATCTACTAACATGTTGAGCTTTAGTTCCTTCATTTTTGTCCAAGCTCCTAGAGTGTTTTACATCTCTTGAAAATCCTCAAAAAATGTATCAATGACTTTTTCCAACTCTGCCTTATCATTTTCTAGATTCCCAACTCTTTCCACAATTTATTTTAGAAGTGTTCCCTATTCCATCATTCTATCAAGAAAATTACCAACTTCCCTACCTCTAGAATGATTCTTTTCAACCTTTTGTATTTTAGGATCTCCAATGCTAGTTGCCATGGGTTTAACAAACTCTAAAGATTGGGTAATCTTTTGAATTAATGAGGTCAATTGTTCCACCCTAGCCTTGTAATGATCCTTTACCTTCTTCTCCTGATCATACTTCTCAATATGAGAAGCCAATGTTGACTATGCATCTTCCTTTTCTTACTCATGATTTTTCTTTCCCAATTCAATCCTTGTTATTAAATACTCAGAAATATTAATGTCCTCAGCTACTTTTCCAAGAGGGAGTTGTGCAAATTTTTCATACTTATATTCCTCCTTATCTACCAATACCCGAGAAAGAGTCTTCAGCTTCTTCGTGGATTTCATCTTTGTCAACACTAATTGACCGAAATCAAAGTCGTCTTGAAAGATGGCTTGATTCTTTCTCTTATGTCATCTTGAGAGATGGTTTGATTCTTTCTCTGATGTTTTTGACTTTGTAACCAAGGTGGAATAGGAGAAGAACTCCCTTCAGGTCATGCAGTCAGGGTTTGGGAAGTGGTAGCTATAGTCAAAAATGTAGTGGTAACAAGTGGTTGGGTGTTAGTCAAAATCGCTTCAAGAATTTCCACACTTGTCAAATTTTACACTCTAATATAAATTTATCCAACTCTGAATGTGAAGTTACATCAAAGGAAGGAGAATACAAACTCAGAATACTAGAAGGAGAACCAAAAACATCCCTAAACTCATTCTTAGGACCTAAACTCATTCTTAGGACTATCAAAAATGGATCTTGAAGTTAGGGATGAATGAATTGATACTAGGGAGTAACAAAAATAGTGACATTAGAAACAATAGTGGCTATAGGAGTAACAGTAATAGATGGAAAAGTTTGTTCAAAGGAAGTAGTAGGAGGAGTATGGGTAGATACGGTAGCAACAATGGGTGAAGAAGTAATAAGGGTTTCTTTTGGAATATTATCATGTGGAGACTCTAACAATTCTTCATAAGGACCTTACTCTACTTCTTGTTATTTTTCCTAAACTGACACCTCCCCTATGATGGTGGATGGCCCTTCAATAGTTTGACTCTTACTAGCTTTCACAATGAACCTGATCTTTGATTTAGGGGTTCTGCACGAGCTAGGCACATATCTCTTGTTCTTTATCCTTAGTTCAATTTTCTTGCATGTATTTCCTTCAAGCTCTTCCTCATTAGATCCAATGTTGAAGTGTTTCAACCTTATACCCTTCTCATATATCCAAACATTAGTATTAGCAAGGATAGGTTAAAATATTTCCCCAATGGAAATCATCTCCTTCTGATACCACTGGATTATAGGTAGAGGACTCCCAACAATATTGTTTCTCTCATAAGTTGGATCTAGGATGTCTTCATCATCCTCCATATCCTCTGGGACATCTACCAAGTCAAGGTTCTCAATTTTCTCCAAGGTTAATTGACAATAATCCAATTTCCTAATTTCCTCTTTTTTTCTACAATCAACCCATATATCTTCACTTATGTGCACATGGGTGTAGACCTTCTTGATTCTATCTTTCGTCCCCTTATAGTCAAAGTTATACCTCCTTTTGTAGGTCTTTATTGTGACCAATTGCATTTCAGATTCCACGGCCTTTACTTCAAGAGACGTGAGAATTGAATATCTACCTACAATAAGAGGAAATTTGAAGCTTGGCTTATGGCATTCCATTTGTTTATTATGGACAACCATTATCTATTTGTAGAGCTCCATGAGGATGGTCTTATCACTTGGGTATCTTGGGAGCATGAGAGGATATCCCACAAAAAACCAACTCTGAGGTAAGTGAAAGTAGGAAATTGTAAGTACAAGCAATCAAGTATGTTGACCACTGACCATGCCTCATCTGAGACTCTATTTTTTTCAAGCTCCATATCGAATATGTGGAGATATGGGGAAAAGAATGCATAATTAACTCTTATGAAGTGATATATACTTTTATTCAAATTCAACTATGAGAAATATTGATATACTAGAATATGTCTCCTATCTCCTTCAGATGTAAGTCCTAGAAAGTGGCTCATTGATTTTACAACATAAACCAAATATGAGGTCATGTAGAATTTCAAAGAAGCAGACACCTTCATAAGTTGCTCATTAATAGCATCACTAATTTTTTCCCCCCAAAAAATTTGTTGTTTCCTCTTCTTGATAACATGAATATATAAATACATCAATTCTTGGAAGGTAGAAGAGTTGGTCAAACCTTTAACTCTGAGCAATAAGGAGAGTAATCAAATCATTAATTTCCTCAACAAAGTCACTCTAAGGAAAACTCTTTGGCCATCTTGAAATGTTGGGCCTTGGATTCTTCAACCATATTGCATTAATTGCCCTCCTACAATTAGTTGGATCCTTATCATAATACAAATGTGTCATTTCAATTTTTATATTTTTATATGAATCAATGCTAGGACACTAAAAAATCAAGTCAAAGAATTATGCATCAAGCTGAATAACTATATTCCCATTAGGATCTCTCACACTCATGTCATCCTTGTTATAATGTGTCGCTACTGCAAGTACAAACTCAGGGTTGTGTGCTACAACTGGAAAGGAAGAGACCAACTAAATGTTGCTCTCAATCATGTATCCCATCCCTTCATCCAATGGTTGCTTCCTACACTCCAAAAATTTGAACATGTCAACACATCCTATCTCCATGTCCCTTATGTCATCAATGTTGGAAGAAACTGAGGTTTCTGGAAGAACCCCTTGATACTTGTACTTCATAGCTTTTTTACTTGGAGATGGGCCTAACAATGATAGAGTTGCTTCGTGCAAAGTAAAATTCTCATACCCTTTCAAGAACTTGAGCACAAATTCTTTAAATAGAATAGAAAGGAAACTATAGCAAGAAGTTAAGATTTTCTAGTGTTAGAGAAAATTCAAGGTTACATGCACTGGTGGGAAAATTTTGAGCTGTTGCATATATGCTTGAAGGGTTCAGGTGCAAGGATGCTAGAAAACTGAGCAAGTGCATGTAAATTGGTAGCTTGGATGTAAAGATAGAAAAAAATTGAGTGTCAGCATGAAAATTTGCATTTGAGTGTAATAGTGCTAAAATTCTACGCTTCTATACGTACTTTGCAAGATTGGATGTATGGCAGAGAAATTATGGGCCTTTATAAGTGTTTTAATTTCTAAGTGCAGTTGTGCTAAATTTTAGCACTACTGCATGTTGGTAGATCAAAATGATGGAAGGGAAAAGAAATTCTCCACCCCTACATGAGGATAAAACATGTTAAGTGTACCCGTATTAAAATTCATTGCTTCTACACTTAATTAAATCATATTATGTGCAAGTAGTAAATTTTACTAACATTACATATGCTTAAGATGATTACATGCATCGTTAGGAAAAATTCCCAATATTGCATGTAATTTTCAAAAAGGTTGTATGAGCGAAAAAAATTATCGCTCTAACATTTGGTAAAATAGGGTAACCTCCTTCATGTTGTAGGCAAGAGGTCACGAGGTCTAGTCTCCCCACTATCCTCATGGTATCGGAGGGTGTGTCACACCAACGTCATCGGTCACATGAAAAAAATTTACTAGGTGCACTGTAATTTATGGGGGGATAGATACCCAATCAATTCCTCCAGCCTAAAAAAAAACTAGGTAACCTTCACATGCATTGTCAAAAAAAATTAACGACTATGCATGAAGTTTGGAATGGTGTGTGTGTAAGCGGAAAATTTCACCTCTCGTACATAAAAGGTTTGAAATGGTTTAGTTGATTGGGTTTATAGTTCATGCCAAGGCGGGATAAAATCCTGATGATATATATATTATGGTTGATTGGCTCGTTTGTGCAACATAGGTTTTAAAATGCACGATGTACCAAGGGATTATGTAGGTGTTTATTAGCAATCAAAGCTCGAAACTTAGACTTCATAGAAATGTTTTGGTTTGTATATTGCATGAAAAGGTGCTACACGGTATTTAGAACCCACAAGATAGAACAAAATTATGAATAACTAGGGGTCAAGGTTTCAAAACCCGCAACACACCCTATTATGGTAGACTTCTACTATAAAACACATGAGGGTTTACCCTAGCCTAATAAAAAAACGTGAAAGAAAAACCAAAAGGAAAAACTATAAATAAAAACCATTATTCACAATAGAAGCTAACACAGACAAAAAAACCCTAAACATCTGCAAGACACAAATGGAAAGAGAAAGTGGAACATACCTAAAAACACCTTAAATGGAAGAAAAATCATGTAAAACCCCTAGCCCAACCTGCGCAAATACTGCAAGAAATTCAAATGGGAACATACACAAAGAGAGTCGACAAGTTTGTAGGAGATTTGAGGAGTCAGAGTGAAATGAAAATAAAATAAAATAAATAAAACAACCCTAAAATACATTAATCACCCTACATTAAATGCATTCATGTGAACTCGAGATGCAATGGTAGTGAAAAATAATGCCTACACACCTTTTTAAGCATTTGACAAAAGACATGTACAAGCACTGAAATTCAGCACTCTTGCATGTTTTATTTTTGCACCAAGTATGCAAGGGTGTTGAATTTCAGTGCTCCTGCATATGCAAAAAAAATGACTAACACTAAAATTGAACTTTGCAACTTTTTCCTTTTTGCAAATTCTGAAAGGCAAAAAGACTAGAAACTCAAAATGACTTTTCAAGGCTTGAGACCACACACGAGGGCAAGTAATATTTTCCTTGTTTTGCATAAATAGAGAATGTAGGCTACAAAATAGACAAATTTTGTATGGGTTATCCCACAAATTAAGAACAACTAAATTCAAGGATAACACATAAAAATAGCCATTGAAAGATTGAAACATCATACCTTTATTGTAACCATTCATTTTTTTTTATGCATTCACTAGCTTTATGACCAAATCTATTGCATGTATAGCACTGATCAGGAAATGATTGAACATTTTGATTCATTTTGCTTCTACATTTTATAGCTTTATATCCAAACTTATTGCAATAATAACAATAACCATAAAGGATGGATACATTTGTGTATTTGGTTGTCTAATAGGTGGTATCTTAATGTCTTTCTTTTGGTTTCGGATCTATCTGACATTACCCTTCTTGTCATATTTCTTTTCACCATTATTTGGAGTTTGATCTACCTTTAAACTTTCACCTTTCTCAAACCCTAATACTTTTTTGTCCTTAGAAGCCTTCTGATTCGTAATCATCTCATCAAGCATTGTATAGCTCTTTTTGAATTTGTATTCTTAAATCTTTTCTTTTTTCCAGATCTAATCTCAAAGTCACAACCTCTTATTCAAGCTTTGAACATTCTTTAGATTTGTCTCTCAATTTAGTATTTAGGCAGTCTTCAACTCTTTTACCTTCCTCAACTTGCACTTTCAGATTGGTCATAGTCTCATTATATTTCTTAAGCTTCTCATTTGTTTCCTTGATTCTTTTTGTAGCTTTCTTGAGTTTCTCTCTCAACTTCTTAATACACACATCTATATCACCAATATTTTTTTCATATCTTTGTTGTCTACTTCTGATTTATCTGAATCATCAAGAGATGATTTGAGTTCTCCTTCCATGTCCCCTATGCAATCTTATTCAATAAATATTTTAGGGATAATCTCTTCTAGAGGAATATGATACTTCCTTGTAGCTACGTGTTCAACTCCAAGATCCACCTTACCAATCAATCCAAGTGAAGGAACCAAGATCTGATATCAATTGTTGAACACCCAAAATATTGAGAGGGGGGTGAATTAGTATTCTATTAAATTTTAATCATTCATTCAGTGTATCACATTAAACTTGTAGCAATGGAAAGGAACATAGAAAGCATGCATTAGATCAAATAACACAAGAACACCAGATTTACATAGAAAACCTAAAAAGGGAAAAACCACGGTCAAGATTAGCTCACAATATAGATATTCTAACCATAATTTTGATGTAATTAGTGGAATCATTGTCCAAAAGAAAGAAAGGCTCACTATCAGTGGATCATTGGCAAAGGGCTCACTATCTAGAATAGAAAGAGATAGAAGAAAGGATGGCTCACTACCAAGTATGGACTATTAACAAAGCATCTAACCTATGTTGAATATATAGTTCCACTAAAGCTCAAATTATTGACTTAACACACTTCATTTTTCACCTTGACTCCAATTCGCAATTCTCTATTATGAATTTTGCACACACTGAATTATCTTGCATCTTTTATATTATCATACAAGTAATTAACCTTGTATATATACTGCAACCAACCAAACATCAATTATCTCATCCCAAAACATGTATCATGCAACCCTTCATCATGTTGGCTCAAAACTCAATCATGCATGCCTTGCAAAGGGAACCAAATCATATATAACATATTAATAGAGGTCGGCATGACCTATAATTATTTCCATAATTCCACTCCAAACTCTACTCATCTTCACACAACCCAAAATACTTAGGTCGACACCGTTGGTGAAGAAACAATAGAATGAACCATTTGTTCACTCACAACTTGTCACGTGGACAACCAAAACACTTGCATCTTAGAGAAAACATGCTACAAGAATCCTCAACCACTACAACAAATTTGCATACCAAAATGTTCACCTGAAGTGGAATGTAGAGCATCACAATCACACCGGTATTTCTAGATTGATACTCTGTCACTATTATCTTGGACTATGGAAGACATAAAATCATGTAACATTGGATTTACATTCTTCCAACATACACCATCATTACCTCAAAATGGCATAACCAAATTCTTCATGGCAGAGCAATGCAGACCAAAAGTTTGGTTCTTTGATCACTGATAAACTTTACTCTAGACAGGAAAATATTTAAATCATCTTATCTTCTCTAGACCAACACTTTTTCATATATTCAATAGGTTATCATCAGTGACAAAACTATATACTACTATGCTCATCAATCTTCATCAATCTCCTTACTCAACTATCTCTTCACACTATACATCAATGTCAACATTAGTAGCATACACAAGCTTCCATCAATCTCCATATCCAACCATCTCCATACTATTGAAATCAATGACAACACTTGTAGCATACTTGCAACAAAGATGAAGTGTGTAATAGAATTTAGTAGGAAATAGATGAAAAATATTTTTTTTTTCTAACTATTAAATGTAAATTTAATCTTGAGTGGTGGGCCTAGCTCAATTGGCTAAAGCATCTTGTTGTAGGCAATAGGTCACGAGGTCTAGTCTTCCCATTGTCCCTATGGTACCAGAGGGAATGTCACGCCAGTTTCACTAGTCACGTGAATTTTTTTTACCAAGCGCACTATAGTTTATAAGGGGACGGATACCTGACTAATTTCTTCAGTCAAAATTTTTTTAAAAAAAATCTCAACATTTGGTGCAAGATTAATCCTCACCCTTCATTGGATTCTAATTTTCCTTTCCTTCCCTATAAAAAGCATTCATTCTTCCTTGTATAGTTTAGTAGTAATAATAATAGCAGCAGTAGTAGAGATATTTATAAAAGAAGTATTAGTGCTTAAGAATTTTAGTGATAGAGTAGAGTAACTAGAGAGATAAGGAATTGTTGAACTCAAAATATTTTGAAATCAATACAAACAAAAGCATTGGTTTGTGTGTTTTGTGGATTGCTTCAATAGTTTTCATGATTTCATCTCAAGTCTTACATAAAGTTCAATTACATTGATGATGAAGTGTTTGGTTATTTTATGGATATTTGGTTCATACCATTTGTAGCTTATTGATTGTAAGTTACTTTACATGGTTAATATAAACCTATCTTTTAATTTGGTCCAATTGTGAATATTGTCTTGAGTTGTGTTAGATTTGGGTATTTAAGTGAATTTTTATTATTTGAAATTATTATTTCCATTGAATTTTGCATTGTGGGTTTCCCCGATTAAGAAAAGATTATTTATTTGAGGGATATTTTTTTTAGACTCCAGGAATCAGTCAGGTATCCATCCCCATATAAACTGCAATGCACCTGGTAAACTTTTTTCACGTGACCAATGATGTTGGTGCAACACACCCTCTAGTACCACGAGGACAGTGGGGAGAGTATACCTCATGACCTCTTGCCTGCAATAGGATGCTTTAGCCAATTGAGCTAGGCCCACTGCCCTTGAGGGATATTTTTACTACCATTGAATCATTGCTATATTTTTCATAGGAATTCTCACACTTTCTTTTGAAGTTTATTTCATAAAGAAAAAAATTAATTAGGAAAAGCATCAAGTTTATTTCTATATCAAATGATGGAGATTATTCTCATACCTTAAATTTAAATATATACTTAGGGTTTCACATTTCATACCAATCATTCCAAATCCTCATCAAGTTTCTAGTTGATAAAAGTTAGAGACATAAATTGTCACCCTTAACAATTTCACACTATCTTTTCCTCCCCCTTAAATTATTGGACCTAATTAAACACCTAATTTCCTAAATAATACATTCCATGGTCCATTTAAACAATTACCAACAAATTGCAAGTGGAAAACAAATGTATTTATCTAATATTTTGTTGGCAAATGGTTAGCACTCCCCTCGAGATTCGTGACATGGACTAACCACCTCCCATGGATCCATTAACTTTGGTGGTTGTATCAGACATTTATAGGTTGACCTTTTGGTGCAATGGTAACTGTGGGGCCAACAATTGGTGGCAGAGCCAAAGGTTTCGAGTTCGAATCCCCTCAACTTGTGTTGAGGGGGAGATTGTTGGAAAATGGTTAGCGCTCCCCTCGGGATTCGTGACATGGACTAACTGCCTCCCATGGATCCATTAACTCTAGTGGTTGTATCAAACATTAACAAGTTGACCTTTTGGTGCAACAACAACTGTGGGGGCAACACATTTTTCCTTTGACACCTTAATTTTTATAAAATAGGGTTGGAACACATATGCCCTATGGCGATTTAGTCCCCCTATTTTGGTTGAATCCAAATTCAAATATGTCTATGCCAACATTTTATTATTTGAAATTCAAATTTCAAATGTTGGCTATCGAGATTTAATTTATGGAAAATCAAAATAATTGTATATAAATACCTATTTATTGCATCTTTTCAAAGGTAACAAGCAAGAGGTGGACATTAAAAGCAAGAATTATTGTCAAGAGCATTATCAAGAAAGTTAAGAGTAAAATTTTAGTGATTTATTGCAACAATTCAATATCCAAGCATTGTGTCAAATCATATGTGAGTTTATGTATGTGTATGTTATCATTGTTTGTGAAGGCTAACCCTTTTGTAGGTCTCTAGGAAATTCAAGAAAATCAAGCAAGCAAGATCCAAGACCTTGAGGAGATGTGCATGATTTCAGTCCTTCAAGGAAGCCATTGAAAGGTGGTGAGTTGTAGCACTTTATGGATCATCATTATTTCCTACAATTCATCATTTTTATCATTGGCATTGCTATTGTGGAAGTGGAAATACTAACACAAGGTTTGACTTAGGAAAGCCCCTAAATGACACAACCCTTCCTCTCTCTTTGAATGCATGAGTTTTAGGTCTTTCAAAAAGAAATAAGTTTGAAGATCAATTATCCATCATTCATTCAAAACACCTCTTGATAACTCACAGAAACTCACTTACAAAATTATATGATAGTGATCTAATATTTTTATAGACAAAAATAGAAAGCATTAATCTATCACCAGAGGACTGTGAAAAAATATTTGAAATATCTCTACAAGGACACATACGCCCTAAGGAGAATTAGTACTCCAAAATTAGGCTCAAATTTATACCACGGGTGTACAATGTCCTACTCTTTCCATTTCAATTGTCCAAATTTTTCTATGACTTTCTGTGTTTTTTGTACTTGCATTAGGATAGTAATTTGCATCATTGACCTAGTCTTTTTATTTCATTTCATCCCTAAATTCATCCTAGATTTGGTCAAGGGTTGGTTGACTCACCTTTCAGGTTGGAAGTCAATTATCCATTGTTACATTCAAAACCCTACCTCTTGATAACTCACAGAAACTCACATAAAAAATCATCTAATAGTGATCTAACATTTTTACAAACAAAAATAGAAAGCTTTGATTTGGTACCAAAGGACTACAAAAACAAATTTGAAATATCTCTACAAGGATGCATACGCCCTATGGAGAATTAGTACTCCATAATTAGGCTCAAATTTATACCACAAGTGTACAATGTCCTGCCCTTTCCATTTCAATTGTCCAAATTTGTCTGTGACTTTCTATGTTTTTTGTACTTGCATTAGGACAATAATTTGCATCATTGACCTAGTCTTTTTATTTCATTTCATCCCTAAATTCATCCTAGATTTGTTCAAGGGTTGGTTGAATCACCTTTCAAGTTGTAAGTCAATCAAATATCTTGTCCAAGTCCATCAAACCCCCACAACCATACCATTTTCATCCAAAATTCTTAATGATAAACGAAAAAAGGTGTCAAACCCTAAAGAGTGCAAATCTCTAAAAGAGTTCCCACCATTTTCCACTGTATCAAAAACTAAGGCCCCTCGTAGAAAAAAATAAATGCACATTGAACATTGAGTTATTTTTCATAGTCAAGACTTGACATTCAAAGCCTTAGGGTAGTCATTTTCTAAATCATGTTAGGATTTTATTTCCTTTCAAGAGAGATAAAGTACTCAGTATTTTATCTAAGTTTTTTCGTTCAAAGCACACATCAATAAGTTGTAATAAATAAATGGAACAAATATTTGTTTCTCTATTTCATGTCGAGAAAGGGCATCAACTACAATATTTTCTTTACCTTTTTTATAAATAATTTCAAAATCACACCCTAGCATCTTAGTAACCCATTTTTGCTAATGTTCTAAAGATAGTCATTGTTCCAAAAAATATTTTAGACTTTCATTATTTATCTTCACTTTGAAATTCCTTCCCATTAAATATTGATGCCCTTATTTAATTACATGAATAATGGATAACATTTATTTCTCATATGTGGGTCTTATCAAGTTTTTTTCTTTTGAGTTGTCAAATCTCAAATGCTAAGGGGCATCCTTCATGTATTAATACTACCCCAATACCATGTCCAAAATCATTGTATTATACCATGGATGTCTTAGAGGAGTTTGGGTTAGCTAGCACAAGATTTGAAGTGAGACCTTTTAGTTGTTGGAAGGATTTGGGTGGCTACCTTTGACCATGAAAAGGAATCCTTCTTTAATAATTTTGTTAGGGGTGTCACAATATGATAATATATAGAAAAAAATCTTCTATAGTATCCTATTAGACCAAAAAATCCTCTTAAACCTTTGATATTTTTAGGTTTTTGCCACTCTTTTACTATTGAATCTTATTGGAGTCAACCTTAACACTTGTATGTGATACTACATGTCCCAAGTATTCTACTTTGTTCACCCCAAAGAAACATTTATATTTCTTGGATTGGATGTTATTTTCTTCCAATACTTATAATATATTCTCTACATGTCACAAATTTTCTTCCCTTGATTTACTATAGACAAGGATTTTAGCAAGAATACCAACACAGATTTTCAAAGAAATGGATAGAACACTATATTCATGAGACTTTTAAAATTTTATGGGTCATTATTGAGACAAAATAGCATTTATAATAATTCATAATGTTTTTCATATGTTCTAAAGTAACTTTTATGTATATCATCTTCCTTTATGTGAATTTGATGATAACATGAACACAAATCTAACTTAGCAAAGAAAACTGCACCATTTAATTCATCAATAATAAGAATAGGAAAGTTATCCTTAAGAATGAGCTTATTGATTTCTCTATAATCTAGACACATTCTCCATGAATCATCCTTATTTTTAACCATAACCATGTTGGAGATGAATATGAACTTTTACTAGAATGAATAATTCTTGAATCCAACATTTCCTTGACTAGATTTTGATTTTCTTCTTTCTACTCACAAGGATAGTGATAATGTATAATGTTAGGAGGAATACTTCCTAGTATTAACTCAATGGCATGATCACGATTTCTAATTAGAGATAGACCCTTCGATTCATGAAAATTTTATTGGTGGTTTTGAATGAGCTCTTAAAATTATAGTGGATTTTGAGTTTTCATATCTTATGCTTCTACAAAATATAAATTTGTGTCATTAGACCATAAGAACCTTTCTTAAGTGATGTTTCCATCTTATGGGAGCTAATGATTTGGTTTGGTGGTGATTTTACCCATATAAGTTTATACATTTTTCCATTAAAACTAAAATTAATAAATAATTCCTAAAAATTAAAAGACATTGCTCCCAACTAGTTAAGTCATTGTCTTCCTAAAACTACATCTACTCCTCTAATTGAGATAGCGAAAAAAATGAATCTAGATTATAATATCCCAGTGAAAGTTTTATATGATGGCATTTATCACCACAAGAGCTCATTGTTTTCCATTGGATATCATGACTTAAAAATTAGAGACTAGATACATAAAATAATTGATCTCATTATCCAATATTTTATCAATAAATTTGTGTGTACTACATGTATCAACCAACATTGTCACCTTTCTCCTTTTTATATAACCAAACACTTCAAGTGTTTATGATGTGCTTATTCCATTCAATGAATGTAAGGAGATAGTAGCACTTTCTTTTTCCTTTAAATTTTCATGCTTTGGTTCCATTTTTTTATTCTATAGCTACTTCTTCCTCTTCTTCAACCTCATTATCAAAAATCAATAGTCTATTCTCATTATTATAATATTTGTGACCCGTAGAAACCATTTTCTATAACAATGGCAACATAGATATTTTTAATTTTTTTGGGCTCCGGGTTTTACTATTTTAGTCTTTTTAGCAGCTTCTCTCTGTTGTAAAGGGTTTCAAGGCCCCTTCAAAACTTTCTTTTCCTTATCAAAAACATATATATTTTTCTCTTTCTTTACCTCTTGCTGAGTAGAGAGCTTAGTTATTTATATTGGGTTAAATAAGTTAGCCCCATTTTTTTAATACTATTAGTGACATTTCTATCTTTCTATCATATAGTTGGGCCTTGTTTTGATCTTTTGGTTGTGATGTTTTTTTTGCTTGATATGTAATGTTTCTTACATATATTTTATAACTATAAAGGTTCTAACAAATAAACATCAATTTTAATTTATTCTTTAAGTCCAATGAAGTAAACTTGTAGCCTTTGATAAGGTTTCACATCTTGAGTTTGAATTATTTTTTTAAGCAAAAAACATTTCGCCTATAAATTATATTATATAAATGAAATATTAAAATATTACCAAAGTAGTAAGGTTGTTACAAAAATTTCTAGGACCAAAGAAAATTGGCTCATATGAAAAGCTTATCATACCGACTTATACATGAAACTACTAGAGTTTTATAAAATTACAATTAACTACAAGTAGCTTCAACAAAATTCTACCAAATTGACAAATATTTTCAAACCATATGACCATTTTCCATAGAATTCTCATCATGATCCTCTTGAAATGAATCATCCTCATCATTTGTATGACCTGAAACTAGAAAATGGGGAGGAGCGTTCACATTGTGATGTTTACGATGAGAATGGAGAAATGAAATGGCAAAATAATTTTCCTTTATTCCCTGCACTAATTGAATTCCAATTTCTTTAGAATGTGTATCTAGAACCCTATATACGTTTTGTGCACAGTTCATTTACAAAGCTTGCTTAATTGCATCATAAACAACCATAAACATTTTCTTATGCTTCAAGTAGGATTTTAGAAATAGACCACCTACCCAATCCTTCCCTTTATCAAAGTTATACTTATGTACATTGCATAACAAACCATTAACACCAAGAAATTGGCCAAAGACCACTTCATCCACTATCACCTCAAGATATTCAAAACATTGCACAAGATCTAGGACATTAGACACAAAAATTGATAGTACCTGGGATGGGAAATGATGCATGGAGCTTGGGGTCGATATATATCTTCACCAAGAATAATTTGAATGTATTCTACCACACTTAGGTAGTAGACATTAAATATTTATCCCAATTCTATGTTTGATAGGTGTCCATTGAAAGGTTGTTCCCAATTTTGCACACAAAATGGCACCCTGAGATTCTTTGGTTGATAACCCATAATCTAGAAGCTAACTTGAATCCTAGAGATAGAGAAAATGTACCACCCTAATATACCACCTTTGTGATATATGAACTGGAAAAAAAACTACAATGGAGAACACTGAGTGAGAAAGTGTTGATTAAGTCCTTTTTAATCCCACAACCTGACTTTCTAACCAATGAAAAACCACTTATTGACATCTTCTTAATTTTTGTTATCTTATCACATCATGTGAGTGAATATTTGGCACATTTGTTTATAGATTTGAGATCCTTTAAAATATGCTTTGGAAATACTAATAAATAAGACTCCAGCCTCAATCAATTAATGATCCTATAGAAATACAAGGTTAGTGCTAGAGAAGATGAAAACAATTTGGTGTGTGATGTATACCACCGCTATTTCATAGAAGTTGATAGGACTTCGAAGAGAAGTCTAGAAAAAATGTGGGGAGGTCTCTTGGGAACTATATTAATGCTATTTGATATGTGACATATGCCTCCACCATCCAACGCACGTCAAGATTTGGCACATTTATTGATAGCTTTAACTACTTTGAAATGTGCATTAATAACATTAGTAAATGAACCTCTGAACTTGAATGATTAATGATACTACACGAAAAAAGGTTAGTACCACAAATTGATTATAGTTTGATGTGTGACGTTTTCCACCACCATTCCACAATAAGTGAAAAGACTTGCAGGTGAAGACTAGTGAAATTGCAGGGAGGCGTTGTATTATTACATTTAATTTGGGACATCTGTCTCCTCCATCTAGAGCCACTTTTGAATAATTATCTATTGGAAAAATGACCATAAATATGATCTATCCTTTAAATATGATTTGCACCATGTCCTTCATACTACCCTTATCACATATTTTGAATATGTTAGCATATGTCGTAGATTGATTATTGTTTGATGTGTGACATTTGCCACTGCCATTCTATAGAAGGTGAAGGAACTTCCAAGTGAATTCTAGCAAAATTGTGGGGAGGTGATACATTAGTACATTTGATCTATGATGTATGCCTCTACCATCATGTCCTTCATATTTCCCTTATCACTCTTGATCTTTTTAGCAAACACGTCAATCGACCTTATATTAACAGCCTTTCAAACAACCTACTAACTTGCCACCATCCACTAACATGTCCTAGGATTCATCCTTCCTACAATGGGCATTATCTATTGGTAATCACTTTGGATTCTTATCCTCAAAATAAATCACTTTGGCTAGAGGTATGAAGAACATTTACTTGTTTGTGTACTTGATCTTTTGTTTTGTTTTATCTTATTGTGCTCATTCCAAAGACATCTCAATGATGTCTAATCAAAACGATTTAGAGAGAAAGGAATGGGTCATTGATCATTATCTTTTGTTTTTTGTGCTTGTTGGATATTCTTGTAATATAACTTGTTCATACTTACTTTGTTCAGTTTGTAGGGAGGATGTTTTGGATGTCTTGTTGACTATTACATGGTAAGGTTTTTCCTTCCTATGTTTTGGTCTGAGATGTTTGAAATATTTCAAGTACATCCTGATAAGGTTTTGTATGCCAGGTGTGAACAAGGATGCTCTTATCTAATTTTCAAGTCAAAGTCCATCACACTAGGTACAACGCCATCCTGGTTTTCTATACCTTGATGCACCGTATCTATGTGTGTGATAAAAAATAAGGAAAGTTATGCTCTTTACATCCCCAATCCCTAGATAAGCAATACATAATAATCATTCATCATCATATCTAATAAAGTCTTGATGACTCATAGACTTGTTGGACTTCTACATCTTCTTGGAATCAAAGATTGATCCCTCTCATTCTTCTATCCTCTTTCACACTAACATATTATCATGACATCAATGTATCCATCTTGCATTCATAAAACATCAGCATACTCATCCTACATAATCATACATATCATCACAATAGCAAACATCATCTATCTCACATGCATTGCATTATCATTTAAGTTGTTTAGGATAATACATATTTGTTATTCTAAGCATCTTAATCCATCTCATTTGCATTATCATCATAACCATTTATACATCCATAGAGCATATTTGTCGCAAGATCAACCCTACAAATTGGAATTTTTTCCCCATCTCTTGAGGGGGTAGTGTACCAACGTACTTCTTTTCATTGGGGCAACAGTGGGCCATCCAAAAAAATAAAAAATAAAATTGAATTTTGATCTTGGCGACATCATTCTTTGAACCAACACAGTGAGTACGTTGCTTCAAAGAGGGACAAAATGTAGATTCTCAAATTAACATTACTTCTACTATTAATCAAGTAACTAAGTTTATTCGATTAATTCACTTTCTGCTAACTAATGCCATCTCTTTTAATTAAATAAATCAATATATTTAATTAAAATCCTAATGTGCTAACATCCTCTCATTTGATAAATTAGCTAATCTCATCCAAGTTAATTAATCCTAAATTAATTAATTCCTAATACTAATCCCTCATTTCTCTAGCTTTTGACTCAACCTTGGTCAAAGCAAACCCATGGTCAACTACCCTAGTTGCACATGAAAATCAATTTCTTTAATTATCTAATTATCCATTTTCCCTCACAAAGGAATATTCTAAGTGAATATTCCTTCATTAACTCCCCTTATTTGACTTTCTTTCCCAAACCATTTCCCTTCAAAACACCTCAACCATATTCATTTAATGCCTCTTACAAATGCATTAATCTCTCTTACACCTCTCAAATCCTCAACTACATGCATTAACCATTCACATTCTCCAAAATGTGTTCCACCTTCCTCCACTAGCCATGTGACAAGTATCACAATATCATTGGCTCTTATTTAGTCCCACATTCCTCCCATCTCTCCATTATTCAACCCTTCAATCTATAAATAGAAGCCACAATCATCCACAATCCATCCACAATCTTAGTATTCTCACTATATGCACCATTTCATTTTAGCATATTCATCATCTTGTATCTTCATCATAGTTTGGAAGGTCATCATAAGGGATTGGGAAAGGGCTCTCTTTTCACATCAAAGGAGCACCAATCCCCCTATGGGATGATGGTTTGGTTGACTTAGATTAGATTTACATATTTAGCTGATTATGTTGCATGCATTACTTCATGTTTTTCTCTTCTATGTTTGATCAACAATTTCATAGGGAGTGGTTTATGTGAGTTTGCTAACAATGGCTAATTTGGTATGTTTTATCTATTGTTAGTGATTGCAAATTCTCCTCTCATAGTTATCACATATTGTGCTTCCTTTATAAGTCAATTTATTGCATATGTCTATTTTTCCTTTCCTTGCCATTCTGCAGTAAGTGAAAATGCTTCCTAATGATATCTAGCAGAATTGTGGAGAGCATTTCTAGGGTGGAATATCAAGAAAATCCTTGGTAGAACCTATTCCCCTCCTTCATTTCCTAATATAACTTTTAAACTTTCTTGAAGGTTTGTAAAATTGGATTCATAGATAACTTGTTCTTTTTGCTCACATCCCAAATTTTCTAAACAATCCACCATCTTATTTCCCTCCATGTAGACATGATTGATTTGATAATCTTCCAACTTATCCAATAAACTCCATATCTATTGTAAGATATAATCTAGCTTTCAATTTTGAATTTTCCTTTCCTTGTGTGCATTAATTAACACCAATGAATCTCCCTCTATCGGAATATTTGAAAGGCTAAGATTTATAGCCAATTTTAAAGCATGTAAAAGTGCTTGTGCCTCTACAACATTATTCGTGCCAGGAGAAAGTCAAACTGATGCAACCCTTACCAATGTACCCTTACAATCTCTTATAGAAATCCCTACTCCTGAGATGCTCGAATTCCCCCTAACAGCCCCATCAAATTTTAGTTTGTAGTAACCAAAAGTGGGTGGTTTCCATGAAATCTTATTTCTATCTATTTTTTGTTTTTACAATTGATGTAATCTCCCTTTAAATGGAAGGATGGGTATGACCAATTTTTCATTAAGTCTACATCCCAAGGAGAAAAAATTGATCCTACATGCATAGATATTTTAACATAGGCATTTGCTACCTCTGAGATTGACTTTTCTATTTTAATCAACAATTCCTCACTAGTTGTATTTTGTTTTTTGAAAATGCACTTGTTTCTTACCCACCATACTGCCCATATTACCATAGCTAGTATGACTCTCCAAATGGTAGCAAAAAAAGATATTTTATATAAAACTAGCCAACTTAAGAATATATCCCACAGATTATTTGGAAGTGGGGAGTACCAATTCATTTTACCCTTTACAAATTCCCAACATGACTGCATTCCAACGGACAAGAAAGGAAAAGGTGATTTGTATCTTCAAATTCACTTTCACATATAACTCACATTTGAATGATTCTGAAATCTTGAGCTTTGAAATTCTCACTTGTTAGGATCTTGTTTATGATTGCTAGCCACACAAAACAACCTACCTTTGGTAAAAGCATTGCATTCCAGCAAAAAGAAAAGGAACTCTTAGATTCCAATTGATCTCCATTTTTGGTAGATGCCTTATATCCATAGCTTACTAAATAGCTTCCTATTTTTGAGGGATCCCATCTTAACCTATCCATAGCTTCTAACTAGTACACAATCCTTTCATCTAATATTTTTTTCAGATTGATTTTCTAATCATTAGGAATTGGAAAATTTGAAAAATCCTTCCAACTAACCTTCCCTATTGAAACATTTGCACACTTAATATAATCCTTCACTTTTGGACCCCAACTTTCTGATAATATGTTCTCTGTTGTTTCAAAATTTTGCAATGTATTTATGGGAGGATTTTGATTCCAAGAATCCTTCCTAAATAGAGCCTCTTCATCATGATGCACCTCCCAAGTTAGATAAGGGATAATAAGCTTCTTGCAATCTATTAAAAAATTCTACATGACTGATCTTGGTGGAGGGTTTGATATAGTAAGTATCTTGAATGGGGTTGAATTATCCAGATACTTAGCTTGCATGACCATACACCATTTCAAATTTGGATTTTCATACATATGCCAAACCAATTTGGCACCTAAGCATAAATTTCTTGTTGTCATATTGTGTAACCTTGCCCCTCCTTTGAGCTTTTCAATGTATTTTTTTTCTAATGAGATTAGAGGTATTTTCTTTTTAGTATCTATGTTGTGTGTCCATAGAAAATTTTTGATAAATTTTTTAATTTGAGCAATAATGGATTGTGGTGCTTTTAATACTAACATTTAAGAATTGGGAATGGATGATAACATTGATTTAATCATTAATATCCTTCTCGACAGTGATAACCACCTTCCCTTCCAAGACAAAATTCTTGACTGAATACTTTGAATAATCTTATGCCAATATGATACTTTATTAGCTCTTGCAAAAAAGGGTATGCCTAGGTACTTACAAGGAAGCTCCACTATTTGAAAGCCTAAAAGCTTAACTATCTACATTTTTATAACTGCTTTTACATTGAACAAATAGATTTTTTATTTACTTGCATTTATGCTTTGACCCGATGCTACTATGTATTTATCCAGAACACCTTTTATTTATTTTTCTTTTTCCATGGTTTCTTTTCCAAAAATTATTGTGTCATCTATAAAAAGAGAGTGAGAAGTTGTTATATCGGTAGGTGGAATAGAAATCCCTTTCCAAGAACCCTAAGAATGCAAGCGATGAATGCATCTGCTCAATGCCTTTGCAAGAAATTGTGATAAAGGATCCCCTTGTTGAACCCCTTGTGTTGAACTAAAAAAACCTACTGGTGAACCATTAATGATTACTAAAAACTCTAATCCTGATAGGCATGAAAGTATCCACTTACACCATTTTTATTAAACCCAAACTTACATAGAACTCAAATTAAAAAAGACTAGTCAACCCTATCATAATCCTTCATCATTATGTATCCAATTTTATTATAATAGATGAAAGCTTATTTGTATTAATGGAATGTAAGACTTCAATTGCAACAAGGGACCCTTCAACCATTTCCCTTCTTGGAACAAAACCTACCTATTATTCAAAGATAATCTCAGACACAAAGGGGTGTAATCTAAGATAAATAGCTTTTGTGAATATTTTATAAACTGTGTTGCAAATAGAGATAGGTTTTAAATTTGAGAAGGTTTTTGGAGAGCTTACTTTTGGAATAATTTCTAAATGTGTTACATTAAATTGTTTCAGCATAGTTGCAATCTTTCTTGACTCTTCCATTTCCCTAAGGAAGTCATTTTCAATGAAATCCCAAGACTTTTGGATGAAAATAATAGTAAATCCATCCAGACCTAGTGCTTTATCTACTGGCAATGAAAATACAATTGATTTGACTTCCTCTAGAGTGAAAGGTTTCAACAATTGGTCATTTTATTTCTCAAATATTAGTGTAAGGATAGTTTCTAGCAATTCTTCTCTCTGCCTTTACCTTTGAGAGTTATGACTCAATTGACCAGTTAACAAATTTGAGAAGAATTTTATCCCTTTTGAATAGAAAAACTGAATTTTTAGTTCTCTTAATTTAAGTTGAAATATGATTTTTTTTGTGTTTATATCTCCATCTTTTAGCCATAATTATCTAGATTTTTGTCTCCAATACACCTCTTCTTGTGCTAGTAAATCATTCCATTCCAGTTGCAATTTTTTCTATTTTTCAAATACCACTGCATCCATCCCATGAGAAATTATGTTTTCATTTATTTCTAAAAGTTATTTAAAGACTAGATCCTTTTGCACAAATTTTTTTTTAAAGACCTGCACATTCCAGACCTTAATTTGTTGCTTTATATATTTGAGTTTCTTACAATACTAAAACATTCTGGAACCTTGACAAAAAGGTGGACTAATCCACCATTGTATTAGTAAATGTATAAAATCTAGATGATTGAACCACATCACTTCAAATTTAAAATCAGATTTTTGATTTGACCTTGATGATTTTGATGAAATTTTTAGAGATTATGATTTCAGGCAGTTAAAGGCAGAATTTATGATTCTAAGATATAATCTCCCACCACCCAATTTGGTGAGGACAAAAATCTATCTAATGATGTTTCTATCTGGAGGAAATCTTTCCTTCTATTTATCCATGTATATTTTCTATTGATTGGCTAAATATCCACCAGAGCTAGTCATTTCAAACTTAAACATAGAAAAAATTAGGTTGAAATTCAATTGTCTATAATTTATGACAAAAATAAAATATTGGCCCAAATCACATCTTTGATACCACTTGTTATGAAATTTCTTTGAAATAAATGAAAAAAATTGTAAAATAGTAGACCACTTCGAGGGGTGACCTCCAATAATTAATTAATAATATATGAATTCAACATTTCATGATATGATAGTTTGGGAAAAACATATCCTCCTTATTTATAGACTTAACTATGTAGGGACAAACCCCCTCATCTTAATTAAGAGGAATTAGTGTATTAACTAAAATTAATGTTTAGGTTTGGCATGAAACAAGTGCTTCACTTTATTATATTTAGAAAGATATAATATTAGGGATCTAACAAACTTTCTATTTAGTGATACTCTTGTGAAGACTTTCTCTACAAGTGTATTGTAATTGTGGTTTACTAAATAATAAATTGGGCTACTTTAGAGTGTGGGTTTTTTCTCCAAAAATGGTTTCTCCACATACACCTATGTTATAGTACATTATTTAATCTATGTTTACTTTAGAGTGTGGGTTTTTCTTTGAAAATTGTTTTCTCCACATACACTTATGTTATAGTACATTATTTAATCTATGTTTATATATTTATTCTTTTTATAGTTAAAAAAATAAAATTTGTATAATGCTCTCCTCAAAATATTAGTGTAGGAAGAATCTTCATGTACCTTTCTTCCTTTTGAACTTGGTATCAAAGCTTATTCACCTTAGATTCTAGGTATTAGGTAGATAGTTTTGTTTAATATTTTTTTAAGAGATTGAACAAAGAGGTTTTTTATCTTATTTTAGGAAGAGATGGAGAATTTTTAAAGCACAAACTTTGAGTTATGGAAACTCAAGATGGATGATATGCTCATAAACCAAGATCTATCACTTGTGGTATCTAGATCCAAACCTATAGCTACATCACAAGAAAACTAGGACAAGATGGATAGAAAATAAAAGGTTCTTATTAGACTCATTATATCCAGTTCAATGTTGTTGAAACTATATGAAAAAACTATTGCAATGAACCTTTTGAAGAATCTTGGAGAAATTTATCAAGATAAATCACTGGTGAATAATCTTTTCCTAAGATATAATTTGGATACCCTTGATATGGAGGATGGAAATTATGTGGCCAAACATATAAATGCCTTCAATATAGTAGTTATCTAATCACACTTCATGAGATTGAAAATGGAGGATAACTTTTGTATGAATTTGTTGTATTCTTTGTTAGATTCATGGGACCACCTTGTTATCACCATTGCAAGCACTACCACCAAATTCAAGATGATCAAAGTGGTTACATCTTTGATTTATGATGAAATAAAAAGGAAAATTTCTATGTTAGCTAAGGAGGCCCTAGTGATTCATAGAAGATCTAAAGAAAGAGGAAAGGAGAAGGAAAAGAAGCAAGATAAGTCTAGATCTAAATCTTGTGGGAGGTCCAAATCTCCTAGTAAGTTTAAGGTGAAATATTAGAATTATGACTAAGCTAGAAATATATATACAAGATATTAAGGAGAGGGGAAAGGAAGAATAAAGTAGATTTTAATGATTATTCTAAGAGATCCTCCTAGGATGGAGATGATATTTTTTGGTATCTTGGATACTCATGCATTAAAAGGTTTATGGTTGATAGACTTTGGAGCCTCTTTCAACATGACCTTACATTGAGGATGGTTTAAAAAATATGAATAATATGATGATGGGAAGGAGTACCTTGGATATGATCTCATCTAAATATTATTGGTCATGGTGGATTCTTTATTCAATTTCCTAATGGATGAATGAATGAGATTAATGATTTATTACATATCTCTAGCTTTTTGTAGAACCTACTTTCTATAGATAAACTAAATGATGAAGGTGTGCAAGTTATTTTTTTTAGTAGAGGTTGAAAGATTGTCAAAGGAGCTATTTTTCTTGCTAAGGTTATTCAATTTGTAACTTAGTTTTGGCTAGATATATGCATAATTTAATGCAATAATTCTTTAATTCCTACAATGATTAGATCAACAAAATATTTACCTTTGCCATTGGAGCTAGCAACAAAGAGTCGTCTTGTGTCCAATTTTTTCTCTAGTCATACTTTCTAGGTACATAAGGGTGTGCATGATTTAGAGAATAAATTAGTATCAAAAAAATAATGTTGTGGCACCAAAGGATGGGTCACATAGGTGAGAATGGTTTAAGGACCTTAAAAAATGAAAACCTTGTTGATGGGTTGAATGATTGTAATCTTGTAATTGATTTATGCAAAAAAATATGTATATGGATAATTGTACCCTTGTGCAAGTTGGGTCGTATGACCCAACTTGCAAAAAATTTTGCCACAAAGGGAAACTTTGTCCAAATTTGACGATTTGACAATCAATTTATACATTTTTGGGCCTTTTGAGCATGATGGCAATGTCATTTTTTATTGAAAATTCTCTAAAGTGGTAGCTACCTTCTGGATCTAGCAACCACCTTCAATCTTCAAATCCTTGTAGATTTTTCCTCCAATGTCCAACTAGGATGAAACAAAAGGAATATTTGACTTTCTCGGGCACTCCAGACACAATGGTGAGCTCAAATATGATGTAACAAGCTCCCAAAATGAACCTACAATATTGTTGTCACATGGGAACCTCAACCCTCATCGGTACCCCTTAAACCTCTCTAATGTTTCCCTCACTAACAGCTTAGGCTTTTGGTGTAGTGGTAGTCAGTCTATGTTAACAAAATTGGTGACTCTATTGGGGAGGGTTCAACTCCCACTCTTGACACTCTTTTTGTCTCATAGTCGACTGTGTTTGTTGACCTCTCGATTGGGGGTAAAGTATTGTCACATGGGACCCTCAACCCTCATTGGTACCCCTTAAACCTCTTTTATGTTGCCCTCACTGACAACTTAGGCTTTTGGTGTAGTGGCAGTTGGTGTGTGTTAACAAAATTGGTGACTCCGCTAGGGAGGGTTTGACTCCCACTCTTGACACTCTTTATGTCTTGCAGTCAACTATGTATGTCGACCTCTCAATTAGGGGGCTAAACTATTGTCACATGGGACCCTAAATCCTTGTCGATACCCCTTAAACCTCTCTAGTGTTTCCCTCACTGACAGCTTAGGTTTTTGGTGTAGTGGCAATCAGTCTATGTTAACAAAATTGGTGACTTTGTTGGGGAGGGTTCGACTCCCACTCTTGAGACTCTTTCTATATCGCAATCGATTGTGTTTGTTGACCTCTCGACTAGGCGGTAAACTATTGTCATGTGGGACCCTCAATCCTAGTCGATACCCCTTAAACCTCTCTGATGTTGCCCTCACTGACAACTTAGGCTTTTGGTGTAGTGGTAGTCAGTCTGTGTTAACAAAATTTGTGGCAACATCAAAGAGGTTTAAGGGGTACCGACGAGGGTTGAGGGTCCCACATGACAACAGTTTACCCCTCAATTGAGAGGTTGAAAGACACAGTTGACTTCAAGACGAAAAGAGTGTCATGAGTAGGAGTCAAACCCTCCCTAGTGGAGTCGCCAATTTTGTTAACATAGACCAACTGCCACTACACCAAAAGCCTAAGCTATCAGTGAGGGAAACATCAGAGAGATTTAAGGGGTATCGACGAGGGTTGGGGTCCCACATGGCAACAAATACAAAGCCACAAAAGGAACCCCCCCATAATCTGGTATTTCTATCACACCTTTATGATTTTCTAGATCATCCAAAGATGCAAGAGAAGAGCATGCTCAATGTTTCAAGAAAATACAAGATTTTCACTCAAGATCTCCTAAAAGGCTAACCAAAGGCACTCAACTTGCTTTGATACTATGTAATATTCAACTATGAAGATAGTCACTCAAGATCTAAAGGCCTATGGGAAGCACAAAATACTCAGAAGATCAATATGACAAGAATAAACTGCATTCCTATCAATGAATGCAAAATAGAATCAATGTACAATGAGAGAGAGACCCTTGGTTATAGAGCCAAGGTGAGGCATAGGATTAGAAAATATCATGACAAGTGTCTTAATCCTATTAAATGAGACAACTAATGATGAATCACCTAGGACATAATGATTAAATTCAACATAGGATTATGACAAGTGTCTTAATCTTATGATATGAGACATAAAGTGATAAAATCCTATGTGAAACCAAACTAAACTTAATTGAAAGGATGTGAAAGGGACCTAATAGTGGAACTAGTTAGGAAATATCCCTATTCACACCAACGAGAATCAACATCCTTCCTATGAATCAACCAAAGTTTTATTTTAGCTTTATCCTATCTAATCTCCACCCTCAAGATAAAATGAGCATCTTCTAAGTCTTTTTATTTAAAATTATGATGATAGCTTATATTTCAAGCCCTAACCAAATAATGATATGTCTATAGCATAGAAAATTGTCACCCTTAACAATTTCACACTATGTTTTGGCCCCCCTAAATTATTAAGCCTAATTGACCCCCTAATGTCCTAAAATTATGCATTCTAGGAGCCCATTTGTACCGTTTCAATAAAATGCAAGCATTGAATAAATGCATATAACTCATGCGTTATTATCGACATACAATGTCTTATAAATTTGGGCCAAGAAAAATACACCCTTGGGCATATGGGTCCCCCTTCTTAGCTAGGACCCATTTTTGGACATATTGTTGGTGGCATTTTAACATTCAAATTTCAAATTTCAAGTGTCAACTTTCGGGATCTAATTTTCAAGAAACTAGAATAAATACCTTTAAATACCTAGTGTTTACACAATTTGAAACTATAACTACAATTGGGGAGAAAATAATATTATCGAGAGAAATTCAAGAGCAACATTTCATAGTATTATTGTAGCAATTCAAGATCCACGCATTATGTCAAAGTGTATATGAGTTCATGTGTTCATATTATCATGTTTTTGTGGAGGCTAACCCTTGTTGTAGGTATCCAAAGCGTTCAAGCATTTAAGCAAGAAATATCCAAATCCTTGAGGTGATGTGCATGACTTTAGTCCTTCAAGGAAGCCATTGAAGGGTGGTGAGTTGCAACACTTTGTGGTTTCATCATTCATTCCTTTCAATTATCATTTCTATCATTGACATTTCCATTGTGGAAGTGGAAACACTTACACAGGGTTTGATTGAGGCAAGCCCCTAAAATGGCCCAACATTTCCTCTCTTTGTGAATGTGTAGATTTTAGGTTGAAGAGGATTGAAGGAATCTTGAAGAAAAATTCTCCATTATTGCATTCAAAGCCCTAAAATTTTCCAAAACATGAAAACTCAATTATGAAATATAAAAAAAATATTACATAAAATATAAGAAGAATGTAAGAAACAAAAAAAAAAAAAATTCCTAATGGGTCATTTCCAAAGTAAAGTCTTGTAAGACTTTACCTGATTTGTTGGTTACAAAATGAGTTGCTCTACAAACCTCTCAACACTTGTAAAATGTATAATACACAAAGTAATGAACATACATCAAAATATCCCATCAATAGTGCATGTAAAATTAAAACTTGTATACAAGTATAACAACATGATATCATTTAAACAACTAAAAAAACAACACAATATCATTTCAGTAAAAGGACAAATAATTTAACTATAAAAATAATAGTAGTAACCATAAACCAAAATATCCCAAAAGTTTTACTATGTTAACAAACACAATTTCATTGATATGTTTGCCAACCACATACTCTTTTCACCTCTCACTGCTCTAGCATGCACATGCACAAAAAAATAATGTAATGCATGTACTAATGAAAAAACATCAAATATCCCAACAATAGTGCATGCACAAATGAAATGTTGTATACAAGTATAAAAACATAATATCATGAAATGATTTAAAGTGGATAGTAATAGGAGAGGATTCAATTCCAATACAATACTATAGATAAATGAATACATCCAATTCTATTGTTCATATCAACAAGATTTGTAGTTGACATTTATTTTAAAATAATTGAAAAACCTTGAATCAATATAATTTTTATTTGACCATCTGAATTTGTAGTTGGCATTTATTTCATTGAGTTGTTATCATATATATGTATACTATAATACATCCATACATACATATGAATGGGTGCATATTAATATTAGTCATGTGAAGTAACACATAATTCAAAATCAAATAGGTACATATTAATATTAGTCATGTGAACTAATATGACATGTTTAATAATGTATTGAAATAATAATACAGTCTAAAAAGGGTGTGTTGTTTCCATGTTCTATTACACCTCGTCTCTTGCTACCAAGTTACTTTTACCTTCACGGGTAAATAAGATGATGAATGTAAATCATGATTTTGATACATTTAATAAGTGAATGAAATACTGAATATGTATTATGTTGTTATTACTTTTAAAGGAACAATTATGTTTTTATGTTGATAGAAATATGAATATGTATTTCAATACGAATAATTTAATGCTTTCATTTATGATGCAAATATATATATGTGAATGGCTAAATACCTTTGTGTTGTACTACACTGAATGCAGGAGTAGGTCAATCCTCAGGTACAAGAGGGGGAGTATCACTCAGGAGAGGAGCTTGGTCTAGTAATCTTGGATAAGCCTAACTGAGTATGCACACACATTCACACCCTAGTTGGTCTAGTCGAGTTAGTTAGTAAAACCGGTAGATAGCCTTCTATCATTGAATGGGAAAGCTTTGCAATAGTTTTGGATTTGGTCTTGTTTTGTAGATGTCTTTGATTAGGGTTACGTGGTTGAGTCTTTTGAGTGAAATTTATTCCTTGTGTATTCATACTTATATGTTAACCAATGAATACATGATTATGTGTGTTTAATATGGATATTAAGTGATGTTTTATATATATATATATATATATATATATATATATATTATAATGTTAATATTATAATATGTACAATATTATATTATAGACCTAGTGCTAATTTAAAAGGGAATTTATAAGTTACCAATGGCTTATTAAAATGCATTCTATTTACATACTTAAGCGCTACACATATACATTAATATGGTTGAGTATATATGCACCATGATGAATGAAATGCTACCTCAAACTCATTGTAACCTTACCATATATATATGTTATATGAGATGCACATAAAGTAAGCAAGAAGCATATATTATATGTTGCGCTTGAACTAAGGGGTGGCTATTATATATGTTTTGTCTTGTAAGCTAGGCATAGTAAACTTAGCGTAGAAGCCAACTATATGGCTAAGTCCAAGGCTGCACATAAATGCAGTAAGAGGCAACGAATAAAGTGAATCAAAACATAGGAAAATAGTAATAGAATAAATAATATATTCATTGCCTTATTCACTATGGAATACTTAGTATAAACTTTGTGCATTAATCAAAGTATGGACTGAGTCAAAAGGTAGACATTATAAGAGGATAAAGTAGCAACATAGGCAAAAGAAGTGAATACAATTTGAAATGAATTAGAAGTCTCTTTTTTATACATAAAGTATGTGAGACTAATTCAAACATCAAATCATAGCATGTATGAAGTATTGTAGTTGTGTTAAATTCTTAAGCACGGAAGTGAATGCTATTTGAAACAAATAATAAGTCGGCAGGTTGTGCTTGTGAAGGTGGCACCAAAGCATAGAGGTGGTGCCATACTTAGAAGAGTTTGCAATGCAAAAGAAGTCTATGAATTCAAATAAGTCTGCAAATAAGTGTTTTGAATCAGTCAAGTGCAAACTTGGCACCATTTTTAAATGAAATTTGAATTAGGAAATTTAATTTCAGCTTTTTGTCCCAAATACTAAGTCAAATCAACTATGAAACTATCATGTGTTGCAAACCTGTGAGTCAGTCATTGCATGAGGAAGAAAGGTGGCAAAAATACTTACTTGTTTGTAGCCTTCTATTTCTCACAAATTATTATAAATAGAGGTTCCCATTCTACCAAATGCTACACTTATCATTTTGAATTATCTTGATGCTATTTTGTTGTGAGAGCTTGTGAATTGAGAGTTATTTTGGTATATCGTATTTGTGGTTATTGTGAGGTTTGGTGAGAAGTTAGAAGAGGGTAGTTGAATGGATCTTGGATGAGGTATCAATCATTTGAACTTGAGGATTCATATTAGGAAGGAGTTTAATCAATTGGAGCATTATACAAGCATGCTAGTTTCTATACCTTTGTCTTTATGTTGAAAAGGATAAATTAGTTTATTTACTATGTTGGAAAAGAATGCTTTTGAGTATGTAGCAAAGTTGTTTATGATTGCGTATTTCTTGGTTGTGCATTATGGTGTAGAACCTATATTATTAGTTATATTTGTATGTACCCTATATATGGGAAAGATTTGTATGTATGTGAAGTATTGATACTATATGTTGTAGACATTGAAAATTGTTTGAGGTCTCTGACGACACTTTTCACTAATTTTTCATCTAAAACTGATTAAATGATTTATTATTTAATCAATGCTAATATTCTTTTAATTCCCAATAATTAAATAATTTTTAATTATTTAATTATTGTTCTTCTAAACCATTCATTATTTAATTAATGTTCATCATTATTTCTTCCTAACTTGTTCATCATTATTTCTTCCCAACTATTCCTCTTAGACTAAATAATTATTTAATTATTTAATCCCTTACTTAATCTTTCCTTTCAAATTAAATAATTATTTTATTATTTTATTTGTCTTCAATTTCAATCATCCCTAAGGTGAGGATAATTCATTTAATTTATTTATAAAATCTTTAATTATCCACCTAGATTTCATTCCCACTTTCTCTCACTTCACTTCCACTTTTCTCTTCCACTTTCCAATTTTCATTCTCACTTATCTCTCCCACTTTCTCTCACTTAATTCTTTCCCCTTTCCACTCAAGACTCTTATTTTCCAAATCCACTCCCCACTTTCGAAATGGTAGCTTTTAATTGAAAATAAATGGTTTCCTTATTTATTTTCAATTAACTCTTCTCTTTCTCAATTTAACTCATCCTTCACTCTTTCAATTCTCCACTTTCAAAAAAGTATATTTTGATGAAAATAAATACTTTATTTATTTATTTTCAATTAACTCATTTTGTCATCCATTTTTAAATGCAAGTTTCCCTTCTAACTTATCCTTGCATTCAATCTTGTCCATTGATTATCATTGAATCTTGTCCATTCAATTATCTTTTCGAAATCTATAAATTAAGGACTTATTTCTCAATTTAGTAGAGACTGCATCTTCGATTTCCTTGCAATCATTCTATCAAATTACTTTCAATATTTAGTGCATCTGATCACATTTGAGAGCTACACATAAAATATATTGAAGGAATAAGAAGGACAACAAAATGGAGTGAGAGAAGCACATCATGAGGGTTTGCATTTCCATTTCTTTCTTTATGCATTTTGTTCTCACAATTTTGTTGATGTATTGGGATTTTATTTCATGATATTTGCTTTATGGTCTCAGCATTTTGATATCATGTATGCTTTAACCATTTTCCCTAGATACATATGTAGTTGTCATCACTATATGTAGGATGTCCACACTAGACGTATGTAGAATGAACTGAGAAATGTGGTTTACATCGATGACTTGAGGTAACTTGTATTTGATATCATATTATGCTAGGTAAACCCAAGTGTTTAATGAGGTTAGAAAATACAATAATTGTGTTGGTAAAATACATATGCCATCATCAATAGGATGTGACATCATGCAAACCATATTAATAATATTTACTTGTTCGATCACTTGATCATTGCTCTACATTCAAATGAAACCTAGGTAGGTTGAGAACCTATTTGATCGGGATGCTTACTTGATTATTGATTTATGCACATTGGTAGAGATTAACCTATATAGTCTGATTGATCATTTGATTATTATTTATATATTTGATTGAGGTCATTTAATGTTGAAGTTTATATTTTTTTATTGAAGTCATTTATTGATGAGAATTATCCTTTTGATGAGATTCATTTATATTTGAGTTATACTCTTGATTGGAGACATTTATTGTTGAGATTATACTTTTTGAAACAAATTCATTTGATGTTGTGACATTGTGAAAATTGTATGGATGATTAGGTTATTCCTGGGGTTGGGATAATCGATAGGAAAGGGGACAACTTATGTATTTTGATATACTAGGTAGTTAAGTCATTTGATTATGAGATGTTATGTGGGTTATTCCTAGGATTGGTTAGATATGTGGGAAAGGGGGTAACCTAGGTATAGAATATCAATGGTCATTAATCCAAATCAAGCTTGGAAGGTGAGTGAAAGTGTGATGTCTACTCTAAGTTTAGGGTAATGGAAACTTTGGCCAAAGTAGTGTAAGTAGCCTTTGTTTACACTGTCAGTTTCAATGTGATTTGTGCTTACATACTAGGCATGGGATGTTCATACATGTAAGTTGTAACCATTGTATGTCAATCTAGAAATGTATAGGACACAACACCAAGCTCATAATAGGCTATTGTTATGAGGTTACCAAACCAATCTCTTCGTCGAAGGGTAGGGCCATCTTACCAATTAGGGAGATGTGTGGGGGACCACAATAATTCTGAGGATGGCAGAAAAGTGCTTGAGTGATGCTTATCCTCTTCAGTTGGCAACCAATATTTGGGATGTATGCACCACTATTGGGGACAACTAGAATGTATGCACCAATGACAAGCACATCTAGAATGTATGCACCAACGACAGGGACATTAAGGATGTATGCCCAAGTAGGGACATCTGGACCATTTGTATCTCTATTTTGGTAAGCTCTTAGAAGCTATGTACTCATGTATCCATCTCTATGGAAATTGTAAATATGAAATGTCATATGGAGATTATGTATCATCGTCATTTGAATTAATGAGAGGAATTATTTTGTATGCAATGGGAAAGTTTGAAATATGTTTCAAATATGCATTTATTATTTGAAGGAAAAAATTATTGCTCTTAAAAGTAGATGCATAAACTATTCACTTGTGGGTAAAACATAGAAAATTATACTATGAAGAACATTGGGCATGTTACACGCGGTATCAAAGCTACCGGGTTCAACTCTGGAACTATGAGCTCATTATGTAAGTGATGCATAAACCCTATTGGAAGATAATGGTTGAAAAGTTCATACGCCAAGAGGAAAAGATGAAAAGAACAAAGGAAAAAAAAAGGGAAGTTAAGATTCCTTAAAACTTGTTAAATTTTGGGACTTGGAAAGAATTGTACCTAGAGTTGAAAACTCCTAAACCAACAACTTATTAGGATACACCTTTGGATTGAAAAATATTATGCAAACAAGTTCGGTAGGAAGGTTATGGAGGATTACCAATGAGTACTTTGACCATACGAAATAGTTTAAATGACTCTGAGAGATAGGAAGAATTGAAGTAATCACCCTTATTGATAGCAACTTGTAGTTGCAAAGAATCTAGGATTTTGGATTTAGTAAATTTGTGTCTGCTTATTTGGAATAGAACTAATTGATAGCATAAATTGGAAACTTATTTGAAGAAGAAAGAAAAAAAGTTGTGAAATAAAACCAACAAGAGAGGAATCTAGGAGGTAGGATAACCCTTGATAGATCTGATTCAATACAAGGTTAAAATCTAGCAATGATGATTGGAGCCAAGAGTGAAGAGTTAGTACCTTAGAACAAAGGGTAGAGACTAGAATGGTCAGAAAAAGAAGCATCCTGTGAAGAATGAAAGCCAACATGATTCCAACAACCATAAAAGGCAAGGTTAATTTGGATTTCTAACCCAGAGTGTTTAAGTTATGAGAAAGTGGGATTACCAAGAACTTGGATGAAATTACTTTGAAAGTTGATCGCAAGGTAAAAGATTGGAAAGAAAATCAAACAAATTGGACAAAGGGCTCAATTAGAGCATAGTTTGGTTGAAGTGTAGATTAAACATACCAACTTGTCAATGAAAGTAAACTTAAGTTTAGATGTTCCAAAAGGAAATTGGATAAGGAGGGAGACTAAGTGTCAAAATGAAAGAATAACATGGAAACAACTCACAAAGGTGAAGACACAATTGACATAACAACAAAATGGGCTTTGCGGATACAATATATTCTTGCACTATGGTTAAAAGGATATTAGTATACATAGAAGAGAGAATCATGAATGAAATACTAGAGTACCTCTTAGTTTGTAAAGTTGTTTATTCATTAGATCTCATTACAGTAGATCCAACTACTGATTATGAGAGATTAGAAGGAGACAATGAATCTAATTTTGGAAATTAAAAAGTATATTCAAGGCATACCATGTAGGGTAAGAAAGGAAAGTAATAGAAAATCAACTATCAAAAGCCAACCAGAAGGAATGAAATAAGTAATTCAATTTGGAGAGAGAAGATGATTGTTAAGAGTTTGACTTTAAAGATGATCTAAAGTTTTGGAAACCCTAAGGGGGGAAGAGGGAAGGAATTTAAATGTTGTATCTATAGTAAGAGAGAATTTTAAACAGAGTCATGAACTTAATGACCACGACAAGGTTGGTAAAGTCAAAGAGGTTAAGGTATTGTAATTATTGGAGAAATGTAGTGGAAAGTTCAAAGGTTTTTGAAAATGAGAAAGAAAAATTTACAACACAATACTTTATACATAGTTGTTTTTGAAGATCAACAGATGCTTCTAGAAGGATAGGTAGTATGCTTAATCATGGAAGGCAAGATTATTACCTATGCATTGATTAGAAAGGGAAGATTCATATATTTGTGATTATAAGTTATAGAGGAAACATTCATGCTTGGAAACTAGGTATGTAATTGAAATCTTTTGGAAGATAATAGTGAACCAACATGATGTAATGAGGATTGGTACTCAACTATTAATATGATCATCAAAAGAAGTAGATTGAACTAAAAATTGGATTACAACTTTGGGAATCAGATTAAGACTTTGAAAAAGATTGAGAGGACAAAATAAATCTAGGGTATGGATGACCTAGGATGAAGGAGTTTTATCTTCGCAAAAATATTTAATAAAACTATGTTTTGAGAATTGTATGTGGCATAAATTTTCCATGGAAAAGATTTCACTAAACAAGATGAACTATTATGAATTGGAGAAAGAACCTAAGTATCAATTTTGGAAGGTTGAGGAATGAAATGAGGTAAGTTGATGTCATACTCAAGACATTGGAATGATAAAATTCTTTGTTGGATGAGGAACCACTATAATCTAGAAGGGAAAGAGTAAGATGCTACAGGGTATGTAGCAAGTTGTTGTCCAGTATGTCAGAGGATGGAGACATGATATCGTCATCAACATGATTTATATACTCTTGAAAATGTTGGAGTTAAAATGACACTGAGAGGGGGGGTGAATCAGTGTCTTAATAGTTTTGACCAATTTGCAAAAATTCAAAAACACAGCTCATATTTGATCTCAATATTACTTTGATTAATGCATTCATGAGTTGAATGTAATCATTCATAAACAAAATTGAGAAAAGTAATAACTCAACATTGAACTGAAACAACAACAACACAGCAAAGTAGTGAGAACTCAGATGAACAAAGAGACACAAGATTTTTCCAAGTGGAAAACCCTCCTAGGGTATAAAAACCACTCTCGAAATGCCTTCCAGGCTTAATCCTTTAATCAACTATTCACAATGCCTTATAGGCTGATTTTTGAGCACCCACTCAAGGAGCACCAACCCCTCGTTTAGAGATATCTATCTCAAGGAGTACCAACCCCTCAAATTATATTTTTGAACAATAATAATATCTTAGAGGATTTCTCTATTTTCAATTAAGCACATGCTTCTCTATTTTCTCGTCTACAGAATACCTTAAAGATTCAATATTTGAATCCTTAAAATACTATATAGAGAAGAAATTTACAATGTATCTCTGCATCTTTTCTTTTTCAGATTTTTTAATACAAAGTATTTCAATACATTTTTGATACAGCCAAAGAACAATATTCTCAAATTACAACCAAAGACCTCACAGTGTTTTCAACACTGGTTTTTATACAATGTTTTCAGTATGTATGTCAAAAGAAAGTCTTCAAAGATGCATTTTTCACAAGAATCTGAAATTCTCTTGCTAATTTTAGAATATGAAGCTGAATAATGACAATCTGTAGGTGATGATAAAAATCAAGAGTAATGCCTGTCCAGTAGGCTGCAAAAAAATTTGACAAGAATAAATCAAAGATCCTTTTCAAATATGCAACAGCATTTACAATACCCAAATCTTTAAGAAAACAAAATAGCCATTTGAAACTATTTTTGGAATACCCATAAGCTGAAGCTTTAAATTCTGTAATGAATGAAGAGTTGACAAATTGTAACTGACAGATCTTCAAAGAGCACGACTACCCAATATCTGTATCTCAAAAATCCTTAATGCAAAATGTATGGACATCATTTAATAGACATAAGAAGAATGGTTTTGAGGAAAGAAAACATGCTGTCAGCTGGATTCCCCAATATTCAATAAAAAAATTTTGACAGTCAAATGGTGCCAATGCATGCAAATTCTCACTTGAAAAGACCAGAAATTCATCATTTCTTGGGAGTAATCATGAATAGTAAAGCATGTTACCTGAATGTACAAATTTAATATCAAAACAATTACCATTTGAGGCTGTGCACATTTTATTTCTATCTTTACCAAGCTTCCAACCAGAACGCACCAAGTAAAGCCTCCATAATGCACTAATGAATCTGTTACAACCAGTAATAACAGTCAAAAACAGTAGTGAGAAAAAAAATATTAAACTCTCATGATGGCAGCCAGGCTAGGGTTTGATACCCAACAAAAAGAATAATCACGAATTTTTCCTTAACAAACATTATTTTCAATCAATGAAATGTTATGCCGAAGTCAACTTTAACGCCATCAATCATCCCACTATTTGTCACTGTGACATTCTGTAGTTAGGGAGACGTTTCATAGATATCATTATGTTTTACCGAAATTCATCCTTTCATTCAGTGTCGCTGAGACAATTCATAATGGTGCAGAAGCACCTGCCAAGGTGCCGGAGTACAAGCATATTTTGAAGTATTGTTTTGAAATCAATTTCCTTTTTGTTGTGTAAGGTCTTTAACACTTTTTATATTGTGTTTTAGGACCTTTTGGTTCATTAGGTAAAAGTTAAATAAATTGGGAAGTCTTTTGGTGGGCGTTTCCTAAGTTTTTGTTAAAAATTTGAAAACACACTGTGTTTTCCAACAGTTAGTTTTTGGCAATTCTTAGGCTCATTGAGAAAACCTAACTATTTTGTAGGAATTTTAAAAGCTCTTTCTTGACCTTGGAAGAGGTTGGAGGCTTTGATATTGGCAGTTTTCATGTGAATAGAAGGAGACAATGATTTTTTGATGTGAAAATATAGTTTTTTTTCCTATTCTTGCGTCTGAAACAGCAAGTAAATAATTTAAGTTAAGCATTTGTTGGTTTTTCTAGCATTTAGAGTAGCTCTTTGAATTAGTCTTGTGGAATTTTAGTTAGAAAATCCATCACTGTTTACTGTTCTTGTACATTCTCTATTTTTTTCTCTTATTATTGTTTTGTCTGAAACTGGTGAAAATGGGGTCTTAGGCCACGTTCTTCCTATGCCAGCAAGCATGGGCTCGTTGGGAAGGTGGCCAAGATCCTTATCTATACATAGGTTAGTGGTAGGGAATGTTAGAAGTTCTTGGAGCATGCATAATGTCTTTTCCTAGGCGAGACTAATGGTGCCTGGCTTGGAAAAGACAGTCTTTACACTGTTCAAACGCGGCAGGGGTATTGTATGTTTGACAATGCAAAGTGGGTAGTGATTGCAGGAGCCCTCACCAAGGTTGGCAAGAAGGTAGCAACTTTGTTTGATCATCTGGAGGCTAGAAGTTACAAATTGTCCAAGAAAAGACCTTAGAAACCCTAAGTTCTTGTATAAATCTGTGTTAGCCCTGTGTACGGCCTGAAAAGGTCCTAAGCCATAAAAATCTTGAAGTGCTCCAAATTTGAGCCAGGGTGATAGAAGCAAGTTTTGCTTGATAAGGTGAAGGAGAGGAGTAATAAGTGTTTTCCTTGTGTGAGGAGGCCTAATCCTAGTAGCCCTCCTAAACCCTAACCTAGGGTATGATGAAAGCGATAGAAGAAAGGAGTTTTGAGTTTGGACAAGAATCATTCCTTGATTGTTTTAAAGCTTTGAAAACCCATGCACACCCCTGAATGCAGGTTAGGAAACATTTAGAGGTTAACTGGTCTTTAGGCTGATTAAGGACTAGTTGGTGAAGAGAGGAAAAGCACCAAGAAATGCTTGGTTGAGGCATTGAGATTGGTCTTGAAACTTGATAGCAGCAAATTAGAGATGATATCAAGGTTGGCAATGAACCAGGGGTACCTAAACTAGCAAAGGACCTACAGGTTGAATGGTGGATGAAGTGGCACCTTAGGAGTTCTCAAGGCAAGGACTCAGAGCATTGAGCCAGTGGTTGACTCAATCCAACCTTGTTTCTATCAGATTGGTATCAGAGCACAGCTAAAGATTTGGGAAAGTAGCTTATATTTCAGAGGTTGAATCAAGTGAAACGCCCAACATGGTGACAAATGCATAGTTAGCCAAGAGGGTTGAAGAACAAGAAGAGGACAACAAGTCCCTAAAAGAAAGAATAGAGCAATCTGAGAAGGCATTGAACAATGCAAGGTTGGAAGGAACGGTGCCAAAGGAAGAAGAGGTTGCAGAGGAGGACAAAGTCCCTGAACCTGACCCTGTTTTGGAGGAGGAGCCTTTCTTGAAGGCATTAAAATCCCTGAGTGGAAAAGGACTTGAGGGCATACCGTTGTTCTATGGAAAGATGGATCTTGATTTGGTCATGGATTGGTTAGATGGAATGGAGAACCACTTTGAGTGTGATGGAGTCACTGAAGCTCAGAAAGTGAAGGTTGCAAAATCAAGGTTGAGAGGATCAGCTTTAACATGGTGGAAATTTGTTCAAACTGAAAGGGAGAAAGAAGGCAAGCAGCCCATATCAACCTGGAAAGGAATGGTTGCTAAAGTGAAGGAAGCTTATATGCCAGATGATTATGAGATCCAACTTCACAAGAAGAGGTAGAGTTTAAGAAAAAAAGATCAAGATGTCAACACTTACACTGAAGAGTTCCAGAAGCTTTGTTTGAGATCAAATGTGGCAGAAGATGAGAGCCTAAAAGTGGCTAGATACCTCAATGGTTTGAAGTGGAACATATAGGAAGAGATGCCTTTACTCAGCCCCAAGATAGTCCACCAATGTTATCAGCTAGCTATAAAGATTGAAGAGAAGAATAAAAGGAAGCATGATCAGTCCTCTACGGGCAGAGGCAAAGGCAGAGATCAAAGAGGACAGCATGGAGGTTACCAAGGAAGAGGTAATGATCAAAGGCACCAAGGAGAATCTAAGCTTACTGAGCATGGAGGTGAAACATCGTCAAGAGGAGGATTTAATAGAGGAAGAGGACCTCAAGGGGGTTCAAACAGAGGAAGAGGAGCAAGCAGAAGTAACTCCTACTTTGCCACCATGAAGTGCTATCACTGTAATCAGCTAGGTCATCCAGCTTATAGGTGCCCGGAGAAAGCTTCATCTAGCAATGAGAAAAGAGTAGCTTATGCACAAGAGGACACCATGAGTTTCAAGTCACCTGAGATTAGTCATATAGAATCAGAATTAGGTGAAAATCTGATGTTTAATAGAGTGTTGATCAGACAATTGGTCAAGGAAGAACCCAAGCAAAGGAGAGCTTTGTTTAGAGCAAGGTGCAAGATATTGGGAAAGGTATGCAAGGTCATTGTAGATTCTGGTTCTACAGACAATATAATCTCTGAGGAGGTGGTAACTAAGTTAAAATTGCAGAAGGTACCTCATACCAATCCTTACAAAGTCACATGGCTGAATAAAGGGCAGAGTGTTTTGGTGAATGAGCAGGTTACAGTGGAATTCTCAATTGGAGGCTACAAAGACAAGCTGATTTGTGATGTACTACCCATGGATGCATGCCATCTTCTTCTTGGCAGGCCATGGCAATATGACAGAGGTGCTATATATCATGGAAAGGAGAACACCATAGAATTTAAGAAGGATGGAAGAACCTTCAAGCTGCAGTCATTGATTGAGGATGATGAAGGACAGTCCAAGGTTCCAAACATTATGTTGAGCAGTGGCAAGGAGTTCATCAAGGATCTACACCAAGGGAATGAAGGGTATGTGATCATGATGCAGCCCAAAGAAGAGGAAAAGGCTGAAAGGATAGTGTTACCAGCAGCAGTCCAAAACTTGCTTGACAAATACAAGAGCATAGTGAGTGATGGAACACCAACAACTCTACCACCAAAGAGAGCAATAAGTCATCAAATTGACTTCATACCTGGAGCCTCTTTACCTAACAAGGCAGCATACAAACTCACACCAAATCAGAATCTTGAAGTGGCTAGGCAAGTGGAAGAATTATTAGGACAAGGTCTAATCCAAAAGAGCATCAGCCCTTATGCAGTCCCAGTTGTTTTAGCAACGAAAAAAGGAGGCAAATGGAGACTTTGTCCAGATTCTAGAGCAATTAATAGAATCACAATTAGGTATAGATTCCCAACACCTAGGATTGAAGATTTAATGGATTTCCTTAGAGGAGCACAGTATTACACCAAGTTAGATCTTAAGAGCAGGTATCACCAAATCAGAATTAAGGAGGGTGATGAATGGAAGACAACTTTTGAAACAAATGATGGTTTGTATGAGTGGAAAGTGATGCCATTTGGCCTCTCAAATGCCCCTATCACGTTCATGAGACTAATGAATGAGGTGCTTAAGGATTTCACAGGGATTTTTGTGGTAGTCTACTTGGATGACATACTGATTTTTAGTAAGACAGCAGAAGAACATTTGAAACATGTGGAGATGGTACTTAAAAGGCTGCAAGAAGAACAATTGGCAATCAACCTTGAGAAGTGTGAGTTCTTCAAACAAGAACTTGTGTATCTAGGCTTTGTAGTATCCCAAGGAACCCTAAAGATGGATCCAAGTAAGGTGGAAGCCATCCTAAACTAGCCTACACCAACCATAGCCACAGAGGTAAGAAGTTTCCATGGTTTAACTCAATTTTATAGGAAGTTCATAAGGAATTTTAGTGGCATCTGTGAACCAGTGCTAGATACAATCAAGGGTGGTCAGAAAACAAAGTTTAAGTGGACTTTAGAGGCTGATAAAGGGTTTGAAAAGTTGAAACAAGAGGTAGCAACCCAACCTATACTTTTGTTGCCTAGTTTTGATAAGTTATTCATAGTTGAGTGTGATGCAAGTGGAGTAGCAGTAGGAGGAGTCCTTAGTCAAGAAGGTAGGCCTGTAGCCTTCTTTATTGAAAAACTCAATGAAGCCAAGCAAAAATACTCCACCTATGATCTAGAACTTTATGCTTTAGTGCAGTCCCTTAGGAAGTGGAGGCATTATTTATTGCCCAAAGAGTTTGTGGTCTTCACAGATAACTAGGCACTCAGTTACATCAACACCCAAGAGAAGTTAAGCAATAGACATTTGAAATGGATGGAGTACATCCAAGCCTTTACATTTAACATTAAGCACAAGAAGGGACAGCAAAACAAGGTGGCAAATGCATTAAGCAGGAGAATGTTGACAGTCCAAGAGATACAGCTGAAAAGCATCAGATTGGAGAGTTTTAAAGACCTCTATGGTGAGGATGAAGATTTCTCAGAAGCCTACAAGGTATGTTTAGATTTTGAGAATCACTTTCATAGTCAATATGTTGAGTATACTCTACAAAATGGATTGTTATTTAAGGGTAATCTGTTATGTGTCCCAAGAGGATCAATGAGGGAAAATATGATCCAAGAGAAACATAATGGCAGTCTTAGTGGGCATTTTGGAATAAATAAAACTTTAGAGCTGGTACAAAGATTTTATTACTGGCCTAAGTTGGCAAGAGATGTTAGGAAGTATGTAGAACAGTGTGTTGTTTGCATGAAAGCCAAAGGGGGAGCTAGCAATGTTGGGTTGTATCAGCCCCTGCCTATTCCTAATAGACCATGGGAATGTGTGAGCATGGATTTTGTGGTAGGTCTTCCTAAGACCAAAACTGGTTTTGACAGTGTTTTTGTAGTTGTGGACAAATTCAGCAAGATGAGTCACTTTATTCCTTGCAAGACTACACATGATGCAAGTTATATTGCCCATCTCTTTTTCTGGGAAGTTGTAAGAATCCATGGATTGCCATCGAGCATTGTATCAAACAGGGATGTGAAATTCATGAGCCATTTTTGGAAAACACTATGGAGCAGATTGGGAACAAATTTGTCATTTAGATCAGCTTACCATCCTCAGACCGATGGTCAAACAGAGGTGGTTAATAGAGTGTTAGGTAACCTATTGAGGTGCTTGACAAAGGAATATGGACAAACATGGGATATGGTGATTTCCCAAGCTGAATATGCATACAATGACAGTGTTAATAGAACTACAGGGAAAAGTCCATTTGAAGTTGTGTATGGGATGCACCCAAGAGGAGTTTGTGAACTCAGAGACCTTGGAACAATGGAAAATAGGAGTGGACATGCAGAAGACTTCACTCAGACCATGAAGGAGATTCATGAGCAGGTTAAGAAGACAATTACAGCAGCAACACAAAAATTGAAGGATAAAGTTGATGTGTCAAGGAGAGATGTGCAGTTTGTAGTAGGTGACTATGTCATGGTTCATCTGAAAAAATCAAGGTTGCGGAAGGGTATGTCAACCAAAATGCAGATGAAAAGAGTAGGACCATGCAAGGTGTTAGCTAAGTATGGGAAGAATGCATACAAGGTAGAGCTTCCATCAGATTTGGGTATATCTCTTGTCTTCAATGTTGTTGATTTGATCAGGTACAAGGGAACAGTCAATGATGAAGTTTAGAACAGTCAAGAAATATTTAAGGATATCAGTAATATACCCCTTCCAAGTCAAGAGAAAGCTCAGGCAGAGAAGGTCTTGGAGTCCAGGGTGAAGAAAGCAACAAGACACAAGGCATACATGGAACACCTTGTCAAGTGGAAGGGCAAACCTGAATCTGAGGCTACCTGGGTTGAAGAAGCAGATTTCAAGAAGCAAGGAATTGATTTATCACTGATATCTCCTCAAGTTCATTGATCTTTGTGCTGAGAGGGGGAGAATGGTGCAGGAGCACCTACCAAGGTGCCAGAGTACAAGCATATTTTGAAGTACAAGCATATTTTGAAGTATTGTTTTGAAATCAATTTCCTTTTTGTTGTGTAAGGTATTTAACACTTTTTAGATTGTGTTTGAGGACCTTTTGGTTCATTAGGTAAAAGTTAAATAAATTGGGAAGTCTTTTGGTGGGCGTTTCCTAAGTTTTTGTTAAAAATTTGAAAACACGCTGTGTTTTCCAACAGTTAGTTTTTGGCCGTTCTTAGGCTCATTGGGAAAACCTAACTATTTTTTAGGCATTGTAAAATCTCTTTCTCGACCTTGGAAGAGGTTGGAGGCTTTTGATATTGGCAGTTTTCATGTGAATAGAAGGAGACAGTGATTTTTTGATGTGAAAATACAGTTTTTTTCCTATTCTTGCGTCTGAAACAGCAAGTAAATGATTTAAGTTAAGCATTTTTTGGTTTTTCTAGCATGTAGAGTAGCTCTTTGAATCATTCTTGTGGCATTTTAGTTAGAAAATCCATCAATGTTTACTGTTCTTGTACATTCTCTATTTTTTTCTCTTATTGTTGTTTTGTCTGAAACTAGTGAAAATGAGGTCTTAGGCCACGTTCTTCCTATGCCAGCAAGCATGGGCTCTTTGGGAAGGTAGCCAAGATCCTTATCTATACATAGGTTAGTGGTAGGTAATGTTATAAGTTCTTGGAGCATGCATAATGTCTTTTCCTAGGCGAGACTAATGGTGCCCGGCTTGGAAAAGACAGTCTTTACACTGTTCAAACGTGGCAGGGGTGTTGTATGTTTGACAATGCAAAGTGGATAGTGATTGCAGGAGCCCTCACCAAGGTTGGAAAGAAGGTAGCAACTTTTTTTGATCATCTGGAGGCTAGAAGTTACAAATTGTCCAAGAAAAGACCTTAGAAACCCTAAGTTCTTGTATAAATCTGTGTTAGCCCTGTGTACGGCCTGAAAAGGTCCTAAACCATAAAAATATTGAAGTGCTCCAAATTTGAGCCAGGGTGACATAAGCAAGTTTGGCTTGATAAGGTGAAGGAGAGGAGTAATAAGTGTTTTCCTTGTGTGAGGAGGCCTAATCCTAGTAGCCCTCCTAAACCCTAACCTAGGGTATGATGAAAGCGATAGAAGGAAGGAGTTTTGAGTTTGGACAAGAATCATTCCTTGACTGTTTTAAAGCTTTGAAAACCCCTGCACACCCCTGAATGCAGGTTAGGAAACATTTAGAGGTTAACTGGTCTTTAGGCTGATTAAGGACTAGTTGGTGAAGAGAGGAAAAACACCAAGAAATGCTTGGTTGAGGCATTGAGATTGGTCTTGAAACTTGATAGCAACAAATTAGAGATGATAGCAGGGTTGGCAATGAACCAAGGGTACCTAAACTAGTAGAGGACCTACAGGTTGAATGGTGGATGAAGTGACACCTTAGGAGTTCTCAAGGCAAGGACTCAGAGCATTGAGCCAGTGGCTGACTCAATCCAACCTTGTTTCTATCACATAATCAGGGAGATGTCCCATAGAATTCATTGAGTCATACTGAAACACCCCGCGATACATACTTGATCGCTGAGACATTACCAACCTTTCACCTAAAGCCATTCATTAGACTTTGTCGACAAGACTTGACGGGTTTGCTGAGACTCTACATTGAAACACATGAGTCTTACCGAAATGTATTTCATTAGCAGCGATCGACAAGACACAACAACCTCACCATGACCTCACTTTGATGAAAAAGTTTCTCACCGAAAAGTTCTTTCTTGTGCCAGTCGGCGAGACACAATAGTTCTCTCACCAAAATGTAACCTTCATTCTCATGTGGGTCACTGTGACAAATTGTTATTGGGGAGACCATATGTAGATTTCATTATGTTTAACCGAAAGACTTTATCCATTCTGAGTCACTGAAACAAAAACACACTCTCGCCGAGATGTATCCTTCATCCGCCTTCACTAAGACAATGCATAGTCGGGGTGACTTCTCGTAGAGCATCATGTGTCTTACCAAAATCCCACGTGATCATTCCTGTTCGCCGAGACAACTCAATGCCTATGCCGACAAGGTTCATATGTATTCCATCGGTGAGACCCACAGGGTTCGCTATGACATCATATCAATGTCGCAACTCATGCCAATGTGTTCCCATTCAACCTCCAGTCAGTGAGACATAACAATCTCGTTGTGACTACATATCGATGGTATAACTCTTGCCGATAGGGATCACCCTCTATCGCTGAAACCATGGAGAAGTCCTGCCGAAAGCTACCTGTATGTAAAATCCAATCGACATGACATCAGAAACGTCTTGTCAATAGGCAACATAGACATTTAACATAAAAATGGATCGGGGAGACCCTGGCATTCTCACACCGATATGTTATTTCTTGTACAAATAAGATAACCTGAGTTTTGCAGGAGGCTCAAACAGATTAGTACCATAAGAAATTAAGATTCTAAATGTAAATTTTCCACTGAATACCAAGACAAGTAAACCATATAGACAAATTTGTATCAAGATAGAGCATGAGAAACCAAACTGAAAATGATCAAAAGAGAACCATCTGGCAGTGATTTTGTCATCAAGGACAAACCATATGATCACAATTGAGAACCAACAGAAAAATCCCAGTGAGGAAGTGGTAGGTCATTAGAATAGATTGATCTCTTTATTTCAATGAAACTAAAATAATGTTATGGTGGATAGACTCACCAAGGTAACCAATTTTGATTGGGAAATTTGATTTATAGGATATTTATTCGAAACAACAAATTGTGTGAAGCAATTGCTTAATGTTTCTAAGAAGGTTATCTCAGATGGGAACAAGCAAGTAATGTTAAGGTTTTGTGTAAATCATTATCATCATATGAAAGATTCAATCGAACGAATGCTCAATGTATTACTTTAAGTTAGCTACGTAGGCAGAAGGGATAAAACAAATCTAAGAGGATTTCTGGAATACTTATATTATAATAAAACTTTTATCATTGAGGTTTGGTCCATTATATGGGAAGAAGGGTTAAATTCCTAAAAGTTGGGAGAAGCTAGGGAAAAGGATTAGACTTAGACCAAAAATATTTTCATAAATGGAACAAAAGATCGAAATGATCAAGAAAAACTTTGTTCATACAAAATCTTAAATTAAGAAGAAATATTATTAAGTTTAAGGTAAATGTTTGTATAAGTGATGGACGGTCTCGGCTTCTGAGTTGTCTAATGGTCTAAATACCAAAGGGAAGGATGGGACCCATAGTGTAGTGCATAATACACTATCACTCCTTTTCCATTTGGGTTCCATTTGGGTTACACTAAGGATAATTGTATTAGCCAATGAGAACATGTTTTCTAGTCACCAGGGTATAGTCTCATATAGGATATGGTCACTATTTGTACTCATGATGTACACATGAGTCAATGTGAGTTAATATAATGTATAATTTTCTAGAAAGAAATTTTGTTTGAACACAAGTTCTCCCCGCATGCTAGCACAGTCAATCAATGCAAGGTCCAGGAAGGACGAGAATGCAAGGGGTCATACTATGAGGGAAGAATATTGGGATATTTATGATAATATACTTATTACCCACATGTTATGGAAAATAGAAGATAGAACCTTTATTTGAATTTATCTATATGTTAAAAGTTTTAAATCATCAAGGACAATGATTCTCAAGGGGGAAGTATGTTACGCCCCATCTCTTTGCTACCAAGTTACCTTTACCTTCACAAGTAAATAGGATGATGAATCAAATCATGATTTTGATATGTTTAATAAATGAATGAAATATTGAATATGTATTATGATCTTATTACTTTTAAAGGAATGATTATGTTTTGTATTGATAGAAAATATGAATATGTATTTCAATATGAATACTTTAATGCTTTGATTTATGATGTAAATATATATGTGAATGACTAACTACCTTTTTGTTGTACTAAGCTGAATGTAGGAGTAGGTCGAGCCTTAGGTACGAGAGGGGGAGTCACTCAGGAGAGGATCTTGGTCTGGTAACCTTTGATGAGCCTAATTGAGTATGCACACACATTTACACCCTAGTTGGTCTAGTCGAGTTAGTTTGTAAAATTGGTAGGTAGCCTTCAGTCATTGAATGGGAATGCTTTGCAATAGTTTTGGATTTGGTCTTCTTTTGTAGATGTCTTTGATTGGGGTTACGTGGTTGAGTCTTTTAAGTGAAAGTTCTTCCTTGTGTGTTCATGCTTATATGTTAACCGATGAATATGTGATTATGTGTGTTTAATATGGATATATAATGTTTTATAATTATTACATAAAATGTTTTTAATAAATATATATATATATATATATTATGTTAATAGTATAATATATAATAATAATAATATGTTTTATATTTATTATGAAGAATGTTTTTAGTAAATATATATATTATAATGTTAATATTATAATATATATATAATAATTACGCCGAGAGGCGTTATACAGTGAAAGCATTCAAGGAATATTCTCTGTTAGTTTTTGAAGCTACATTAAAAATGACAACTAGATGGAATTATGGTGCCCAATAAAATAAAGTTATATATATATATGTACAATATTTAATTTCTTACCTTATTCCGAAAATAAGTTAATATATTTTGGAAACATTGGAATTAATTTACTCTTATATTAAAGATCCTCTCTTCTGCAGAAATGGAAGAATTTGTAATCTCTCGTGTCGAGCAAGTAATCTTTTAAGCCTAAATGATCTTCATAAAACTTTGGATCATCTTGGTTGGACACGTTTTTCTAAGTTGAGGGCCTAAATCTTGGGTATGGAGGCCAAAGTAGGAGAAGGGCATGGTCAAGCTAGAGGAGTGGATAAACTTCTTCGGGATGTGATATGGTGGAGACCAAGAACTCATTGAGTGAATTCTGGACCATTGGCGGGTGAAAATGGAGAGGATTTTGTGTACAGGGATAACGAATTAGGAAGATAATGGACATGATTTGGTGGGGAAAGAGGGGAGGAAAACGTAGGAAAGGGAAGAAACTCGAGTCGCCATTGAAAGGGAAAATTTAGCAGATTGAGTTTGACTAAGTATAGAGCCGTCTGGAGAGTATGGTCATGAATATAAGGTGATGAGAAGGATGATTTCCAGTGTGAGTTGAGCCATCTGGAGATTTTCTCAGGATTTCTTTCCAACAATTTTTCAACAAAGGAATTTTGCATCAGGTTTCTTCAACAAGCACGTAGCTTACTTTGGTTCCTTCTTTTGAAGAAAAAAAGAGAACATGCTTGTGCATTGCATGGAAATGATGCTACTGTGAATCCCAACATTTGTGATTTATCCTAGCCTTTGTGATTTTTGAATTCATAAAATTTGAAATTTGGTTGTGTGTTGTTTCTTTTCTTTCCATCTGTGTGTTCTTGAAGGGAGAAACCCTAGAATGTTGAACCACAAAGTTTTCCTTATGTTAATGTTTTTCTTCGATAGTTTAAATTTAGTTTGTAAAAATCTCATGAAGTTAAATCTTTATCCATATTCTTTGGCAGTCTTGGATTCTCGAATGGCCTTCATTTATTTTGTTAGGCAGGTTTTCGTTGAAAGATAGGTAATGGCCATCAAGATGTTTAGTCAATTTTGTTTCTTTCACTAAAGATTATAGACAGAATTGTTGGGGAAAGAAAGGGGAAGGCATGCATTCAATGGTTTGTAATTTTCTCAATTTTGATTTTCAGCTTGTGAAGCTCTACCTGTGTACTCAAACCCATGCGTACTCTTTGATTTTGAGAGGGCAAGGCTTAGAGCTCAACCACTGTCCCATGATATTAAAAGTCAATTAGGGTTAAATGATTAAAATATAGCAAATTAAATACAAAATGTTTTAATAATAAATGCACACCTAAAATTAATTTAAAATTATAAAATAAAATACAAAAAAAATATAATAAATTTATTATTACACATAAAATAATTTTTTAAATTAATATATTTAGAACTACCATATCTATCATGAAAAAAAATGTGATTAAGAATTACATTTACTCATAAGTTGATCATATGGAATAAATTATATAACATTATTATTTACTATTATGATTATGATTATACCTTAGTTAGGAATATGATAATAATTAGGCTATGCTTATGGTAATGGCTTAGTTAGGATTAGGGTTCAATTAGAATACTAAGATAAAGCTTTTGGTAAAGGTTAGGATTAGGGTTGGGATTAGGGTTACGACACAAATAGAGTTAGGGTTAGGTTTCAATTAGGGCTAGACACAATTAGGGTTAGAGTTTAGATTACTTTTAGGATATGGTAAGAGTTCAAGAAGGGTTAGATTCTAATAAAGGTTAGGGATAGGGTTCAATTAGTATTATAGTTAGAATTAGGTTTGTCATTGGCTTTAAGGTTAGTATTAAAATTATAATCATGAATAGAGTTAGAATTAAGGCTAGGGTTAGAATTAGAATTAGGGTTAGATTTAAGGCTAAGATTAAAAGTCAATTAGGGTTATGGTTCAATTAGAATTATGGTTCAATTAGGGTTATGATTAAAATATAGCAACTTAAATAGATAAATTTTTAATAATAAATGCACATCTAAAATCAATTTAAAATTATCAAATTAAATACACAAAAAATATAATAAATTTATCATAAGATAACCACATGTGTGGTATATAACCCACAGGTCACAGGCTGCATGCTAAGGCCTATGAGTCCACTATGCAGATATAGAATTGTGCTTGTGTAACTAATGTGAATCTTTTTGTGCCAGACATGGTGTGCTTTAAGCATACCACACGTAAGTCCATAGCTAGAAACGCTTGTTACCTACAATGCAAAAAGGAGTGAGACACATTGACTAAAACCATAGAAGGAACAAGTGTAGAAGGAAAAGGCTAGCTCAAGGACGATGAGATATTCTCTCATGCAATGGAGAGAATTTAGGATGTTAGAGCATAAATTAAATGGTTAGAGAAAGCAACAACTTCTGTCCAAGCAGATTTGGACAAGAATTTACCCCCTAACCATCATGTACAACCAAGTGAAAACAATTCTAATAATCCTCCTACGAAACAAAATAATAATAAGGAGCACCTACCAGTGCAACCTTCCCCCGAAATAATTGTTATAAGTTATGATGAGTCTGAGGATTATACTCCTCTCGCACCTTGAATAAGTGAAACCTAATTTATATATGTAATGTATTCCTTGATGTGGCAAATAAATAAAACATTATTTAAATGTTGTTGGAATGAACACTTTTGTGTTTATGGAATTCATCTTGTGTTGAGAAATACTTATAAATTGCAATTTAAGTGGTAAAACTATGTTGACATTGCAATTATGTTCAAAATTTATGACTATTAATTAGCTTATGAAGCTTTTATAACATTAGTACCACTACTACCATCTCTGTCGATGACTCACCAACCTCCTACATTAAAAGAAATTTGATACCAACAACTTTCTTACCTTTCTCTTTATAGTCTTGTTGGATTTGAAAATTCTATTGAAAATCATATATGTATGATTCTACAACTTAGAATCATACCTATCTTTATAACCTGTTACTTATTTATGAGTTTCATTTAATGTTTAGATAATGGCTACCCACAATGAATCTCCTGCCAGTTAACCATCAGTCCAATAGCTAGAAGCCCATGAGGAGTCAACAAATTGCAACACATATGTGCCAAGTCTAATAGAAAAGTTGTACACGTCAATCGAAGACCACTCAAAACAAATAATTAGGGAACTCCATGATGTTGCATTGCTTGCACATGGAATAAAATGACAAGAGATTGATGACATGGAAGACATTGCCCATAAATTACATGCAACATGCAAGAAAAATGCAAGATTCTCTAGTTTTTTAAGGGAACTTCATTATGCTGAGCAATACGAGGAACCAAGAGTTGCAAAAAGTGCTATTGATGAATTTATTTTGCACTTGTATGATAATTAGGGTAAACACATGTGAAGCATATAGAGGGTTGTTCCATGGTTGGTTCACTCTTATGAACAAGATTTTGATTTAGACTTTCATGTCTATTTTGTAAGAAAATTGTTCATACGTGTTGTATGTAGGTGGCAACCATGATTGACTTATTCTTATGAAGAATATTTTCATAAAGACTTTGATGTCTACTTTTGAAAAAGATTGGTGATATATTTTGGATGTACATGCCCTACTTGATATATAAAGAGTCACAAGATGACAATGATGAGTGCATTTATTGAAGGACCAATATTCAAAACACAATTAAGGTTTTATTTTCCTTCTTTGTGATGAAATTTCTTCGTCAAATTATGCTTCAACTATACTTCTAATGTAATAGTCATGTAAATTTGTATTCTATTGAAATTTTTCTAATTCCAATAGTCTTTGATATTAAATGAAATTCATTTAAAAGAAAAGTAGACTTACTATTGAAAAACATCATTTTTACAAATCAAACTTGAATTATTTTCTAGATATGGTGCGTCCGAGATTGAATTTTGAATCAAAGGAGCAAAGAAAGCAATATCAAAGAGAATATCACAAAGAATATAAAAGATAATATAAAAGACAATGACAAGAACAAATGACATATGTTGAAAGGGAAGAGTAGAGAAAAAGACACAATGAAGTTAAAAGAGCAAGCTATGTTAGACAAAGGGAAGAAGTCATAGTACAAGATGAGATAAATGTAGATGTATAAGGAAACATACAAAACCCAAATGGAATGCTTCACAATGATTTCAAAAAAAATCAAGTACAATTTCGACATCAATTAGATAACTTGACAACACAAGGCATGTGTGATATCTGTCAAGAATGCTACCTAGGAATGAAAGTATTTCACACCTTTGAAGGTATTGTTTGTAATATATGTTGTCAAGAGAAAGGGAATCATATATTTTCAACTTTAAATAATATGAACCCTGGGCCACAACTAGAGGAGCTTGCAAAATTGACTCAAGTAGAAGAAATGTTAATTGCTCGTGTTAACCTAATAATACAAGTTACCCATGCAGTTGATGGTCAGTATAAATACAGAGGACACACAATAAGTTTTCCACAGAATGTGGAATATGTTTCAAATGTTTTTCCACATTCAATAAGAGAGTTTCCAATCATCATCGTTCGAAGAAGGGATCAACGCGGCACAAATTATAACTTTGTAGTCAATAGGGATCGTGTGTATAAGGCATTAAAATACAAAGTAGAGCATGAAAAGTTTTATTCATATGTCAAAATCAATGAAAATGCTCTAAATGATCTCATAGGAAATTCTAATGAAAATATATTCAACAAATTACAAACAATGCATATGGAATTTGATTTTGATTCAAATGAAATTGTATTTGTGGGTCCAATCATGGAAATGGATCAAGGAAATATAATTGAGCACACTACATCAATGGCTTCTATGCCACCTAATACTCAAAGAGAAATGGAATTGATTCAGGCATGGGTTAATAACCCTAATGCAAATTCAACAACATTGATTGATTGGCTAGAAATTGGTTCATCTCCTATCAATGAATATGTCACTCCAGGATTACTTGATATACATTCCCAACATTGTTCCCTAATGGTAAATGTGACTGTTAGAACCATGAATGAGAAGAGTGAATTTGCATGAATTTGTTAAGCATTTATTGTGTTATAGGGACCATTGTTTTGGTCGACATCCAAGATTTTGATATTTTATGATGAACATGATAATGAGATACTGTGCACAAAATTCTTTAGTTGTATTTGTCAAAAGAATCTTTCAAGCCATGCCAATCACCATCAATGAGTTGCATTAGCATATGCAAAACATGCCACAATCCCATCTAGCTGATAGGTTAATGCAATTTGGAACAACATTGAGGGGTACACGGTCATACTGGACACAATGTCATGTAGAATTGATTAACATGCTTCATCAAATAGGCTATCCTACAATATGCTTCACTTTGAGTGTAGCAGATCTGTATTGGCCTGAATTTGCATGCACTAATGCCAGGAACATCGCCAACTACTCCACGAGAGGCTCAAATATGGAAAAAACAAAATGTTATTGACTATCCTCATATAGTCACACAATACATGCATTTAAGACATTCAATGTTTAGAACATAAATACTAGAAAAAAGAATGAAAATTCATGATTTTTGGTCTAGATATGAGTGGCAACACATGGGCTCACCACAAGTGCATGGATTCATTTGGATAGATGGAGCACCAAATATGGACAACTTGGATTGGTCAAATCAAGAGCAACAAAAAAGTGCAGAAAGATATTTCAATTCTATTGTTCAAGCATGGAATCCTAGACAAGATCCACATCAACAAAACATCCAGGCATGTTCAAAATAACTTACAACATACACATATCATATATGTCATAAAATATTTGTAGTTTACCACATAACTAATCAATTTATTTGTATGTCCTATTGTAGACATTCCAAAATTTTCCTTAACATCCATGTCTGAAAAATACAAGACAACTTGCAAAGATCAATGTTCATCATGACTATGAAGAGCTACTAAATTTTGTAGAGAGACACACGATTTGTAGGGAGGGTGCATGCCTACGAAAAAAAGGAGGAACAATGGTTTGCAGGTAACAATTTTCATAAGTAAAAAATATTTATATTCAAATCAAATGTAACATGATTCTAAACTACAAGCATACATTACTTATTCATATTCATAATAGGTATAATGCTCCTTGGCCATTGAATTTGGAGGGACCCAAATTACATGAAGACATAGAAACAGGTGAATTTTTTTTTCAGCCAACAAGGAATGATGACAGAGTAAACAAACATAATCATTACATATTGCAATTGTGGAAAGAAAATATAGTTTGGCAACCTGTTCTTTCCAAACATGTTGTAATCAAATATGCAGCAAAAGCAGAAAAAAGTTTAGAAACATACCAACAGATGTTAATGCGACTTGCAAATATGGAAAATCTAGATGAATTGGCTGTAAAAGCATATAAAAGACTTTTGACTGAGACTATCATAGTAAGAGACATTGGAGCTCAAGAGACGTGCAACATGCTACTTGAACTTCCATTGTTAGAGAGCAGTAGGAGGTTTATCAATCTAAATGTGTCACATGAGGTGTTTAAACCCGTAAGTGTAAATGAAGAAGAAAATAATGAAGAACAAACAACATCTTTTTTCATCCATGGATATAAAATAAGGCCTTTGTCTATGGAAGGTGTTAGCCTAATTGATGCAGCTAGATCATGGATATATAATCCTAAACGAAAGAGAGATAACAAATGAGAGCCAAGACAAAAAATAGCTATTGTTAGAGTATTTCTAAAGTTTTTATCCATTCCTCCACGTGAGTCAAATAAATGGAATAATTTTTGTTATTCAAAATTATTGTTGTACAAACCTTTTCATGATGTGGATAGAGATATTGGTCATGATGATGATTCAATAAGACAAAACTGGGAGTCATTCCATTATAACCCTTGGCACATGGAACAAATAGCAATTGAAGAACACAATGAAAACAACAATGATGTTGAAATTGAATACAATGAAACTCTTCAAAGAAATACTACTGAGCATGAATGGGAAATACTATCTAGACTACATCATGGTCAAAATATACAAGTTTCTAAAATAGATATCTTGGGAAGGAGAGATTTTGATAGAAAAGCATATTGGTGTAATGAATATCATGGTGAAATGTATACAAATCAAGCAATCAACTTCATCAGTAGCATAAGAGAACATGGATGTCTCATACATTACGAAATACCACAGCCTATGAACTACACAACCCTCAGTGACAAACAAAAAGAGGCACTCAACATAATCATGAGACACTACTATAATAATCAAAATTCATTGCCCTTGTTGATGATAATTCAAGGAACAACAGGGACAGGAAAGTCATATCTAATTGGTGTTATTAGTCAAGCTCTTAAAAATGCAGCATATCTTGGTCCTTCTCCTCTTCTATTACTAGCACCAACTGGAGTTGCAACATTCAACATAAGAGCATCCACAGTTCATTCAAAACTTCAAATCCCAATCAAATATTTTGGTCAATTGGAAGGAGTGAGGCTCACAAGTTTTCAAGAAGAAATAACAAACATAAAGTACATTCTAATTGATGAAATGAGTTTCATTGGTCAAAACTTGTTAGAAAACATGGATTCTCGGCTGTGACAAGCATTCCCACAAAATGCAAACCGTAACTTTGGAGGTAGATATCTATTTGATTAAAACCCAATTAATTATTTTATATGGAAATACAAAAAAATCATGTAAATGATAATTTTATAACTATAACGTTCTATAGTACTCACAATAATTGTTATCAATTTTCTATCAGGGATATCTATCATTTTTGTTGGAGATTTGGGTCAGTTACCTCCTGTTAATGATAGAGCACCATATGACAGAAACACCCGAGCTAAGTTGCTATGGGAAGAATTCAAAACTATGGTTACTCTGGATAAAATATTTAGACAAGATGGAGAAAACATCCATCAACAAAGATTTCCTCAACTTTTGACAAATTTGAGAGATGCAAACCCTACAATCAATGGTTGGAAATTGTTTGTGACAAGAACCGCTATTACATTAGATGCAACAAATAATCGGGAGTTTGACAGTGGTGTGCATTTATTCTCCACAAATGAAAATATTAATAACCATAACAAGAAAATGTTATACTCATTGAAGCATCCTATTGCACATAGTGTTGCAATAACATCAGGAAGTAGAAATGCAAGAGAAGAATGCTCAAATGATGAGATGGATCCAGAATTATTGAAATGTAAAGATGTCAGGGTTATGTTAACCTCAAATCTACTCATACAAGCAGGCTTTGTCAATGGAGCTTTAGGATATATACAAAACATTGTATACAAGCCTGGAACCGGTCCACCAAAACCACCAACATATGTCATGGTTGCATTTGACAACTATTCAGGAAACCATTTAACGATCATAACCCAAAGACAATTCCAGTTACACCAATACAGAGGGGCAAGACAATCCAAATTTCGTCAAGATTGGCTTGGGCATTAACAATCCACAAATCATAGGGTTTAACTCTATCAAAAGCTACTATTGATATAGGACCAAGAGAAAGAATGGAATTGACATTTGTAGCTATATCCCGTGTAAAATGCATCGAAGGATTAAGAATTATGTTGAACCGTTCACTTATGACCGTTATGAAAAAATGAAAAATGGTAGACAACTTGCCAAGAAAAAGGCTGGGGAAAACAGATTGAAAATATTAGAAGATACTTGATGTAACATGCATATGTTCTTCCATGTCGATTTCATGAGTCTCAAATTCCAAAATGTAATATATGTGTATGATATTTAGTTTTATGCTACATTCAATTCTTCTACTATATAAAAATTCAGTAAATTATCAATATTTCCAGTTACTCTTCCATTTTTTTGCCGTGTTTGAAATCTATTGAATACTATTTTCCTTATATGATGATGATGCAGGCATGGATCCTACCAAAAATCCATATAAGCACCCAATTGCTGGAAAAAATGAATCTCAAACAAGAACCATTCCTATTGCAGCACTCAATCTATACCAGAATAGATGGTCAATAAAGGCAAGAGTCACTAGAAAGGGTCAACTTCGTCATTTTAACAATGCAAAAGGAGATGGACAAGTGTTTACTTCTGACTTGGTTGATTTAGATGGTGGTGAAATCAGAGTAACATGTTTTAATGTAGTTGCAGAAATTTTTTATGAACGTATTGAAACTGGAAAAGTGTTTCTCATCTCAAAAGGGAGACTCAAACCTGCACAAAAGAATTTTAACCAATTAAAAAATGAATGGGAAATATTATTAGAAACAAATTTGATTGTTGAGTTGTGTTTGAAGGAGGATAGTTGTATACCAAAACAACAATTCCATTTTACATCAATAAGAGAAATTGAGAACATGAAAAGCAATTCATTGGTTGATATTATTGGTGTTGTTCTCTCAATCGACAAACCAAACACCATATTAAAAAAGAATGCCACACAAACTCAAAAAAGAACCCTTCAAATGAAAGACATGTCAGGTTGTATGGTGGAATTAATAATGTGGGGTGACTTCTACAATAAGGAAGGTCAACAACTCCAAGAAATGTGCAATCTAGGAACTTTCCCGATTCTTGCTATAAAGGCTGCATGAATTAGTGATTTTGGTGGGAAATTTGTGGGAACAATTACTACAACCCAACTCTTTATAAATTTGGATCTTCCTGTCTCACACCAATTGAGATTGTGGTTTGATATATAAGGGAAGAATCTCCATTCTCATTCTATTACAAAGGAAATCTCATCTACAATAGAAGAAAAAATGTTAAAAAAATATCTCACAAATGCAGGATTAGGACCTTGGAAACTCCAGGGTAAACCTTATTGGATAGTGATAAAAGTTACCTTATATTTCATTAAGGTAGAAATTTTTTGTTATACAACATGCCCCTTGAAAATTGGAGATAGGCATTACAAAAAGAAGGTAAACACTAATGAAAATGGTCAGTGGTATTGTGGAAGATGTGATAAAACTTTCCCTGAATGTGATTATAAATATATACTTCAATGCAAAGTGCAAGAACATACTTCATTCACTTGGATTACAACTTTTGAAGAAGTGGCAGAAGAAATTATGGGCACTGTTATAGCAAAAGAATTGAACATTTTGAAGCATGAAAAACAAGATGATGTTAAGTTTTCACACATTATACAAAAGGTCCATTTCAACAAATACATATTTAAACTTCAAGTGAAAAAAGAGACTTATAATGATGAAGAGAGGATTAAATACACAGTCATAAAAAACAACAAAGTTTGATTATTCATCTAAGAGCAAAGCTTTATTAGACTCAATTACAAAGTTATAGGTTTCATAACATTCAAATGCTTGAATGTATATAATGTTAACAATGTATTCAAACATTTGAAAAAAAAACCAGTGGATATATCTAAGTTAGTTAATGCCATTTTGTCGTGATATACTTCTTTGATGCTGTCAATACTAAATCTAATGATTGTTGAACATTTCCATTTTTAAATTTATTATTCTTTGTTGATTGTTGTTATAGACAAGTTGGTATGATTTCAAATTTGAATGTGTACCCTTATATATGGGAATTGACATAAACAATGACACAAACAATAATGAAATCAAATCGATTGCTTTCCAAATTCATATTCATGAAAATGCAAGCATTTTTTTCAAGTCAATATGCATCTCGATAAAGATAACTTTCAACATGTTTTACATATATTATTAATTAATATAGGTATGCTAGTAATATTATAGACCTAGTGCTAATTTGAAACATAGTTTATAAGTTAGCAGTGGCTTATTAAAATCCATTCTCTTTACATACTTAAGTGTTGCCCATATACATTAATATGGTTGAGTATATATGCACCATGATGAATGAAATGCTCCTAAACTCATTGTAACCTTAGCATATATATATGTTATATGAGATGCGCATAAAGTGACCAAAAAGCATATATTACATGATGACCTTGAACTAAGGGGTGGCTATTATATATGTATTGTCTTGTAAGCTAGGCATAGTAAACCCAACGCATAAGCCAACTATATGGCTAAGTCTAAGGATGCACATAAATGCAGTAAGGGGCAACACATAAAATGAATCAAAACACAATAAAATAGTAATGGAATAAATAATATATTCATTGCCTTATGATATGGAATACCTAGTATAAACTCTATGCATTAATCAAAGTATAGGCTGAGTCAAAGGCTAGGCATTATGAAAGGATAAAGTAGCAATGTAGGAAAAAGAAGTGAGTACAGTTTGAAATGCATTAGAAGTCTCTTTGTTGTGCATAAAGTATGTGAGACTAAGTCAAACATTAAAGCATAACACATATGAAGTATTGCAATTCTGTCAAATGCCTAAGCACAAAAGTGAATGTTGTTTGAAACAAAGAATGAAAGTCAGCAGGCCACACCTGTGAAGGTGGCACCAAACCATAGAGGTGGCATCATATTTAGAAGAGGTTGTAATGCAAAAGAAGTCTATGAATTCAAATAAACCGGTAAATAAGTGTTTTGAATCAGTCAAGTGCAAATTTGACATCATTTTGAAATGGAATTCGAATTAGGAAACTTGATTTCAGCTTGTTGTCCCAAAGACTAAGTCAACTCATCCATGAAACTATCATGTGTTGCAAACCTGTGAGTGAGTCGTTGCATGAGGAAGAAAAGTGGCATAAATACTTGTTTGTAGCCTTCAGTTGCTCATAAATTAGTATAAATAGAGGTGCCCATTCTACCAAATGCTACACTTATCATTTTGAATTATCTTGATACTATTTTGTTGTGAGAGCTTGTGAATTGAGAGTTATTTTGGTATATCGTATTTGTGGTTATTGTGAGGTTTAGTGAGAAGTTAGAAGAGGGTAGTTGAATGGATCTTGGACGAGGTATCAATCAAACTTGAGGATTCATACTAGGAAGGAGTTTAATCAGTTGGAACATTATACATGCATGCTAGTTTCTATACCTTTGTCTTTATGTTGAAAAGGATAAATTAGTTTATTTACTATGTTGGAAAAAAATGCTTTTGAGTATGTAGCAAAGTTGTTTATGATTGTGTATTTCTTGGTTGTGCATTACATTGTAGAACCTATCTTATTAGTTATATTTGTATGTACCCTATATATGGGAAAGATTTGTATGTATGTGAAGTATTGATACTATATGTAGTTGTCATCACTATATGTAGGATTTCCACACTAGACATATATAGAATGAATTGAGAAATGTGGTTTACATCAATGACTTGAGGTAGCTTGTATTTGATAGCATATTATGCTAGGTAAACCCTAGTGGTTAATGAGGTTAGCAAATACAATGATTATGTTGGTAAAATAGATATGTCATTGTTAATAGGATGTGATGTCATGCAAACTATATTGATAATATTTACTTGTTCGATCACTTGATCGTTTCTCTACATTCAAATGAAACCCTAGGTTGAGAATAACCTATTCGATTGGGATGCTTACTTGATTATTGATTTGCACACATTGGTAGAGATTAACCTATATAGTTTGATTGATCATTTGATTGTTGTTTATATATTTGATTGAGGTCATTTAATGTTGAAGTTTATACTTTTGATTGAAGTCATTTATTGATGAGAATTATACTTTTGATGAGATTTGTTTATTGTTGAGTTATACTCTTGATTGGAGACATTTATTGTTGAGATTATAATATTTGAAATAGAGTCATTTGATGTTGTGACATTATGAAAACCATATGGATGATTAGGTTATTCCTAGGGTTGGGATAATCCATAGGAAAGGGGACAACTTATGTATTTTGATATACTAGGTAGTTAAGTCATTTGATTATGAAATGTTATGTGGGTTATTCTTGGGATTGGTCAGATCTATGGGAAAGGGAGTAACCTAGGTATAGAATATGAATGGTCATTAATCCAAATCAAGTTAGGAAGGTGGGTGAACATGTGATGCCTACTCTAAGTTAGGGTAATGGAAACTTTGGCCAAAGTAGTGTAAGTAGCCACTATTTACATTGTCGGTTTCACTATGATTCGTGCTTACATACTAGGCATGGGATGTTAATACATGTAAGTTATAACCACTGTATGTCAGTCTAGAAATGTATAGGACACAACACTAAGCTTAGAATAGGCTATTGTTATGAGATTACCAAACCAATCTCTTTGTCAAAGGGTAGGGCCATCTTATTGATTAGGTAGATGTGCGAGGGACCGCAATAAGTCTGAGGATGGTGGAAAAGTGCTTGAATGATGCTTCTCCTCTTCATTTGGCGGCCAAGATTTGGGATATACCCACCAGTATTAAGGACAACTAGAATGTATGCAACACCAACAAGGACATCTAGAATGTATACACCAATGCAGGGACATCAAGGATTTATGCCCAGGTAGGGACATCCAAACCATTTGTATCTCCATTTCGGTAAGCTCTTAGAAGCTATGTACTCATGTATCCATCTCTATGAAAATTGTAAATATGAAATGTCATATGGAGATTATGTATCATTATCATTTGAATTAATGAGATGAATTTTTTTGTATGCAATGGGAAAGTTTAAAATATGTTTCAAATGTGCATTTATTATTCAAAGGAAAATAAATTTTTTATTGCTCTTCAAAGTAGATGCATAAAATATTCACTTGTGGGTAAAACATAGAAAATTTCACTGTGAAGAACATTGGGCATGTTACATGTTCCAACCACCACACAAAAGACTTCGATTGGCATAGATTGCACTCTCTATTAAACCTGGTTAAAATAGTCATTCAAGTTTGAGTAGGGGATTTTTTCCTACAATCTTTTCACCAATTTCATCAGTTGACATCATGCAGTTACAAATCAAACTATTGACATATTAATGAATATGTATGATTTGTTCTTAGGTAAGCCAAACATGAGACAATTTAAGTATAATAACTTTGAGAGCCATGCATATATATAAGAATGGTCACGTTCATGCTGAACATGATTACATCTGATAAGAATTTAGTAACTATAGTCGAGTTTTATGAGTCATTTGAGTTCTGAAAATGCAAGTTTTTTCTTAGGGCACCATTACCAAAAACTTACTCGATAATGAAGCTACAATAATAAGTGGGATAAGGAGATTCCAATCCCAAGCAACTACGAAAGCCAGTCTATGAGAACTGATGGAAACACAAGATTGGAAAGGGTTGCATTGATGAAATTAGAATGGCCAAAGATCCTATGAAACAATCATTCTTGGGATCACATGCTTGCAAAATTGATTTTGAGGGGAAGTATCAATCTTCATCGAGATTTTGGGAAGTCCTCAAAATACAAACAACTAGATCAAAGGAAATCAAGTGAGTAGTATAAGTAGTTGTGCTTGAAGGAAATAACCATAAAATGGTAGAGAGGAAGATTTTTCAGAGTTGAGTGTCAATGCATATAGGAGAGGGATAACAAACAGATCTAGAGGCTCTTCAAGACTGAGGTCGTAGGCATAGAAGCAATAATTATGAAGGTAATCAGTGCCTAGAAGCTGGTGAGTGTACATATTCAGGATGGCTGAATATATGAAGTGTTTCTCTCGAATGTGGTGCAGCTGATGGGAAAGAAGACTTGAGGTCAGGACAGCACATAATCTACTAGGCCCCGCCAACAATGAAGTAGTCAACAATTTCAATATCATCCTGATACAAATCACTTTTGTTTGGAACCATTACTAATATATTTGATGCCAACACATTGAAGAAAAAGAAAGTGTCAACACAGGCTTTGGTTTTATTTAGGGAAGTATTGGAAAAGAAAAACATGGAGACATTTAGTTTCTATGAAAGCAATCGTCGGGATTTGTTTTCCTCTTCTCAAATAGAAAGAATCTCGAAAGTAACTTAAGGCCTTACATTTGTGATGAGTTTGAGGGCTCCATGATCCTCATGCAATGAAAGAACAATTATGTAATATATACATAATTTAATGAATATATATTTCGGGATTTATGAAATTAATTCCATAACAAGAGAACCTTTTAAAAGGTAGCTAAATTATGGAACCCCACAAAGTAAACACAAGTATTTACAAAATTTCAATCAAATATATACACACACATACGATGGTCTGTATAGATGGTAAGTGAAATGCCACACACATAAACATCATTTCATCAATATAAATGAGGGTTTTTGGAATAATGCTAAAAGGCACAAACATATAAAAAATTTCATGAATACAAATGGGGGGTTTTATGAATTAAATCTGTAAGATAATATGACCTTGAATATATAACTCTAGTTAACATTGGAATAAACAATGACATAAACCCACAAAAAAATTTACATAGTTTCATGAATAGAAATAGTGGCTTGTAAAATTAAACTCTAAATAAAGAGGGTATTAGATTATACATGGTATGTTCAAAATATCAACCTAAAAAGGGCAATTGGGTTATGAGAATGAAAGCGTTGTTGCTTTGCATATAATGATGGTACAAAGATTTACAAGTATCCTTGTCTACAAATTTGTAGAGAAATGATAGCTTGACATTACCTCAAACCATGGAGAGTGTTCCACATGCATATTGCATGATGGTGTGAGCAACCGATTGAGATCGATGCATAGTGAAAAATGATGAAAAGGTAAAAAAACGTGGGAAGTAATCCCCTTATCCATCACTTACATTAACAAAAATGGGTGTTTCCAAAATTAAACCATAGACTAACAAGGGTACCAAGTTATACATGGTTTGGTGAAAAAAACACGAGAATTAAGCCCCTTATTTGTCACTTTCATGAAGAGAAATGTGTGTTTTTAGAATTAAACCGTATCTTAATAAGGGTAGAAAATTATACATGTTCAGTTGATTATGTAACCATAAAAGGGCAATGGGTTCATGTCAATGAAACCCTAAGTGGATTGAATAATGATGGCAAAAATATGCAATCACCATAGAAAAATAGATTCAAAAGTACCATTGACTACAAATTGAACGGAAAAATGATAGCTTGACGTTACTTGAAACCATAGAGAGTATCTTGTAGGCATATTGCATGGCAAAGAATGAAGCCAAATGAGAGTGATGGATGATGAAAATGATGGAAATAGTCAAAAAAGCGTGGAAAATAATCCCTAACTTGGACGTGAATAATTATTAACTGGGTATTGTAGACACATAAAAATAACCTAGGCTTGCAAGCATTATTTTCCATGACTCACCATATTTCTTCTCAACATAATTAAAATATTTAATTATGTTCTAGAGTCCAAATTCAACTATTAATTAAATAATTCTTAATTGTTTAATTAATTCCTATCCTTTATTCCTCCTGATTATTTAAATAAATAAATTAATATATTTTATTCCTCCATTTAATTAATTGTTTAATTAATTCCTATCTTTTATTCCTACATTTATTTATTGAAATACGTCACTAATTTCCTATGTCTCTCAATAATTAAATAAATTCTTATTTACTTTATTATTTTTCCTCTACAATTAAATAATTATTCTTTTGTTTTTTCCTCCAAATTTAAATAAAATCATTTATTTAAATTCCCATACCCATTTTCCCACCAAGTAAATAATTAAAAATCATTATTTGGCCCCACTTCTCTTGAATTAAATTAATTTTTAATTCAAAAGGTCAACACTCCCTCTTAAATCAAATAATTTTAAATTCTTATTTGATTCTCCAACAATCTCTTTTTCTGTGCCCAATATCCTCTTGTCATATGCATTCCTGTCCATTTATTTAATTTTTCTACAATTAAATCATAGCCCTCCATTTCAAATTTTACCCTAATTCTGCCCTAACCCTAATTGCTAGTTGTCATATTCAATCTCAGCCTTCCATCTTAGGGCATTTGTCAACTATCAATCCTGACCATTCATCCAAAAAATTGAATTTTGCTAAGTCTTTGTCATAGGTCATAGTTGCCCATTAAAATATGAGGGCAAATGCTATTTACAACAAAAGTGGAGAAGGTAAATGAAGATGAATCATGGAGTGCATGAATGCTTTTTGTGAGATTGTTCTTTTGTTTATGCTTTTTGCTCCATTGTACTTCATTGTTAGCTAGGGTTTTGTTTATTTATGTTGTTTATTGCTAACCTGAATTTTTCCCTTAGTTACAGGGGTTACCAAATGTCTTTGGCGTGGCAAGGAAAACATGGAACAAGACACCCTCAAACTTTTTAGATTATATTATAATTTCAATACATTATTAAAGGGCCGTCTTGGTTCACATGACTAATATTAATATGTACCAATTTGATTATGAATAGGAATTTTTATGTTTTTTTTTATGGGAGAAGTGCACGATGATTGGAGCAATAGAGAATATGTATCGGAAATCACCTCTAAATGAACACTTTTTGATCTTTGTGGACATAACAAATCTTCTTGAGTTCATCCCTAAAAGTTAAAACAACAGCTTTAAGCTCTTCACTCACATACAAAAAAACACTCTATAAAAATCGTCAAATACTGATGTATCCTTTAAGAGCTTAAGATGCACAAACATAGAATGGATGGCTAGTGAGACCTCTCCGTTATGTATAACCACTAATAGCTAGTTAAGCTAATTGATCAATGCCCAATTCACTGGTTTTGTAGTCAAAATCATAAATCTAGGCCTGTAACTCCAAGAAAACCTTCTTTCCTATATAACTCCAAACGGGATAAACCCTAACATAAACCCCGAAGTTCTGAAATATCAGCTTTTGAATCTCCACTAACGACACTCTTGGAGGTATCTTCCGTGATTGGGCTCTGAAACGAAGATGCTGATCTATCTCCCCTTTGCTCGCAACTCATCCTCGGTAATCAGCAAGCGTATTTACTCCTACTACCATCCTCGTTTATTCTCCTTATTCATCTCATCCAAATGCTTATCTAAACCCTTCACCCCTTCCGTATATACATTCTCTCAACTTCAAAACTCTAGCCCTAGAAACCTGCAAACTCCAAAAACCCAAACCATCGTAATGCCCTTTGCAAGGCCATTACAACACAGACATCTAATAATTCATGCCGGCGACGACAGCGGTCCGGATGACGACTTAGATGAAGAAGAGGAAGAGAGGAAGAAGAAGGAGGCGGCAGCTGCGGCTGCTGCCGCCAAACCCAAAGATGCCTCGCAGATAAAACCATTTTACGATCCCTTCAACAAGAAGCCCGCCATTGAGGAGCCCGAGGACCCCACCAACCTCCCGGAGATTTTCCACAAAATGAAGGAAGATAATTTTGTTCAGCAGGCCGCCAAGATGTTTGACGCGCTCTCGCAGGATGGATACATGGCCGAGGCCATGAGCCTTTTCGGCGTAATGAAGGTAGGGGCATTTTGCATCCTAATGATTGTCTCTCGTTTTATTTCTATGAAAATTCCAGTTACAAGTATTTACCAATTGGAATTTTATTCTTCTGTCCTAGAGGATAAGATTATTTATTCCCGTGACGTTCATGGTTATTAGGGTGATCACACTCTGAGTTATCTCAGGTTGAGTGGTTTGCTATCCACCAAATTTTGTTCCCCTTTTTATGTTAGATTACTGCCTAAAAGTTTTCAAGCTACAGGGAGGTAATTTGCCGCTGGATGGTATGAGGGCATTTATGATCCTGATCTTCGGGTCGAGTGCTGTTAGGGAATTGATACTCTCTCTGACTAGAGGAGACTGTCGAGGAGGATGAGGTAGAAGCCATTTGAACGGGGGTCACCTGTGCTCCCTGTTCCCTGTTTTTTTTCTCATTGCTAAATTGGGGACTAGAGTTATTGGGGAGTCACCAAAGTAAAATTATGGTGATTAACAATATTCCAATTGATAATTTTTCTTAAAATTCATGGAACGTTTTAGTACTTAATATTCCCACAATCTATACCTTAAGGATTTATTATTTTTTTAAGTGGCAAGTATTCACTAAATGTTTTCTTCTTCCTAAACATTGGTACTGACCTTTTCGTGGCTAATATTCATCACTAATCGGACGGATATTTCGAGAAAAACTAGGTAGAGTTTTACTCGTTTTTCCAAAAAATTGAGAGAGATCTAGTGGTTAATATTTTGCTCAGAAAATCATTTTTCTTAAAACTGAGGGAAAATTTTAGTCACCAGGTTCTGTCTAGGAGGCTGCTTCTTTAAAATTTAAAATTTAAGGGAATTTTTAATTGCCGATATTTGCCACTTGGTTAGTTTTTTGAAGATTTTGGTTATTTTTCTGAAAATATCCAAATTTTTACCTGAATGTTTAGGGATAATTTTAGTGCATAGTATTTGCTAAACGTCTTTTTTGTACTTCAAAATTCCTATTGATCCAAATTTGTACTGGATAATGTCATTATTCTCGAAATTTGCCTATACAATGGGAATTGATATTGAAAAAGTATTTTTTGCCTATACAATGGGAATTGCTATTGAAAAAATAGTTTTTTCTATACAATGGGAATTGATATTGAAAAAATAGTTTTATTACATTGATGTTAAAATATCAAATGTGAAAGTTGTGGAACTTCTAATAATGCATGTTTCCTTGATTGAAGGACAATAGCAAGATGCCAGATGTTGTTTCGCATACTGCAATCATAGAGGCTTACTGCAAGGCTGGCAGGATCAAGGAAGGCCTTAAGAGTTACATGAGAATGCAGGCTACTGGAGTCAGACCTAATTCCTACACTTACACTGTTCTCATCCAAGGGCTCTGTCAGGCAAAAATGCTTGAGGATGCTGGGAAATACACACTTGAAATGCTGAGTAATGGATGGAATCCTAATGCTGCTGTTTATGTCACATTGGTTGACTCTTATTTGAGGGCAAAGAAAGAGAATGAGCTGCAGCAGCTTCTTGTGAAGTTGAAGGACAAGGGCTTTGTTGCAGATGATAAGGAAGCTCGGAAGCATATGAAGAAAATGGGTCGGTTCAACCGGGGTGTGATGGATGTACTCTTTGGGCAGTATAAATAAACCTCCGTGGGTATTCAATTGTGCCATGATTGCTCCAATTAGGTAAAAATTACCAATTTGTTTGACAGAAATGGCAGCTTTTTCAAAAGATTGACAATAGATTTGTTGGGGAAAAATATGGTTTGCATGTATGTTTTGCTAGCTAGCCTAGCTAATATGATGTGCATCTACTTTGGGATGGATAGTAGTTTTAGTTTTGTAATGTACAAAAGAAACTCTGGACATTACATTTACAACTTACCGAGCTATAGCTCAGTCCCGTACATGAAAACATTGTCACTTTGTCACTGGGATTGAGACATTGGGATATGCTAATGAATGGGTGGCAAATGCTTTATGCCAAATCTGGACGTTTTATTGGCAATTGCTTATTTTTTCTAGTGGGTTTGACCTGGAAACTAAGAAAACTAACAATTAAGAATACAATAAGCTTAGTGTTAGTGTTTTAGGATCAGATTTAACAGAAAGCAAAAATGCAACACAAACACATGAAGAAATGAACAATATAACACAGCGTATATCCTGGGAAAACCCTCCTTCTCGAGGGAGAAAAACCCAGCCACAAATATGTCTCTTATATATTGAATGAAATCAGCTTACAAGTCTCAGCACCTCTCCTAGATGCCAATAAATCAGCTTACAAGTCTCAGCACCTCTCCTAGATGCCAATATACAGAAAACCTCTGATTTCTCCTTGATATCAATCTGCTCTTCGAAGGACAATAATCTGCTGTAAATAATTGAACATCTTCTTGAAGATGTGACTTGTTTTTATAGACAAAAATAAGTCACCAAACAAGCCAACATCTCCTCCTAAATATAGGCAAATGACAGTTACACATGCACACACTAGAGGACACACTAGGTGGCGTTTCATTTGCTTATTTAAGGAGGAGTTACAAATACAGTTCATGCGTCTATTTAAAGGAGACACACATTCTCTTGCATGTCTTCTTGCATGTTGACCATTCTGAATAAGACAATTTATGAGGTCGCCCAACTGACACAACAATTTATTTAAGGAAGATACTTCTGCTGCTAGAAGATACCTCTTGCCGCTACCAAAACATTAACACTCCCTCTTAGCTAGGGAGGTATCTTTTCAGATATCCATGTCATCAAGGCATATGTGCACAAGTGCCCATCACGGAATCACTCAACGTGATGTCGTCATCTCATCATGACGTCCACCATGGCTACTCCTAGAGGGTGGATAAACACAAGTGATGTTGTCATGGATTCACTCAACATGACATCCACCATGGCTACTCCCAAAGGGTGGAACAAGGGCTTTCACCTCAAATTTCTCTCACAGAGAAAGATGCATTAACAAGGGCTTACACCTCAAATTTCTCTCGCAGAGAAAGATGCACTAACAAGGGCTTACACCTCAAATTTCTCTCGTAGAGAAAGATGCGTTAACAAGGGCTTACACCTCAAATTTCTCTCGCAGAGAAAGATGCATTAACAAGGGCTTACACCTCAAATCTCTCTCACAGAGAGAAATGCATTAACACAGATCTTCATGATGATGTGACTCCCTCTGAAGCTTCAAGTTCTAGCATCAACCTTCATACCTCCTCGTCCAAGGTTGCCTTTGAAGAATTGTCAGACTCCCTCTGAATGTAAATTCCTCCTCTTCGAAGAAACTGATCGCAAAGACAACCTGAATAGGTTCTTCCTCTTCGAGAGATGTCTTCAGCCACAAACTCAGTCCCATGGCTGCAAGCTATGACTCCATGCTTGATCATTTCTTCAGTCGGCTTGACTTCCTTACAGGATGCCTCAAGCACTTCTTCTCTAGGCAATCTCTCATCACCCTCTTGCTCCTCGATCCGTCTTGGAAGCATTTAGAGAGAGATTACTAATAGTTTAAACTATCCAGAAGAAATATCAAAGCTAGAAGCATACAAGATTCACTATCCATTGATGTAGCATGAATTAATAACTACATAAATAATTCATTCAAGGTACAAGTATAAGATACTTATCTCTTTATGTTGATACACCAATGAGCTAGACCTGTAGCTATGTCTCATCTTTGCCACCTTCACTTGATCTCACCCTCATGGAAAGTGGGAATATGAAACGACCGTTTATCAAAGATTGAAGACTCCATTTAAATCTTGAGATCACATTATGAATCAACGCACCCAAACTCATGCGATGAAAGAGTTTAAGAAATTAAAAGAGTAAAAAATCATCACGACTTCCTTCCATAAACGTGGCCTTTCGCTTCCCAAACTTGTAAACAAAGATTGCAGCTCCAAGAAACTCCTTATTCACAACACACTTAATCAGAGTTCTGAATAAATTTTAGTCTTCTACAGAAAAAGATACAACAGCCAATTAAAGCTAGCCTTCAAGAGGCACTCCTCGAGACTTCTTCAGAAAAGACATACACCCATGAATTCCAAAGGGCTTCACACATCGTGGATGGCAACAAAATAGATTATATATAACACTCTCGTTAGCTCAAAGAATTTCTGCACACCAAGAACTCAAAACAAGCAATAGAATAGAATCTGGAAAGTCACAGCTACACATCAAGTGAAACTAACCCAGAAGTTACTCATACTTTCATACTGCCCATGCCTAAAGAGGTGTCAATAAATATACAACATTCTCATATCAGTTTTAACAAAACATGACTCCCACGCAACAAGACCCCTTTGAACAGCAACAGGACATTCACCCGCACTGCAGAAGATAAGTCAACACAAAATAGCATTGACTCCATCACTTTCTTTCCATGGCACTTGCACACACAGACTCAATACCTTTTCCCATGCCTTCTAATCGTGTCTAAGATTTACAAACTCAAAAAGCCTTCAAAACTCCACTGTGCCACAAGAGACTGTGTTCCTGTTAGACCAAATCTGATTGGATCTTTTCATAGACCCGCTCTGATACCATGTTAGTGTTTTAGGATCAGATTTAACAGAAAGCAAAAATGCAACACAAACACATGAAGAAATGAACAATATAACACAGCATATACCCTGGGAAAACCCTCCTTCTCGAGGGAGAAAAACCCAGCCACAAATATGTCTCTTATATATTGAATGAAATCAGCTTACAAGTCTCAGCACCTCTCCTAGATGCCAATATACAGAAAACCTCTGATTTCTCCTTGATATCAATCTGCTCTTCGAAGGACAATAATCTGCTGTGAATAATCGAATATCTTCTTGAAGATGTGACTTGTTTTTATAGACAAAAATAAGTCACCAAACAAGCCAACATCTCCTCCTAAATATAGGCAAATGACAATTACACATGCACACACCAGAGGACACACTAGGTGGCGTTTCATTTGCTTATTTAAGGAGGAGTTACAAATACAGTTCATGCGTCTATTTAAAGGAGACAAAGATTCTCTTGCATGTTAGTTACACAGATTCTCTTGCATGTTGACCATTCTGAATAAGACAATTTATGAGGTCGCCCAGCTGACACAACAATTTATTTAAGGAAGATACTTCTACTGCTAGAAGATACCTCCTGCCGCTACCAAAACATTAACACTTAGATTCTATTTAAACTGAGATTCTGTATTATTATGTATTTCAGGTGGTTGCATTGTTTTCCTCCAAGAAAATGCTTGTTTTTGCAAATCGTAAGAACTACTTGGATGATTAATGACTAGTTCCTTTGTGCGGCTGACACAGACAGTCAGGACCCTGTATTATATCCCCAAAAATTGTCTCTAAAAAAAACACTATTCCTTCAGAAAAAAATTACCAAGCAGTAGCAAACCTAACCATACAAACAATTTTGTCTTGTTTTTTCATTCAGTTTACTCCAAAAGTATTTCTTTTATTTTTGTTTATTTTACGAAGTATTTACATTTGGCTCTTTTTATAACTGAAGACTAAATCAAGTAGGAAGTAATCTTAGACATTGACTGAAATTTATTTAATCTTTCGTGGGGTTCCTCAGTTATTTGGTCATGGTGAATTGGTTAGGGATTGCATTTGATCATCTGGGGCACTATAAAAAATTCCCCTACCCCCGCCCAAAGGTAATGCAAATGCCATCCTGCTTGTGTTTCAATAAAAAATAACATAACAATGTTTATTAATTGCATTGCTGTTTTTGAAGGCTCTCAGCTGTTGATAACAAATTGAATGGGTTCTATTTTCTCGCATGATAACAGTATTTTATGCTACAATGATATTTCAATAGGAATTGTAGTTATGTGATTAAAATATTTATTGTAAATATCAACAGTTATATATCTTCAAGCTATAAGCAAAATAGCCTTGAAACAGAGCATGTATTCTAATTTCTCCCTTTATTTTTGTAATTTTATTGTATACTAAACGGCACAGAATATTCCTACCTCAAAATTCTCATACAGTGGAATGACACAATATGACTGGGTCTATGTTGAAAACATGCAAAGGAACACACAATGAGCACATTCCAAGGTTTCCCAATCAAATGAGCAAACCTATGGGAGTTCACTTTGATTGCTGTCATTCTATTTCATGCAAGTCAGTCATTTTTGATGGGCATCTCTGGTCCAGTGGGAGTAGCAACAAGTCTATTGTAGGGGGGTGGGGGTGTACATAACGAAGAGAAGATTTTTTCTTAATACGTTATCTTGGAAAAAGACAAATGAGAATTGCTAGGGTGTGAGAAAATTTAAAATTTAAAATTGATTTGAAAAACAAGAGTACCAAGGAAACTGTACATTAGAAATATAGAGCCCAAGTATCTCGATGAAAATGTTTGCAGTTCTTAGCACAGCTCTGTAAAATCTTCATTTCACTCTCGTTTGCTTCAAGAAATTGACGAACTGACATTTTTTTCTTAGCTTCAGAAAATGAAGAATTGATACTGGATGAACTGTTATTGAATGAAGCAACAAGTACTACTAGCTCAAATATCTTAAATACAGAAATCTATAAAATGTCTATAGATATCAACTTGGAGTTGCCTATATAATACACAGACCCAGCATATATGGACGTTAAAGCAGATATCACCTTACATTTGCAGAATTTTGAATTTATGATAATTGTGCTAGTTATATGAAAAATGTGAAGAAAACAAGAGCTTGGTACTTCTGATTTAGTTAAGATCTTGTCATTCTAGAGCCTTCCATGATTGAATTTTGATGTATACCGTTTATCTATTTGTTATGTTATGCAAGATATCATTGCAAGGGGATAAATAGTGTAAAAGTCTAATGAGTAGGCTATAATTAAGGAATGCATGGACTAACATGCCTTAAGGTCATAATAAATGTTGGCACCATAATGTGCCTTTCCTGTAGTGTGATAATCTTGTAGTTAACTGAAAGTGCTCTTGTTCTTGTCAACCTGGTTAACTGGAGTGCACTGTATGATCTGTGCTATGTAAGATCTAGTTTAAGTACTTCAATGCCATGCAGGTGCGCATGATTGGAGCTGTGGTTTGCATTGCATGTGTTTGTCAATTGGAGTAATGTGTGTTGGGGTAAATCACGTATTGAAAACCCCACAAATGTAATCCATTGAACAAATAGTGAATAGAAGAAGTCAATGAATTTCTACTATAATTTATGCTTAAAGTATTTATTTATCATTGCAAACTGTAAGTCTTTTGCCTTTGTTATCTCATTTATAAGCAATGTGCATGATCTAACAAGGGTTTCCATACCTAAGTGTGCTTCATGTGAGAATGACTATAAGTCAATGCATGTAGGCACACTATAATAATCTTGTTAACGATGGTCTAAGCACACACATTGTCAAATGATCAACATTTTGGTTTTGTTGTTCAAATCCTCTCCAATTTGGCATGTTGTTGATTTGCTATGCCTTAGTAGATATCAATGGATGAGATCCATAAGTGGTTTATTGGTAAGATTGAGAGTTTTATTTAACATCCCTATTAGAGTCAGGATTTGTCAATAGTGAGAGGAGCTGTCTAGTGTTGATTTGTACAAGGAATTCTGGGATGAGCTCCCCAAGCAAATCTTTGATTGGCTCTCTACATGACATCCATGTTGACATACATTGATGCCAAGTTACTTAGATGGCAAATTTGTTTTCCTAGATGGAGCATACCGATCTTGTTTGGATATGTGCGGTTGATGTGTATTGAAGGTTGCAATTGGCTCTTACATCTTGTAGTTCACTATGTCTACGCCTAGGAAGGAAGCATTAAGTTCTTGTAACCTCTTAGGCTTAAGTTTTTGAAACTAATATTGCTTTGGATAAAGATGCTTCTTGTAGAAAAGTGTGTTGAAGTTTTCCAACGGAGTAGTCTTTCACTATGCTTATGGTGAGTGAGTGAGTGAGGGTTTAGCTAGTTCATGATGAAGCACCTATGTGAAGATGGACGGTAGTAGCAGCAACAAGTGCAGAGAAAGCTTTTGAAAGGTGGTGTGGGGTTGTGATTGTTGAATTTGAGGTAGAAAATTCTAGATTGATATACTACTCACAAATGAGGCTATGCATGAATGGAAGCATTGATATTAGAAATCACACAAGTATTTATGGAGGAGTGGGTTGATGATGTTTGGACAAAGATCAACAATTTGTACAATGCTATGCCTATTTATGGAATTGAAACAAATGTTGTAGATGCAGGGTACATGCGCTCTGATGGGGATGAATAAAATTGTGACCCAAGGGCACCACCTTGTGTGTATCCTAGGGCATTTAGATACTTGTTGAGTGATAACAAGGAAGCACACTTGTTTCGGACCGTGCATTGTGAAGAGAAGCTCCAAGAGGAAAGGGGATCGAGGTACCTCTAGATATTTTTGTTTTTGATCAGGTTGTTTTTAGTTTTAAGCAAAATTTCAAGCCAATTGGTCCTTGTACAGATAGATTAGTTGCGTAGGCAGTTAGTGCTGTAATATCCTTATGGTTATATCTTAGGGTTACAATTTAGAGAGTTCAATCAACAAGGTCACAAAAACATTTAACTTCTTGCAAACAATGACAGAAGCAGATCTGAAAGAAATAATCAAAATTTCTGCAATATTGTCTAATCATATAAATGTCTGATTACAGTTCAGCGGCAAAAATAAATTACCAGCAGTCCAATGGCTGACTGTTAACCTCATACAATGCAATCAGCTGACCCCTGGTTTAGATAGGTTGCTGTAGAAGGAGATATTACATCTATTATTTTGCAGTCCTCATACCAATGCCAGATCTGGAATTCATGGTCCGCCTGGATCAACTTTGCCTTAACACAGTTACCTCACCCTAGATCCGAGGTGTGAAGCCCTTAGATTGCAGCACTCCAGCACTCTACCCTTTGTTTTCCTGTACAGCAAACTTTAGTATGTCGCTGAGGATATCAAGGGCTTGTGGATATTTGGTAGTTCTCCCACTATGCCGATTGCTGGAAATGTCTACAGGTATTTGCTGGTGATCCCTCAGTGCTGGTTGCTGTAGGCAACTAGGCCCATTCTGCTGTAGACTGCTGATTCCTGATGAAAACATATCCTGTGATCTGATCTTGAAACCCTAGCAAGTGTGACTCTCAGTTCAACCAATGCCCAGTTAGGCTGACTTCACAGAACTCAATAACAGAGGTTTTTGTACCTGCTATAGGTAGTAATGATAAGCAAAATATATTTCTCCAGAGATGGGGGTTTGCGTCCTCACCAATGGTGCTGCTAATGAGGGATTTTGTCCTCACAGGAAGTGGTGGAATGAAAAACTGAAAAATAACCTGATGATAAATGTCAGAACATTCCCTCTTTTATATCTGTATGTCCTTGGGTGCCAATCCCCAAGTTGGCTCCAAAAGAAAATTCAAATATTTAAACATTAATTTATAATGCTGGCCAACCCAGCTAATTTATTTTTAAATATTTATTAATTTATCTTTATTATTAATAATATGAATATTATTATTATAATATTATATACTATTATTAAACTAAAATATTATTGCTCCTATAAGGAGGGGACATGACAAGTGCCTTGCAACCTAATATTATGCAAAATCTAGTGATTACATAATAATCAATGCTCTCTACGGTTGATGTTGGTGCATGTGTGAAATTGCTTGGCACATGAAAGATATCACCAATAATGCATGTAAGGTCAAATTGTTTATGACCACACGTGCATGAGATTGATATGTAGGTTAGGACCCAAATGGCCAAAAGGATGATTTGGGTGAGCTTAAGACTCAATTTCTTACTAAATTTGACTAATTGGAATATTGTTGTGCTGAAGGAGATCAAGTGATAGACGAATGAGTCCATGCATGCCTAATATCAATGTTTCAAAGAGTTGGTGTAAACTATATTGCAAACCATTGATGATATAATCAAGAAGGAATGGTTTATTGGTAGGGTAATGAAACATATTCAGAGGGAGTTATTGTAGTGTACGCTATTGACTCAAAAAGAGGCTTTAGAAATTGTTCTTTGGTTGGGAGAGCTGCACTCCTATATGGATATGGCTCTAGCACATGCCTTGAGGAAAAGATTGGGAAAATGGCTACCTGAATGGAGCAACTCGTAGGCCAATTTGAAGGCAGAGGAGGAGTTTGGTGCACAAGATGCTAAGTGAGGGTCACATGGCAACTAACTATTTAGTGGTGAGAGATTAGGCCATAGGTTGTTCACCATTTCTTGTACCTTTGTGTATCACAAAATGCACCATTTGCCAAGAAGCCACATGAGATATCTTCTTGTTTAGTTTTACAAAAATTACAAGGTGTCACAATCAACTTCAGGTGTGAAGTGTGCTAGAGCACCATGCATGACACCAATTCATGTAGTGTTTCAAGTGCTTAAAGTGGTAAGTTAATAATGACTATTGGTGTCCTATTGCATCTTGTGTAACAAAACACCAATCATTCTAGGGTTGAAGTTTTGGTTTGTATGGGTGTGGAGGAGGATGAGGGGGAGGGTGATACATTGGACACGACTGCTAAATCACTTGTTATAGTTGCATACTTAATGGAAATATGTGAAGTTTCGCTTTTGTGGCTATTGTGATGGTGACCATAAGATTGAGGACTGCCATGTATTGCTTTTGTACTTTGAATTGCGCAAGAACACCTCACAAATGATTTGCAAGTGCCTTGTTGCTATGCCTACAAAATGACCTATTTAGGCCTTAACTTGGAGTGACGTGCTCAAGGATCAAAAGTCCAACACGACTAGGTTGGATAGTCACAAACTTATAGGATCTAAAGAACATCACCAACTCTCCCAAGGCACTATCCAAATGCTCCGCATGGCGCAACATGAAGTCATTGAGGATTGAGCTATTCAGTGTGATGAAGTTAGGGTACATGATTTTAAAGATTCTCTGCCATGAGGGGTTCTTTCTAAGTTCAAGTTGTTTGAAAATTTGGTGTCTCAAAATCATGAGCCCTCAAGTCAATACAACTAAAGAAGGTGAATTGCACAAAAGAACCTAAGTACAACATAAAAAGTTTACTGCCTCTTAAGTAGGTCCATTTTATGAAATGTATTAGAAGGTATTGGTATTGAAGTAAATGTGCTTGCAAAAGTTGCATTGGAAGCCCATTGCCCTATGTTTTGTATATGACCAATGATACAAGGGAGTAGCTTTTGGGCTTGTTCAAAGATGTGGAAATCAATATCAAATGAATTTTCTTTAGAATTGACTTTGAAGTCATCGAGATGATGGACTTAGAAAGGAATCTTGCATTGCTAGGCAAGTCCTATTTTTAGGCCAAGGCTTAAATGAGATTCAAGTAGCATACTATGAGTTTTCAAAATGAGGACAATGTGTTATCATTCCACTTGACAATGCACAAGGGACATTGTATGTTGAAATAGTGCACGTTGAGGAGAAAGACGTTAAGGATATGTATAAGATAATTGGGAGTGTATTTGACCTAATTTAGCAAAGTTTTGAGGGAAGTATCCAATGGGATGGTGCATTTGAAGCTGATTTGAATGTTTAGATGAAACATTGGCTTTCAAGAGAGTGTGAATCAAATGGAAAGGTAGTCCTAAGTCACCAACTTGCAATGTGAATCACATGTGGATCCCCAAGAGGAAATGTGCTAATGTTGTATATAGTTGAACTCTAATGTGTACTTGCCAATTATATTAGATCACCACAACTTTGTTGCACTTCAATGGTACTAATGATCCTCTCGAATATTGCACATCAGGTAGGTCTTTTCCTAGGATCTTGCTTGTCTCATTATCATACTTCTCACACTTCAAGACACACTAGTGGTGGGTGGTGCACCAATCTTAGATGCAAGCTAGGTAGCATTTTGTGCAACATTTCTTGTGCAATATCATGCATTTGGAACACATTGTACACTATGGTATCATTTTGTGCAACATTTCTTGTGCAGGATCACACATTTTGAACACATTGCACACTATGATAGCATTTTGTGCAACATTTCTTCTGCAATATCATGCATTTGGAATACATTGCACACTATGCTACATTAGCCAAACCTTGATGAGGTATCATGTTGCAACATGCGAAGGAATATGCGGTCCCCTTGTCATTGGATGTCTTGTACAACTTTGGGTTCATAATTTTGTTAGTACATTGGGTGGTTGAGTGTTGCTTTGGTACTAACAAAAGAAAGTGCATAGAAAAGTCATGTCATGGAAAACAACTGAGGGCTGATTTTCTTCACACGTTTAGCTTTACAGTTCCAACACCTTGTTTCAATTGGGCATTCAAAAATATGAAAGAGGCTTTTAATAATCAATATAAGTACTTTTTGCACTACACATGTTGATTGATGGAAAACTTGATTTTCTAGTAGTGTAGATTGAACAAGCAATGGAGAGTGATGTGCTCTAGAGCTACAAAATACACACCATTAAGGGTGAGCATGCTATAGAGGACATTTACTATTATGTAACCCTCAAGGTGGTCCAAATAAAATATTGGGATTCACATGGTACCAATAATTGCAACCATTAATGACTATTGGGGAAAAGAGATGCTAGTGCAAGCGATCAACTTAATATGAGAATTTGTAGACCTTTTTTTTCATGGTTATCATGAAATGATGAGGTTGCATTTATTGTTGGGAAAGATGTATATAAGGTTAAAATTGGACACAGCTAGTCAAGAAGTGACCTTATAGGTTGAAACCCATCTTGTGCACTAGAGTAAAGGAGGAAATCAATAAGATGCAAGAGCTTGGGGTTATATGCGTTGTTGATGAGTTAGAGTGGGTAAGTCCAATATTGATCTCTCTCCTTGAAAAAGGACGATTGCATTCAAATGTGTTGACTTTTGCACCCTAAATGAAGCCTGCATTACTAGTTCCTTCCCAATGCCTTTCATCGAGGAGATTCTAGAGGGAGTTGCAAGCTAGGAGGTCCATTCCTTCATGTATGGCTTTGTAAGATATTGCTAGGTACAAATTGAAAAGAAAGAAAAAGCCAAGACCACCTTTGTGATAGAGAGGGATAATTCTGCCTAATTACCTACAATGTCATGTCATTTTGCCTCAAGAATGCCCTTGTAGTGTTTTGGCTCATTGTGATAAGTGCTTTTAAAGACATTATACATGAGTTCTTGTAGTTTTATTTGCATGATTGCATGGTATATGGCATAGTAGCAAACCATTTGGACACTTTGTGTCTAATGTTTGATTGATGCTACCAATTGAACATTGTGCTAAATTTCAAAACTTGTATCTTAAAGGCAACCTTTGAAAAGTTGTTGAGGCACATCATTTGTGAGGAAGATATGCTTTTGAGTCTTGTCAAGATTGTGGTAATCTTTCAACTAGTTGAACTTGATTTTTTATGCATAGTGTGCACTTTCCTTGGCCAGATTGGCTATTATAGAAAGTTCATTAAAAACTACATGTACATCTTTCCACCTTTATAAGATTTGCTCAAGGGGGAAGTGTAATGTCCCCATTTTAGCCATACGCTCCTTTGTGACTGATAGCCTATTTCTGGAAGCCCGTAGGCTAGTTAGAAGTGGAATTAGGGTTTTCTATTTTTTAGGAAGTTCAGATGCAATTTTGAAGGCTTGCATGTGTGTATTTCTGACGCATGTCTAGTGGAGCTTTCTGGGTTTTCAAAGACCTCCAGGGTGGTGTGGCATGCATTTGAATCTAACAACCTTTTCGGGCACTTACTATTTATAGTAAGTCATGATGGCTGCCTGGTTTGTGTTCTAAAGGTATTTGAAAACACTTACTATTTATAGTAAGTTATGATACTGCTCAGTGGTGTTTAGAGGAAGTTTTGCAAACTTACTATTTATAGGAGTTTGCTATTTTTGGTAAATCTATCTTTTGGCAGTATCTGTCTAGCAGCAGGTCAATCCTTTGCAGTTCAGTGTTCAGTTTGGCTTTCTGTTGTTTTGATGTAAATTTACTACTTATAGCAGTTGGCTATTTATAGTAAGTCTAAATTTGGCAGTAGCATCATCAACAATTTAGCTCAAGTCATCTTGCTAACCTTCAGTTTCAGTTTGGCTTGGGTTATCTCAATGGACTAAGTTTATACTAAGTCAATTTTATGTTACTCAGTTGTACCCCACGCCTAGGAGTGATAACTTCATGTTGTTTTTAAAAGAGGGGACATTATGGGGTCAATTGTGCATTTAATGACTTATTAAATGCTTTATTATTGCATTATTAAGTTGGACGCCTAAAGGAGGTTGAATAAAGTTTTATTATTTTAAAAAGTAAAAGGCTTAACGGTGGCGTCCCTCCTGGAAGTGATTCAACTTCTTGGAATTTGAAGTGACTCAATTGCCAATTGAAGCTTATTTATTGTTGCTGTTTGAGGAGCTAATTATGTTATGTTTTGGAAAGCAAAGTTATGCTGTTGGACTGAATCCAGAACTTGGCTAAGGGGAAGCTTAGCAAGTTTACTCCATTCTTCGGGCCTGAAACTATGGTTCCCTAGATGGTCTATTGGGAGTGTGCTTCATCCAGAAGTACATATTGAGCATTATTGTGGAGTTTTGGTGAGATATTTCCAGTTTTCATGTTGCTGGTTATGTTATGGCTGAAAGTTGTTTTCATTCACAGCTCTTTAGATAAATTTAATTTCATTCTGGGCATTGCAGATATCTATTGCAAGGTTGAAGGCGACCCTTTTGGCAAGTTTTCAAATTTTAATTTGCTGATTCCTCTTTTTAAGAGCAAGTCGACCCTCCTAGAAGGCTGTACCCTTGCTGGAAGGTGTTGGAATTCGTGCTTGAAGTTTTAGATGGAGTTTTGATGTTGTTTCAATGCTTGATCTTGGGCACCATCCTCCATAGTTGCAGTTGCAATTTATTTCATATCAATTGGAGGTATTTCGAAGGAGTTGTGATCATTTTATTAGTTTACAATTGCTAGTTATTCATTTTCAGTTTCCTGGTTATTATTATCAGACTTCTAGAAGATCAGATTTTTGGTTCATGATTTGGCATTTGAGAGATAATTATTTGTGGTGAACATCTTCTATCAATTTGTGCTTGTTCCTATTGTAAAATCAATTGTAATTTGCAGCTGTTATTCATATTGTAAGACTGTAAACAGTAGTACTGTTCTAGTCATTTCTTGTTGCATTAATTTGTGTTTAATTTCTCACATTTGTAACCCTTGGATGGTTTACTGCCAGTGTGGAAAAATAACTTATTAATCTCTCATTTGTACCCACTGAAAAGTGGTGAATCCCCATTCACGAGTGGATGCCTGCCGCAACAGATGAATTAGTTTTGCATTGTAATGTTTTTCTCCCCACTGTTCAAGTGGTAGCGTGGAAACTCTCATGGCTGGTTATCCACCTAAGTTCATTTCAATTTGTAATACTTACTCCACCATATGTTAGCACCTCGCCTTCAAAGGGATCTTGTGTGCACATTCTTGGCGTTGAGTTTATTTTACACTTCTAGTTTTAAGCAATTTCAATTGTTGAGTTATTTGATCCTAGGGATCCTTTGACCATATGCCCGACCCTCTTCCTTTAGTGGTTTTAGGGCGCATTCTTGGTTAGAGTTGCTTTGATAGAGATTTGGTTTTGGTGCTAACGCTAATCAAATTGGCCAAGTGTTGGTTATTGTGTAAAAATTGTGGCAAAAAATTGGTTATCATATTTTAGGAGGAAGCATTTCTTTGGATGAATACACATCAATTGGGTTTTGTGGCTCTTAAGGAAAAGCTGACAACAACTCCCATTCTCCAATTCCTTGACTTGACTACCCCTTTTCATGGCCCTATTGATGCTTGAGGGATTGTGGTTGGAGCTGTTCTTTTGCAACTTGGTAAAGGAAACCTAGATCACCTTGTATACTTTGTGAGTAGGAAGTTGAATGCAACAAAACAGAATCACACCACAACCAAGTGCGAGGCCTTGTCAATGGTATATAACTTATAGACGTTCAAGCAACATCTTGGCCACACAATTTGTCTTGTTCATAGATCACCAAGTCGAAATACTTGATGAATGAGCTTGTGCTTGATGGCCACAGTTGCAGGTGTCTCATTTTCTTCTAAGAGTTTAACTTTGCTATTGTGGTGCGATTAGGAAAACACCATGTGAGGCCAGATCACTTATTGCACATTGATACAATGGAATCCAACATTTAACCTATTGAGGATGGTTATCTAGATGCACAACATTTTTGGCTAGATGTCATCTCCAATGGTGTGGGAGAAATTGTGGTATTTTGAACATCTAGCAAAGCTCTTGAATCATTGTCACACAATGCAAGTAGTTGGTGGGGCATGCAGTGCCCTACCAGCTCATCAATGGTCAGCTATACAAGATGGGCTTAGATGAAATTTTGTGCTAGTATGTTCGTAAGCATGAGTGTCGTAAGCATGAGTGCACACTCATGTTGCATGAATGTCATGAAGGGCAAGTTGGAGGGTACCATCAAGGACATGCCACCGCATAGAAGGTTCTCACGGTTGGACTATTGTGACCAACTCTTTGAAAGGATGCACAGGAGTTTATGTGCAATTGCGATAGCTGCTAGTGCTCAGTTAAAGCCAAATTGAAGGAATGCTGATGTAGTCTGGACCAGGGGGTGTAGTTAAAAACTGCCTAGCCTAGCAGCCCACTCGATCACCACACACATCCATTTACAATGGAAGCAAATTTAAAATGCTACAATAATTTAATTGGTTGCCTTTAGCAGTAAACAATATGCATTACAATATATCTTATTTGTAGGGGATTACAACACTTCCTACAACTTCACTTCCCTCATAGTGAGTCTCCTCACAACCGTCTTCTCATTACAATTCCCTATTCATGCTCAGGGGTCTTCATACGCTTTAACTCTGTATAAACAGAATTTTCTTTCCTCTCTAAAAGTCTGCAAATGTGGAGGGCTCTCCTCCTTTCAGAGAAATAAGCAATATGAATAACTAAAGTTGTTGTCCAAGAAAAACTGCCCAACTCTTGTCACCAGCAGCAAGAAAACAGTCATGCAACCACCACATGGATGAGTGAACAGCCAATGTTGGAATAGTATTTACAGCACTAGCAAGAAATGGATTGACCAAAGGAAATGAGAACAATGACACGCTTTCAAAGGAATAGCGTGCAGTTATGTTGCAACACAGAAAATATTAATGGCTAAGAAATAAAAGGTTAGCATGTCCCTTAAATCTGCTGTCGTGTGTGAAAATTCCCAGCAAACAGGAAGTCAACTGCCACAAATAGAAGGAAATAAATCAAATTCATTTGCCTCATGAAAATGACTCCTCAAATATAAAAAATTATCATGCAAAGACTTTACTGTTGAAAGCAATAAAGTCTCATGAGGCTGCAAGATTAGAAAAAAGGCAGAAAGCTCCTCTTGTTTGGAAGGATGACAGCTGGCATCCAGTGAAGAATTTAGAACATAACATTTTAATATATGATTATTTATTATATGAAGCAATAATAATTATTTATCTATTCAGTACCAAATATAACTCAATATTAATATATATTGCAGCCTTCATATTTTCTATTGGAGCTATGAAACACAAGCATGATCATCATATATAGCTCTTGAAGCATTGTATACAGCTCTTGCAACATCATATAAAACCTTGCTGTTTGCACACACAACAACATGCTACGAATACTTCAGCTCCTATAGAATTTACTAAAGTAGCTTCAAAGCTTTACACATTAAAATTCACACACGGTCCCTTTAGTTGAAAACAGAGGTTATATAGCAGAAAATACAGTTGTCTTGTAGCTGTAAACAGTCTTAGAAAAAATACACAGGTTCTATAGTAGAAATACACAGCCTTGTTTCTGTAGCAGCTCATTTTAATTGAAAAAAAGGAACTGTAGCAGCTTGATTTGGGTTTGAAACAACAAACTAATGCTTTCTTAACACCACTATTGGTGACTGTGTCAAAGACACATTTGAAACCTTCTTGTAGCTCTTCCCAAGAAGCAAGTTGATGAAATCTAATAGCAACAAAACACACAAAGAAAGAAAAAGAAATTGAAAACAAAACTTGCAACTTGCAATTATTTTTGGTGATGAAGGATTGCTTGCAAACTTGGATGCTCTTGCATCAGACGAGTTATTGCTAATCCAGCACTAGCCCAAGCGTCATCTGAAAAATGGGTGGTTGATTTTGTGGGACCAGTTAAATTTGTTGCACGATGTACTGGAGTGCATTATGTGATAACAACCATGGATTACTCTTGACAAGAAAAGTTGAGCCAGCAAAGGATTGTACAGATGAGATGACAATGTGCTTCATATTTGAAAATATCATGCAATTTGGGTGTCAATTGAGGATGACTAGCAATCAAGGAGCACATATCACTGCCTGTACTGTTTAAGTATTGTTGTGTATGTTCAAAATAGAATGTTATTGAAGCACATCCTACCATTTGTAGGCCAATTGTACTATTGAAGCCTTTAATAATTTTAGGCCATATTTTACTAAAGGTTTGTGATGTACGTCACTGTGATTGGGCTAAAAGGGTGCTTTTTTGAGTTGTGGGTGTATTGCACAACCTCAAAAAGGCTTATAGGTTACAACCCATTTCAATTGGTGTATGGTAAAGAAGTTGTCATCCTATTAGAATTCCTGATACCGAGTTTGAGAATTGCATAGATTGTGCACCTTGATGAAGAGGAATCCTTGCAAGAGAACCTTAAGAATTGAAGAGTCTTGAGGAAAACTGGTTTCTAGCATTATGGAGTAAGCATATGGAAAAACAAAGACAAAAATAGTGTCATGATTGTCACATCAAGCAATGCGAGTTTCAACTAGTAAGTTTAGTGCTCCTTATCGACAACCAGTTTTAGTGCCATCTATTTAAGTTGAAAGTTCAGTGGCTGGGCACATATTTGGTTTGTGATATCTCAGCAAATGGCATAGTGTGCTTGGATACATTGGATGGAATATTGTTGAGGGGGAAAGTGAATGGTGTTGGGTTCAAAGCCTTATGTGGAGCAACAATGTATTGCATCATTTTGAATCTTTGATTTAAGCTTAAAATACTTTTGCTCACAAGGTGATTGCAACCATTAATTTTTGCAATTTTTTTTAAAATTTTGAGGCAATGCACCTTTTTAGTATCTTAGTACTATGAGACCAATGTAAATAAGTTTGTATCTAGGTAGGTGCTAATTAGTTGTGGAGTAGTTCTATTTTGTATTTGACATTGTGCATTTGGTTTAAAATTTTAAATGCATATCTTTATTTAAACAACTATAATATTTTATGCATGAAAGAATGTATGTTATAGTAAAACACAAGAAATGGCTTAGCTAAGTGCTCTAAGGCATAATGTGCAAAGGGCACACAAAGGGAGTTTGGGAGCTTAGGCAATCATTACATGCTTATCATTATCACCAAAACTCAATGCTTGGTGCATGAAATGGCAAATTGTAGTATGTTGTCCACCACACCAATACACAAGGATTGGAGGGTTGTTTTGCAAATCCATCTTCACCACACGATATTGCATAGTGTGTTGTTCAATGAAGGGTTGTGTACACGTGTTGAAAGTCTTGCACACACGTGTCTGTATTAAGTATTCAACTACAACAATTTTGTATGGCTATAAGATTGTTTAGGGATGTCTATGTTAGGTCTAACTAGATATGTAGCATTAAGTTTGAATGCACTTCATCATGACATTTCCTTATATGTGTGTTGCTAGCATGCATACCTATTGATTTAGGGAGGAAGAGGTGCCTTGTCAAAAATTTTGTTGTTTCAAAGGCTGCAAGCAAGAATTAATTGTCATTTCGGAATGACATCTTGTGAGGCTCACCATTTTTGGCGAATTTCATGGAAAAACTTGTCAACATGCAGGGCACCTTACAAGCATTAAACTTAGGGTTAAAAGAATGTCTTTGCACTTGTTATAGCGTTTATTTCATTGGATGTTGTGTATGGTGGACACATATCTCAAAGCTATGTAGTCATCTCATGGTAAATACTATTAATTGTTATGTGCAGCTATAAGAACCAGTATTGTTTGCAACAAACATAATGGAAGCCATCTCATTGTATAAGATGTTTAGCTAAATTTTTTGTAGTGTTTCAAGTTTAGAGGGGACAATGGCAGGAGGCTTAGATAGATGCACTCCATAATAAGCACAATAAGAGATTAGGTAGTACCTTTCAAATGCCAAGCTAGATGACGAGGTGGAGCTTGCTCTTATGCAAGTTGTACAATGATGCGACATCCAAGGAGATTTTATGGGTTGCAATTAAGTACTAAAAGCTCAAGGATTTTAACCACCTTTGTGAGAAAGTTGATGATTTGAAGTAGCTTGGCTCTAATGTCATTAACATGCAGATTGGCTAGATAAGGTGGAAATAGAACTAGATTAGACAACTCTTACTTGATATTGGGCTGGTGTGACTTTTTAAGTTACTATATTTTTGCACTTTTGAGCTTCTCATTCTATTTCTCCTCTTGTTATCATAATAGTGTTTTGTATTTAAATGGAAAGTGCACTTCTGTCTCTCATTTGTCTATTTTTGAATTTATTGGTTTTCCATGTGCTCAATTATGGGAAGACAACAATAAGACATACCTTGATTTTGAAGAGGGATTGGAATCTAGGCATGATGTAGTGTAGGTGTGTCAATGTCATAGGGGCCATCAAGGCATTAATGTGCTTGATGTTGAGGGTGTTTGCATGTGCACGGCTTGAATTCTTATTGGTATGAAGCTATTGTGCAAGTTGCTCTTGCACAATGTCACATTTTCAAGAACCTATGCAACATACCAGTTGGGGATAAATGAAATATCCTTAGCTCAGATACATTGCATTACAATTAAATGTTTGCAAATTGTTTAATGTTTCAGATGGTTTGTTTTGAGCAAGAGAAATTTAATGCATGTACAGTATTGAGATATAATGAAATTCAGTAACAGTAAATTCAACCAAACTGTAGAATTTCTGATTATTTATTGAATCCAGATTGCTACAAGTTCATGAGACATACCAAGCATATTTCTGTATAAACAGAAAATATGGTACTGGCTGTGATTACTATTGCAAATCACCTTCCTTGATCAGATCTTGGTGTGCATATATGTCGCTTTCCAGACCCTTGATGCTGCTGTGAATTTTGACAGAGCTGCGCCTATTAGTATTGCGATTTCTTGTCTGCATCTGACGTCTTCCTTCAACTGTAGACTGCTGTGTGTGTGTGCTGCTATTATTAAATGAGTGGGGATTTCGTCCCATTCATTCCATGGCCAGGGGTTCTGTCCTGGAGTAATTCTTCTGCAAAGCTCGATGGAGAAAAATAAGTTAAAAATGATTTCTCAATGCCTCTCTCAAGCCCATTGAAGCCTTTTATCCTATTCACCAAAAAAGCCATCGATCCCTCAAAGAGATCTTATGTCCAGATTAATAAATCGCCCTTTTTGCAAATATAAAGACTTAGGCATTTCTTTTAATTTATTAACCCCAATGCTGCATGCCTAGTGAATGATAAGTTGTCACTTAAAGTGGCCCCACATTTATTCATAATGAATAATTAAATAAAATTAAACAAAACTATAGCTTTTTGGCCCCAATTTAATTATTCTCATATCTTCTTATTGATTAATTGATTCCTAACCTCCGGGAATAGAAAAGGTTAGAAAATTTCCTCATGATTGATCAATACGCGAAGAGGGATATTACAGACAACAATAAGACATACCTTGATTTTGAAGAGGGATTAGAATCTAAGCATGATGTAGTGTAGGTGTGTCAATTGGTCAAAAGTCATAGGGGCCATTGAGGCATTAATGTGCTTGATGTTGAGGGTGTTTGCATGTGCATGACTTGAAGGCTTATTAGTATGAAGCTATTGTGCAAGTTGCTCTTGCACAATGCCACATTTTCAAGAACCTATGCAACATACCAAGTGGGGATAAAGCAAGTTATTTATGACTAGTTGTTTACCTGGTAAGTTATATGATCATCAATGCACAAGAAGCATGGGAGAAGGGTGATGAATTTCGCTACAATGAGCTTCTCTTCTACACATACTTGGATACTAGTGAGCAATATTTGCAAGGCAACAAGCATGCTAATGTGTTATTCTTTGACCTTTTCTAGTACCCTACAAAGTCATGCGATTTTGCAATGCACCTAAACCTCATGGATAAATGGGCAAGGACACTCATATTGCAATGCATGGGAAAATATCATGTGACATCTTATTTTGTTGTAGAATTCCTAGATGTCACTTTCCTTGTTTATTCCCATCATTGTTAGGCAATATATCTTGATGATGAGACCACATGCCAAGCTAGTTGCCTTATGTAACAAACAAAGAGATATGTGGAGGTAGAAAGTTTTTAGTTGAAGGATGGTTTCTTAGTTGATACCTTGATTCCCCATGTTGTGCTTTCTACACCATACCAGCCTATTGTTGAGGAAATTGTGCAGTAGAAGCAAAAGTGCGGCATAGGAAAAGGTAAAGCAACACCACCTCCTCCAGAGTGCAAGCATGGAACCACTAGGGTTCACATTCAAACTAAAGAGGAGTGTGAGGCAAAAGTTGCAAACACACATGAACAATGCTAGCAGCAAGTTATGCCACAATCACTTGTCCAACAAGGGCCACTTCGAGAAAAGTGAAGGCACATGAATCTATCTCAGGTTAGCACAACAACAATCAATGCCTCCATTGCCTTTGTTAGTTTTGCCTCCTTCACCTCAATTAGCTATGTGTTGCCTCTAGTTTCTCTTGTTTCTAGCTTGTTGGTATGAAGCTATTGTGGAAGTCAACCTCACATGATGTTGCAATAGCCTATTTCGGATACCAAGTGGGGGTAAAATAGGTCATTTACGATTGTGCTAATTTCTTAGTGAATGATACAATCATCAATGCACAAAAAATATGGGAGAAAGGTGCTGAATTTCGCTATGGCAAGCTTCTCGTTTGCACATGCTTGAATACACTATGGTATGGTGAGTGGTACCAATGAGGCAATGAGTGTGCTAGTGTGTGTTTCTTTAAATTTTTCTAGTACTCTACAAAGCTATGTAATGTAGAAATGCATGCAAATCTCATGGATTATTTGGAAGGGTGCTCATATTGCAATTTGTGGACAGTTATTGTGTAATTCCTAGATTTTCCTTGTTGCATTTATCCCCATCATTGTCAAGCAATATGTCTTGATGATGGAGGATTGCATACCAAGCCAATTGCCTTATGTTTTGGATGAGTTATGTGGAGGCAAAACATGCATGATTGAAGGATGGTATCCTAGTTGATACCTTGATTCCCCCTATTGTGCTTTCTATTTCATAATAGCCTATTGTCAGGGAAACTTCGTGACATAAGCAGAAGTGTGGCAAAGGAAAAGGTAAAGCAACATTGCTTTCTCCAAAGTGCAAGTGAGAACCACGAGGTTTCTGTTCAAACCAAATAGGAGCATAAGGTAGAAGAAAAAAAAGTGCATGAACAAAGCCAACAACAAGGCATCCCACCATCACCTGTACAACAAGGGCCAACAAGTGAAGGCACAATGACCTATCTCTGGTTCAGCACAAAAGCAATTTGTGCCTCCATCGCCTTTGTTAGTTGCACCTCCTTTGCTTTAGTTAGTAACACTTCCATTGCCTCTAGTTCCTCCTATTTGAACCAGTTGGTTTCACCACTTCATGTGCCTTTGTTAGCTCCATTTGGTAAGGTTCTTGTGCACATCTGTAAAGAGCAATGTGTCACTTGATTCCCAATCTCAATCACTCCCGTGCTTGTATCCGAGCCAAGTGCCAATGTTCTAGTTCAAAGTTACATTAGTTCCTCAGCCAACTTTTGAGGCCTTTGTCTACAAACTTCTAAGGTGTTGTGTTGATAACATAGCTGGATGGCTAATCACATGTTTTAGCACTCAAAGCAATGACTGAATGAAAGCTGGCCTGTGCTTTCTTTAGCAACTACGTAAGCCATGTTTCAATGATTGGGTTGGAGTCAACACAATGAGGCAACTACCAAAAGAGATGGTGCCCACAAATTGGGCTAGCATAAAACAATTTCTCTAGTGGCAGCAAACAACGTCCGACTTGTAGAGGAAAGATTGGTAGAGGTGCAGGTGCAGGTAGATGCACTGCAGCAAGTCAAGGTGCAGGATGAAAAATTGGTAGCACAATGCATTGCATTTGAGAATGCAAAAGTGGCCTAGGTTCAAGTGGATGATGTCTTATGGAATTGGTCATGGTTCACTTGTAGCACGGTACAATTGCTGCATACCAATCAATTTATAATTATCAGAAGATGACATCTCAACAACAAATGCCATTGTGCAATTGAAAACCACTTTGATTTCAATGTTCTTCAGACTGAATTGCTTTTTGCCTTAACCTCCTCACAATTGCTTGTTATGATTTTTGACAATTTGACAGAATTGCCAATATGGTTCTAAATACACAAGCTTGGTGGATGCATGGTAGACTCAATAGAAGCTTGGACTCGATAGACTTGAGCAAGAATTACAACTCTTGAATGCTTGAAGTTGTAGTGGATGAGGATGCACAGGCCATCAAGGACATCATTTCCAGTGCAAATGAGTTTATGTGCTCAACATTGAATGCTTGAACACAATTGCAGGAACTTTTGAAGAAAGAAGTCTTCCTTGTAAGGTTGAATTGATCCTTTCCTCAGATTGATGAACCTTTTCGCAATTTTGGTATAAGTCTTTTTGTTGTGTTTTGTTAAAAACTTTTTTGTGCTGTGAGGATGTTGGCACCATAACATGTCTTAGTTTTGTACTCTGCGGATGTTGGCACCATAATGTGTCTTTCCCTTAGTGTGCAATAATCTTGTAGTTAACTGAAAATGTTAAGAGCATATATCTTGTTATCTGTGAACACAACCCAATTAATTGGAGTGCACTGCTCAATCTGTACTGTAAGATTCAATTTAAGTGCTTTTTTTTTTGCAGTTGTGTGAGATTGGTGCCATGATTTGCATTGCATGTGTTTGTAAACTGGAGTAATGTGCATTGGCTAAAGTGCCTATAAAACCCCAGAGGCATAATCCGTTGAATAGAAAGTGGATAGAAGAAAGCAACAAAGTTCTGCCTTAATTTATGCATATAATATCTGTTTATCATTCTGCATTATAAGTTTTTTGCATTTGTTGTCTCATTGTATTAGCCTCGCATATTAACGAGGCAGACTGAATTTAAGTGTGCTTTGGGTGAGAATGATTGTAAGTCAGCGTGCGTAGGCATACAACAATAAAGTGTTAACCATTTCCTAAGTACATATGTTGTCAAATTGTCAAAAATTAATCTCATTGCGTGGAAGGAGAGCAATATCTATCTTCATCAGATGTACCCAAAGGAATAAGCTATTCTTTACATTAAAGAGAAATGTTGTTTGGCATGTTAGTGGGGGTAATATAGATTTAGCTAAGTTAGGGAAAATGGACCTTAGCATTTGGTAGATGCCTAATCTGGGTTTAATAAACTCAAATTCATGTTTGGATGCCAATGACTAAATCAGATAACATGTTTGGCTTATATTCTCTTGATTCATAATTGAATGTTTTCTTGTAATTCCTTTTTTAGAAAGGCAAATGACCCACCTTTTCTTATGAGGTTGCAATGTTCTTTATGTTGCTGAGTTTTATATAAGTGACTTTTTAAAATGTTTTTGTTGATAGACAAAATTACATTTAAGGGAGCCAGAAGTTATCCACTCACTCATGTGGATGATTAAAAGAAATTTGCACAATCTGGACAAAGAGCTGGCTCAATGAAGGGTATAAGAGCCAACATCACCACTGATGAAATAAATCGGAGGAGCTAACAACTAGGAAAATATATTATAGATTTGTTTTATTTGGGTAGCTGGTAGGGCTCAATGAAGGGTGTAAGAGCCAACATCACCACTGATGAAATAAATCGGAGGAGCTAACAACTAGAAAAATATATTAGATTTGTTTTATTTGGATAGCTGGTAGGCATCAACATGCATATTCGTAGCATAGAAATAAAAATTAGGATGAGGCAGGGCAATTTTAAAGATGCAGCAGTTTCTGGCAACCCCTATTTTCTAAGAAAGCTATGTTACAAGTACATGTTTTGTGAAACACACAGCACAAAGACTGCACCCTGTCAGCAAACAGACCGCACTCAAAGAAAGCAATCGAGCATAATGAATAGAAGTAACAGCTCCCAAATAGGAGCACAAAATGACATTAACACAGAATCAAGGTGGCTTAAAGCCAAATCACACAAGATAGCACTAAAATTTTCCATTATTTCCATCCGTAGCATCCTTGTGGTCACTAACTATCCTGGCCGTAATTCCATCCTTAAAAGCTGACCCATCCTCAAAAGAAATCATATGATGATTAATCCAACTTGCATCCTTCTAAATTCTCTTGTTATCCCTTTTTGGAGAAAGTGCATTGGATGAGGGTTGGAACACGCAAGAAGAGCTACAAGTATTATCAATCTGAATATCCTCCCCCTATTCTTGTTGCTAGGAAAGTGTGACCCATAGTCCGCCTCCATGACCCTCCCACCAAAGTACTTTCTTGCATCAGCAATTTTCAAAAGAGGTATTGCAACACATTGAGGATGATAGATACCATGAGATAATTTTTCTTCCTGATATTATTAAACTCCTATTGACCACGTACCTAAAGGAATGGCAAGCTGTAAGGCATTTTTGACACATAAGTGAGGAGCACTCGTAAACAAAATGTTGCACCCAATCACCCACTTTGGAGGATAAGGTAATAAGCACCTTACTAGCATCTGCATACTCAAAATTTAGCAAACAATAAATGTTTCCTAGGAATGGTCATGGGGTCAAAAGTAATGAGCTGGTCAGCTGAAGAGGCAATTCCTTTCAGGACATCCTCCCAATACACCAAAGGCCTAGAGCCCACCTCTTAAGGAAAAGCCCAAACTTGCCCATGAAATGTGGTCCACCCAACAAAGTTTGAACAGTCTTCTTGACTTGAGGAAGAGATAAAAAAGAAGCCGTTGACCATAGCTGCAATCTCAAAAGGGCCACAACGGTTTCACTTTCTTTTGGCCCAATTCTTAAGGCATCAATGTTTGACTTTGCCCCCAAAAACCTCCCAATATGGGACAACTCAGGTGTTGAGGCAGCTCTATCAACAGTGGAGTCAAGAATCCAAAGAGAAAGATGTTGGCTCTCCCCAGTCAGCACCAAAGGAAAGGAAAAAGCAATGCCTTGTTTATCGGAAGCAACCTCATTAAGTCTTTTGTTGAGACAACACACCACTGGAAGCAATAACTTTCAAGTTTGGCCACACCTTGAACTTGCTTTGACTCTCTATCTCAGGCACTAGGTGTTGAGCAATAGAGTCACCAGCACACTATACCACAAATCTCTGACCTCCTGTTACCACCGAGCCAACAATATCCACCCTGACTACCCAGGTTTGCAAATAAGCTAGGTCCATCGAAATAACAATCACTAAAGGGGCAGGAGGGGACTTTGCCACAACACACCTCTCTAGACACACCAGGACCGCATCATTCTCTTTGCAGGGGTAAACCCCTTCACAACCCCTAACTTGATCCCATTTGCTGGAATTGGCGAAAGATAGGAGCCTTTACTTGGCACCAGAAGCAGCTCACTAGGAAAAGACATCTTATGGGCCTTCGAAGCTGAATGTTGTTGGGCTTCCAGCCAAATTCCAAGCAAAAGTTCCTCTCATCTTCGTCGAGCGGATGGTTCCACTCATCCTCCAATGCCTCGATAGAGTCTTCTTCAGCACCACCATTATCATCCTCATCCTCTTCATCTTCCTCTGCACCTCCCAGGTGATTCCCACCCAATTTTATTTGAAAATTGAAATCCTGCTCAATGACATCACTTCGAGCAGATGGTTCCACTCATCCTGCAATGCCTCGATAGAGTCTTCTTCAGTACCACCATTATCATCCTCATCCTCTTCATCTTCCTCTGTGCCTCCCAGGCAATTCCCGCCTGCAACTTATTTGAAAATTGAAATCCTGCTCAACATCACTCCTGTGAGTATATATTGCTAAAGGCTGAAATAATTTTCTTAAAGGTTAAGGTGACAGTTGATTAGAAAATGCATAAAGCCTGTTGTGGTGACTATTGATGAGAATATTTCTAAATTGTGATATTTCTAAAGCCTGAAATAATTTTCTGAAGGATTATGGTGACAATGGACCAGAAAATGCATCTTGCTACTGTACAACTACATATATCTAAAACAAGGTTTCTTTGAAAACTAGAGTTATAGTCTCCAAGAAGTTGTATACAGATATTTCTTCTGAAAATGCATCTTGCTACTGTACATATATCTAAAACAAAGTTTCTTTGAAAACTAGAGTTATAGTCTCCAAAAAAGTTGTATACAGATATTTCTTCCGAAAGCTGCCAATTGGCTAACTTCACTAGCTATTAACTGTTAAAACTATTTTCCTTTAATCTAGGTTGGTAAAGCCAGAGGAAATTGAAGTGTGATTTCCTGGCATGAACTGGACAAGCGATGCCTATGTCGAAGTTTTGATTTAAATCCTGTACTCCTCAATAGACTTTGAGGTATTAGCATTGCTTGAAGCATCTGAGACACAAGTTTGGATTTTTTTGTTTGTTGTGTTGTATTTTAGGGTATACCATGACACTCAACTGGTACCTATAATTGGAGAGAAAATATAAGATATTTCATTTAAACTGTGCAATTACCTTAGTGCAACAAGCTTACAGCCTGGGAATATAGCAGCTATTATCCCCTTTCCATTAGTTAATGGATTTCATTGTCAAATGTGTGCTATCTCTGTATGGATCACACAATGATTTCAACAAACATAATTGAGTGTGGGAAAGTCACCGGATTTTTCTTTAAAATATATTATGCCTCTTGATCTCTTGCAAGTTATCTCACCAAGGCTATCATGGTAAAATTGGTTTGCACGACATATGAGACTGATGGATTTTGTAGACAGTTGGCATGGGAAAAAATCTGCAGTTAGACTCTTTGAAGTTAAGACAAGCTTTTTTTCAAGTGGCTTTAAAATCATACAGTGGCTTTGCTCACCAGATTGTTTTGCTGAGCGTTTCACTCTGGCACAAAAATGAAGATAATTAATTTTAGACTTGGCTAAGCTCGGAACTAGACGATATGAGTAATGCAATTTGTTTGTCTATTTCTTATCCTAGAAAGAATTCTGATAAGTTGGTTCTAATTCAACAATTCTTCAATTAGTATATCTATTAGGATAATGAGGTTGATCATGCAGGATGTGGAGCCTATTTATCATAGGATAGTTACCAAAAAGAGCAAGCTATTATTTCATTAGAGAATCTTGACATTCTGTCATCATAGTGAGGGTTGATATAGGTATAATGAAGCCTATTTGAAAGAATGCTCTGTTAAAAAAAGCAAACTTTTCTTTCATCAGAGAATCTTGACATTCAACCATGAATAATAGGGGCTAATGTAGGTATGATGAAGTCCATTTGAAAAAATGTCCTGTTATGGTATTTCTGTTTAACCTAAGCTGTTACAAACATGTCCTGTTATGGTATTTCTGTTTAATCAAAATTATCTTTAAATTTTCATGACCAAAATAAAAACTTTATATTTGTAGAAGTGGCTTCCCTATAAATTGGTTTTCCTAACAATATCCGCATTTGCATTTAATACTAATCCTAGTAGAGTTTCATTTGGAACATCACATTTATAAATCTTAGAAAGGGTATCTTTCAATAATTACTGTATAGAGAATCATTTACAAGTTCACTCATAAATCTCAATCTGAACAAAGTATCATTTGAAACATGAAATTTACAAATCCTATAACAATAAAATCTCTATGAATTATAATTGGAAATAAAAATACATAAATGTTTGAGACTCTTAACATGTTTATCTTACTTATAATTGCACATTCATTCAAATGTATGTGGTCAATAGACGTACTGCCTATGCAGCCAGCAGGATGCATGTTTGACTGTATTTGTTAATTAATTGAAAAAAAAAGTGCGTTCATTTTTATTTTCAATTAATTAATAAACACAGTCAAATGTGCATTCTGCTGGCTGCGTAGACATTGCTGCCAATAGATCATTATATAGTACACTTTCTTGATAATCTCAATTTTTTGCCTATAAAAAATACAGGTTTTGGAAAACAAAATATTTATTTTATGAATACCATGTAACGAGAAAAAGCGATTGATCTCTTAATACAAATCTCTGTATAACTTTTCTTGGAGTGTTCCTCCATTACTCCCAGGGTTGCTAACATTAAGTGTGCCTTTCTGACCGAGTTGCGCTTGGCTTGCTCTTTGGAACATTTGTTGCAAGAGTTACCATTTCAAAATAAGAATCTAATGGAGTTCAAGTCATGTTTGTTGCCTGTGGGGCTTCATCATTTGCAGAGCTATAGGTGTTGTAGAGCTTACAAGCAATGGAAACAGAGCTTCACAATTGTGTCATGGCACCTATGACCTGCACTAAATTGAGAAAATATGAGTTGTAGCAGTACAACTTTTAGTTTCCCCTATTTCATCACTACGATTATTTGTATGGCCCAGTTTTTGGCGATTGCAGTTCAGACACGTTTTCTTTGCTCTTGAAATCTTTTGCGAGGAGGAGCGGACATATGTTCTGCATGACACCCTTTCAACCTTAGTGGTGATGTGTCGATGTTATCTCCATCGACTCAATTTCACCCCTCTTAATGACTCAGAAAAAGAGGATGTGCTCCTATTGCATTTTTTGTGAATTGTTTGGGTCAATAGTTTGTATTTGCATTGTACTACAACTACATTATTTCTTATAATTCCATTAATGTTTCAAATCACTAAAGAGTATGACAAAGTTTACTTATAAGTCCATTATGTTTCAAATCACTGAAGAATATGACAAAGTTTACAAAATTTACTTATCAAATGTTTGCCATGTAAGAGCAGCGTGTAATTTAGCCAAAAACTTCGTATTTAAAAATAACTTGTTAAACTGTTCTTTTATGTGTTGTAATTAATTGCAATTATATTGAGAAACTCGCTAAAATCTTTTAGTGAAGTTGTTTGTAAAAATATGGTCTATTAATTTTATTTGCAAGTCATAAGTCATCTAATATACTAGTTAATATGTTATTATTTTTTTTCTAAAACGATTGAATAGTTAACACTTGTGACCATCTTTTCCTTGTCAATTAAAGTAAAAAGAAATCATTTTGCCAGATCAAATCATATATGTCATTTTTATGTTTTAAAAAAAAAAATCTTAGTGAAGTTGTAATGTCGTAAATTTCACATTACATAACCCTCCCTTAAGCCTAATAAAAGACAAAAATGTTGTTCCCCTTTCCCATAACTTCAATTTTGTCTTTGACCCCTTTGTTTATGGTCTTGAAGTGAATTCTTGTCGGGGATGCTTTCGCGACGTACAAACATCTTGACAAGATTCTTGATTTTGTGGTCATTGGGACGTTACACTAGTTAGGAATTGCAGGTAAGAAGAGAGTACAAACTACCAATTAAATGCAAATTACAAAAAATAATTACACAATGAAATAGATAAACAAAGGAATAAAATACACAAAAATAAAAGTGAGATAACAAAGAGAGTTTTAATGGGGTTTGCCCAAATCTTGAGCTACGTACACAAACCGAAGTCCTTTTATTGATTAATTTCCAACAAATAACATTTATGGTGACTTGCAACAATAGCTCTACAACTTGTAGCAATCATAAACCACAATACTGTTGCTTTGTTCTCCCATGAACATTGCTACGTGCGTCCAATGCTTAACTTGCATTTTCATACCCTGTCACAATTTGTGACCTACAACTTCTCCATCACGTTTTACATGCCCTACAACAACAAAACCAAATCCAACGTGACTGTTTGCATTCCCACGTATGAGTTGCAAATTGTCCATTTCGTGGTTGTTGGAATTCTCCAATGTGTAACAATAACTATTCGTTTTTGGATGGTTTTACAATTGTTATAACTGTATTTTAAAATACAAAATGAGCAGCAAATTGCTTATTAAAAGATTAGCCAATTTTTGCTTCAGGGGAACACATCGACAAAAGGGGAGAAAATTTAAACCACAAGTCTAATTGAGCTCCACATAACAACACTTTTGCCTGCTCGCAAAGTGTAACGCCTTTGTGGGTTGCAAACGCACCAAAAACACCTTTTGGCATGCCTTTTCTTCATTCAAACTCTATTCTCTCATTCCTCCAACTCATTCTTGCCATCTTTTACTCTAAAGCTCTTTACATCATTGCTCTTTACATCATTTTTGCTCTTGGATCTCTGCATTGACTCTTGGCTTTTATGTTGGCATATTGGCTCTCTTTTGTCTTGTCTAGAGTGTTGCATGCTCTTCTTTGATAATCACACTCTTTGCATTATCCTATTTATTTTAGTAGCATATTGTCTTTTAACTTGTCTATTGTCTTGTCTGTCCATTTCTTTATCTATTTTCACTCTATCTGTCTATTTGGCTGTCAGTGGAGGTGGAAACACCAAAACGAGGGTTTGACCAAGGCAAGCTACAAAATATCCCCAACATTTTTCCTTGTTTCTATGTGTGCAGATTGTTTGTTTGGGAGTGTTACAGGAGGTTGCATAGCATTGGACCTCTTGTGAGTTCATTTGTTCGTTTCATCTTTACTTTGTTATTTCAATTAGTTTAATGCATGCATGTGAGTTTTCTTGTTATTTTTGTTATTCTAAGCGCTCTGTTTTTTATAAGATAAGTAGCATTTACAAGGTGCTATACCCTTCACACAGAAAGCCCTCAGGACCAAAAATAAGCTAGTTCAAAACAAAACATGAACTTGGAAAAAAATAGAAACAATTGACCAACAACTGTAGAACAACAAACAAGAACTAGACAACCCCAAAACCTGAGGGGACTAATCTGACTCTTGAAGCCCTAGGCCGCGAAAAAGTGATGAATTTGGGGAGTCCCTTCTTCCTCAGCACAGTAGACCAGGAAGTCTTGGAATCAAAATCCATCGAGCGAGGTGAGAGGAGCAGATTCTCATCAACCACCCCGAGCAAGGAGCCACCACACATCGAGGGAGTCGTCTGCGTAGAAGAGGAGACAAGCAATCAAAGGATCAACAAAGTTGATCAACAAGGGATGAGTAGGATCCGCTAAGACAATGCCAACAGATCGAGGCAACACAGGTTCCACTGAAGGGATAGCCGGAAGAGGAGCTTGGAAGGGCTCAAGCACCAAGGGAGGAATAGGAGGGTCGCCCTCGTTAGAGGAATCATCCAAAGAGGGAGAACCAACCGTGAGGTGGTCTGAGAGAGCATTCTTCCACCAAGTAGCAACACCCTTGCGGTGAGCAAGAGGGCAACTAGAGGCCAAATGACCAGTGGAGAAACACCTCCTACACTTAAAGGGGAGGCCCACTGCGTCCAAGGTCTATCCACCAACATCAAAACGACATCACCATGGAGAGGTTTGGAGATGTCCAAATCAACTAAAATACGAGCCACTGTAGTATGCCCTAGATCTCAAGACGTATAGTCCACCTTTAGAAAGCATCCAATGGAGTTACCAATAGCTTCAAAACAAGAATGCTCCCAAAACTAGAGAGGGAGATTCGACAGATGGACCTAAACTAGTTTGATATTCAACGACTCAATTAGAGGATTGAAAGAGCGAGACCAAGGCCTGATGGATAGTAAATGAATACCCCACATCCACCCCCTATCCAACACATAGTCTCTCTCCTTTGGGGAGCCAAAGGTAGCAAATAAAAACCCCCTAGCGTTGGGATAGAGCTCAATCTGCCCCAAGACAACAGGCTTCTAGGAGATGGAGACCCACTCATGGAGATCTGGAAGGGAGGGCCACAAGCCATTAAACCTGCAAACCACCCCTTGCTTCAAATAGAAACCCTCATTTTCAGCAACTTCAGGTCCACAAACTACAACAGGGGAAGCACAGGCACATGGCAGAGGTTGAACCCTAGTCGGAGCAGGCATAGATCGAGCACCATTCTTAGAAACCGCCTTAGAGAAGGACTTCTGATGGCCCCCTGAAGCAGCTCTAAAGCTAGGGACTCCAACAGGAACACTAGAAGCCAGAGTAGGCTGCACCACAAGGAGAATAGAGATAGAGGGGACGATTGCACCCACACTAGGCAGTGCAACACCCACACAAACGCCATTCTCTAGCAAATAACACAAGGAAGGATCAAGGATTTCCTTAGGAGGAGGAACCCCAACAACAAAAAAGGATTTCCGTGTGACAGGAGAAATAGGGTCCCCGACCACACAACCCTTCGCAATACTAGCAGAGGAAGCGCCAGGAGGAGGGGGAGGGCCCTTGCCCACACCCTGCACCTCACCGACCACATGATTCAACACACCAGGCGGAGGGAGATCACAGTGCAGAGGAAGCCCATTCGCCACGCCAAAATCCTCCCATTGCAAGCATAGAGTCACGCCCGTCGTCATTTTTTTATTGATATTCTAAGCGCTCTATTAGTATAGCATATACACTCAAATTTTAGTTTCTGGATAGATAGTAGACTCTTTGCATTTTTATGAGCACGTTCTATTTTTGGTCTATATGAGACCATAGCGTGTTGCGGGGATGTCTGTGTGTCACATTATTGCCCTTGGCCGAAAGCCAGCCAACTTGCTCTCGAGACCTCTGAAGTTTGCTCTTTCAGTTTCTAAAGTCTTTATTCCAAAATTTGTCTTAAAACATAAAACATAACCAGAACTCCTTTGTCATTTTACCTTTGTCACTTGAGCTTTTCCTTTGAGGTAGTTGAGGACCATTTGCTCCTTGTAGACTCACCTTTGTCTTAGAGACTTGGGAGTAGCAAATCTCCTTCTCTATAGAAGTCATTTGACACCTAATGTACTAGTTGATATGGTGCCATTTTTTTCTAAAACTGTTGAATGGTTCACACTTGTAACCGCTTTTTTCTTTTCTATGCATTAGGATCTAAGGCAATATATATGCCATTCTTGTATACTTTTCCATGTTGCAACTCGATTCTTCGGTCACCTATCTCAAACCTTCATACAAGCACAAATATTTTTACAAACATCGCCAAGATTTTGGAAAACAATTGGTGGTTGAAAACATTTTACTTTTAATTGTTCTTTATGTGGGACCACTCAAGGTTGTTGGAAATAACCTTCAAGCAACTTGTGCTCATGAAAATAAGTCAAGCATGTAGCTTGGAAGGATCATAATTGTAGTAATAAATTACCTCTACTATTATACATTCTATGCACAAATCTATTTGGTTTCAAAATCATTTTTCATAATCATTAATATGCTTGTCTAGATGTTCAACATGCCTGATAACTTGATTTGTAGGTAAATCATACATATTTCTCAAAAGAGATCTCCATGTGGTGCTTCTTTTTATGAATGTCTAAGACATGTTTTCTCAATAGGAGATATAAAAGAGGGTACCCTAGAGTTAATCAAATACATTATATGAGAGCATAAAAATATACAAAGAATCTATATTTATATCATAGAGTGGTACATCATTATGATGTAAAGAAGTACCCATAGGTTCTTCCAAGGAAGGGCCACAAAAATGCAAAGAATGATAATAAAAAACATTACTTCTAGAACTATCATAAACCAAATCATGGATTGAAGAGTTGTCATCCACATCATAAGAAGATAAGGAACTAGCATGATGCACCTTGCTAAATATATCATGTCAATAAAATTTGAGCTAAAAGATATGTAAGAGGACTATTATGAACTACTTGAGGGAAACAACCTCATGCGAAGGTGAACGTAAACAAGGTGTATCAATGTAGAGGTACATTTTATTGATAGAATAAGTACAATCACCACAAAGCTCATAAATAGAATGTACATCATAGATAAACAACCCTAAAGAGAATGCATCTTAAAAAAATTCATAAAGAGTATGACCATCACTAAACATATCCTTAGGCATATGCATAGAATGTATCATCACTAGGATATACATCATAGATAACCAACCCTAAAGAGATTGCATCTTAAAATGTTTCATAAAGAGCATGACCATCACTAAACATATCCTTAGGCATGGGAGAAGTTGTATCATCATCATATGTAAGTGTAGGTGAAGAATGTGGATTGATCAACTACACAAGACTAGGCCCCTCAAGGAAGGATGAATCAATAGAAGCACATTAAGGAGTACTATCATGAGATGTAAAAATAATAGGTTCACTAGGTGTTGAATTTATATCCCTAAATGTATCATGTGAGATAAGAAGAAAATATGGAAAGGAGATTGGGAAAAATGTCAATAATGAAAGATGCAACAATGAAGCACAAAAGAGGGTAGGAGGTTAAGAATCATAGACAACACACAATGAACCTTGAGCCCTAATCAAGAGAGATAAATAAGGCACAAGTGATGGTGAATCCAAACCTTAATAAATTAAAAAAGGTACAACAATAAAACTATTAGATAATGAATTAGATTGATTTTAGCTTCTACTATTTTGGAATAATCAAATTGAGTGAAGTTAGTTACAATTTTTTTTTGAGAATATAGAGTATTTTATTTGTTAGTTCTAATTAGCATATGTATCTCATACACTTTTAACAACACAAATGCATGTGAGGTTTAATTATAGGGCTATATATGTAAAAACATGATTTCTAGAAAACTTAGTTTCCATCTATCAATTGCAGTTTATATAATGTTCAAATTTGTTTGAGATTATATTTAGAGATATAATTGAAATTTGAAATGCTACTTCATGATCATAATTAAATTTTAATTTTTGGTCATGATAGGCTATAAACATTAGTGCCTATTAATTATTCATTACACTTGTAATGTTGTCATTAGTTTTATTCTTATAATTAAATTTTATTACAACCTTCAACTAATAAAAGAATACTTCCCACAATTTTAATTTTATGTTTGATTGTTATACACAAAAAATCCCTTTTATAGGTAGAATATGCTACTAAAAAATACACACTAATATAGAATTTATTAGTTCTCATAAGTTGGTTAATTATGAATTTATATAAATTCTCAAATTTGGTGAAAAGCTAATTATAAAAATCATAAAAATAATTCAATAATATATATTATAATGATATCTTAATTATAATTATTTAAATAAATTTTTAATAATATTATAATTTATTTTATAACAATCTAGGCTTAAACTTTAAATGATATATTTTATGCAAACATATAATTTAAAAATATAATATAATTTATTTATACATAAAAAAATATCTTAATTTTTATTATGTTTTTCTAGATTAAAATGGTCTTGGGGCCATTCCCATAGAACCAAAAAAAAAAAAATTGTTTTGGTAGCTCTATTAAGGAGAGCTTGTGAACAAAATCCCCAGTGAGGCATAGGATAGCAAAAATCATGTAGGATGGCTAACTCCTTTGGACATGTTATTGGTAGAAAGTAACATATAGTAACATAATTGTGAGCATTTATCAAACTATAAGTTGTCATTCATATCTTATCCCAATTGCTAGGCTTCCTCCTCACCACTTTCAATAGTCTCCTCGTCCACCATGAAGGTCTAGTCAATACTTGGGGATGATATGACCCTAGTGGCAAAGTTTAGAAATTGTCCTGCACTTCGACTAATGTTTGCACTTATCATCATTGAATCCAATGATAGTAATAACAAAGGGAATACATTGTGCTAAGGGTAGACACCTAAAATTTACCCCTAACACCAAGTCCTAATCCTTAAATTGTCCAAATTATCCCTAAACCATCCTAATTATCTTAATTGTAATCAATTATCCCCTAAATTATCTTGATTTATTACATTGCCTTATGTCAATTTCACGACCTAATTTCATCATTTATCCTAATTATTCCATTTCCCTTAATTCCTAATCCATTTCCTTAAAGGCCTAGTCCCCTTCTCACACATAATCCCCCTTTTGTCACATAACCACCCAAAAATGAACAAAAGAAATAAAAACTTCCTTTTATTCCTCACCATTCATCTTATAAACATCTCTAAAAAATGAATGAATTAAGTTAAAAATCCCAATTAATCTCCTCCCTCCATCCTTCAACTACCCAACCAACTCGATCTAAGCCATCCATTTATTATCAAATCTCCACTATTGATCATCCTCTTGCTAAGCCTATAAATCCATCATCCATGAACCGTTTTTTGGGATCCTGAATTCTTGTATCATTATGCTGTCAATTGTGAGTACCACATTCAAACATTTTTGAGCAAATCCACTCTCATAGTGCAACACGTACAAAAAAATGGGTAACTTCATTTTGATCTATTCATTTGTGTTTTCGATTTGTTGCTTTAATTGAGGTCACATTTGATATAGATTAAGGCTTTAATATTATATTTGAAATCTTTATTTGGTGTATATTTTGTGTTGACATAGATAGATTGGCATTGATTCCCACTAGAATGAAAGCTAAAATTGGTGACAACATCATCTAGAATGGTTTTGAGTCCCTTATGCAATTGGAGCCTAATTAAAGACTCAAATAATCTTGATTTGCTCATTGAATTCACCCGCTTCCTAAAAGATGACTACAAATATAGAAGAAATATATGAATTAGCTTTATACCTTTGTGCAATGGAAATGAATAGCTCTCATAGTGTCACCTTGATAGCACGAGTCATTATCACTACATTGATCTTGAAAACGTTTCTCAATTGTAAGCTTGTAATCTCACCCAAAAAGGATATTTACCTCTTCTTAGCTATTAACTTAATTATGGTATCCATTATCTTTGATAGGCATAATCAACATGAATGTGAGAGAGATGATGCATATAATACCTTGTTGAGATGTTGAGCCATGACTTGAAGAATGCTAGGAGATCCTTGGGAAAAGCGCTACCCAACCCAACTTAACACAAACATTGCCAACATTTGATTGTGAAGGAGCAAGTGACCATTAAATAAATAATGAAAATATTATTAACACTTGACTCTAAAATTCACCATAATATTCGGTACCTAATTAGATCAAATTCACCTAAATTTTATAAGTTATAGTAGAAAATGAAATTAATTCACCAATAATATTATAATATAATTATTGGTTACTTTAGGGACACATCACTAATTTTTAATCACTGCCATTGATTTTATTTATAATCTAATGCTTGGGGTTGTATTCCATGGGTTAAAATGTACCACGTAGTTCCAATGCACATCAAGTCTGAAATTGTATTTGGGTCATTGGAGATTTATAATCTAATGGTTGGGGTTAAATTTGTGGGACATAATGTATTCAAAGAGCTTCAATGCTAAAATATTAAGGAATTAAGGAATTATAAACACAAGCACTCTTAAACTAGTCAACCACTACCACCTTCAGCCCTTACTTTTCCATAGATTTTTTTTTTTAAAATGAAGCATTCGCCATGGTAATTAATGCATTTGCCTATTATTTGTCAAGATTTTCCAATATTTTCTACAAATTTCTAGTGATTTAAAAAAAAAATACCAATAAAAATAATATTAAAAAAAAAGGAAAGATTCACCAACAAAAATAATATATTTTTTAAAAAATTAAAAGATTCCTAAAGATTTTATATCCTTTTTCAAAGAAGGTTCCTTAAAGTTATCTATTGCCAAAGGTTTTTTTTTCCTATTTTCAATTCTATAGTGTTACATATATCAATGTAAAATATATGTTATATTAAATTAATATTTTTAAATTTTATAAATAATATTTTAAAATCAAAATAAAAATATTTTTATTATATATTAAAAAGTGCTTGTAATCATAATTTATGGTTCTAATCATTTAATTTTAAAATTTAATCATTATTATTTAAGTAGTGTTACACACTAATTAATTAAAATATTTATTTTGCATTAACTTTATATTTTCAATATTGTAAATAACATTTTGTTTTGTCACAAATTAATTAAAAAAAAATGTATTTTTCATAATTCATATAATTATAAAATATTAATTTCAGTTGTTTTAATTAATTTCCTATTTAAATTATTTATATATAGTGAATAAACATCATTTGATTAGAACCCCATACAACAAGATACAACCATTTTCTTTATTTGTTTATTATGTGAACATATATATTTTGACTAAACAAAATTGTAAAAATTTATTCATATCGTCAACAATTTTTATACCATTTAATTATTTAAATAATTTTAGTTAAAATATATTTATAACCTTTCAAATACAATTATATAAATAAAATTATTATAAAATAATTTTATATTAGCATTATGTTTTTTTGTTATACATAGATTTATAATATTTTTTAATCAATTTCACTTTTAAAATACAATCAAAATTATATTGTTCGGGTTCATCCCATAGTGTGATGGTTAAGTGGTGGCATTGTTGTGGTCACAAAAGTTCAAATCTCTGTTAGGCCTTCACAGATGCAATGTGCTCGCAGACTTGACTCACAACATTGATGTTGCTGAAAGCGTTCATGCCTAAGGCCCATTCCCTCTCTGGACTGGTGTGCTCGTGGGAGTGCACTATTGTTACTTGCGTTCATGCTGGGGAGGACGAGGAAGGCCCATTCCCTCACTGGACTGGTGTGCTTGCAGGAGTGAACTGTTGTTACTTGCGTTCATGCCAGGGACAGGGAGGAGGTCCCCCATTTATAATCCTGAATTGAACCGATAAAAAAAAAACTATATTGTTTTAAAAAGATAAACTTCACAGTCAATCTCTAATAATTTCTTTATAAATCATTCAACTTTATATGTAAACCCAAAAAAATTGATTACATAAAATAATGAATTACAAGTACAAAAGCACTGAGACAAAGTTTGTAATTATTAGTCCTTAATAATTCAGTTTTCCAAATAAGTAAATACCCTTTTTAGGACATGCAGATGTTTCTTCAACAACCCCCTGATTTTCATGCGCTCATTATTTTGGTGTGAGTGCTTGTTGTGATCTGCTAGTGTTCAACTTCTCCCTTTTAAGGAAAAAATGGCCGTGTTGTCAAATGATAACTTTTCTGGTCTGTGCTGTAAAATTAGCCTTCCAAGAGAAAAATACATGCACAAGTCAATAACAGTAATCAAGTACTCACAACAGACAGTTATAATGGAAAAGAAAGTCAGTAAAATATATCTAAAAGTCAATCGTAGTTATCAAGGTATTCATAGATACAGACATTTATGATTAAGACATGTCAGAGTTAACTTTCCTTTCCTTGTAGTGCTTGGAACACAAATAGCTTTGCTTTGTGTAAAAGAGAAGACACCAACCATGAGGTAGAGTCTAAGTAAGAACGTAAATGATGACAGTGGGCACTTTGCTTGCAAAGAAAGATTATTCAGTGGGTGTTATTATAAAGACCATTCTTCTTCAAATCTAGGAGAGAACAAGCTTGGGAGATCTGTGGGCTTCAAAAGTATGATTTCTCTCTTTTCAATGTCAAGTTGTATTTGATTTAGTACTTTTTTATGTCTACTGTACTGATTTGCATTGTTGCTTTCAGAGTCCTAGATAATTTGTTTTGTTTAGATGTTCTGAATGTCTATTACATTTATTATTAAAAATGCTATGACCAATTAAAACAATATAAATTTGGCCTATAATCCTTTTCATACTGACAAGTTAAGTAGAAAACTTGAAAACTTAAGAACCTCAACAAATTATTCAGCTGGTTTGAAAATAACATTTCGTTGGAAAAGTTTGAAACTTTGGTGTTTGGCTGCAATGCACGTTCTTCTTTTTGTATAATGCTCTAGACCCTTTCCAAACCCTGCTTATCTTATCAAAAACATTGCTCAAATTTTTGTAGCCGTTGCATTGCCCTTGTTTATGATTCATACTGACAAATCAAGTAGAAAACTTGAAAACTTAAGAACCTCAACAAATTATCCAGCTGATTTGAAAATAACATTGCTCAAATTTTTGTAGCCCTTGCATTGCCCTTGTTTATGATTCTTGACCCTTTTTCTGCTAACTGGTTTTGACCCTTTATTTGTTAAAAGTTGATAAAGAATGCTCCATATCTCCAAGAACTGATAGATATACCACTATTAGTCCATATTTTTGATATTAAATTGGATTGTTTTCAGAAAAACATATTCTAAATTATTCCTTGAGTATATTTGTGAGCCCCTATTCATGGTATACTTAAGTACAGTTATTCATATATATTTGTTTACAGTTACTCTAGTTCATAGGTTTCAAATGCAAAACAGGTCATGCTGATGCCATGTTTTCCATAACTGTTGTTGCAGATACAACAGTCTAGAAAAAATACAGATTGATTATGGCACCCATAGGTGTTCAACTGGAAATAGAAGAGAATTATGTAAGTTATCTCAGACCAGGCCCAAGTTTACAATATTAGGCCTTTTCTTGCAGTTTCTGAATTTACTGATAATAGTAACTGTTGCATTGTTGTACAGGTTCATATGGACAATGGGATTTTGAAGGTCACTTTGTCTAAGCCAGAGGGAATTGTTACTAGGATTGAGTATGGTGGATTGAACAATTTGCTGGAAATAGCTAACCATGAAGACAATAGAGGGTATAAATCCTTTACCACTATAAAGTTCTTGAGGATAAATTAACATGATAGATTTAAGCTTTCAAGAGAAGAGAAGCTCTGTAAAAATTTCCCACTTTCCTCATATCTATTTATGGATACACCCATTTAAAAGTTGGTTATAATACTATTGGTAATGAGGTCTACAGATATTGGGATCTAGTTTGGAGCGAACCTAATGGGCCTGGCATCTTTGATGTGTGAGTATTCAAACATCACTCTATTTCTTAGTCTCATTATGGTCCTCTTTTTTCTAACTTTTCTGTAATATGGGAATGGCACAGGATTAAGGGAAGTGAGTTTAGTGTAATACAAGCTGATGATAACCAGGTGGAGTTGTCCTTCACTAGGACATGGGATCCTTCACAAGAGGGCACTATGGTTCCATTAAATATAGATAAAAGGTATGTCATATTTTTGATTTGTTTGGTGTATTTAAGTTTGGGTTAGTGGGTAATGTTTTTTTTTATACAATAAGGGTGTCACTGCGGCCCAGTCCAGAGGCCCAGCAGCCCGTATCTTGGGTATCGGTTAGTGGGTAATGTTGAATTTTGGTGGATGGTATAATTAAAGAACATAGTATTATTCTCACTAATTGCACTCAATCAATTGAACTACAATACTTTGATAGAACCAAAATTTAAAGATTGAAATATTTTTTAAAAATGTTAAAAGATTTCATACAATTTGTGTTATTAATATTGATAAATTGAAAAATCTATTCAAAGACTGTTATCCCTCTAAAAAATAGTAACTTAAATTTTAATAGTTATAAAATGAAACATAAGATGTAATTGATAAGCTTGAACCACACTTTAAAGATTTATAAACAAAAGTGTTCCAATTAAATTTGGTTACATTCAAATAGATTATATGATAATGCTAGATTGGATTTTATAATTATAAAATAAGTTTAAATTGCTATCACTATTATATTGTAATTTTGACAATTTTTTTTGTTAATGTTATAAATTATCTATTTAGGCATTGGAAGTTTGAATTTAATTGAAAAGGTAAATGCTTCTTATGATTAAATTATGTCATTTTTTTTGGAATATGTAGGTTTGTTTTGCTTAGGGGTTGTTCTGGTTTCTATACATATGCTATCTATGAACGCCCTTCAGGGTGGCCAGACTTTATTTTAGGGGAAACTCGAATAGCCTTCAAACTCCGCAAAGATAAGTAAGAAACAATATTTGAAGATATTAAGCATTTTTTTTTTAATTATATCAATTTATATAACTTCTTAATATGAAAAAATTGGGTATTGCTTCTTCTACTCATACAGATTTCATTACATGGCAATAGCTGACGATAAGCAAAGGATAATGCCCATGCCTGAAGATAGATTGCCAGGCAGGTGTGAGCAACTAGCTTATCCTGAAGCTGTTCTTCTCACAAATCCTATTAACAAAGATCTTAAAGGCGAGGTACAAAAACATGACCCTTGTAATCAATTTATTTTTTGTTAGAAACACTCCAAGAATTATATAGTAATAAAAAAATATAAAAGTAAAGTACATATAAAGAAGTGTTTAAGATTTTTAAAAAAATGATTGATTGGTATGCATCACCCAATGAGACACTAGTCAAAATTATAAAATGATCTGGACAAAAACTACCACCTCACTAACTAAAACCAATGTTCCATCAAAAGAAATGGGAAGAAAATCATCCCACAATACAAGAATAACCCACTCAAAATGTTCACTAGAGGGAGGATTAAGCTTCATCCACCATCCTTATTGTCTTAGATGACAAATAAGAAAATCTCCCCCAATGAGGAGGCACAAGCATGATAGGTTGAGATCCACACCACCATGAATAAAAGGTCAGCTACATGACCAACACTCTTCCTATGTAGTGAAAAATTTCAACTTTGTTGAGAAAGTGGAGGTAAGGAGCATCTCTAGCTATGTGAATGGCTCTATTTGAAAGTAGGCAATGGTAACCCCTAGGATATATTAGCTTAAAGATAAATTTAACTCATGGTGTCCATTAGTGGTTGAGCATGCTATGAATGTGTTGAAATTCTAAGGCTAGTTTCTTAGCTTGCATTTGGATATGAAAGGAAGAAAAGGCTAGAACATGAACTCTCTCAATTAAGAGAAAAATAATAAGTTGAAAAAGAATAAGCTTTAAAAATTCCATAGTCTGACTTGATATAAAATGTGTAAGGGGCTATATCTTCAAATAGAGGGGTAAAAACACAAAGTTGTGTTACTTTTTTTAGAAAGTCACTTCTTATCAATGGATTTGGCAATCAAATATTCAGCCCAATCCTCACATGACATGCATGTGGCATCTATGCATGGAAAATGGGGGGTTCCACCCAACATAGTTGGAACAAGCCCCTCTTCACAATGAAAACACAAATTTCATCTTTTATGTTAGTGGGGTTCAACCTAACCTCATTCAATTGAACATGGTTGGGTCAAACTTGGTTGGGCTGAACATGCTTATGTGGCATGGTTTTGGTGACAATTCCCTTTGTTTTCCAATTGGAGTTTAAATTATCTTTTTCTTATCATTTCAGATGAATTTTTACATGTGGAACATTTGGTATTTTTAGATAAAATGAGAAATAACATTTCATATATCTCAATATGCAAATTTAAAAAATCTAAATTTTATAAAAAAAGTCCTTAACCATGATAAAGTTCTTAAGGATAAATTAAAATGATAGATTTATGCTTTCATGAGCTAGTTGAGGACTATAAGGTCCATCTTTCATCAATTTTTTATACTTTATGTAGCAGCAAAGAGAGCCATGAATATCCTTTATGAGGTTTGTCATTACAAAATGGTTTATCATGATACCATTTCTAGTCTTTCTACTAGGGTTTATTACATAGGTAACTCCAATTTTGCGACAAATTTATCTACGAATATAATAAGAACTATATAAGAGGATTCAAAATCTCTATTCGAGAATGAATTTCATTTTGAATTTAGGCTAAGAAAAAATATTTCTAGTGGTCATTGAAAAATATTTGGGAGTGCCTTAATTCTCTTGTGATAACACTTTAGTGTACATGAACCTAAGGAACTTTAGCAAGAGGCCTATCCAAAACTGTGATCATAGGATACCACCAAGTGGATTTTTGATTGATATATAACTCCATAAAATTGTTCCCTTTCATAAAATCTACCGTTAGCTTTCCAAGCCTTTCATATTTTTTGATTATAAAAATGAAAAGAATTTTGTAACCATCTATGACAATTTCCACGTAACCCAAATAGAGAAGTCTATGCAAACCAATATTCATAATCCATATGCAAAAGAAAAGAAAACATACCATCAAAATATGACACATGGTATACCCTGAAAAAACCCTTAAGAGGGAAAATCCTAGCCTTTTGATGAGGGTGCAACCCGAGACATAGAAAATTAACACACCAAATAGAGAATGTTATTTTATTATTATGGAAATGATCTTCTTACATCCAGAGGATCTGATATCCTCAAGTTCTAGAAATATGCAAACTACAGAATTACAAAAAAACCCCCTTTTTGCAATATGCAAACTTGTCCCCAAAAAGCTACACAAAAATTAGAAACCCGACCATAAAAAGAGCTCCCTTTTTAGTTTGGAGCCAAAACAACATTCAAATTTGAGTTTTTGGTGGTCTGGTGCTAAAAATTATAACTTGAAATTCAAATTTCAAAAGTACATTCGAAAATTAGTATCTTCTAAAAAGTGTGCCAACTTCCAGGAGCCATAACTTTTGATTTGGGACTCCATTTTTCGAACCATTTGAACCGTTGGAAAGGTCTCAAAGGCAAGAATGTGCTCAAAACTTGCTATGCCTATTTCGACAGTTTTGGGGCCATTTCGGGACCGTTTAGTGCCTCAAATCCTACCTGGAAGGTTTTCAGGTGCAATTATGGGAGACTAAAACTATAATATCTTTCAACCTAGGAATATAAAAGCAAAACAATAAGTTGGGAATTACATTATGATTAAAAGGGTATCCAGAAATGTAAAAACATTTAAGAAATTACCAACACGAAATGAAACTCTTTTTTTTGGGTGGTGCAAGATTGCCCTTACACCATTAGATGCTCCTACATCAGACACCCAGGGTAGTTTGAGAAGTGACCTCATCATGTCTCAGATGGTTGAGGAAAACCCAAATGGTCAACCTCTGCCTTAAATAGCCAGGATGAATCTTCCACAGGCCTTCCTCTCCATTTCACAAGATATTCTTCATACTACCTGTTTCTGGTACTCCTTCCCACACAACTATCCAGGATTGCTTCAATATCCTCCTTCTTTGAAGTAGGTGCTGGAATCTCATACTGCCCTATTGTTGGTGCATCCTCTGCACCACCTTCATGATACTCTTTCAAATCTGAAATGTTGAACACAGGGGAAATGTTGACTCCATTTGGCAACTCTATTTCATATGCATTCTTTGAATCATGCTTCTTCAAAATCTTACAGGGACCGAATTTCTTCATCATCAATTTGTTATAGGTTCCCACTGGAAACCTTTCTTTCCTCAAGTGGACTATTACTTCATCACCAATTTGAAACTCCTTATTCCTCCTTTTTTTATCTTCCTTGGCCTTATACTGCATATTCATCTTGTTAATATGTTCTCTTACCTTCTCATGTATATCCTTGACGTGCTCTACAAAATCTTTGGCTTTGGTACTTATCTTTCTCTCTTGCTCCATCTTCCTCAATTCTAGAGTTGTTCTGGGGCTGCCTCCATGCACAATCTGGAATGGTGATCTACCAATGCTTCAATTGACATAATTGTTGTAAGAAAATTTTGCCTAGGGTAAGATCAAGTCCCATCCCTTGGGTTTATCTCCTACCAAGCATCTCAGTAGGTTACTCAAACTCCTATTCACAACCTCCATCTACCCATTTGTTTTTGGATAGTGTGTAGAATTGAACTTCAACTTTGTTCTCAAATTCTTCCACAAGGTCCTCCAAAAGTATCCCAAAAATTTGGTGTCACGATATGAGACAATACTCTTTGGCAGACCATGTAGCCACACCACCTCTTTGAAGAACAAGTCAGCAATGTGGACTGCATCATGAGTCTTTTGACATGGAATGAAATGTGCCATTTTTTAAAACCTGTCAACCACCACAAATACTGAATCATTCCCTCTTTGAGTCCTTGGAAAACCAAGAACAAAATCCATACTTATATCCTCCCACAACCTCTCTAGTATAGGTAAGGGCTAATATAACCTTGTATTTTGGCTCATTCCTTTAACCATCTGACATACCCTGCAACTTTATACATACTTCTTTACATCCTGTGACAACTAAGGCCAATAATAATGCTCACTGATAATGGCAATGGTCTTATCCCAACCAAAATGTCCTGCCATTCCTCCACTGTGCTTCTCCTTAATCAGGTTCTCCCCCATGGAATTCCTCAGAATACATAATTGGCTTCCCTTAAAAAACATGCCATCCTAAATTATGAAATCCAGCCACCTTGTCCTGTCCATTGTAACAAGCTCCTTGCAAGCTTTCCAAGCCTTTGCAAAATCAAGATCTTTTGGATACAATGTTTTGAGTTCATTGAACCCAACCACTTCAATTTGCATCTTTGTCATCAATTTCCGCCTCCTACTTAAGGCATCTGCAACCCTATTCGACCTCCCACTCCTATGCTTTAGAACAAAGGTATAGCTTTTCAAAAATTCTACCTGTTTCATATGCCTCTGATTTAATTTTCCCTGACTATTTAGATATTGTAATGCTTGATGATCAGTATACAAAACAAATTCTTTTAGCAACAAATAATGCCTCCATTTCTTTAGTGCTTGAACTATTGCATAAAATTCCTAATCATATACAAAATACTTTCTCTTGGCATCATTTAACTTTTCATTGAAATAGGCAATGGGTTTACCTTCTTGGCTCAACACTGCTCCAATGGCACAACCACTGGCATCACAATCCACTTGGAACACCTTATTGAAATCTAGGAGGGCTAGAACATGATACTCTGTCACCTTCTGTTTCAATAGTTTGAAACTTTTTGCTACTCCAGTGCTCCACTTGAACTCTTTTCTATCCCCTCTCATTGTTTCAGTCAGGGGTGCACAAATACTACTGAAGTTTCTAATGAACTTTTTGTAAAAAATAGACAAACCATGGAAAGATCTCACCTCAGTAGCAGTTCTTGGGGTAGGCCATTCTAGAATAGCCTTCACCTTCTTTGGGTCCATCTTGAGACCTCCTGCTGAGACAACAAACCCTAAGTACACTAGCTCCTTTTTCACAAAACTACACTTCTTCAGATTAATCAACAATTTCTCCTCTCTTAACTTCTCAAAGGCTCTCCAAATATGCATCAAATGCTCATCCAAAGTCCTACTGAAAATAAAAATATCATCTAAATACACAATAACAAAACTTCCCAGAAACTCTTTCAGTACCTCGTTCATGAGTCGCATTAATGTGCTCGGTGCATTGGTTAGCCCAAAAGGCATGACTAACCACTCGTACAAGCCTTCTTTGGTCTTGAAGGCAGTCTTCCATTCATCTCCCTCTCGAATCTGGATTTGGTGATAACCATTCTTTAGATCAATCTTTGTGAAGTACTAAGCTCCACTCAAATAGTCCATCAGGTCATCCATCCTTGGCAGGGAAAATTTGTACTTGATTGTTATCTTGTTTATGGCCCGGGAGTCTGTACACATCCTCCACTTCCCATCCTTCTTTGGTGCTAGTACTGCAGGTACTACACATGGGCTCAAGCTCTCTCGAATCAAACCCTTTCTCAACAACTCCTGAACTTGTCTATTTAACTCCTCATTTTCTGCCGAAGTCATTCTATGAGCTACCTTATTTGAAAAAATGGCTCCAGGGATCAAGTCAATCTGATGACTGATCTTCCTCACTGGTGGTAAACCCTCAAGTACGTTATTAGAAAAAATATCCTAAAACTCATCCAACAACCCAAAAACTTCTATTAGCACCTTCTCACTATCCTCCTTAACCACTCTAAGAATCAATGCATAACACACATGCTCATGCTTCATACCTTCTAAAAAATTTCTTCCATCAACATAACAAATTCTAGCACTATTACATACCTTTTCTTTGGCCTCCTTAAGGGGTTTCAACTTGTGACGAATCCCATCCTTCGTCAGGGAATAAGTGTTTGCATGGCCATCATGTATAGCTCGCATGTCGAACTACCACGACCTTCCCAACAACATGTGACATGCATCCTTGGGGATGATATCACAAAGTACCTCATCATGGTAGCTCCCGATCTTGAACTTCACCAGACACCGCTCATTGAGCAAAACTTTGTGGTCCTTCTGCAACTAGGCAATCTAATATGAATGTGGATGCCTTTCCCTTTTCAGCTTCAACTTTGTAACCATCTCCCCTGACACCAGATTATTGGTGCTCCCACTGTTAATGATGCCATCATAACATTTTCCTTCGCATTTGGACCTTGTGCGGAATAGATTCTTCCTCTATCTGGGTTCCTTCTCTTCAATCATCAGTGCTCTTCTAATCACTAGGGATTCTTCCCTTTCAACATCATCTGAATGTTCAGATTGAGCCTCCTCATCTACATGTGCAACCCTTCCACGACCTTTCGACCTTTTGTCTGCCCTTCCTTGATGTTGCAGACATTCATAGGCTCAATGTCCTTCACCACACTAGAAACATGTTCCTCTGAAACCACCTCTTATGGATCTTTGCCCAAATCTCTCTTGTCCTCTACCTCTTTGATCACCACTATTTTGATCATGAGGGTAGTAGAAGTTATCATTCTTCTGGTTTTGACTGGTACCCACATCTTCATTTTTCTTCTCATCATCATTTCGGCTTCCAAAAGATCTTCCACTCCCCTTTCTGCTCTGACCTCCTCATCCTTTTTGCTTGTCAAATCTTTTGTTCAACTTCTCTTCAACTTTCAGAGCAAATTGGTATGCATCCTCAATGGTGGTCATTCTAACCAGGCTTAGCTCCTCCTGAATGCTTGGTTCGTAACCCATTAAGATAACAAGCTACCTTCTCCTTGTTGGCCTTTGTATGACCCATTCTAATGATCATCTTGTGAAAATATTCAGTGTATTCTTTCACAGATTTGCTTTCTTGCTTCAACCCTTACAATTTTTTCAGCAAATCTAGCTCATAGTCCACTGGTATGAACTACTTTTTTAGTTTCTCCACCATGCGATCCCATATGGTGATCTTTCCTTTTTCTCTTCGATTTCTCTCCAACTGGACCTCTTTCCACCAAATACTGGCATGGCCCTTCAACTTCATTTTTACAAACTTGACCCGATTTAGGTCCTCTATTTCCTCATACTCGAAATATTCTTCCAACTCATTGATCTAGTCGATCAACTCTTGATGCAGGAGTATCCAGTGGTGTAAGGGCAATCCTACATCACCCGAAAAATAGTTTCAGTTTCATTTCATGTTGGTAGTTTCTTAGCTATTTTTGCATTTCTGGATACCCTTTTCGTCATAATGTAATTCCCAACTTACGGTTTTGTTTTTTTATTCCTGGGTTGAAAGAGATTGCAGTTTTAGTCTCCCAGAATTGCACTTGAAAACCTTCTAGGTTAGATTTGAGGCACTAAACGGCCCCGAAACTTTCCAAAATTGATGTAGCAGATTTTGACCGCGTTCTTGACTCTGAGACCTTTCCAACAATTCAAACGGTTCAAAAAATGAAGTCTTGGATCAAAAGTTATGGCTCCTGGAAGTTGGCGCACTTTCTAGAAGATACTAATTTTCAAATGTACTTTTGAAATTTGAATTTCAAGTTGTAATTTTCGGCGCTAGACTGCCAAAAACTCAAATTTGAATGTTGTTTTGGCTCCAAACTAAAAAGGGATCTATATTTATGGGCGGGTTTCTGATTTTTGTGTAGCTTTTTGGGGGAACAAGTTCGCATACTGCGAAAAGGGGTTTTTCTATAATTTTGTAGTTTGCATATTTCCAAAACTAGAGGATATCAGATCCTCTACATGTAAGAAGATCATTTTCAGAATAATAAAATAACATTCTCTATTTGGTGTGTTAATTTTTTGTGTCTCAGGTTGCACCCTCATCAACTCTTATGGGTTCAAACTTTCAAAATAACTGGGGACTTCTGCTTTGGGTCTTTTCCCGATCTTTGAAATGACCCTTATCAGCCGCATTTGGTCTTGATCAATTGCTTCTTCTTCATCCTCACTTTCTTCTCTCCTTCTCGGGTTTAACCCTCTTCTCATCTGCTCCTGCAATGCATCAATCTGTCTCTAGAGGGCTTTGAAACCCTCAGCGACCAATGGATCTCTTCCACCAACATTTTTTCCACCTCGACTACCTCTGGCACCACCATGCCTACTAGGCATCACTCTTGGAGATATCTTTCTTGACCTCGACCCACAACCATGGTCCTGGTGCAAACTACCTCACGATCGATGATCCATCCACACGCTCAAGAAAACCTTGCTCTTATACCACCTAAGGAGGGTGCAATTCGAGACACAAAAAAATAACACACCAAACAGAGAATGTTATTTTATTATTTTGAAAAATGATCTTCTTACATGCAAAGGATCTAATATCCTCAAGTTTTTGAAATATGCTAACTACAAAATTATAGAAAAACCCCTTTTCACAATATGTGAACTTGTCCCCAAAAAGCTACACAAAAATCAAAAACCTACCCATAAATAGAGCTCCTTTTTTAGTTTGGAGCCAAAACAACATTCAAATTTGAGTTTTTGGCAGTCTGGCGCAGAAAATTACAACTTGAAATTCAAATTTTAAAAGTACATTCGAAAATTAGTATCTTCTAGAAAGTGCGCCAACTTCCAGGAGCCATAACTTTTGATCTGGGACTTCGTTTTTCGATCTGTTTGAACTATTGGAAAGGTCTTAGAGTCAAGAATGTGTTCAACATTGCTACATCAATTTTGGAAAGTTTCGAGGCTATTTCGGGACCGTTTAGTGTCTCAAATCTGACCTGGAAGGTTTTTAGGTGTAATTATGGGAGACTAAAACAACAATATCTTTCAACCCAAGAATAGAAATGCAAAACCGTAAGTTGGGAATTACATTATGACAAAAAGGGTATCAAGAAATACAAAAACATCTAAGAAATTACCAACATGAAATGAAACTCTTTTTTTGGGTGATGCAAGATTGCTCTTACACCACTGGATGCTCTTGCATCACCTCCAAAAGCATACATCACTCATGTATTATTCAACAATGAAATAATTACAATACATTTTTAGATTCTCCATGGAAACCCTTAACACAAGTTATATACATGCACTCCATGTGAACAAGCATGTAATCACACATCCCATACCATGCTTGAAACCCTCACAAATGCAAACAAGAGATGCTCTTAACCCCTTAGCCAAAAAATAGCCAACTAGCCAACCTTAGACAACTACACATGTGCTCGCTTTTATAGACACAAGCTTACACAAAACCACCAAGTGGTATTAAATAATCCATATGAATAATACCATGAGCTTACAAAACCATTTCACTCCACATTTACTTTTTAGTACTATGTTTCCCAAGTATTAAATATTTTCCCAATCTGCAAATCCACATTAAATATTTTCCCAATATGCAAAACCACATTAAATATTTATCCCAATGTTACACTCAACACATAAAGTGGCCCTAAGAATGCTAACCTCATGTGATGCACACATCCCTAGATCCCCTAAGTGCACCACAAACAATATTAAATTAAACTCTATAACATAATGCAATGTGGACAACACCTTTTTCTAACAAAAATTACCTTGAAGCTAAATAGGTTCCTTCATAATGAGAATAAATTGAAATCCTAGATTTCTCCAAGCTTTATGACCATAAGGAATACTCAAATAAATACAATGATGTATGCATATGTGTATGTATGTATGTATATACATATATTATATATAAATAATTATGGGTTTACATCATCTTTAGATTCTCAATGATTTGTTTGGTATAAGTGATAAAAAAAATAAAAATATCTAGCTAAAAATGTTGATTTGATTGGCCTACTTAGACCAAAAAGTGGGACACATCTTTTAATTGACATACTGCATGAAAAGTTTGATTGAATGCTTCTAGATATAATTTGAAAAAAATCATTGGTGATTATATCCCATAAGAATTTGTAGAGTTTACAAGAATATCCATCACATCTTGAAATTTCAATCTATTCTCATTATATAAGACTTTAGAGCTGAACATTTTCTTACCAACAATTATATGCATATTATATAGATATATATACATATAATTGTGGGTAAACAAATTTTCAGCTCCAAAGTCATGAGAAAACTTTCAATTACAAAGATATAGAATGTGATAGGTTTTATTTTGAAATCTATAGTCTTATGGCATATATTTATCAATGATCTTTGTAAATTCTACTTAGAAGCATATCATTCAAAATGTACATGCAATGTGTCAACATAAAGGTGTGTCCCACTTTTTATTCTAAATGGGCTATTCAAATCAACATTTTTGACCAATTTTTTTGTCACTTATAGAAAGTAAATTGTTAATAATTTAAAGATGATATATAAACCAATAATTTTTGAGATATATACACATACACATAATATACATATACATACATACATACATGCATGCATATATATGTATATACATACAAGTATATGTGTGTATGTATGTATGTATGTATGTACATGCATATATATATGTATATACATATAAGTATGTATGTATATATATACATACATATAAATATGCATATACATATAAATATGTATGTATATATATACATACATACTCATGTGTATATATATATATATATATATATATATATCCCCTTTCTCGCATACACTTATATATAGTTTGTTCCCCTTTCTCCCATACACACCCTCTTTCTGCATACTTCCTCCTCCTCATTATGCATTCTATTCTTCTTTCTTAGCTGCACGCCCCTAGGTCTTCCTTTGTTGCATACACTATATCTCATTTTTTTTAATACTAGAACTATTTCTCCCATGGTGCAACTCCTTATTGTTGTGTGGAATTTTCTCTTTTGAACACTTACCATTTACATGGCACAACCCATCCTTCTTTCTTGCTTTTCATAAAACTATCTCTTTCTCTCTATGAAGCGCGACCTATCCCCTCTGCATTTTTTTTATTCCATTTTAATTTGAAGCTGTCTTATGCATGACTCAACCCTTCCCTAGCTCTTCCCATCTGCATTAACTTCTTTACTTTGGAGACTCTCTTCCTTTGTGCATTGTGCAACCAAAGTTCTTGGCTTCTTTTGTTTTCTCTAGACCTCCTCACAAGATCGTGACTCTTCACCTTATGTTCTATTTTTCCTCTTCTTTTATATTCTAATAATGGCTACGTAGTTTTTTATTCAATATTTATTTTCTTTGTATTGAAAATATAACCAACAATCTAATTCAATTTTATAAATTAAATACAGAGGAATAACGTCTAGCATGAAGAAGAATGAACGTTTATTCCATTGCAATAATCATCTTTTTGAAAAAATATATTGAGATTCATTTCAACAAATAATCAAAACATAGAAGATAAATTGAGCATGACATTTTGTCAAATGAAATGACAAATAATGACACTCAATTTTTCTAGTATGAAGAAGAATAAACATTTATTCAATTGCAATAATCATTCTTCTGAAAAAACCTATTAAGATCGATTTCAACAGATAATCGAAACTTAGAAGATAAATTGGGCATGACATTTTGTCAAATGAAATGACAAATAATGCCACTCAATTTTGCCTCAACTAACTAGGAACTAGAATTAAATTGAACTCTGAAATCGATCACAACTCCAAAAATGCAACATCAAACTGAAATCAGACCAAAACAAATAAAATCAAAATTAAACTATTTTTGGATAATGTAAATTGGCAGTTCGCTCAGATGCTCCTACACCAATGTATATATGTGTGTGTGTGTGTGTGTGTGCGTGCACGCGTGTGTGTTTATGTATATGTATGTTTCTATACATACACACATATGCATACATATACATATACATATATACAAACAAACATACTTACATACATACATATTACATATATATACATATACATGTACATAGATACATACATATAATATACATATACCTAATATACACACAATACACAATAAATATTTATGTCTATATGTATATCATATACATACATATATACACGTATGCATATATATTATATATGTATACATACATACATATCAAAAACTATTAGTTTACATCATCTTCAAAACTTTAATGCTTTTCTTGCTATAAATGACAAAAATGAAAATTTGACTAAAAATGTTAATATGAATGGCCCACTTAGGCAAAAAATCAAGACACACCTTTATGCTTCCACATTACTTGAAGAGTTTGAATGATATGCTTCTAGGTAGACTTAAAAAATATTATTGATAATTGTATATCACAAGACTTTCTAAAGATCAAAAGAAAATCCATCACATCTTTGGAGCTTTATTATTGTCCATTGTGAACATCACCTCAAGAATATCATCCTTAGTGAGAATTTGTTCACATAGAGTCCATTGTGAAGTGAAGAATTGACATGGGACCATGTTAATGCTCTACTATAGTGCATTATCTCACATAGGAGAGGAACCCTGGGCCTTGAAAACTTGTTGATAATGGCTACCAGAATCTTGAAGAATGGTGGGTAGCTCAATTAAAAGTTGCTAGAATCCTTAATGCATTTAATTAACTATTAATCATTACGAAATCTTAAGGATTGAAATAATTTCTTAGAATTTTTTTCCTCAATTTTAAGCCAGTAAATATGAGCTTTGATTTTTTCTCACCTAGCACAATGATCAACATTTTTTTTCTATTGGTGTAGTTTGGCCATTCACAATTATAGAGAACACATAGATAGTTTCTCTTCTAAATTAGTAGTGGAATGAAAATATTTGAGGTGGTAGCTTCATATGAGTACTGATAATAAGTTCCATCTGATGCCCATAAAAAAGTTCTCTTCATATATGTATGTATGTATAATATCATTCTACCACTCAATCCATCTAATCTAATCTCAAGGTATGCTTAATAAAATTATTTTAGATAATTGCCTAAAAGGACTCAAATAAATGTCATAGCAAATGATGCCCATGCACTCCAATCTATTTGAAATCCTCTAGAATGAACCTTCACCTTACATTGCCTTATTTTTTGAGGACCTTTAGTAGATTCTTTATTTCAATCATTTTACACTGCTTAATGAAATGCCTAAAGAAAAATATTTAATCAAATATAAAATAAATGTTAGATTATAATATGGGGTTGCATCTAAAGGTACCTATTTTAGTCAATGAAATCATTTAGGGATCTATTAAATATCAAAAGGTACTAAAATGAATCAAATAAGTATGTGTAGTATAATAGTATCTTAGAACCAATCAAAATTTTTTAAAACACAAACAATTATGTAGATTTGATATTTGTATGGTCAAGTTTTCTTGGGAACTAATGTGCCTTGAACAATGTTAAGATAAAGGTTGCACAATGTCCATAATCATTCAAACACTATACATTCTATAATGTGATTTTTAGTCCTTGAACAATATTAAGATAAAGGCTGCACAATGTCCATAATCATTCAAACACTATACATTCTATAATGTGATTTTTAGTTTTCACTGATTTAATCCTTTAAAAAATTGATGTTAGAAGTCACTTAATGCCAATAACATAAATTTTAGAGAAAAATAACTTTCTTTAAGATTAGAAATACAATTCTCTACTATAATGTATTAAAATTGTGTGCAACTTTAACTTGTACACATACAATAAATTTGGCTACCGAACATTTCTCTAATGTAGTTTAGGTAACAAAGTTAGAAATTGTAGGTGTGACAGTTTTCTATTAATGGACGCCAACCACCTCATAAACACTCTCCTTGTCCAATTTAAATTGCAAAGGATAATAATTGATATATTAAGAGGAAACCTCTACACACGTTCAATTTATTGAATGCCACAAAAAATATTTGATCTAATTTTATTTCCTAAATTCATTTTTGACCAATAACAATAGTATTTAAAAATTAATTATAGTTATCATATTTCTTTTCAATTTGGATCTTTCCATATCTTGCAACATCATAAAAAGAAGAAATTAGTAACAAATATTCCAAATTATTTTGAAATGAAGATACAAAGTAATAACTTGAGTTTCCTTACAATATTTAGAGGCAACAAGGATGCAAAACAATCAATAGATCTAATGGGACAAAACCTTTAAAAAAAACTTGTCTCAATTTAAATTTAAATCACATTTTCAACATGGTTGTAATTGAAAACCTAGGCATGATTGGGCACACTTATATTTAGAGATGATCATGGTAGGTTATTAATAGCATAAATAGAAGAGAATGGGAATATCTTACCATAAAATAAAACTTGAGAGAAATGAGCATGAAATGAAATAGAGAAAGAGAAATGAACGTTCAAGAGGATAGAATTTGTAAGACATAACTAAATGGTTCCTTGTGTCTTCTTGCCTGACATTTTCTAATATTCATTAGAAATTCCTTTGGGGTTTCCTTCCTTTCTAATATACTATGGAAGCTACCTCTAAGTATAAGAATATATTATGTACCCTCTAAATCCTTCATGTCAAATGCACTAGAGAGTTGGATTTTAAGCTACCTAATCATCATCTTATTTTTATCAATAAACAACATGTCATCAACATACAAGATAATGATTAGAATATGGTCATCAATATATTTAACGTAAATATAGTGATCCACTTTTCTTGACATAACCCAAATTCAATCATAATGTAGTGGAACCCATTTCTCATTTCTACCATTGGGTTCAATGATGATATATTTGAACATTTATCTAAGTGGGGGATATAATTTTTAATTTTTTCCATAAGGGTTGCACTATCCCTAGGAATTGACTAGACTTCTTCTATGGATGAAGACACTACCAAAAGTGACAAGGAAGATAACTTTGAGCAATGAGGTTAAGAGATGGTTTGTAGTTTGATAATATGATGTATATACTTATAACATTTTAAATATAGGTTGCCTACAATTCATAATATGAAATGGTAGTAACATGTCTACAAGAGTCTTTTTTAGGAACCCTACATGGTTTTTTGAATCCTATATTACACTAGGGAACTTTTAATAGGTCATCCATGAAGGAGATGCCACAACAATGTAAATTTTTGGTTCAATATATGGATATAGTCTCTAATGCCACTTTTATTGAGAAAAACAAATATAATTAATTATGAGATTAATGAGAGGAAGTTTAAATAAAAAAACACAAAATAAAACTCATAACATTAATTAGATGTAAATAGATAAATTATTTTAAGAAAAATACACCATCAAAGTGAGGACTACTTTGCATTAATCCTATAAGAATGTTATATCAATACATCTACCTATATCTCTTCAATTAGTTATCATTCTAACATAACAGTGCTCAACTTGCAAAATAACCATGAAAAAATTATATACACAATCTAATTTATAAAGAACTAGAGAGGGATAACCATGGACAAAGATATAAAAAATCCAATGTCTCCCATGACCAATTAGTTAATGCTCCATGAATAGCAACCATAATCATCAACATCTATGACCTATGTAAAGAGTGGGCACAGATTTCCATGTATGGTGTTCCAAATGGAGTGGAAAACTAATGTGAACTCCATCTAACATACAAAAGATACTCCACTCTCTATTCTAGTGCCTAGGATAGGGAAAGTGGTGTAAATGAGGTGAAATCAATTTGTGATCACCACTGCCATAAATAACCTCTCTCATGAATGCCACTACAACTAATATTTGATACAAGGATCATAATAATAATGTTTACATAATATCTCTCAACCGCCTATATAGGGGTTCAAGTACCCATTCCCAAGGTGCTAGACTTCTAACATTAGACACATGATTGCAAGGTTAATTTATCAACTTAAGTTTAAAAAAGTGTGAAATAAAACATAATAAATGGCTTGATAATTTTTTGCATATTTTAATGGTATCAATCCTAATGTGTTTTGGAGAGACACTTAAATAATAGTTACATTTAGAATAAATACAAACAATTTTTTTGTAGTCAACAATTTCTTTTTCTTATTACATGACATTTACAAAAATATTTTATTTTAAAAATACCTATTTTTACAACAAAGAAACCAATATTTTTCCTATTATCAAGGAGGGATAATATATAATGATCTATTTGATGAAATTGAATAATATTAAATTAATTAAAAATGATATTTTTTTATTTGATATGCCCAAATGTAAAAGTATTTAGATTTGTTATTATTAACTTAACAATGTTCTAAATTATGTTCAATTAAATAATTCATATCCTAACAAGCTATCTATCTTGTGCATATGAATTAGGTTGATGACAAGTACCAATATTCATGTGATAATAAAGATAACAGAGTTCATGGATGGATAAGCTTTGATTCGATGGTTGGTTTTTGGAAGATTACACCTAGTGACGAGTTTCGTAATGGTGGTCCTCTCAAGCAAAACCTCACATCTCATGTGGGACCAACAACTCTTGCAGTATGTAAACACACTAGATTGTATTAATTAGTTTTATAAAAATTCTTAAATTTAAGTAATTGTGAAGTTATATATATATATGTATGTATGTGCATACATATACATACATATACACATACACATACACACACATACACATACACATACACGTACACATACACATAAACATACACATACACATACACATACACATACACATACACATACACATACACATACACATACACATACATATACACATACACATACACATACACATGTATATATGTACATATGTGTACATGTATGTATCCATATGTATATATATCTATATATGTATACATACATGTAAGAATATTTGGTAGATATGATGTTGAAAGAGTGGTAAAATCACAAGATGTTGATATTTGTATTTATAATATTTAGAATAAATATATCATGAATTTTAAAATATGGAAGAGTCAATTTTATAACTTATACCATTCTATTTTAAGTGCATAGAAAAATTCTACTAGTGTAGTTATTTTTTTTTTGGATCAAGAGACCAAAGGATAGAGATAAATTAACTTGTTAAACAAGGGAATAATATGAAAACCTATCTTAAAGGTGTGTAAGGATTATGAGATAGAAGGAAACTCTTGGATATGGAGAATTATATCATATTATGTGTGGAATGTGGAAAATTCCAGTTACTTGATTGTCTTGGAATTTTAGATTGAATAATAAAATCAGAGATTTATTTATTGTTCCAATTCATTTATCAAAACATTATGAAGAAATATGAGATTCAAATACAAGATCCACGTAACACATGAGACACAAAGTTAAACCTAGGTAAGCCTTTCAAGAAAAAATGGCACCAAAAGAGAGCCAAAAATCATATTAATCTATAAACAAAATCCAAATACAATATAGTCATCTGCCTTATGTCACCTTGCTTAATTTATATATATATAAAGTACAAAATCTACACACACATTCATAAATCATGTATTCAAATGCCAACCATATCCATATTCTAACCACTTTGGAATATCAATCATCACACAAAAACAATAATATTTTATTGATTTCTTCACTACTATATTCCACTCCTATAGGGATTCTCCATATAAAAATACTCCTTGGTCTAGATACTCTACTAATTGGTTTTCCATCAATAGTTGATGATTACATTTGTGATATAAATAACAATGAAATAATGTATTCTTATCCTACCCCGAAGACCATCTCATGGATTAGAATAATAGGGATAAAATTACCAATATTTGTGATACTCCACAGTATCTTCTAGAACATACCTACCCTTTTTCAAATTCTTATGAACTTTGACAATGTATTACATAATCCAACAATCTACTCTTACAATATGTATTAACCATAACATAGCCAAACCTTAGGTAAGGAAATGTTCAAACCCTTGAAAATTCAAAAAATACTCAAATAAACACTTACAGATGAAAAATTTATCTCCTAACCCAAGGTAGACAGTTTAGCAAAAGATTAATGTTGGAGCCACTCCTTAACATGTTATAAAATAAGGGAAAATCAAAACAAAAAGGGAAATTAAAAGTAAGAGTACCTAATTTTGAAAGAATAGGGACATGTTGAGATGACCACAATTTGTTTTACCCTCCCATCACTAAAATAGAAGTATACTTTCCCATGAGTAACAATATAAATTTGTAAACTATTATCCCCTAGATAGACTTCTCCTACATCATAAGCATGGTAGGAAACCATTCCTTATGAGGAGTCATATGATATGAACAAATCGATTCAATCAACCATGATCCATCATAAGTAACATTAGCACAAGTAAAGAAGGCTTCATCACCTTCATTAGAGTATTTTTAAGTGGAGTCATAAGTCTTCTTATTTATATACTTCTTAACATGCTCCCATTTCTCATAGTTCCAACACTTCACTCTACTCTTCTCTAGGGTCTTAGAGAAACACCGAGACTTAGATATCTTGATAGAATTTTTTCAATACCCCTTTGATCCTCATTTATTCTTAGGCCTTTTCTAAACATTTATGCATTCCTTGAGCTCTCTTTTATGGATTTTCTCCTCATTTCCTTTACAAGTAGAGTAAAAAAAGGGCATCCAACTTTAGATTTGTCATCAAAGCAATCAAATCAAGGATTGGTTTTTCTAATTATTTAGGTAAAGATAAAAGAAAAATTATGCACTTATCATCCTCATTAATCTTAACATTAATGGATCCTAAGTGACTCATAATAAATTAAATGAATTCAAATACTCTCAAATAGAGTCCCCTGCTTTGTATTCAAAGAATATAATTTAATCTTTTAATTAATTTTATTTACTAGAATATTAGTTTGGTATATCTCACCAAGCCTCTTTGATAAGGAATATGTACTGGACTCCTTAAAAATATTCAAGAGGATTGAATTTGAAAGACATAATCAAATGTTTCCTTGTGCCATTTTGTCTATTTTTTTCCAATCATCATTAGACATGCTATTTAGTTTTTATTTTTAATAAAAAATCACCACTAATCTCTCTCATCAAGGAAATCCTCCATCTTCAAATTCCATAAATGGTACCTAATGCCATTGAATTTGTGAATCCCTCAATGGGAGGAAGAGGCCATGATTTCTAATCATAGATCTAAAAAGTCACTCAAATAATAAATTTCCATTGTAGCAAAAAAAACTGTAACACTTCAAGATAGGCATAAACTTCTCAATACAACCAAGGATTTGATACCAAATGTTTTTAAAAAGAAAGGTAAAATACTAAAAATGTTAGCCCTTCAAAGAGTGGGATTGAATCATGTTTTGTATGTTCCAATAATGTTTTATATTAACCTTAGGTTATCTTCATGCCATAAGTTTAAGGAAAGAAAGTGGGTTTTTACCCAAATCAGCACGTTTGTGGGTTTTTCTTCTACAAGATCAAAGATTGGGACTAATTATTCAAATACAATCCATATAGACCCATAAAATAAGGTCCACTTTCAAATATCAAAATTTTATCCTGTATATGGTAACTACAACAAAATCTATTGAATCTTTTATCTCCACCCTCTATCCACCCAATTCTCCAACACTTTAGGGGAAGGCCAAGCACTAGTTAATTTTTCCATCAGAGCTAACTCGATAAGATTGATGAACATTTTAATTGTTTTCCCCAAAGGAATATCAACCGCATGAGCATCTTCCCATGAATTAACAATGGCTATGTATTCTCCATCTTTCCCAAGTTTATGGCTTGCTATTGGACTTGAAATAGTTTTATTTATAAGGTATATTTTCCCTTCTTTAGGTTTTTTTAGGTAAGTGCATCCATGAAGGAGTAGGAAAGCATGAGAAGAGTGAAGGTGTTCTCATAGGAGAAGGGTTGGTGATAGAAGGTAGATCTAACCAATTATCACAAATGCAACTAATACATCTAGAACTAGGGTTCGATATCTCCTAAACATATTTTGCATACCATGTTATTAGACATCATGAATGCTTGAATATTTTTTAGATGGTATAATGAGATCGTAGTGGCATTGGTCTAGTGTCAAGGTCATATATATCACGACTCTTAATTTTTGTTTGATTAAAATATATAAATATAAAATATTTTATATTTTAATACTATATTTATATATGAGGAGTAATTTGAAATTTGCTAACTCTTAAAATAATTTTGCATGCCCGTTTAACACATTATTTATTATCAATATTTTATGATGATTTAAATAATATATTATTTAGTGAGATTAGGAGTCCATTTCTAATGTTCTTGCTTCTTATTGATTTTATAATTTTTACAATTTAACGATTTAACTATTTTTGTATGTTACTCCCATTTAAAACTTTACCATATATAATTTCTAATGTAATGCCTTAAATTGTAACAACTAAAATAAATACTAAATAATAAACTTAAAATATTAATATATAAATAATATCTATATTATGATTTATGATTTTTAAAGATCCACTTGTTTATATAACATAAAATATTTACTTCTTTTATTTTTTTGATTGGTAGATGTTCCATAGTGGCCATTATGCTGGAGATGATCTTGATCCTAAATTTGAAGATGGAGAACCTTGGAAAAAAGTTTTTGGTCCAATTTTTATTTATGTTAATTCAGTAATGAGTGGATCAGATCCGCTAACACTTTGGGAGGATGCAAAGCAACAGGTAATTTTATTTTTTTATGTACATTAAAATAATAATGTTTACAAGTTTCACTTCAAAATAAATGCTAGGTATAAGATAAGTATTAGTTAATTCTTTTTATTCTCCTAATACTTTTATAACTAGTGTTTGTGTTTTATTTATTGTAGATGCTTCTTGAAGTAAATAGTTGGCCTTATAGGTTTCCCGCATCTTCAAACTTTCCAAAGACTGAAGAGCGTGGTTTGGTTTGTGGAAAATTCTTTATTAAGGAAAGGTACTATAATCTTTACTCCACTTTAATATAATATAAAATAATGAAATGAATTATAAATTATGTTATTTTAAGGAAAATTATAAATATTTTGATAAAAATTAAAAAATTGTGCTATCCAATCTAATCTCATTGGCTTTGACTTTTTGTAACAATGATACATGTTTCTTATCAAGCATATGGGACTTTTTGAATTTTATATTTCTAGTAAGGGATAGATAATCCCCTAACATTTAATGATTGGATGTTGGATTTCATTTGGAGGAGCATAAAAAAATGTCCTTCTTTAAATGTAGGGAACTGAAATAGCTTGTTAAGAGAAGGATCTATGTTTTGAAGGGAAATGTCTCTTGAAAGGTGATTGGGGGCTCTAACTTACAAAGGACCATTAGGCTAGGAAAAACTACCTAAGCATGTTTCTCTAATGAAAAATGGGGGTAGAATTTTGTTTCTTCTCTTGGCTATTCCCCACCCCTTATTATGGAAAACAAGACAATAAATTTATATTTGAATATGTGTGAAGAGAGAGGGAGGGTGAAGAGGGGGATGCAATGAAGAAGAAGGTTTGAAATAAACGTGGGATAAATTTCTAAGTTTTGAAGGGAGTTAAATGGAGTACAAATATTAGGGTTTATTGGGGGCATAAATTAAGGCTAGGTGGCGGTTTGGAACCATTAGAGGATGAGAGAGAGAGATGAGGCTTTCAAACAAAAAAATCCAACATTAGGTGACTATTAATGATGATAATAGAAGTAAACTTTAGGTTTATAAGATAATTAATGGGTTGGTTGATTTTCAATCATGGTCTAAAAAGCTTGATATAATTTGATAGAGGTTGTGTGAGATCTGTTTCACTACAAGACTTAGGTTGAGCAATAAGATTGAGAAACTTATTATGGGGTATTCTAACATGGATGATCTAGTTGGGAGAAAGTTGAAGTCCCATGCCTATAGATAACCTAATTGATTCACTTACCCACCCTTTTCTCTCTTAGTTTATGTGAGACCATTTGTAAAAGTCTTGTTTTGAGGGCACACCCTTGAGAAAGGGTAAAATGATAGAATGATATTTACAATATGAAATCACTTCTATTATATTTCTAGAAAGTTTAAAAGCAATAACCACGCCTTATTGGCCACCTCCCTGATTTGTGTATCTATTGATGGTCTCCCCTATGATATCAATGATCTAGATATCACTTTTATAGACTTCACCAGTATTGATGGATGCAAAATAATTTTTGCAAGAAGGAAGTGGGAATTGAAAGGTTAGGAAATTTTGATAAGTAGGAGTAGAAGATAATGAAATAATTAGAGGAAGAGGGCTAGAAAAAAGGAATGGGTAATTGGTTGGGGTTTCTAAGTGTTTGGTAGTGGAAATAGGGTTTAGGATTAAGGGAATCAAATGTTGTATCTTCCATGGAGCTTAAAGAAGCCTTTTCATTCTAGGGATCTCCCATGTATTGGTTTTGGTTTCTAGAATTTTTTTTTATTATAGTATGCCTAGGATTGAGGGTAGGATGGGTGCTAGTTGGGTCATTAGACCTAGCTTTGTAGAGTTGATGTTAGAATATATTATAATGCTAAGAATCACAAGTGGTAGTAGGGAGTCCACATAGAGAGAACAAATAGTACTACAACACTACATAATTTAAATAGAATCAACAAAGAGCTATGATTCTACTATCTTCTCTTTCATTAATTTCATTCAAATTTAATAAAAAAATATATTTTAAATAAAATTAAATATAAAATAACATTTTTGTAATTCACATTCATTTCTATTATTAAATTTTCAAAACCTTGAAAATTTTAGTGAATAGAGTTGAGCCTTCAACATAGTGTCCCACATGTAAGGTTGACGTTAATCAAATCACCAAACAAATTGAAAAGAAAAATTAACAAATTTTGGATTGCACTCATTCATCAACATTATTAGATGGTATACATAAAATTGAGTCCAAAAAAGTTTAGATGGTATACATAAAATTGACCATAAATACTGTAGTTTCTTCAAACTTCCTACTTTAAATTAAAAAATATTATTATTTATTTGATAACATTATTTTAAAGATTATATATACATTTTTTGGTACGTGGATTTTAAAGACTATATTATTCATATTAATTTTTTTTTTTTTTTTATACGCACGATAGAAGTATTATATTAAAAAGGAAAAAAGCTTACAAGCGTCTGCAACGCAGGAAAACCATCCACCATCACCAGTGGGCTAGAAGACAGCCCATCCACCCATTCAAAACCAAGAACCCCGAGCCCGAGCATGCAACAGTCCAAAAAACTTAAACAGAGACAGGGATTAACAGACCGAACCACCCCCCATATGAACAAGGAACCAAAAAACCAAAAATTACAGAAACGGTCGACAGAGATTTAGAACACGAATCCCCCTTACAAGAAACCATTGACCTCCGCAAAGCTAATAAAGCCCTCCAACCAGTCCAAACCTCCGACGGCACCAACATTAATTTGCGCTTCAGGAACTCCACCGCCACGTCCGCGAGCTTCCGGTGGCGAGACAAAGCTGGCCCTTTAAGATCAAGGAGGAAGGGATACACCTTGACCGCTTCCTCCGAATGCCATAAGAGAGGCAAATCAGCCGGGCGCGGAATACCTTTGCCCAGAAGGGCCGCCTTCAAAGTATCTTCCAAGCCACCGAGTAAATCCGCACGGAACAAATGCTCCATTAGTTCCCGCGCCACCTTCTTTGGGATTTCCAGGTCCAATAAGACTGCTAAAAAATGCGAGGAAATGTGAGCATTGTCTCTGGCATATTCCTTTCGATGCAAGTGTTCATTACCCAGGACCATTTTAACCGCAACCAGTAAAATAGGGTCATCCTCAATTAGAATTCGTTTCAGCCTTTGGTCTGAGATCTCCCTAAAAGCTATTTGACGCTCTGTAGCGACCAAAGAAACCGGCGTGTCCACACCGAAGCATTCCAGACCATCCAAGGAGATATGAATGGTGAACTTCGATTTTTTTGACCCCTCCATGGAAGCGGCTACACCCTGCAACACAGAAAAACAAAACCAAAATGCGAAAGCCAAGCACCAGAATGAATATAAAGGATCCAAATTTAGGCCCGTGAGAATCCGCTTGGCCATCGTACATATGCCAAAATTATGGTAGGACAGACTTCACATCCTCGCAATGAAGGAGTGCTACAGTCGCAGTCCAAGCACCATTAACAATAATCACTTCAGGTGAAGTGAGTCGCCACCCGGCTACACTGAAGTCTTGTCGAGGGTTTCCGTATACGACGTGTCGCCAAATGATAGACTTAAATCAAAGCCCAACTAGCCAACTGACAAACATAAATGCTCTACTTCGTATGAGCCGCCCTCATTAAGGTGGCCAACATTCCTTCTGCGAACTCAAACCCGAGAATGACATGGATATGTCACCTCAGCATCCTCTCCCTCCATCGCAAAGCCATCTCACACCCTCGGGTTTAGGTGTCAAAGGAGAGGCTGGGGAGGGGCCCACCCATCCGCCCACTATTCATATTAAAAATATTATATATAAATATGTTGATTTCATTTTTTTTTAGAATCCTCATATAATTCAATTCCACATTTTCCATATGATTGATGGTAAATGTAGAAGTTCCTTTCTTTTTATCATAATAAAGTGTTAAAGTTATAAATGAGTAAATATAAAAGTATTTGAACATTAAAAATATTTTTAAATGTTAATTGTGTCATAATTTTTTGTATGTGTCAAATAAAAAAAAAATGTGATTTAAAATATCTATGAAAAATTGTTTCATAATTAACATCCAAAAATACTTTTAGTCATCAATATAGACTATAATAATACTATATCTTTATATATACACACATATACATACACATATATTCGTATACATATTATATATACATGTATACATACATACATATATATACATACATATACACATACATATACACATATATATATATACATATACATTTACATATGTATATATACGTATATGTACACACACACATATATATATATATTCTATATTAAATTATAAAAAATATTATATACTAATTAAAGAAACTTATTTTTTTTTCTAAAACATAAAAAACAATCAAACTACTATCCAACAAACACTACTTAATATACAATTTCATATCATAAAAATATTATATTTAAATTATATAAAATAAATTATTTTCAATTATAAATTTATATTTCCTATATACTCTAAAGTAATTTTATAAGTGACTGGCAGGTTTATTGAAATGGAAGTTTCATATCATAAAAATATTATATTTAAATTATGTAAACTATATTATTTTCAATTATAAATTTATATTTTCTATATACTCTAAAGTAATTTTATAAGTGTCTGGCAGGTTTACTGAAATGGAAGTTAGACCTGCAAATTCTGCATATATTGGATTAGCTCTTCCAGGAGAGAATGGATCTTGGCAAAGAGAAAGCAAGGTAATCACTTCTACTAGGACATTTTTCTTAGTTCTATAATTTCATACAATGGATTAAAATGCATATATTTTTGAACTAAAATAAGTTTGGATCATTTTAATTGTTTTACTTAATGTTATATATTATGATTTTATTAGGGTTATCAATTTTGGACAATTGTTGATAGTAATGGTAGCTTTACCATTAGAAATGTTCGTGTTGGAGATTATAATCTGTATGCTTGGGTACCTGGGGTGATTGGAGATTACAAATATGAAGTGATTATAAGTGTAGATGAAGGTTTTTACCTTAACTTATTTTTATACCAGTTTTCTTTTGAATAAAATTATAAAAAAATATTTACATGTATAATGTTAAAAATAGTATTTTAAAATGTAAATATATAAAGATTATTATAGAAGTTAACATTTAGAATCTTTATTATTATAATAGTTTTAAAGATGAATATTTGGTTATTCTTTTTTAGCATATAATTTTTACAAGATTTCAACTTTGATCAATAATATAATTAAAGACAATATCATTATCATTATCAATAAAACTACAATCTTTTAGTAGGATGAAAATATTTTTAGTTTGCATAAATAATATTTTTAATCTTCTTATTAATTATACTAATTTAATCAAAATCCTATCATTTGTACTATTTAAGATCACACTTAATTAGATTTTAAATTGTTTTCTTATCTTTTTAAATTTAATACTGATTTATCATCATATATTTTAATTTTTAGGACATCTTTAATATTAATAGATCTATTATAAAATTCTAAATAACATTCACTTTCTATATTCCTATACATAATATATAATAATTAATCATAATAAAATCCTTCCTTTTTAAAAATTGTATATTTTTATTTTAAAAACCTTTTGTATATTAATATATATTATAAAGTTTTAAATAAAATTTACCTCCTATATTAATATACGTGATATATAACAATTTATCAAAGTAAACTCCTTCTCTTTTTCTAAGGATAAAAATAATTGTGCCAACACAAGATATAACAAGCTATATGTATGAAATAAGCAAAAATTGTGCAACTCCAAGCTCCCCATACTTGCTACAATACCCATTAGTTTGCAAATGAAAATTATGAATTACAATGTGCAAACAATGACAGACTATATCTAGTAAGTTCTTATCATTCCCATAATCTTATTCCTTTAGCTTTAAATGTTAAGCAATTTTGAGAAGCACACCAATGATTTTGGATCAAATTTGCTAAAAAAAATGGTTCAAATAGTTGTAGACAAGGAAAATATGGATTAGGCATTGTTAATCCACTCTAGATAAGGATGACACCATGTAACATTGGTATGGTTTACACTAGTGGCCACACAAATAGAGAAATTTTGCTACAATCTTCTCAATTTATTCTAATTACGATAAATCTTTGACATCATGTACTACTCCCACTAGCTCAACTAGTTTGAATTGCATGAAAAAGAACTCTAGACTGATAATGAATTCACACACACTTTAACATTTCCCTGTGTATTATCAAGTTCATGCCTCTTGTTAGTGCTATGTATAAAGAAAATCTATCATAGATGAGTGAACTCCTTAGTTGCCTCCCACATTAGGGCAACACTAACCTTAATGACATGTTATATTATGAAAGAACATCTAATTATTTAATGCATAACAAAAAAATAAAACATGTACAATGCAACTCAATAAAATTAGAAGAGATCTCAAATATGCCTTGCACTATAGTGCTACGTAAAGCATGCTTTACGTCCTATACCAAAACAATCAGTTATATCATCTACACTAGCTATGAAGATGAGGTCATTGTTGGAGTCAGATATTTGACCTTGACAACCCAATAGACCTTGCAAAACAAGGATATGTCTTCTACAAGAGAATTATCATATTGAGAAAATATAATGATAATTCATACTATGTGTTCTATTCCAAAAATATTGGTATTACATATGATCCCCTTGAGTATATAGAAAAGGGGTGAGGCAAAAAATTAGTTGTAGGCTCTAACCACCTCACATGTGTCCTTGATGTGTTAGTTGCATAGGAAAATTATGATAAAGGTGTCATATGTATAGGAATCAAGTGTCTCAAAAGGTGTATACATGTGTCTCAGTCTTATGAAGTGAGACAAAAAGCAAAAAATCTCTAAATGTGGACTTAGCAAGTGCAAATAGGACTCTCCTAGCTAGACTAAAAGCTAACTAATTGTATAATGTCCTTATTTACACTAACCCCCCTTAAGTGTAACTTGGGGAGAAATGAATGCAATGGTGATGGGTTCCAACTACTAGGCCATGTTAGATATCCATGCATAAATTTCTCATAAATATAGTAAAGGAGAAAACCCAATGAGACAAAAATCCTCTCCAAAATAAAAAAAATATGCATGATAAAGTTTACAAGTGAAGAAGAAAGGAGGAATTATCATCAACCCAAAAGCATTACTTCTAGCACAAAGTACAATAAATTATCCCCCCATAGGAGAGAAAAGAGAGAAGGTCCATGTGGCCCCCCAAAAAGTGAGAATGAAAGAATCCAATGCTAGAAAATGCTTCCTCCCAAAACTGAGATGAGATGAGAAATCATGTAGCCTCTTCTTAGAATGCCTCTTGTAGTGTTGGTAAACGTTCAACACTAGATGTTGAAGATCCATAATCAAACAACATTTCTTGTCCTGGGAAGAAACATAACCAAAAATGCATGTAAGATATCTTCCCATTTTGGATAAGAAGCAAGAAGAAGGTTGAATGTCTCTTAATTTTGCACATGATCTAAAGATAATGATGAAACCAATATGATGTCTTTAATTGTTGCTCAAGAGTTTCAATCCACTATCAATCTATGATTAAAAAGAGGAGGATTAAGAACAATGACATCTAATGATGATGACGATGATGATGCAACTCCATTTAAGATGTCATCAAATAGAAGATGAATGTCCTCAATTATATCTTCCAAATCGGTGATGTAGGACTCTACAAACAAGGATGATATATTTGGTAGAAATGCATCTGAATATCCTACTATAATGAATCATTGGAAGCCATAGTTAAATCAACATTGGATTCAAATGTAGCAATATTTAATGATGAGAGAGATGAGATCTAAATACAAGTCATAAAACTATAATGTTTATCCCTAAATGAAGATTTTGTATCATAATATATCTAGGCTCGACCATATGATGATTTTGCATTTGTTGGATTTGATAGATCACTATTATGATCTAGAAGAAGTTGTTCCATTTCAACAATTTTTTTTAGTAAACATTCATCTTCGATGTGATTTTTCTTTCCACAATAGTCACATTTTACCTTTAATGATTTTGAAATATTCCCTAAAATACTTTTAAAAAAATAAGAGAGAGTGACATACATGATTATTTCTCCCAAGATATCTCAACAAAAAAACAAGTAAAATTAATATGTAATCCCAAGATTACCCCTTGGTTCAACAAATGAATCCCTAAACAATTATATTGATGTGGCACTAACGACATGCTAAAAGTATAATTCTAGAGTACTATCAAGAAAACCAATAACACCACTCCATAGTTAGAAGTTTTTAAAAAAAGGGACTAAAAAAGGATTCCATATAATGCCCAAATAAACCCTCTAAAGTTCTAAATATTAGAACTAAGGTAGGTGATATATGAGAATCTATGACTTGTGAAAAAAATCATATTAAAAATATTATAAAATAACGACACCACTAAGTAGAGAAAAAAATACCTTCAAATAAAAAAAATATTGCATGAATTATTTTTTATGTGGCCAAGAAACAAGTTCCTAAAGTTGAGTCAAAGTTGCAAAGGGCCAATGGTGAGAGGTCTAGCTTAGAGAGAGAATGAATGATATCATACTAAAATTAGCAAAAGGATATTTGCATATACTCTCAAAATATTCTCTGGCACTAGAATATTCCAATACTACTCATTGATTGCTAGAAAACCACTTTCGTTGCCTAAAACTGCCCAAGGATACTAGTAAACCACTTGTCACTAGGCATGCAATCATTGTAGGGAGTTTAGAAGGAAAATTAAACAAATATTCAACTAGGAAATGAGTTGGCAGAGAGTGGTAGTGGCACCACCTAATAAACTAGTAGTGAGTGGCTTGCACAACAGTGGTGCAATCAAGTGACAACTAGAAAACCACATATTAAAATGAACTAACGATTACTAGTTAAAAATTAGTATAAAAACCAAACATATGTGTAATATAATAGAACCATGGATAATACCTAATAGGGGAAAGGACCCAGTACTTAAGCATGTTTCAATAGTTGCAATAGCATTCGTTTATATAATGCCCAATATTTTTAACAATATTCGACCAATAGTTGTGACTTTAAAGTTGTTTTTTATTAGAGGTAAAAAAATGGGTTTTGAATGGGCCCGAAACCCTTTACAAAAGAGAGCAGCTAAAATGAAAGAAAACTACATAAAGTATATATCAACCCATACACAACACACCATCAGCAAAACATCAACCAAAAAGGAGGAACACAACCAGCAACACTATGTATTCTTTAGGATGTCAACCTCCACATCGCTCACCACAACCTTCTAACCATCATCCAAGACATCAAATAGTTCTTTAATAGGAGCCCCAGGCCCACCCACATTCACCTCACTAATCAAAACATTATTCTTATCACCACCCTTATCAACATAAACCTCTTCCTCCATCAGCTTGCCACCAGCACCAGTCTCTTCAGAATGAACAATCTCCTTGCATTTCTTGGCACTATAAAAAGGAGAGGTAATACCAATAGACTCAAAATTAACCAAATATTTAGTCCCCTCCCAACCCTTGTCCATGTTAGCACAAATCCTCTCTAGTTGATCCTCTAGGGTAAGAACTCTACCTTCTAGATTCTATTTCATCTTAAGTGTTTCATCCGCCAAAATTTTCAAAGAGTTAAATAGTTCATCAATCTAGTTCTGAACTGAAGACTCATCAAATTTACTCATCACACCCTGAACTTTAAAAACATTGATCATGTTAAGTTCATGGAACACCCATTTGAACAATTTGAATAAAACAATGGAACCCTCTCTAGCAATTCCCAAAACATCAAAAATGTCTTCCCTATCAAAGTTGAAAATAACCTTACCCACATCATCCTCCTAAGAAGAGCTTACCTTGTCCTAATTGGCAGAGATGTCCTTACCCTTCCTAATAGCAACTGACATTTTGATTTTTTTAATGGGATCCGTAATCTCCTCAGCCACAACCTTTCTTTTCTTCTGCCAATCCAGGTCCACAACTGGGGAATCCACAACACCCTGTCTGCCCTTAGCCACAACCTTTATCTTCTTCTACATATCTATGTCCACAACTCGGGAATCCACAACACCCTATCCACCCGCCATCTTGAGGGGAGAGTTCATCTCAAGGACTTGGCTCACAGACCTTACAACCAGTTTCTTCTTACTTCCCACCTCCAGCTCCATCTTATGCTTTGTCCCAAAAATAGGGGGCAGGGAAGATGCCTCACCAGCCAATTCATTATTCTCCTTCAGGCATCTACTCAGCATTTCAACAGCCAACTCCTCACTACAGGTCTCATAACCCTTATTAGGGCTCAACACCACTTTCTTAGACTTACCTGTTGTAGGGAGTTGTGGGACCACCTCCATGAAAGCAAGAGAATCTGGGACATAATCCACATCCTCCTCAGATTCTGAATCCTTTTCCAAGACAAGTTTCCTCTTATTCCCTTTCTTGCTAACCAGCTCCTCTTCAAAAACCGTATCATACTCCTCCACTGGCTTTTGTTGCTTACCCTTAAGTGTAGCAATTGACTTAGAAACCTCAAAGGATTTAACATAATTAGATATTAAAAGAATGGTCCCCACATGTAGAATTGGATTTTTGGGGTTTCTCTTATGGTCCTTGAGACTAGAATCTAGCGACGCTAAGAGATAGTAAGGAAAATAAATTCTCTTTTTATGGTAGAAATGATTGAGCATAACAAAATGGTAAGCATTTATCGTAGAGAAGCATCCTTCCAGGGTGATATATCTCATGAGTTCTTCATCCACATCCCCCCACAGCATCTTGAGAGAGCTCCTCTGGTAACCACCACTCTTTGCCGTCTTCAGGTCTTGAGCTTCATCCCCTTTGAAAAAAATTTGCATGGTTTCCTACAATTCCTTCTTGTCTCTAAAAACTTTCTTACCATCCATAGACAACCCAGTGATATTGGCTATAAAATATTCATTCACATCAAACTTCGTTCTGCCAACTTCAAAAACCTGTTGTTCCATGCTTTTGCAAACAATGTCATCGTCTGTAGGTTGTTACCATGCAACCTTTCCAGGTAAGCAGTCAGCCCACCTTTCTCTAAAACCTTCCACACCTTTGGCTTCTTCTTGAAAGAATGACAAGAGAAAGGCTCCACGCGGTTCCCATCACCTCCCATGGCTACAAAATTTGCAGAGTTGAGAAGCTTGAGAACTTTGAACGCAATGAGGAGAAACCTCGAGAAGGCAATACAAAGAATGCCCACAATCCGTGTGAAAATGAAATTAAGGCAAAAGAAAATAATGAGCCTAGAGTTCTGTTCCATACGGATATCAACTAGGGTACAATCAACTTGATCCATACCTAGCTTACCATCCCTCCACATAATAACCTACCACATGAAGATAGTCATGCACGCCTCGAGCCTTAAAAAATCATCAATCAATTTAAATTTGGAAATCATGATTAATACTTGCAATTTCCTCCATAGGGAGGATGTCATTCACACCCCATTCCCTAAAACCTCTAACTCCTAGATAAGCGAAAACATCAGCTAATCCATTTCCTTCTCTCAAAATATGAGAAAAGTAATACTCATCAAAGGATTTAAGAATATCAATAGCATCCCTAATCAAAGATTCAATAGTCCATGAAGGGGCAACACAATTCTTCAAATTATTGATGATATTGAGAGAGTCCCCCTCAAGCCATACTTTCTTGTAACCTTTTACTTGTGCCAACTTTAGACCGTGATAGGCTACAGTTGCTTCTGCAAAGTGGCTTGTCTGGGTTCCCAAAGGGAGTGTCACAATAGAAACAAACCTACCATTAGAATTTATGATCACTCCCTCACAACTTGCAGGTCCCATAGCTCCATCAAAATTAACCTTCACCCAACCATCTAAAGAAGCTTTCCAAACAACATCATCTCTAGAGGCTTTCCCTTTAGTTACCGGGAGGGAAATATCACAAGATAGATTTCAATTATGTGCTATAGAAATATCATAGGGACTAAGCTTAATCTTTGTCCCATTGTGAAAAGTAATCCCGTAAACAAAATTTTCTTTAATAGCCGCACAAATTTTATAGGCCACAGAGATAGCAGGGAGAGCAGAACTCCTGAAAACCTTGTTATTACGCTCAAGCCAAATACCCTAAGCAATATGAGGAAGAGAAAGAGACCACAAAACTAGCAAAGTAGGATTGGACATGGGTCCAACCCATTGAGACCGCAAATCCTTAATCAAAGCAAGGAACACCCAACCGACATTCCAAAGAGAGAGCACATGGGCCCACATAATTCTAACAAATCTACAACCAATCAATAGATGGAAAGTATTTTCAACATCCTCTTCACAAAGAAAGCACCTATTAGGCATCATAAAACCTCTCTTGACCAAATTGTTAGTAGTTAATACCTTGTTTTGGAAAAAGAAACTATTAGTAGTTAATACCTTGTTTTGGAAAAAGAGCCAAAAGAAAATATTAGCCTTGGGAATCAATCAAGAGGACCATAAGGAGGCCCAAAAAGGAGCAAGACCAACAAAGGATTCATTAAAATGAAAAGTTGAAGAAATAGAGAAGTTACCATTAGAAGAAGGCTTCCAAACAATTTTATTAGAAGAAGGGAGAGAGGGAATATGAACCAAGGATAGGGCCTTAAAGAGATCGTCCAGCCCCAAGTCAACCTCATGCAACCTTTTCCAAGATCCTTTGTCAATATAATCAGCAAAAAATCTTCCACACCTCCGCACACAAAAGTTTGAAAGGTTGAGCCCAAGGCTCATCATTAAGAGGCCTGTTACCAAACCAACTGTCTTCCTAGAAAAAAAAATTCCTGCCATTTCCCAACTGCCAAAAAAGACCCTTGGAGACAAGCCTGCAGGCCTTAACCATACAATTCCAAAGTGCAAATCCAGATGGGGGTGAAAATTTAGGAGATAAAAAATCCCTTATATGTCCATCAACACCACATAAGTATTTTCTCCAAGCAATTTTCGCCCATTCACTCTTAGCCAACATAAGGTTCCACAATTGTTTACCAAGAAGGGAAACATTAAACTCTCTAATTTTACGGATTCCAAGACCACCAACCTTTTTGGGTCTATAGACATCATCCCACACAACCAAATGAATTCTTCTCTTGTCCTCAACACTAGACCAGAGGAAAATTTTCTGAATTGCTTCCAGTTTATCCACAAATTTCCTTGGCATATAAAATAAACTGGGAGCATAAACTGCAAGATTCTAAAAAGTAGACTTAATCAACTACACTTTTCCAGCTTGGCTTAGCAACTCACCCTTCCAACCAACCAATTTAGAATTAAACTTATTGATCAAACCCCCGCCAAAATGACTCAGGAACATTAGAGCACAAGGGAAGACCCAAATAAGACACACAGAGTTCACCAATCTGGCACTGCAAGATTCTAGCAATTTTAATCTGCCTGTGAACCGGAGTGTTAGAAAAGAAGATAACACTCTTGGGTAAGCTAACCTTCTGCCCTGAAGCAGCCTTGTACCTCTATAAAATAAGTTTAATAGCTTTGGTCTCCTTAATGGACGACTCCCCAAGCATAAGAGAATCATCAACAAACTGTTGATGGGAGTAGATAAGATTATTGGAAGAGGGAGCCAATCCAGACAAAACACCAAAGTTGATAAATCTCTGGATAAGACGAGCCAAAGATTCCACCATGATAATAAATAGAAAAGGAGATATCGGATCTCCTTGCCTCAGATCCCTAGAACAATCAAAGAGAGGAGAGGGAGGTCCATTGATAAGGACCGAGAACTAAGGGGTGGAGATAAGCTAAAGCACAAGAGCCACCAATTTCTCCCCAAAACCAAAAGAGGCTAGAATCCTAGAAAGAAAGCCCCAATTAACTCTATCATAAGCTTTAAGCAATTCAAGCTTCAAAATAAAGCCAACATGCTTAGTAACAATTAAAGAGTGAATATTCTCATGATCAAAGAGAATAGAATCCAAAAATTTCCTTCCAACCACAAATCCATTTTGTTGAGGAAAAATGATAAGTGGTAGAATCCTTTGCAATATGACCTCCAACACCTTAGAGAAGATCTTATAAATCGAGTTGCATAAAATGATAGGGCATAACTCGTCAAAAGAAGCAGCACCTGGTTTCTTAGGCACAAGGACAATAAAAGAGGAATTCAATTCCTTCAAAAGAGAACCAGTCTGAAAGAATTCCTTTGTAGAAGCTACAACATCCTTGGCTATAATTTCCCATAAGGACTGAAAAAAGAACATAGGAAAGCCATCTAGACCTAGCGCCTTATTTCCTTCAAAAGAGAAAACAACACTTCTAATCTCCTTTGCCAATGGAATGCACACCATCTACTTATTAATATCATCATTCATGATCTGAGGGATATCCCTAAGAATATCCTCTTGACAAGCCAAGTCAAGTTCCCCCTCCACCACAAGTAGGTTAGAGAAGTAGGAAGAAGCTGCAAACTGCAGATCAACATCCTTCTCCAAAACTTGATTATTGAAATTGATCATCTTAATGTGGTTAGAAGCCCTGTGTTTAAGCATAGAGAGGTGAAAAACTTAGTATTCCTATCCCCACTTTTCAACCACATAATCCTAGAATGCTGCTTCCAGAATTCCTCCTCCTTAGCAACAATATTATGCAATCTAGAGAGGAAATTTTCTTTCATAAGCAAGGCTTGATCATACCCAGACACTTGGATAGATTGTTGCACAACTTGAAGCTCCTTATTCACCCCCTCCTCCAAAAAAATGTGACCAAAAGAAGTCTGATTCCATTTCCTACATTATCCTTCACATTAGCAAGCTTTTTAGCAACTCTGAACATAGCCAACCCATCCACTTGAATGTTCCACCAATCATGAACCAAATTACTGAGATCAAGATGACAGGTCCACATCTTCTCAAATCTAAATGAAAAAAATTTCTTCCCTCCCAACAGATTGACCAACAAAGACAAAGGGAAGTGATCTGAACCCAATCTTGTCAAAGCTAAGAGCAAGCAAGAATAGGATACCAACCAATTAGGGGTAATAAGAGCATGATTAAGCTTGACCTAGATAAGAGCATCTCCCACACACCGATTAGACCATGTGAAAGAAGCACCTTTGAGATCCAATTCAAGAAGAGCATTATCATTGATAAGATTGATTAGATCATATCTATTGTCATCCACAATCTACGAGCCACCCATCTTATCAACATCATGAAAGGGCGTATTAAAATCCCCCATAACCAACCAATTATCAACAGGATGCATCACTTTGAAGGAGCCAAGGTTGTCCCAAAAAAAATTTCTAGCACTATTACTATTAGGAGCATAGATGTTAGACAAAGTCCAAGAGAACTTATCACACAAATTAATAAAAGAGGTTGCCACATGGTTACAATCATTGAACACCTCAACCCCTTGAATCAAATTAAGATTCCAAAAATTCACAATCCCTCCCAATGCACCCACCATATCAGAGTATTGCATCCCATAGTCCTTAAAAAGCTTATTCTTCAGTCTAGATAATTTATCCATACCCATTTTAGTTTCTTGTATTAACATAATAGCAGGGCAATGATCTCTTACAAGATTAGAAAGAAGATCATGCTTATGAGGGTGATTTAACCCTCTCATATTCCATGAGATGATCGTCATAAGAGCTTATGGGAGGTGCTCTTGGAGCACATCTCTAGAAAAGTTCTCTGTGTACCATCAACAATGTCCAATGACTTTAAAGTTGTTAGTGTTAATGATGACTACCCATAATTAAATGAAATGTATTCCTTAGATCTAAAAAGCAACAAATCATGTGATGTCACATCAACACCCAATAAAACATGATGTAGATGCACAAGTATCAATCTCACTTTTTTTTTGGGCCTTTTTGGAAACCTTGACAAAAAGCATGCTGATGTGGCATCATATTTGATGATGTGGCCTTGAAACCTTAGTTATAATTAGGGGACTTTCCAAGTAAGCTGCTATAAAAAATTGGGAGTGATTTGAAATTTCCACATAGAATTTTGAGAAGCACGAAGTTAGGGTGCTCAACTATTGGGTCCTCTCCCCTATAGGGGTGGAATCACAGTGATGTTTCCAATACTCTCCATTACAAACATGGCATGTAAAATGAAAAACTAGAGGTTAATAAAAATCATCAAACAACCATTGGTTAAAAGGTCGAGTTGAATATATTGATGTGGGTGGTATGGTCACATATTAGTATGGAGACATACAAGTGGAACAAGAATATTTTGGTATGGATCCATATACTTAGGTGGTACAAAAATACATTTTTATGGATATACAAATTTCTATATGACTTTCAATGAAACCTCTCAATTTTTTTTGGAGTTTTATATATTCAAATTTATTTTTTGGGTCTTTTGAGTGCAATGAGAAGATCCATTTGGCTCCAAGATGCATTGTGTGAATTTTTTGGAAAAAATACTTGATTTGAGAAGGTGATTATAAACACAAAGCTTTGATACCATGTTGGATTCAAATATTTGACCCTCACAACCAAATAAACCTTAAGAAACAAGGATATGATTTTTACAAGAGATTTTTGATAATGCCAAAATACAATGATAATTCATGCATTATGTGTTGTATTCCAAAAATCTTATAATTACATATGATCCTCTTGAATATATATAGAGAATGGGTAAGATGAGAAGATAGTTGTGGACTCTAGCCAACTTGCATGTATGTGGGACATGTGTCCCTAATGTGTCATGTGTATAGAAAAAGTGAAATAAATGTGTCATATGCACATGAGTTAGGTGTCTTAAAAGGTGAGCACATGCGTTTCAACCTTATGAAGTGAGACAAAAAGAAAAAATTCCCTAAGTGTGGATAGGACTCTATTACGTAGGCTAAAAGCTAATAGTTGTATAATGCCCTTATTTTCACTAATAGTCATAACTCAACTTTCTATATCCGTTTTCAATGCAAAAATCACACTAGGGTACAATCATGCACAAGAGGTTACATACCTACTTAAGAAACACTACTAGTGGATCAACCAAGCCATATGGAGGGAAACCACCTCCTCTACAATGTGCTTGTAAGTGCACATTCTTTATTGTTAGATATTGCATAAGATACCAACACATCTTCACACCTCCTTACATCTATATGGAGCTTCATAATTTTTTTGGCACAATAGCCATAGTAGGTCACATTTGTGTTCACATCAAGAGCTTTATAGTTCTTTTAAGAATTAGGACACATAGGGTTTCTCACTTTCACCATATTATGCTTGAGATCTGTTACACCACATTAAAATGGTGTCACATCAAGTAATAACACATATCAACACTAATTTGACAAGCTTTCCTTGAATTTTGTGTCCCCATAATTCTTTAATCACACTTCAAAATCTATGTTGATGTGATTGTGGTAAATATTCTATAAATTTTCCATTCTCTTTGCATGGGTTTTTGTAATCCACTTTTATGTTTAGGAATTATTTACACATTCCTTACCAAGGCATCATGGGTCCATCTACACCTATTTTTATTGTTAGAGTAAATGAATCAACTTCCCTTAACATCTACAATCGTCCATAATAGGAGCCTCAATTTAACAAAAATAACAACAATACATCTACAAGGTTCAAAGATCTATCGTAGATGGAGAAAATTTTATCTTCAAAAAATGGTAAATAATTAGAATAAATCTATGTGGGTCTATTTTATAGTTCCTAATGTGGATATTTAACTCTATAGTGCATCACATTTGCATAATTCATCAATAGATATATGTGCAATAATTCGTCCATCACTAAATAATCTAGGTTGACTATATAGTTAATTTTATTTGATTTCTATGTTGTCACCTCTAGGTACATCAAAGAATAATGGGGTCATCACTCCTCAAGAAAGGGAAAATAATATGAGAACAAACACACATTGGTTTAAAATGCCATTTTCAACTTTGCTATAAGCTTTCTCAAAGCAACACTAACATAATGGGGAACATTATTTGTCAAGAAAGAGAATGGTTTGGCCACAGTATTGCACATTAGTTAAACACAATAAATTATAGTATATGGTATTCACCATTCCCTTAAAAACTCATCTAATTCCAAGATGTACAAGCATAGAAACTCACCTAGCAATATAATCCAAATATTATTCTTCTATATTTGCATGACACTTGGCAAGCCTTGTACCACAATAATTTAGATCCATAAAAGTTTGACACTTGGATCCATACAAGTTTGATACTTATCATCATTTTCATTGTGTATTCAAGTATAAATACCTATATTGTACATAATGTAAAGAAGGTAGTAACATAAAAAGTATAGGAAAATCCCTCTTGGAAAATAATATGGATGCACATTCCTCTAAGTGATCATGAAAAATTTATTTCCTAGCCTTATTCTTTGTCATATTCTAATGATGAATATGAACTAATTCTTATCACATATTTTCTATTTTTTGTGATGCTTCCACATTTTTTTATACTAATTTAAATCAACTTGTTTTTTATTACCATAACCCTACAATCTTGTGTTTTACCAACATATAGGGTTTTCCTTTACTTTCAACCACAAATTAGATCAACAAATTTGTGAGAATATCCTTAGTTTCATTTCAATATATTTCTATCAAATTAGAAATAAGCATAGATATATCAAAGTAATACACTTTTTAGAGATTCATTCTTCATGGGCATTCACTTGACCCATCATTTTTTATTACAATACAAGCCTCTCATTTTTTAGAGAGATGCTTCTCTAGGAGCTCCTATAAATTTTACTAACATACCTAACTAGGCAATTTTTAAAGACACTTTATTTTTATAGGTGGATAATGACAAATTTTTAAATTGATAAGAGAATAATAATTTGTTATAATTTCTCTAGGTCTAATACTTTGGTGATAAATTTAGTCATATTGAAAATATGTTTTTCCATCATGGGTTTTTAATCAAGGATGAACTTGATAAAATTAGCTTTGATAAAAAAAATGGAAAAATAATCCTTTCAAGAAACTATGTAACTTATACATTTTCAAAACTAATATAAGAATAGAATGTGCCTAAATTAATGATGTTGGAGAGACTATAAGTGGTATGTGGATACTAAGTAAGTTCATGGAAATGAGGGGGTCAAAAGTGATCACTTATCTCATGAAATTAACAAAAACAAACTTTTACGAGTAAATCAAGATTGAAAGGAAGTTAATATTGTGGAAATACTTCCAACGCTAATCATTGAGAGGAGAATGCACATAAAAGATGATCAAAGTAATTGCAAGAAAGAAAATACTCACTATAATAACCATAACATAATGATATACTCTAGGAAAGCCCTTTTGGGAAAAAACTAAAACCAATTTTATTCTTAATAACAATACAAATTCTAGGCTCAATCCTTCACAAGGTATATTGGGGAGTCTTCAAAAAAATAATGGTACCTATAAACAAACTATAAAACCTCCATCTAAAGCACTCAATAGATAGAAGAAAATCAATAAAAAATGTACATGGTAGACAAAAACTAATGCCCAAACAAAACCATGACCCCAAATGACACCTAAATCCCAAATCAAAATCTGATGCCCAAATCCTAAGATGAGTCCACAAGCTAAAAATAACATATTTCTTACTCTTATCATAGGTTGTCATAACTTCATCACAATTTAGTCAACAAATCTAGTGCTCCTTTTCGGCTCCATTATATCAATTCAATAATGAAACTATACTTACATGCTCTTATGTGCATCATAGATTTTGTTGGGTCCTAAAACTATTTTGATTGGAGGTAAAAAATGGGTTTTGAAGGGGCCCAAAACCCTTTACAAAATAAAGCAGCTAATAAAAAAAGATAACATTACGTAGCAATCAACCCAACACCAGTGAACCAACAATCCTAAAAATGGGTTGGGTTCTAAAACTGTTGCTCCATTTCCTAGAACAAAATTCCACTCAAAAGATTACGGTTTTCATTGAGCAAGTGAAATCAATTCATCAACAAATCCTGGAGGGTTAAAGGTCAACTCTACTAGAGTAGGTTTTACCTCCTTATCTTCAAGCTCAACTTAGACTCTAAAGGGTGTTCCTAGGTGTATACCTTAATAAGTATTAAAATTAGAAAAAATACACAACCACAAAATAATGATAGCCAAAACCAACCTCTTGACTTGGTCCTAAATATTATCATCTAACCAAGAACAACTAGCTATCTCAAAACCCCTATATAGATGATGTGACTATGTAAACATAACCCGCATGAAATAGATTCATTTAAGCTTGCTCAAGATGATTTTGTGTTATATCTATGATCACAATGCACAGAAAGGACTACTTTATTGCACTACAATACTGCTTAATGTTTTTATTTTGAATGATGTGAGATTGGTACGTGGTTTCTAACCAGTGCCTATTCCTTGGGCAATGGAGTCACGGTTCATAAAGAAGAAAAAAAATTAGTATAAAACAATATGGAGCTATGTAATGTACAGAGGATATGATACTTTTAAAACCCTCTCTAAAACTCTCACAACAATAGCTTAAACAAAATGAATAAATTGCAATTTTAACAAACAAATTGTTTGGACAAGAAACTCATTGATTTTCTCTATTTAAGAAACTGATTACAAATGATTTTCATACATCTATGGACTGATTAACAAAAAATAAAATTCATATAAACATCTGATATGCATATGGAAACATTCAAATACAATCTATATTTAAATATGTGAGTTCTTGCAAATTATCTCACTCCTTAGCACCACAATTCCACTTGCAACTCTTGTAGCTTCAATCTATTGATCTAAAAATTCAATGGACTATTGTAAATAAGTCCCAACCTGCAACAACAATTCAAAACACCCTCACATAGAATGCTACGCCTTCCCCCTTCTATCTCCTTTTTTTTTCTTCAAACTTTCATTCCTAAAAATGGTTTTTTTTTTTGTCTGTTTTACCCTGCCTGTCATGAAATGAATTTTACATGATTTATTTGGGTCTATTCAATATGGAATGACCCATGTTGTTTCTTCGCATCAAATTCCTCAAAAAAAAAAAATTAAAAACCAGCATCCCACTAAAGATAGGAGTCTTTTTCAGTTTTTTTCTCTCCTTTTTGACTTCTAAAAAAGCAGAAAAATCAAAGCAACACCTAGGTGCTCACTTACTAGTCCCTACTTTTTAGGGATCATTGAATGGTGTTTTAAATCTCCACATTCAAATCTAGCACCCCAAATTTCCTTTCAAATATTTTTAATTTAAATATTTTAAAACTGCTTTTTCATTGCTTTTTTCTCCCATAAGTCAACTTAACAATGTGCAAAGGGAAATTAATTTGTCAAGTTTAATTATTTAAATATATATCATTTACCACCTTCAATTTGAATTTCAAACCAAAATTTACTCACCACAAAATTGCAAAATTGCTCAACAAAAATTGAAAATTCTACTTGATACAGGATTGCCAATTTGCCATGGATGCTCCTACATCACTATGTATTTGTATTAAAAAAATATCAATAAAGTTGTAATAGAGAAAACTTATTAATCCATAACATAATTGTGCATATCCATATAAAACAAAGTGAGAAATATTATTACAATCCTTTCAATATTTTCAAAATTTTGTTACATTCATCTAACCCATTTAGTAAAATATTCCATTTAGTTTGTTTCTATGATGTATAATTATATGGAGTTATTAAAGGAAACTTAGGATTACTCATTTAGAGGAAAAGAAGAGCACACACTAAAAATCAAAGGAGAGAAGATAATCGCATGAACACATAAAGACATGCCCCCTATATTATTTATTTTATGATTCCCCATAAAGTGGTATTTAGAAATTTATAAATGACCAAGTTTGAAATGGTCAATGCTTAAAAACTCCCATTTAAAATGTAATAACTTTATTTTATATATATATATATATATATATATATATAAAGTTATTCAAAAGGGAAAAAATTGCAAGTTTAAATTCCTTAGAAAATTATATCAAAATTTAACTTATAGGGTGAAAGTTATGGCGTATTAAACGTTAGGGCCTTTAGAGAGGTCAAATTCAAGCCCTAGTGGTGAATGGGTAGTGACCAGGATTTTTTTTAGGTGAAGAAACATGTAAACTTGGTTATGCAATGGCATCGTGGTGGTGGAGTAGATAACAAGTGGTGGTTAGGTAACCACAATGATGATCACTGGTGATAACTACTAGAAGTTACCTACAACATTTTATTGGTCATTCTTGGTGATTGTCCCATCAGTTGTTATCATTACCATTGGTAGTAATCATGACTATTTATATTAATTGTGATGTTAGTAATAATTTTGACCATTGGCCGTCAACCAATAGAAATTTCACAATTTTTTGCATAAAAATTAAATAAAATTCCCCGAGTTATGTGCTTGTACAACCATCTGACATACAATTTTTTTTCCCAAAATGCTTCTATGTTCAAATTTGATAAGAAATATACAGATCTAGGGTTTTAGGGACTCGTAGATGAGATGATAGCATTAATTTTTCACCAAAGTGCTTTTTTTTGGGTACCATCTAGATCTTGTTGTAGATAAAGGGGATTCACTACTCATGAGTCTCTTTATTCTCAAGATATTCCCAAGCGATGAACTGCCCTAAACTACCTCAAGGAACAAAGTGAAAGTTCTAGAATTAGAAAGAGTAAATCATAGAGGTTTTCTAGACAGACTGATAGGCTCTCAGCCAAAGGATGACAGTGCAAAATCAGGGTGATAGCACAACGCGCTGGAGTCCTAAAGGTGTGTCGGTGTCTCGTAAAAACTAGAGAATGAGCATATCACATAAAACAAGGTGAATACTAGCAGCCTAATTACTAAGAACTTATAGAGTATAGGAAAATAATAGAATATAATAGTACTTAAATAAAGTGAAGTAAATGATAAAGTTAAAGAGGATGAGAGATAGAAGACGCTCACAAAAACCCAAGTAATGGAGCCTCCAACAAATAAATGTCTTCAATACCTGCATACATAAGATTTGGGGAAAATGTTGGGGCTATATAGTGGTTTTCCTCAATCAAACCCCCGTTTTGGTGTTCCCACCTCCACAGACAGCCAGATGGATAGAGAGAAATAAAGTACGTAATGAGTGATAAAAGCAAACCTTGCTATGGAGGAGAATCTATATCACAAAGTAAACATGCAATAGATAGGGGATGTGTGAAATCCTAGGATTCTTGCAAGCACAAGATGAGAGAGATATCAGCTACAAGGCTTAAGGAAGCCAAAGGGAGGGAGCAATAGCTGCGAGAGCCAAGAGAGTTACAAAGAGCATTGTAGGAGCTTGAGAGTGTTGTTGTAGCAAGTTGTATGGAACTGTGCAAGCAAGATAGCAAGAGAAAGATGGGAGAATGTCCAAGATAGAAGCCAATAAGGAGAAGAAGGCCAAATGAGTTGAAAATACAACTTTTAAAGAGGGAAAAGAAGCTTCCTGAGCCATTACAAGGCATCCCCAGTCATTACCACTGAAAAAACTTGTTGACAAGTGGCAAACATGCTTAGAAGCAATTGTTTGAATGTTGAAACGTCACAGTGCAGAGACGTTCGTGTGGCGCTCTAGTGTCCAGACACATCATGCTACAAAACAACACAAACGAAAAAAGCACAAGGTTTGATGCGAAGCTGATGCGTAAGGGTAGCTATTAAAAAGGGGCCCTGAACATCTTGAGAGGGAAAAAGGCTAATGCAAGGGATAAAATGAGCCTACACAAATGCTAAGGGAGTGAACACCAAAGTGGATACAAGAATGTATGTGAAATTGCAGGGGATGCAATTTTACAGCATTACACTTGTAAGCACCTCCTTAGTAAAAACCTTTATACATCTAGCCTCTAATGTCTATCTAGGATGGAATAATACAATAGATTAACTTTTTTGGATATTGTAAAGTTAATTATGAGCTCATATTTGGTCCAAGAAGCTCCAAAATGTTCCTATAAGATAAGATATAATAAGAACCCCTAAATTTGATATTTTATTTCACATTTTTTGATTCTCTATCTCAATCATCTAGGCATGTAATACATCATACTAGTGTTATGAGATTTCATTTACTATAATTTCTAAAAGACTATCCTTAGACACTATCTTTCTTTGATTCCATGTAACCATGTTCACACAATAATATTTATGTGAAATGATAGAATAATAACATAAAATTAATATGATATAATAAATTATATTCTCATCAAGGAATTAAAATAAGTACCAAGGTAACTAGCTAATGATAAAAAACCAATAATAAATGGATTTAAATAAAGATATGCATGCCTAATAGGTGGAGATAACTAGTTATAAGAGTGTAACTCAAGTAGGATTATATAAGTGGAAACTAGGTGTATAAGACTCGGGCATGTGCAACTGATTGACTCACTAACTAGATATGTGGAAGTCAAGAACATAGGACATGGGTACATAACTAATTGACACAATTAACTATGTGGCCTTATCCTAACTAGGTGCATATAAATCAATATATTAATGAACTAAATATAAAATAAACAATACTATAATATTTTTAAATCTTTTAAACATCCCTCAACATATTCAATTGATACCTATCTTCTTCTTTCTATTCTTCTATAGGTTGTTCACTAGAAATGCATTTATTCCCTTTTTATTTTATTCTTCACCATTTTCATCATGTTCATGGTTATCACCCCTTCTTCTATTTTCTTTTTTTACATCTAACTGAACCAATACATTCCTCATCATTTCAAACATTTTTTCTATTCTCCAAATAATTTTTACAACACCTTGACCTACATTGAATCCTCATGAAGTACATTAACTGTCTAATATAAGATGTAAACTACCTCTTGAATTTGATGATCTACTTACAAACATTTTTTCTTGATATATTTGTAAGAAAAATGCAAGTGTACAAACCTTCAATAGGTTAACATTGATACTAATAATGAGAAAACACATTAATATAATTAGAAGAATACTTGCAAGATAAATAAAATCAAAGAATTATAGTATAGAAATAAATACATAACACAAGATATGCCTTGGGAAAACCCTTTCAAGAGAAACCAAACTTCTAAAACACACCCATTATATTATCAACAAAAAATGCATTATAATATAATATTAGAGTATCGATGCTCTATCAAGAGAAAATGAAGATCAAGTCTATCACCTCTAACACATGCTTTCTAACCCATGAAAATTTTGGTGGCATCATAGCCATACACAAATGTCATGAACCAAAGAAATAAGAGATCAACACTCTTCAACCATGGATAAAATCTAGTAGCATAACCCTACTTTCCAACCACTCCCTTCACATGAATACCCTATTCTAAGAACTCTTTAAATAGACAACAATGGAAGACACACCCGAGTGATATTTCCAAGTTTGATTCCTAAGTTTTAACTCTAGATCCAAAAGGAATTACAACCTCCAAGGTGATACCCACATGACCATTAATATAATTAGTTTTCTCAAGATTACTTGTCTTCATGTGATCCCCCTATATATAATTCATTTGTTTCTCTAGCCAAAATGTGGCATCCAATTTCAAGATGGACATCATATTTATAAAATATTAAATATTCTATGTAAGGTGTATAACACCTTTCCAAACATTCTCCTACATATGCATTACTTAAGGGGCCAAACGTAGACCAAAAAAATATGTTTCTCACGGAAAATAATCACTATAACCATCCTAAATAATTTTAACTCCTTGGTGCTCATAAACTTTAGAAAATCAATTGCAACATCTAGAACTACATATTATTATGATCCAGCCACATTATGAAAAGTATTATTCTCTACCACAATTGTATCTTGCTATATACTAAATTTGTAACACAAGATCATAAGAAAATTATATTGTTTACAAATATGTATTCCCACATCTAGGGAATTGGTTCAAAAATAATAATCATGTTTTAAGTTTGCCAAACTCATCCATAGAATTAACTCCATAGATCAAGACAAACTCATCCTCAGAGTTGACATCTCTATAGTTCAAAACCCATTTACATGATAAGACAATAAAACTAGGATGCACCTAAAAACTAGGTGGGTTGAACCTATCAAACCATTATCCATTGAGTATGATCATATAAAATCCAAATATAGGTTTATGCTCCTCAAAATTTATATTAAAACCTCATCAAGATAATTCCCATTACAACACTTTCTCTCTAAACACCCATGAGATCTCTAGCCTCACCCAAATCTATTGAAATAATTGAATTCTACAACAATCGTCCCATGTCAATAAAACCCATAACTATAAGACTACAATATGTAGGAATGTCTCTCTCCATGATAACATGATCATTGTACTCAACTAGAAGATTATCCCCAAATTATAATCAATGATCCCACTACATACATGAAAAATATAGATTCCAGGAACACTCTTTGGTTCCCTATGATTTACATCTTCACTTTAGTAGGTCATCTATCTCATTTTCACAAAAGTGACTATATCATACCAAAAATCCTAGTTAGGACCCAAGTCCAACATGGTACAATCATACATCACTACCAAATCTCACATTAAAAGCGATCTAGATCTTCCCATGACATCATGATAAACCTATGATAAATTCTTAAACATAACCATTTCATGCTAGAACTCTAATTGTACAACAAGAGCTTCTCAAATATACATCTCCTAAAATTTAAATATCACCTAGGCCCAGTACAATCAAATAAATTTTATTGGTAGGAGCTCCCAAAAGGAAAATTAGAACCGTCATCTCCAAAACCAAGAAGATAATCTAATATTCACCCATATTTCTTGAGCTCCTTAATTCATGTGATAAATTAATATAAAAAAAAAACAAGAATAACATGCTATAAAATAAAAATTGACTTTTAAGTTAAAGAAAATTACAATGTAAGCAACCTCAATTCCAAAAATAACATCATGAATTATTATTCAATAATTATCTATAAAAGTGTACACAACTCTACCTATTCAAAGTGTGAGTTATAATATTTATAGGGATTGCAAGGTATACAACATGCACCTAAGTTAACAATAAAAAAGAAATTATTTAAGTTTTATGAGAATCTTATGGATAATATACAATCTATAGATGTACTTCATTATGTAAAAAAATGAACAATGATTTACAAATTTAGAGGAAAGATGATGAATTCTATTGACTTTAATGGTGAATTAATTATTTCCATGCTATCTTTTCAAGTAGATATGTGCATCAACATGCCAAATTTTAAGTTTTGGGCCTATATCAATGGGGATATTTGAACTATATGCCTTATTCTATGTCTAGTAATAGTGTATTTCCCAATATGTATCTATTATTAAATTAGTATGGAATAATTGCTATCATATTTTATGGTAATTAGAGATGATGGTTGTGAAGTGAAAGATGGTGGTATAGTTTTAGATACAAATTTTAGTCACATTCTAATGAATATTGAAGTTTTATTATGGATGGAAAGGATAAGATAGAATGATGTTAATGAGAAAAACTTTGTGGATGGTGAATAATAGTAGACCTTGATTGATAATGAAGTTCATGTTCACAATTCTCTCACTAAGTTTGCAAAGAATATGGAAAGGAGGAAAATGCTTTTGAAAATAATGGTTACAAAGGTGTCCTTAAATGTTAACATTATCTTAGCCTCAAAATCCATTTGGTCCCATATAGATTAGATATGTCCCTTAGAAATATTCTTCAATTATTTATAGAATGGATGTGATCTTCCTCAAAAAAACAAATATTCTTATAAAGTAAGCGAAAGAAATGATAGATGAGGTAACAAGTATTAGAGATAACCTTGACGAACCTTAGCTCATGGTGGTTCCTAAAAGAGTAGAGATAGATGGACCTATTGAGGTTTCATATGGACTTGATTATATTGGTTTTACAAATAGGTTGGAGGATAACAAGGGGTTGTACCCTCATCAATGACATTTCATTTATGTTGATATAGAAATTGTTAATATTTCTTTCTTTTATAGAGTGTTAGGTACCTTTCACAAGCCTTGACACTTTAATTATAGTAATACCTTTCACACATTCATAATATGTGGTTTTCAAATTTATAATATTTTGATGGATATCCATAAGATACACATTTTAATTTTTATCTCAATATTAAAAAAGCATTAATACTTATTTATGTTGTCTATATAAAATATATTTTAAAAATTATGATTGCATTTTTTGTTATTTACTTAACAAATTTTATTTTTTTATAGGAAATTGATTATTATTATTAATAGTATTGTTCAAATTATATAATCTTCAACATTTTTTTATGACTCAATTTTTTTCCTCCAAGTTTATATAATGGAATATTTTCTAAATATGAATCAAATTGTCGTATTTTATGTAGGTTCTAATTTTGACTTGGGTGAACTTATATATGAACCACCGAGAGATGGTCCAACAATATGGGAGATCGGTTATCCTAGTCGTTCTGCAATGGAGTTTTATGTTCCAGATCCAAATCCTAAATACATTAATAAGCTTTACTTAAATCACTCGGAAAAGTAAGTGAAAATTTTCCTACTCATTATATTTATTTATAGAAATGAGTAAAAGTTTTTGTAAATAAAATGAATTCAAAATTATGTATGTATTATATCAACATAAAAAAACACACTCATTTAAGATTTACAAAGATATGGAATGGGACCATTACATAAAAATATTGGATACATGAAACTTCAGGGTAAGTTATCCAGTGAAACTGTGGGAACGTCCTTTCGAGGATCATCTCACACATGAAAATTTGGTGTTGATTTTTCAAATTGAATGCCCTAGGGTGGAAGAATTGGTACGTTCAGTTCTTGGTTTTGAGATTACAACCCCTAGAGCTAGGAGCCTAATTTTCCCTTCTCAGGTTTTGTCTGTGTTTTTATCAAATATCTTGGATCTCCTCCAATCTCTAGCAGAATTGGAATCAATTGTCACTAAGTTTGTCAAACCCCAAATGCTCGATGTTGTTACATTGTTGCAAGTTGTTCAAGGGTATAATATCTTTGTTGGTGATGGGTATCTGGGTGGTTTGTTTCCTAGGGAGTATGTTAAAAATAGGTTGGGTTTTGATGAAATCTATGAAGCAATTAGGTTGGCCTTGTAGTCCAGAAATGATAATATTCTTTTGAAGGTGTTAAGGAGGAATTCCAAGTGAGTGTGTGTCACTATGAGTTTCAACATCAAGGAGAAATATTATGCAATTTATTTTCTTCATGAACATAACTCTCACCCACCTCGGAATCTAGTATTTGTTGGTTTAGATGAAGGTGCTCTAATGTCTACGCTAGTTATTGAGGAGATGGAGTTGTTGCCAGTTGGAAATGTTGTTGGTTCTTCAGTTGGTGAACAAGCAACTGTAGCAAGGGCACACATTGTTCAAGAAGAATGCAAAGGAAAGGAGCCACTAGTTAGTTTTGACTTTTTTGGTCAGGAAATGTGTTTGCAGGAGGCATCTGAAGGTCAAGATGAGAACTCAGTTCATGGGGGTGATTGTATGGAGGAGTAGCAGTTTGGTTAATGCAAGTTATCAATTTTTTGTTTATAGTGAATTATTTTGCTTTGTGTTCTCTAGTCAGTTAGCTAATCAGTTATAGTAGATTCAAGAAGCTAGTAGTTGTTGTATGCAAGGGCAATTATACATATGCAGTGCAATGCAGATATAAATACTATGCATTTCATATATAGTTAGTATGGACTATTGATAGATTGCAGAAAGATAGTTTAAGATAGCAAACAGTTTGGAAACTCATCTGGCAATTTTGCCTATTTTGCAGATACAAATGTAATTCTCCTTTTATATAATATATAATATATATAGGCCTTTGTTCCTTTTATCTAAAAAAAACATGGTAATTAATAGCATCTCCAAGGATTCCAAGGGTAAATAAAATATTTAAACATGATAAAAAATGAATATAAATTTCATTCAATCATTTCAAGATAATCCATATTTAAATCCTTCTATAACATTTCATTAGAAGAATGATATATTATTTATGGATATATAGTACATGTTAAATTATATGTTGGAATTGGTTTAGGGTGATATCATGTGATGATATGTAGATGACACATATTAAGAGCATTGACAATGATTAATGTTGGTTATAGTAGAAATGGAACATGGGTGTAGTTCTTTAAATTGGATTAATTTTTCAATTATTATGAGTAATATTTAGTTAATACTAATAGTCTATCTTTAACAAATAAAAAAAATGTCTATCTTTAATTACCATTCAAGGGATCTTAAGGGCTCAATTAGGTTCTTCAAAAATGGAAAATATCAAATGGATTCTTCCTCATACTAAATCCTTCAAGAGGAATTTTGGTGGGGCCTTTAGAGGAAATCTAAGAGTTTCTAGATTATCCTATATTAATGAGATATCTTGTATTTTGGTGGGGCCTCTTCAATTGAAATCAAATATATCTACATTAAGGAAGACTTTGTGGTAATCTTCTATACTATTCAATTTCTTATAAGAAAAAATATTTAGCCCATGTTGGATTCTCTTAATTTTTATTCTTTTAATATTTTTTATACGGTTAAAGACTATTTGAATTTTTTTATCATTTATTTTTGCAAACCATAATAATGAATAACTCCATGGATATGTGGGATGGATTAAGTCTAAAATGGGTCAAAAGAGATAAAAAGTTTGTTAGCACCCTTTAGATAAATAATGAAGTGATAACATAATCATTGGTGTTAGTGCTCATATTTTTAGAATAAATCTTATTTAAATTCTATTTATATTAAAATATAATAGCACACTATTCTAAAAAAATGAGGGTGGTTAAAAGGGACACCCTAAAGTCAAGACATGATCAAGTCCACACATTAACCAGTCACAGGGCCAAGCCAAATAAAACAACATAAAAACTAACTAGATAAAGAAATTCTAGGAGGTGGGGGTTCTTTATCATCAAGATTCATCCATACATCACTCAAGAAAATATTATCATCAATTGACTCCTAACTAGTGAGTGCACCCTCCTTCTAAAGGTTTATATTACCTTCAACTATTGGCATAAGATTCAAATTTTAGGTACCCATGTACAATTTGCTCCACCAGGTATAAGAAGAGAAGGAAAAAACTCACTCCCAATGATAAGGATGATGTACTAGTTTCAAGTGAAATCCCTACAAGATAAGGCCCATGTGTTCCTTCACATAGAATAGAGAAATTCTATGCAAAATTTACATGGTGAGTGTTGTAGTAGGTTCATTTGCAACAAATGGTGTCTTCCTTTTAGAGGAAGGAAACTCAAAGCTATCAAATTGTTAAATTCCTACTTAAATTATGGATTGTAGGAAGAAATCAAAATGTATAGGTTTAGGATATTCTCGTGTGTCTCAATTTTTATGTTGAACTATGATTGAAATTGATTGAACATTGACCATTTATTAATGGCTCATTGACCATTGATGAATGGCTCTCAATGTGAGGTGTAAACTAATGTGAATCAAGTTGTATGTAGATAAACTCATGGTGTAACAAAGAGAGATAAGAGGATAAAAATGCACCCTTAAAACATCTAGAATAGGATATGTAACTCAAAGTGATTTGTCATTAAATAAGTTATATATCATCAATGGTGTCATCAAGATCATAAGTGTGGGATTATATAAGCAATAAATGTATTTTATATAAGTAGATATCCCAAAAATTAAGATGGCAAAGATGATCATGTTGAAGAGTATTTGTAATGGCTTGAGGAGAAGCCAAGGTCTCTATTAATTTAGTATTTGATAATATTATATAAAATAATTTGGTAGATTAATATGATGTTCCTAAATAATCTACTCCAATTCATCAATATAAATTTTTAATACAATCAAGTTCATTATTATTTTTCTTCTAAAAATAAGAACATTTGATCTTGCATGATTTAGAACACTTCAAAGAATACTTTTTTCTAAAGAGGGACAATCTTACATGACAACATTCATCCATATTAGACATGAAAAGTATTTGAATATGCCATGTACTCTATAGAGACAATAGGATTAAAATTATTCTATAGGATATTGAAATAAAAAGGGTTTAAAATATAGGCTAACCCCCAAGATGTATTAAATTGTATATTAGGATGAGAAAAACACATGATTGAGCATGGTTTTATTATGTGAATGTGTAGATATATATAATAAATAATCAATTCTATAGAAGAAACCAATTTTTTTATTATACATTAGTTTAGATGAATCGATGATGTAATAAACTAAGAATCCCCCTCTTATTACATCATATGTCTAAGAGAACAAAGAAAGAAAGTTTGAAAATCCTTTAACTCTACAACTACAAGATATTTGATAAATATGTCAACATGTTGCTCTTGATTCAAACAAAACTAGAGATGGATATTCTACTATTGAACATTCTCACAAATATAGTGACAATGAACCTCAATATGCTTAGTATGCTCACGAAAAATAGATCGCAAATAAGCTTTGAACACCATACTCTAATTATTGCAAAATATAGTGGTAGGACTTGTCTCAAGAACACCCATACCTATCAAAATATGACATAACCATATCACCTCACAAACAACTCCATTTGTGTGTAATATTCTAACTTTGTGGAAGAGAAAGCCATGAGGGTTTTATTTTTACTCCTGAAAGATATCAAACTAGATCCTATAAATAAAATGAAGTCTAAAGTAGACTTCTTGTCATCCATTAAACCTGCATAGTCTACATCCATGTATCCGCATAAACAAAATTTTGCATTATGCTTGTATTCCAAGTCATATGCCATTGTAACATTGATGTATCTCAAAACATACTTTGTTTCCTTCCAATGAACAACCTTAGGTTCCTAATTTATAAGCCTAGAAAGATAGTTGACAACATAGTTGATATTTGGATCGGTATAAGTTATTTAGGTGAGAATCTCAATGAATTGATGATAAATAGTAGCAATCACCTAAGGTGATGGATCATGGCAGTAAATTTGTAAACTTACCTCCATGGGTGTCAACATAGTTGCAATCTTCAATTTTGAATTTCTGAAGAAATGTCTTGGCATATTTCATCTAAGAAATATATATTTGATTCTTCTATTGCCATACTTAAGTCAAAGACAACAATGTAGGAGCCTGATATTTTTCATGTCGAATGATCTTTTGAGATCATTTTTTTTGTATCAATCGTCTGTGGATAACTCCCTATTATGACCGAATCATTGATATATACAATCAAAATTATAATATCACCTCTTTCTTTTTGAGGTAGAGATTTGGATCATAAGGATTCTTGATGAATCCATAACTAAGGAGATGCTTATTGATATTTATGTACCAAGATCAATGAGCTTATTTAAGACCATAGAGGGATTGTACAAGTATACATACTTTGTGCTACTTGCTAGGTGCAACATATCCCTTTAGTTGATTCATGTAGAATTATTGCATGAGATATCCATTAATAAATTCACTCTTGAAATCCATTTGATGAACTTTCCAACCAAATTGTGCTAATATGACCAAGACAATTTGAATAGTCTTGATCTTTGTTGTGGGAGAAAAAGTTTCATCACAGTCAAGACCTTCATTATATGCATAGCTCTTAGCCACAAGTTCGGACCCATTCAAAATGAGAAACAACTTCACCATTTTTGTATTTACCTCTAATGAGATAAATTTTCTCACCATTGTGACAATAAAAATCAACTTTTAATTTTCCCTCAATTAATTTAATTACGCAGGAAAGGTTCTTTGTGAGCCTTGAAACATATAGAACTTTGGTAATTTTGCATTTGTGAGTTTGAGGGGAAAATATATATCTCCAACTCCCTAAACTTCATATGATGTTTCATCACCAAGGGATACTTTCCAATAGGATGTGGATGGAGTGAGATCACAAAACCACTCTTGTTCACCTATCATATGTCTAGATGCACCAAAACCAACATACCAAACTAAATTGTTTGAGATAGAGGCCCTTGTTTTCACAGTTTACAAAAAAATCCTCTTCATCTAAATCTCATGTGGATGCAACATTGTCATGTTATTTGTATTTTTTTCCAATGGGGATTCTTCTTCTTGTCCCCTTAAGAAGGTTTACATAGCTTTCTCTAACTAGATTCACTATTGACATAAGAATTATACTAGCAATTTTTGATATCATGTCCCTTTCTTCCACAAATGAGACATTTTTTTCTTGGAAGAGCTTTCTTGATTTGGTTTTGATTATCTTGATGGACCACTTTACTATTTAGGTTGTTTTCCCTTTTACTTTATTGTGAGGGTCTGATTGTCTTGGGAATCTAATGTCTCACCATGGATTGCTTCTTCTTGTTAAAGTGGATTTATCAACTCTTAAAATATGGTGTTTTAATTTCTATATTGAGAAAAGTGGCAAACACACAAAAAAGGGGGTAATGTCTTTAGGACTATGGGTACAAGAGATACATATGTTACTTGTTCCCCTAATGCTTCCTATGATGCCCCAATCTTTGTAACTATTATAAGAAATATCTATACTTCCTCCTCATTTTCCATTTGAAGGCAGTGTAATTGATGTTGGAAGTGGAGGATTCACTTCTAATTTTTGGCCTCGTATATAATTTTAAGATAATCTTACTCATCTTTTGTAGTGGTGGTTGTTCTAATGTGAGGTTGAACCTCATCAGATATTCCAATCAAAATGATCAATTTTTCCTTTTGATTAGCCTTGTCAAACTTGGTTTGGTCTGCACCAACATATGCAAGTCTAGTGGTGTTCCAAAAAACTATATCCCAAAGGTCTTCAAATTCCAATTGTGTTTGGAATTTAGTTCTCTAGGAAACATGATTATCATCTCTTAGAAGTTGAGGTTTGGGAAGCATGATTTTGGATGTATTATTAGCCATTTTCTAAATTTTTGAGGATTATTATATCTCTAGAATCCTTATAACTCCATAATGCTTGGTTTTAAAAGATTTTTACATGCCTTCTCCTTCTTCAAATCATTCACAAAAAAATTCCCAATCACCAAAATAAATCTATGATTCTTTTCTACTTCCTCATACTTATCTTTCATGGGATTTAAGGTATACTCCTCATTCTTCTTTATCCTACAATAATTTTCCTTACCATCATGAATAGATTATTTATCATACTATCAAGGAATACCCAATACAATATGGCATGCATACATTGGAATAATATCACACATTATCTCATCCTTATAACATCCAATATGAAGATTTATTAAACATTTTTCACTTACTAGTAATTGACTTCTCTTTTGTAGCCAAGAAACCTTGTAGGGACTTGGATGTTTCATCCTCTTCAACTATAGTTTCTCCACTATTTCTTCTAATACCATATTATCCATGCTATCACTATCTATGATGACTTCACAATATTTACCTCCAGACTTACATCCAGTCCTAAAAAATTCCTCCTTTGTGCAAGTTCTTCTATCTCCTTTTTTGGTTTCAACATAATTATTCTAAGCATTTAGGACTCTCCATCATTTGTATATTATCCTCTCTTGGGTGGAGCTACACTTTCATCTTCTTGGGCCACATGAATTATGACCTCGTTTCCTTTACTACTATTGGGTTGTATTTGAGGACATTCAAATTACCTATGCCAAGTTTCACCACATTGGTAATGGGTACCACTAAATCCTCTTCCTTTTCCTCTTCCAAATTTACCTCTATCTCTTGAGTAATCACCTCTATCTCTAGGATAACCTCCTCTTCCTCTAGCTTCCTAGGTGTAAGAACTTGTTTGGGAGGTGCTAGTTTCTTCTTACTTTCCTTGGTATCCTCTTCCACCATTATATTTCTCTCTTCCACATGATAATTTCCCTCTACCTTTGGAATTACTATGCCATTTCCTAGTCAATTTCTCTTGCGTCTTCAAGGCATATTGGTAGGATTATTCCATATTTTTCAATCTGACCATACTCATTTTTTCTTGAGTTGAAAAACATAGACCATTCACATACCTTAATACTCTCTTAATATCATCGACATGTCCTACCCTGATGCTCAATTTGTAAAACTCTTCTATGTAATCCTTGAAACTAGATATTTTTGCTTCAAGTTTTGTAACTTTCTAAATAGAATTAGATGATAGTCTGCTAGCAAGAATTTTTCTTTCAATTCAGTTACAATTTGATCCCATGACCTAATATTATCTTTACCTCTTCTTTTTCACTTTGTCTGCAAGTGTTCCTACTATAAGGATGCATGTCCCTTTAACCTTATTATCTTCAATTATTTCAAAGTCAAAATACTTCTCCATTTTTGAGATCCAATCAAAAATTTCTTCAAGGTTTATTATTAGTTTGCTTCTTATTTTGGATATTTCCCTCATAAATATTTCTTCTCTTTGGTCTACTTCTCCTTCATTTTCTTCATATCCTCCTTCTATCACTTCTTCTTTGTCCTCATTAACATATTCAATGTGCACTCCTCTTCTCTATGCTAACTCTATTCCTTCTAACCTTTCCATAATTTCCCTTAGCATTTCTACTATTTCCATATCACCAGCTCATGGTTTTATTGCTCCTCTCCAACCACATCCTCTGTGTACCATGTCTCCACAAACCCTCTATATTTTTAATTCTTCTCTTTCTCTTGCTTACCCCAAAAAATTCCTTTAGGATTTATTCTCTTGACATAATCACAACTCGCTCTAATAACACTTCATGCACTCGAGCTTGGGAAATCCTATCAAATTGCCCAATCGCACAACCAAATAATTTATTTAAGAGTAAAAATTATGTTTACAAAATAATTAAATTTAAAACCCCAATTTTGACAGAAAATTCTATCATAGGAGTACAATTAGATCATTTATTAATCTCTATACATGTGTTGATCCCCATTTTATCTGATGGTGGCTAAGAATTTGAATTAGATCCAATCTTGGTAGTTACAACAATCAAATAATTTTAAAAATTTCAAAGTGTAATAGTAGGTTGAAAGTTTGCAAATGCATAAATGAGTTAAAAGACTAGACATGTAGATCCATGGATGAAGATGCAAGTAAAAAAATTACAATTGACTAGTTCAAATTGGAAATTTTATGTCATTTTAGTAGGCCAAAAAAAATTACAATCGTACATGGTAACATCATCATCTTGCTAAAGTCAGCTTACATCATCTTGATGTCATTGGTAAAACTATTCATCTGAACTAGATGATGAATCCCTTAAACCTTGTTTAGTACACTTGATTCTATCTGCATATCCCGATGGCCATGTGAAATCCATAAGCTTCAAATCGTTAGGAATTCCCAAAATCCAGATGACTAAGGTTCTTGCAAATGAGGAAGAACTCATCAATACATTTTTTGTGTGGAGAAAGCCATTAGAACCGACTAAAAGCATTTGTGTTGATATAAAAGAATCTGGTTCACTTTACTAAGATATTTTCATAAATATGGAAAAACCTTTTGATACTGGTCATGTGGGAAAGCACTTTGGAACTAATCAAATACATTGGAACCTATTGAATTTGGTTGGTTCAGTAGCAAACATCCACATTAGGTAGGTTTAGCAAAAACCCAAAAGTATGCAACTAGGTTAATGAGGAAGTGATAGCCAAGGCGACGGGCCTTTCCTATGATGGAAAGAAGTACAAAAAGCACACCAAAACGCAAGACCTTGAGAGTCTCAATGCCTTCTTCAAGGACAATGAGAAGTCGATTAAGAAACAATTAGGCTTTGATAGAGAGGTGCTTCCAAAACCTTGGGACAAGGTGTGTCTTGCTCTCATGAAATATGTTACTTTAGAAGGTAGATTTAAGGTTTTTTACTTTTATCATTTGTCATTGCTAAACCACCTAAGGCACAAAATGATCCTTAGCTTTCCCTTCTTTCTATTAACCTCCCTTGAAAATTCGATAAAGGAATCCCATGAAGCTATTGCTCTTAACCCTAACCAACTGTCTCCCCTACCTCTACACTAGGGCCTCATTCTTAGGCTTTAACACTTCCATTTGGCCCAATGCCCCCCAAAACCCATCTTGATTTTTTGTGTGGAAGAATTGGAACCACCTGACCTAGCCTCTGATAAACCATCCCCTGCTGCTTCAGCGGGTCCAAAGAGAACCCCCCCACTTGAAAATGAACCCCATGTTGTGCCTAAATCTAAACTCCCATCAAAAAAGAAGAAGGGGGAGGTCGGGTTGGCCCATTCCAAGGCTGTAGTTGGATTGTGTGATCTAAAAAATAAACCCACCAAGTTCAACAGTAGACCTACAACAAAGAAGAAGAAGAAAAAAGACACTACATGCTAGGTGGAGTTGTCGGTCACTAACAATGAGGGAAAGTGTTGTGGAAAAAGACTCCAAAGGTGACACTATTGTGGCCACAAGTAATGACATGGGGATAGAACAAACAAGCGTCAAGAGGTCTCATAGATTAGAAAAGAATAAGAAAGGGATCCCAAGGATGAAATTTCTAGTGATTTGGAGCAGATTGGCGACAAAGTTGAATGTAAGGACACAGTTGAGGAGGAAGAGGAATTTGTGGAGGGTCCCTGATGGCACGACATCTTAGACTCCAAATCTAGAACCAATTTTGATGATTCCTTCCTCACTATCAAACAATTAACACGAAAGCTACAAGAACTTGTCATAATAGGGCATTCATTAATACCGAACATAACTTATTTAAAACACATAATTTCTATAGGAATAAAATCATCAAATACGTATAACATTCTACAACAAAAAATTCACTCTTTATTTATCTTATTTCAATCTCACATTGCAGGCTACAAAGGCTTCGACCCTACTAAGGATCAGTTGTAGCACACAAAATTTTTATTCAAACTATCAACAACAACCTCGACCCATGGCTTCAACTCCCTAACTGGACTCGGCTCCCTCTGCCAGTTCTTCATTCTTGTCCATACAGTTCCACTTTGTCCTCTCCTCTATTCTGAACCTTTGCTCATTCTGTATTGCCACCCTCTCTTTCTCTATTCAACTACACTACATTCTTTCGCCATCTCTCCTCTTTCCTTCACATTATCAGCCTCCTACTCTTCCCATATTAGCCTTCCTCTCCTCCCCTATGGCCGTTCTACCTCTTCAAATTTATTCAACCTCCTTTATTCTTTTCGACTTCTGTCTAATAACACTATTTTCCCTCTTCTTTCCATCGCCCTCCTACAATATGTTTGGCCTTCCTTTCATTTGGCCTCTACCTTTGGCCTTGTCCTTCTAACGGCCTCTTTTCTTCTTCAAAACCATCGATCCCCTTTCTCACACACAGGTCGTCAACTCTCCCAAAACAAATCGGCCTTCTTTATTTCATTTTTCTTTCATATCGATCACTAGACCATTCCTGACCATTTTATAACCATTCATAACTAATTCTCTTAAAATTGTTCAAATCCCCACTGTCCACAATCGATCATCATACTTCGTGTCACTAAGGTGAAAAGAACTTGGTTACACCATATCCTATCACAAAACTGAAATAATCAAGTAAATAGTGAAACTTATAAAATGCATGTGATGCCCCTACATCAGACTCCCCAAGGGACAAAATTCATGTGCTCCTGCACATGAGGCCATTAATCATACCGCCTCTTGTCTTTCTTCCACTTCCTCCACAAATGTTCTAGAACCATTAATATATTCCTTTGGCGTTGTTTTTCTCCATTCAATTCCCCATGCATAAGATACCTGGCTTGCTTAGTCACGCATAAATCAGTCCATTTTGCATTTGCTTCCCCAGTTATTTCCACCTCATCTATCAGTTTGTCAACTACAGTAAAAGAATGCTCAACCTTCAACACATCTACATTCATCATTCCATATACTTCCTTTTCCATGTCCCAATTAAACAACCACAAATAATTTTTAATATCCTCTCTATTATCACAAACCCACAATATCATGTGCTATTACAGATTTATGCTCAACCCTTTCATTGATCAGAACACTAAAGAAATACAAATCCACATTCTTATAAAATACATTTTTGTTTACCTCAGCCTGCATTGTTGCTTCAACCTCTCTATTACCATCTACAATCTTTTTCTTCATCCTTCGTTGTCCCACTTATATGCATTCCAATATCTTCCTGCAATTCTTGTTCAATCATAGAGGATTGTGCCCACAAATCACCATTCTTGTTTGTTGCCCCAACTTTAAATTCTGCCTCTTTTATGCTTCCCTTAAGAATGTATTTGTCTTTATCTTCTATACTCTTTGTTGCCTCAGCTTCTCCTGTTGCTTCTTCAATTTCCATGCCTTTTGCAGGCCAATCTTCTATTTCACTCTTATTCTTTGTATCCTTTTTATACTCACTTTCAAATTTTCTAATCTACCTTATTTTTCTATTCGTCTTCTTTTTGTATCTTTCTCTTCTCATTTTATTTTCATCCACATTCAACCATAACCTTTCCTCATATTCATAAATTTCATTCAAAGCCTCAGCATCATCATCATATAAATCAAATTGTCTACCTCTTACCTTGCACTTTCCATGTTGCTTTTCCTCTAACTCTATTGCATGCTTTGGGGCATTATTCTCCTTTCTATCCTCTATGAGCTCTATTATGTTCATTGGTTCAATGGATTTTTCCACATCTACACCTTTTCTCTTTGCTTGTATTGTCTTCTTCTAATTATCAACTTCTTCTACTGTTGTCCCATGCTTTGCTACCCATACTTGGTTGTCCATCTTCTTGGGTTGACACCTTGCTACCTCTGCACTTGGCCTATCCTCTTGTCTCCTCTAAATATTTTTCATACCCTCCATCCTTGATGCTAATTTTCTTCCACAGACTATATCTTCAGCCACTCCTTACCTCACTTCTCTTTGTTGTTCCTTACCAACTAGTTTCCTTTGCCAAGATGGTACTATATACCCATGATCTACAAACTTTACTTTCTCCTTTCTAACTTGCATATTTGCATCCCTATGTCTACTTGCATGATCAAAATCACCACCAAAATGAACTTTTATGTCTCCATTGATTTTTTGTCCCATTTGGCTTATATTACAGCTTACCATCTCTTTCTCTTTAATCTTTACTACAATAGTTCTCTTTTCATCTCTAGGGCATGTTGTTGCAACTCGTCTTCTTTCTTCCTTATCTCTTTCCTTATATGTGGGCCTCTTCTTGCCCTTCCTCTTGGTGTCTCCAAAGGCTTGTTCTCAACCTTCTTCATACTTACATTCACAACTTCAAACAAATCAGTAGCAAATAAATCAAGAGACCTCATTGTCCCCTTGAGTGCCTCTTTTCTGGACACTTTCCTTTCCTCATTATTTTCTATCCCAAGTGTTTCTTGCTGCACTTTTTCTTTCCCTCTTCTCCTTTTATTTATTCCCATGTTATCCTCAACTATTATTGCATCTTCTATATTTTCATTAATTCCTATCGTTGTTGCCACCTTTCTAATTACTACATTCCCATTATTCTCTTTTTCATTTACAACCCTTGCTGCACTTCTCATTGCATCATTATTGTCTTCCATGCCTTCCAAAATACATGGCACTATTGTAGACTTGTTGTCCTCTGCTTCTTGTCCAATTTATGCAATCACCACCTTATCACGAAAATAACTCTTTTCCAAAATATCCATTCTTCTTGCAATCTCTTCCAATTCTTTTTTGGGCTTTCTACTCTCCTTCTCATCCCAATATTTATCCCAATATGGGATTATCACGGGTCTTCTTACACTAATACCCATCCTTCACATTGTTGTAATCCGTTGCACTTATTCAATGATCTTCTTCCCTCTCAATCTCTAGCAATCTTTTGTGCCTACTTCACTACCCTTTGCCACAAATTCACCTAGTGTCTTCTTGAGACACAACTGCTTCTTACTCTTCAAGTGCGAACTACCTCTCGTTCGGCAATCGGTTCACACAACAATCACACATCTCTTGCCAATTCTAGCATAGGTTGCCTCTCCTTCGACGCTCTACCTATGCAAACTTGTTGTGTCTTTCCATCTTCTGATGCCTACCTCAGGTTACTCTACCATTTGCTTTGCCCATACTTTTGATCCCAAGTTCTTCTTTCTTCCTCTGTCAATTTGCAACACAAAACTTTCTAATAATTTATTCCTCCACCAAATTACCAAAATAAACAACATTTACTTCCCAAATATTTTGGGCTATGATACCAAATGATGGCACGTCATCTCAAACTCCAAATCTGGAACCAATTTTGATGATTCCTTCCTCACTATCAAACAATCAACATGAAAGCTACAAGAAATTTTCATAATAGAGTATTCATTAATATCAAACATAACTTATATAAAACACATAATTGCTACAGGAATAAAATCATCAAATACATACAACATTTTGCAACAAAAGATTCACTCTTTATTTATCTTATTTCAATCTCACATCACAGGCTACAAAGGCTTCGACCCTACTAAGGATCGGCTGCAACACACAAAATTTTTATTCAAACTATCGACAACAACCTCAACCCATGGCTTCAACTCCCTAATTGGACTTGGCTCCCTCTGCCAGTTCTTCATTCTTGTCCATATGGTTCCACTTTGTCCTCTCTTATTCAACCTCTTTCAACTTTTGGCCTCTCCTCTATTCTAAACCTCTACTCATTATTTATTGCCGCCCTCTCTTTCTCTATTCAACTACTCTACATTCTTCTGCCATTGCTCCTCTTTCCTTCACATTATCAGCCTCCTACTCTTCCCATATTGGCCTTCCTCTCCTCCCCTACGACCACTCTACCTCTTCAAATTTATTCAGCCTCCTTTATTCTTTTCGGCTTCCATCTAATAAGATTGTTCACCTTCTTCTTGTCATCTCCCTCCTACAATATGTTTGGCCTTCTTTTCATTTGGACTTGTTATTCTAACAACTTCTTTTCTTCTTCAAAACCATCAATCCCCTTTCTCACACATAAGCCGTCAACTCTCCCAGAACATATCGACCTTCTTTATTTCATTTTTCTTTCCTATCAATCTTTAGACCATTCCTGACCGTTTTATAACCATTCATAACTAATTCTCTTAAAATAATTCAACTCCCAACTATCCACAATCGATAAACATACTTCTTGTCTCTAAGGCGACAGGAACTTGGTTACACCACATACTATCACAAAACTGAAATAATCAAGTAAATAGTGAAACTTATAAAATGCATGTGATGCCCCTACATCAATCCTAGTCACTTCTCGGACTTGAACATAATTATCAAAGAGGACTCCACCCACTCTTTGGATCCCAAGGAATTTGAGGAAGAGACAACTCAGTGGAAGAACAACAAGGATGAGAACATCAACAAGTTGTGGGAGCGTGTGGTGAAACTTGAATGGAAATTCAATAGGTTGACTCATTTCACTATTAAGATAATTCATAGATATTTCGTCACACTTTCTGATGTCATCAAGGAGGAGGTGGATAGGAATACCAAGGGTGAAGGTCCTAATTGGATCATGGATGATGTTTTAAATCTCATTTAGAAATGGGAAGGTGTTGCCAATTAGTGGTCTAGTCTATTTTTTTTGTTGGATCTTTGTTTTCTGTGTGTCATGTCTATTACCTTTTTGGTCTCTATTGTTTTTGGTTTGGTTTCAATGATGTACTATTGAACTTGGTTCCTTTTTGGCCCTAGGGGCTCTTCATGTAAAGGGTACAACACCCTGTAAATGTTGCTTAACTTATCAAAAACAGACCAAAAACTCGCAAAGTTATAACTTAGCCAAATTTTATCCATTCTTTTCCAAATTGGACCTACAAATACCCATTAAGCTCCTCTACAAGGTGATATCATTAGTTTTCCCAAATTATTTATAAAAATATTCTTTAAGCAACTACCCAAAACCAACACTACCAAAAAGCAAAAACAACAAAATTGAAAGGAATATTTTTTGGTTGATATAGGATTGCATGTGGACCTAGATGCTCATGCATCAAATTTAGAACTTAAGCTAGCTCATTTTATCAGTGTCTTCACTATTATGGTCTCCTCATTATCTTATTGATCTATTTGGATGTTTTTAATCCTTATTATCCTTTTTATGGTTATTTAGAAATACTTAACCAACTATTTTAATTTTTCCTAAGGGATCAATATGCTTGGATTTGGATACATTAAGTCTTTAGGAATTTTCAAATTTTGAACTATTTTCTTGACATATAATTATCTCAATGATTAGTCATGAATTATGGTTAAACTCACCCAAATTTGATACAATTTCAAAAAGACCTCAGAGAACTAGTATGCACCTTTAATATCTTATGTTTCTTTTAAACCAAATTTTAAATACTTGATACAAGCACATACTACATGCCATTAAAGTGAAACAGACAATTAAATTCCCATCAGATCAACCCTTAGGGGAAAGATAATGTACTTAACAGATCTAAGTAAATTTTGGTAGCATAGCAAAATGTAAATTAGCACTTTAAGAACATGAAAAAAGAAAAATAGAATAATAAAAAATAGAAGAGAAGAAACTTCAATATATGCAGGGAAAACCCTTTGGGGTAAGAAAACCACACTCCAAAGCATCAAACCAATGTATTAGTCTATAACAAACACTATTACATTACACTTCCAAGCTCTAAGCCTTAACATGGAGATTTATGTCTTGCTCTTCTCTGGAGGAAATCTAACAATATAACCCTACAATAAAAAAATTTCTTATCAACTCCTCAAGAAAACTCTCATATTTATAGAGCACCAAGATAGAGGCCTAAAAAGCCATCCTAAATCTTCTATAAATCTAATATCTACAAAATCTCAAAAAGCATGAGCTTTAATATCAACCTATTAAGCCAAAACAACCATATACTTATCTTGAGCGCCTATATCCAAGAAAAACATCTTATCTATATCCAATTTATATCTTATCCATATCTATTCCATATATTATCCATATCATGGGCACCTAAAATAGATAAAGCTAAAAAAATGCTTTGTTCCTCTTCAATTTTGATATAATAACAACTAACTAAGACTCCCAAGTCAATATAGGAACTTCCCAAAACAATTTTTCACCAATATGGAAATGTGACATCATCCTCCTATACAATAGGACCCCCTAAAGTGGTGCCAAATTCCTAAAAAATAGGGATCTTGCCATATGTCATCACCTGCCATGTAGGATGCCATCTCAACAATAGGACCCACAAAGTGAATGGCAACTTAGGAAGTTTAATACATTAGGATAAATTAATATGCACCTAATAATCAATTAATTAAAGCTAGGACTCAAAGGTTGAGACACCTTAATCCAAACATGTTATGTTTAGCATTTGAAAAGATACAAGATCAATGTTATTTTTAGGAGATTTTTGTGAATTCTCATTTGTTGTTGTATTCTATAAATATTATTTATTTTATTGTATATTGAGGTGTAAGATAATAAATTTTCCCTATAAATTTCTCACTTACAAACTCTTATTGAGCATTAGGAAAATGTTACTTATTTTGTTGCTTATGTATCACCTTCACCCTGAGTCAAGATCCTTCCTCTCCCTAACGGCATAAATATGGTCACAATCATAATAATACATCTAAACACAATTTTAATGGTTTATATGAATCCCATGGTTTCCCTAAATGTAGAGGGAATGGTTGGTCCCAACAAACAAATGTAGTTTATTACATCTCAATCTTGTGTTAGGAGGCTTTTATGTTGTGTGATAGTGGTAAGTTACCTCAACTAAATATTGTCATCTCTCTTGTAAGAAATGGTCCTCAATCTAAATAGAAAGAAAATTGAAGTTACCATCATAAAGTGGGAGCCAATTCCTACCAACCAAGAGCCCCAAGATGGTTAGTGAATTTTGATAATCATGACCTATTAGTTCTTCTCACTAGCATAATGGTTTGACCATTTTTTTACGTTTCTATTTAAGGTTTTTTCTTGATTTGACTATTATTCCACACTCTTTTTTTAAAATTAATATATACTATTTTTATAAATAAATATAAATTTGATATTTTCAAAAAAAAATTGATGATTTATTTGATAATTTTGTATTCCATCATGAATTCATCTCCATACATTGGACACAAGAGAATTATTTCTCCATAGAGTTATGAGAAGAAATCGATAAAAATATATCTAAAGATATTTTTTGATGGTTAGATGGTTTCTAACCTTTGATCAAGGAGAAGGATAGCCTAAAATACCAAAATAAAAATAAAATATTAATATAACAAATCATTAATAGATCTTGGACATGAATTTATTTCTCAAAATAAACTTTAGAATACTTTGCATCTTAATTCATAGAGAAATAAAAATGATGTGTATTGGAGTAACTCTTACTACATAATTTGTAATCTATTTAACAGTAATTAGGTTTTTTATTTTTCTTGACAATTTTATTATAAATTATCATTTTCTTTAATTTACATGTTTAATATTTTTTTAAATATAATTTAAATGTAGCAAAAATATTTTTGTATAGATATAAACATTGGATCTTATTTTAGATAGACTATAATTATTAAATATAACATGTTTTAATAAAATTGTTTTTTATAAAAAATTTCTTTAATAAAAATAATTTTGATGAATAATTATGTTTGTGAATTTTTTTAACTAAAATAGTTATAATATAAATTGATCCAATCAACAATTGAGAAATCAAAGAGGTTTTTCAATTGTTGCAGCCTTCATAAAATCAACACTTAAAATAATATTTAAATAAAATCGCTAGCACAAAATTATTCCATTTACATTCAAATAAATACTGGAAGTTTACAAAATTATCAAAACTCACATGCTATCCATTAACAAAGCTTCAACTGCAACAACAATCTTCTGCATGCAAGATTAAGAATCAAATTTGCAAAGCTTCACCACAAACCCATCACTTTTTCCCATCACTGCTCTCTGATTATCACGAATCTTTTAAAATGCTTTCTGGGTTTGGTGCGCCTCGTTCTCATATTTTCAAATCATTTTAAAATTCTTGATTTTGTTACCATATGAAAAATTTATGCCCAATTTATTGAAACTAGGTCCCACAGCCATGACCCAGACAATCGTCCTTACCCACCAAAAATACCAGTCAAAACCTCTAGAATCTTCTTTTCTCCTTCCTAAGCATGGGTATCATGCATTTCAATTCCTTGATTGTTTTCCCCAGAAAAAAATCAATTTTTTTCCAAATTGACATCCACTAGTTCTTTCCTCCACCTCCACTCCCAGCCATCAAACACCATTGGCAAACATTTATTCCAATTCTTTAATTTAATCCTGGGAGTTACAAATTAAAAAAAAAATCCTTCTTTGATGTGTTTCCAAGATATAATTTGAATTTACATCAAATAAAAGTACATCTAAAGCTCATGCCAAACAAAAGTGAAATAGTTGAAGGAAGGGAGAGAAGAATTATTCACTAAAATTGAGAAAAGGAAAAATAAAATAAAACATATTTTTATTGTTGTATAGGATTACACTTCACCCTTGATCCTCCTATCATAAATATAGTCTTGAATTAAAATTTACCATCTTATAACTAAAATAAGTTTTAATTTTAAGTGGAAATAGATAAATACATAAAACTAATTAATCAACAAAGATTATTAGTTTATTTTATCATTATAAAGCTACTTAATCTACAAAACTAGTATTAATTATTAATATTAATTATATAAAATAAAAATTTATAAAACATTTTAGTGTACATGTGACAATAAAAAGGGTCTCATTATTTTATATATTTATAGTAATTAGTTTTTTAATGATTTATATATTTTGTAGATGGTTGTAATGAAATATGTCTAAAGATTAAATCAACATGACATGAGATAATAATAAGATAAAACATATAATTAAATGATTGCTTCATAATATACCATTACAATATAATATATTTAAGGGAAGAAAGATATAAAATTATTAAATCATTCACAATATTTTAAATTATTGGTTAACTATTCTTAAAAGTGAATAACATTATAAAAATCATGAGAGTGACATCTATGATTTTTAAAGCTACCAATGTTTTCTTTCAAAATGTGTGCTATTTATGTTGAATTTATGAATAATAATAATAGATAACAATGATTGAATCTAATTATGTTCCATCACTTGATAATAAATAGGATCTATGGATGGAGTAATTAATTTTAGCTTTTATTTTGTTTAATCTAGTTTATTCTTTTACTACCTAGATGTGTTCCCTATTGATGTTGTCTTTTTATATTCACACTTGAGAATGATTTATAATTTAATTTATCTTCTTTTAATATTAATATCATTTTCCTCATTATAAAAATACGTTGATATTTATTTGAGATTATATATTAATTTGATAAGTATATAATTAAGATATTGTATTGAGTTGAATTTTAATCTATGGAACAGGTTTAGACAATATGGATTATGGGAGAGATATGCAGAAATATATCCAGACAAGGACTTAGTGTATGTAATAGGTGTTGATGACTTCAAAAAAGATTGGTTTTTTGCCCATGTTACCAGGTTCTATCTCCCTCCTTTTTAATTTGACACATGTACATGATATAATGTAATGTCAATCACAATATGTATGCACATAATAGATACCCACATGTGTGGATAAACATCCACACACACAAATATGTGAATATGTATAAATTTAAATGTAAATATGAATACTTAGCTAGATAAAGACCATAATCATTGATACATTTATTTACTTTTATTTTGTAATATAAATCTAGTAGAACATTTAGCTTGTGTTATATCTTTTTTAATTGGTACAATGAAGGTTGAATTGGGGCCCTTGACCATTTAAATTTTAAAATTATTGACCATAAGAATAGCCAATAATAGTTTTATAAATATTGTTGTAGGAAAAAATAAAAAACCTCCAAATATGACCAATAATGAAAACCTATATACTTTAGATCCTAGACCACACCATGTGACTACAAAACTAGTATGACATTAAAAATGGTCATAGGGATAGAAAAACCAACTAAAACATACCAAAATTAGTTTAAGAATCTAAAAAAAATAAGCACTCATAATCAATGGGTCAACACAAAAATAAATCACTAAGCCATAAATATGTTGCTCAAAATTTACATTCCTTTTGGTCTCCCTTAGATCTTGTTGGGTCCCAAAATTGCTACTCCACTTCCTAGAACCAATCTCACTTGTAAGGCCAAGGTTGTCATCATGCAAGTGAAATTAGCTCATTAACAAACCATGGAGGGTTAAAACTCAACTATATGAGAGTGGGTTATATCTATTATTCTTCGAGCTCAACTTAGACTCGAGAGGTTATTCCTAGAGGTACACCTTAATAGGTATTACAATCACATCAAATAAACAATAAAAATACTGAAATTCAAACCCAACTTGATATCTTGGTTTCAAATATTGTTATTGAACCAAGTGAAACTATCTCTAAACCCCTATATATATGGCAACAATATACAATCATAAACCACACAAAATGGATTCATTTGAGGCTCATTGAAGGTAGATCCCTAATTATATCATGAGGTAATGAATGTACAAAAACTACTCCTACTCTTATACTACTTATTTATGTTTTTTATTTTATGGTGTGAGATTGGTGAATGGTTCCAGACCAACACCTATCTATTGGGCAATAGAGTCACAACACAATAAGAAGATAACAAATAGGAAAAGAAGAAAATGTAGATTTTCATTTACATACAACAGTGATCATTAAATATTACAATTGAACATACTCGATAGTCTAGAACACAACTACATGTATCCATACATAAATGGAAAAACATCATTACAAGCCTTACAATATGTTTAGAATGTTGTTACATTCATCTAATGTATCATTAAATTCATGCTAGCAAATGTGTTAAGAGAAAATACTTAATTACAACTAATAAATATTCATGAATACATACTTAATTCCATGGAGATATTCTACAATAAAATCCCATTACATTATTAGTCTTCTTCTATTCTACAAGTTTGCAATCCTTTGACAAACTAGACTTGGCTTCAATGTATGTCTTGCAACTTTCTTGACATTTAGAAACCCCCACTAAACCAACCTCACTAAAATGGTAATAAATTTATGATATAACAATAATAAGTTGTAACCCTAATTGATGCATTGTTCGCATATTGAAAATGTATGGTCTAAGATCAATCTCACAAATAAGAGGACGAGCTGCAATTACTTTGGTGATTGGTTAAAATGGAACCATAGCTGCAAGTAGTTAGAGAATAGATGAGAAAACACACCATTGGGCCATCTACACATTGAAAAGAAGTGTTATATATTGCTCTTCATCTGTTGATACTTTCATCTCCATTATGAGCCTATTGGGACTTTCTCACTAATTGAGAACCTTTGTTGTGCATACATACTTCTCCTCCTTTCTTTTTCCTTTTTCCTTCCTATGTCATGGTTGTGTAGGAATCAAGAACCAATGGTTCTTGATGCCTATGAAATATTTTAACACTCTAAGCCAATATTCTTATATTTTTGGGAACAGACAAAAGACATAGGAGGGGAACACATAGCCAAGAGCACACTACAAATCATGACCCTTACAGAAACTTCTCAGATTGGTTATTTATGAGGAATCATACTTCATAGGAACACAAAAGGAAGGGACTCAATAAAAAGGGAAAATATGAAATTGATCCCAAAATATCCTCCTCTTTCTTTGGACCTATCCATAACATGAAAAACATCCTTAGATCTATCCATAGTGGATTTGTTCCTCATTCCTTTATCAAAAAAATTGCAACAAGGGAATCCAACTTACAATCTAATAGGTTATCACTAGTAGAAAGAATCATACTCTCCCATAACTCAAGAAAAGAACATAGAAGCATAATACACTTATCTTCCTCTTCTATTTTAATTTTACAAAGACTAATTGAAACAAAATAAATTTTAATGAATTTTTAAGTGGTCACCTATTGAATCACCTTCCTTCATTTATAGAGAAATAAAGTTTCTTTTTACATATAATTTATTCATAAATTTTAAATTAATAAATCTCACCCAACCTTTCCATATGGAATAAGTAATGGAGTCTTCTATTACATTTAAGAAGATAGAGTCTAAAAGACAAAGCTAATTTATCCTCATGATTTCTTGTATCTTATTCCACAAGTCTTGGGAAACACTTCTAGGATTTCAATTCCTTTGTTGTTATTGTCTATTGATCAAGCTCTTTTCTAGGAGATCCTCCATTTTCAACTTTTATAACTCATAGTTTTTTATTAACGATAAACAGGTTTTGAAGGGTTCCTAAAACCTTGAACAAAAAGAGACAGTGGTAGTAGAGATAAAACAATAGACTACCCACCCAACACACCAAAAAACCAACTGATTACCAGAACATCAACAAACCATCAGCAAAAAACCAAAGCAAAAAACTAAAAACAACAAATCAAACCAAATGGCCATTAGAGAAGTTCTTTGAGCATCTTTTCCGCCTCCAGATCCTTAGACGCCAGCCTATCATGCATCTCCATGATATCCTCAACATCACGACCAAGGACTATTTTACCTTTATTTGTTTTACTTTGGGTACACACACTTGGTCTAACATCCAAACCCATGGTGGGAATTTCCATGATAGCACTCTCCCCCTTTCCTTAGTCACATTTTCATCAAGCAATCCTCTACCAATCCATTATTTCACTTTCTGGTTGAGGAAGACCATACCTTCAGTTGAGGCCTCCAACTTCTCCTTGCTAATGTTGATTATCATATCCAAGTCCTTTCGAAGCTACCTATTCTAATTTTCCAAAAAAGCCAACCTCGATCCATAATCACTCTTCAAATTAGCAAGCTCGTCCACCACACACCCAACATTGGAATTTAAAGACCTGGTCAGCTCAAAGATAGAAGATACTTCTCCTTGAGACTATGCAGAGTGGAAATGTTGCAATAGGAAATAGTGTCATATTTGTTGTGGAGGTCTTGCACCTCTTGCACAAGCCACATCAACAAATTGAATGAGATATTTGCCCCTTCTTTCACCAAACTAGACGCTTGCGAGAAATCAATAGCTCCCCAAAACACACCCTTGCCCTGATGCGAACCAACCAAAGGATCCTCCTCATGAGACACCTCATGGAAAATTTTGGCCTTACCCCTATCCTTAGACGTTGACACCTGGGCAGAATCTTCCATATTGACCACAAAATTCCCCTTACTAGTAGCAGGGGACCCACCATCACTAGAATTCTCCAAACCATCACCCTGGGTATTCTCCGCCACCTCCTAAAATTTATCACCCACTTCCTTAGGTCGGCCCTTTGCCTTCTTACCACCAGAAATTCCTTCCTCTACACCCTCCACAAAGGAGTCCTTGAGTTTGTGTTTGACCCACGAGAGGAGAGATTTAGCCTTGGAAGTTGAGGGTTTCATCCCCCCAGATGAGGGGGTGTAATCTAGATTAGTGTCATACCCATTCGACCAACCCTCTAACTCCTCTTCAATTTTTGTCCCCTCACTCTCCATAATTTCTTCAATTTGACATTTCCCACTCCCTTTCCTCATGCCTAAAGTGGTTCAGCAATACAAAATGGTGACCATACAACATCGTATATCTGTCATCAAGGGTAAAATACCTCATCAATGCAATCGCCACATCCTGCCATATGGGTTTAATCTTGGTCTTGTCATATCCTCCACAGTCCAATCTCAACATTTTAGCCTGTTCTTTGTCCCAAAGAAAGTTTTGTCTAGCCGACTACGAGATATTCTTATCCTTATAGAATTCCCTACCTTCTTTTTCCCTTGTCAACTTTTTACTCTCCTCCTCGAGTACATGGGAAAGTTCCTGGTTGTTCTCTACTCTGTATGAAATCCATGATTTGTTCTCACCTACTTCCTCTTTATTTGACCTTAATTCCTCCTCTCTCTTAACATACATTAGCTTTTCTCATTTTTCTTGTGAATACACTTTTCTCAATAGCTTTTCAAGTACTTTTAACATACGACTCATTATGTTAAAGAGTATTTTTATTAAGATTTAAAAACTTATAAAATGAAAATAATATCTATTTTATTATTTTTAATGTGACTTTCATGATGATTCATAATGTAGAACAAACTAATTAACCACTCTTCATCATTTTTATTGTTCTTCATAGCCCTATCTATACATATCAACTTTCAAAGCTATTTTTCTTCCCGTATATTCTTGTTTCATTTGTTCAAATTAATTAATTTATTATGATATTATCTACCTATTTTGATTATGATTGGTTTTTATTTACATATAAACTAGGTAAAATCATAGTATCTAATGAAATATACATTTCATAATGAATGTATATTTTAAATTTGGAATTGAATAATTTAAAATTGTTTCATATAATATAAAATTATTTTAAATTAAAAAATGTTGTATTCAAAGTAATGATAGATTTAAGGTATAGAGAATAAGTTAAAAATATAATTAAATAAAAAACAAATAATTATAAAATTCAAGAATCTCTATAGTAAATAAAATTATTTAAATATATTATTGAGTCAAATATATGATTTATTATCATGTAGGAGGTCAAAAAATGGCACATATCAAGCAACAACATGGCAAATAAAGTTTAAGCTCTCTGATGTGATAAAAGATGGAATATACAAATTACGCATAGCTCTTGCATCATCTACTCTTTCAGTACTTCAGGTATGAATATATATTTTTATAACATTTTAAAATGTGATTTATCATTTTAACACTTCATAATTAATAATTTCTAATAGTGTTCATTTTCTTATTCTATAAAGGTTCGATTTAATGATCCAAATGTTGTTCATCCACACTTTGAGACACCAAGAATTGGAAGAGATAACTCAATTGCTCGACATGGAATTCATGGACTATATTGGTTATTTAATGTAGATGTACCTGGTTCAATACTTAAAGAAGGGGAGAATACTCTTTTTCTCACACAGTCAAAAAATACAGGTCCTTTTACTGGAATTTTATATGATTATCTACGATTAGAAGAACATCAACCAAATAGTTTGAACTAATATATGAAAGTCTATAGAACAAAAATTTCAAATTTAAATTTTATGTATTTATTAGTGGATGATTAATAAAAATATATTCTATATTGTTTGATAAAGCTACAAAAATATAGTACACAATTGAGAACTAAGAATGTATTGTAAATTATTGATCTTATAAAATTTTATTTTATATCAAATGCAATATGTTTACATAATTGTGGATTTATTAAAAAATGGAAAATTTTAAATATTTTGATAAGTTTTTTATTTAATATCTAGATAAAAATATATAAAAATGAAAATGGTCCATCAATATAAATATAATTTAAATAAAAAATAATGGTCAATATAAGAATATTTTTTAAATATAATAAATAAAATTATTAAAATGAAAAAATGATTTATTTAAAATTGAGTGGTTAAAATTATTTTTGGTCTTTTAAATAAAATTTATAAAATATAAAAAATACTCTTCGTCATATTAACAATTAATATATTTTTTATCTATTAATTCATGTAATTGTTACTATTTTTAATCTAAAAAATGATAGTAGTTAATTTATCTCAAAGGATTTAAATTTTACTATTTTTTCATGTGTTTAAGTAATTAAAAATGATAATTTTTTAATATGTTTTCATACCAATTAAAATGTGATTGTCAAAACTACAAATAAGTAAGCCTTCATTTTTTAAGGTGAAAATGCACACAATACACTTTTACTCTTTATTTCAAAATTATTTCACCTTTTTATTGCACATGTAATAAATAGTTTATGACTGGTGGATCTATATAATTGTATCTTCACATATCCCTAAGAAACTTAGAAATTTATTTAAATTGACATGATTTTATCTTCACACATCCCTAAGAATTGATGGCAATAGATAGTTAGGGGACACAAGAAAGAACCTAGTTTAGATTCACATCATAATTTTTACCATAGAACTTTCAACTCAAAAATAATTCATGGCTCAAGTTAACCCTCTTTCTACTAATTATTTTTCAATTTGAGTGCAAAATATCAAATTTATTCACAAGGGCATTGAATAAGAGCAAAAAAAACTTAGTTTATTTTGAAATACCCAAGACTTGTCATTAGCGAGCTTTATGCATGTATCATTATTAAAAAATAATTATATTAGTATGACACACACATTGACATCAATAGTGATAAAATAGGTATATTATAGAATTTCTTAGTGTCTCTTTCAACTATTACTAAAATCAATGAATCAAATTTAGGGCTTTGAACAAGGAGAAGATCCTTCTAAAGATCCAAATTTTGTTCATCGACACCACTGCTTTTTTTTTTAAGGTTAAGGTATTAAGAAATAGATAAATATACAATTCTTAAATAGCTAAATCAATTTTATGAAATAGATTTGAATGTACACTCAAATGTCATTTATACAATAACAGATCATTTGAGTAAACATTCAAATCTATAGCTACCTAATTAACCTCGCACAAATTATAAGAACAAAAAATCATTATTATACTTTTGATATATCCAATTTTAAGTAAAATTGAGATATGATTCAAAATTTATGATGAAAACAATTGGAAATGATTTATTGACCATTGAAATCAACTAATTGCCTTCACTCTTAATTTCTAGGTTTCTAAATTTGCATACAAATTGTCACAATTCTTAATTATTTATATTATATTGTATTTCTTTTTATATTATAAAAACCTAATTTTAGTGAAGGAAGATATTTAGTCCTTTCTATTTTGGAAACTTAACATTATCAAGCATGAGTTTTTCATGGTCCATCAATGGTCCATCAAGTTAGTAGAGAGTGCTTTTAGGTTCAACTAATATTTTTTGCATCAAATTTTTAGATCACACTTAGTGCTCCATCTTGAGGAGGTTGATCACTAAGTGTGATCCAAAGTGTCAATGTAAAAATATACAATTGAACCTAAAAGAACTTTCTACGACTCAAAATTTTGTATGCCCACTATGGTTTATCCCTCTACACTGGTGTCTTAGAATTGAATAAGGTTTATATTCACCGTCATTTGTTTTTTAATTCTATAACTAGGTTAGGGATTAAGGTTTCATTTTTTTTTGTCTTTCATCCCTACTCATCCTCTCTTATTTATCTTATGTTTCATTCATAAGTAATTTACCCTGGATTCTCATTATTGTTTATCTTGGGCTTGTATATATGCATGGCTTACTAATGTTTATTTTCTACTACACTTTATTGTATTTTATCTTTAATCCTCGGAGACCTCATGTATTTTTATCCCATGGATGGCATTTTTTTCTATAAAGGTATTATTTTTTCAAATATGGGATTTTCCCTCCATAGAATTGGTTATTATTTGTTTTTTTCTTTTAGATACACTCACTTCACTTGTGCATGAAATTCGCCTTATTTATGTATTTCCTATTACTAGTACTAGTGATGTTCAAAAGCATTTAATGAATTTTTATCTTTGAGTGTTTTTCACATACTTTGGTTCATATGTGTGATGGATGATAATTAATCTCTACCTTCTAATTATGTATGTTAAGGGAGGATACTTTATGTGATGAATTTAAACCTTATTTATCTATTCATGTGTTGTTGATCATTGTGATTTTATTCATTTTATATGTCATTATAGCCATATTTCTATATCCTTGTGTCCATATTCCTTTGATGATGCATATTATGAGGAGCCTTAGGTAGTAACCCATGCAATAATCATTTTAATATATCATTCATGATAATGGTGTGCCTTATGGTGATAATTATTTAGCAAATTCCATGTTGCTTCTTTAGAAATTCAAGATGATACCTTCTTTATGATATACTATATGATGATGTTGTTCCTTATAGTGGTACTTAATTAGTTTCTCATGTTGATTTTATTGATGCTTTCTTTCTTCATATTATATTGCATGATGATATTATTTATCTTATAATGGAGTTATCATTTGATAACTTTGATGGTACTAGTAATGCATCTTTACATGTTTTTGATTAGATAAGCAGGGAAGGGCCTTGATCCCATAGTTACAACAATAGACCAAAAAAGAGCAGAGAGAGGTGGGAAACAACACCACCAATTAACCAAAAAAAAGCATCAAATTTGGCACATAGGCTGACATTTAAAAGCATAACCATTGTCCAGCCATTATCAATCAAAAACATAAAATTTTAACTAGCATACTTTAATCTACGAAGACCATTAATTAAGTCGACAGTATTCTAGGTGGTATTCCACCATAACCTATAGAAGTTAACAACACAATCCCAGTAATAATTAAAAGGAAAAAAACCCATCAAAAAACAAAATAGTAGCAACACAAGCCATTAACTGGATTTATTTAATAGGTCCCCATACTCTCCCATGAGAGCAATGTATTTGCGCTAGTCAAGGCCCTTTGTTTCATCCAATAGCTTTAGGGTATTAGTTTTCCACTATTTCTTTAGTTTCCTGGTGAGCTTCATTTCACTAGAAGGCACTCCAATCATCGCTCTTCTCATCAACTTGTTAGTTACTCTCATGAGGGTAACTAACGCCTTCTCCATGTCCTTGAACTATACCTACAAGAACGTTAGTCTGCTTTTTAAAAACTCAATACTAATTTCCTCATATTTGCTCTCCATTCCAAAGAACCCAACATCTTGCTCAATCCTGACCTCAGTTTTATCCTTAGAAGGCTCCACTTGCTCCTCCTCTTCCTCCTACCTTTCCTCCTTTGAACCATCCTCCCCCATTTCATGAGTCGTGTCCTCAAATTCCAAATCCTTAGACTCTTCTTCTTTCTGAGCTTTGAAATCTTCATACCCCAGGTCCTCCTCATTCACAAACAATTTCAGTTTTCCTTTTTCCTCTTTTGAGGCCACCTTTGCTAGATGAGTCGACCTTCTTCTACCACTACTTCCACTCCCTTTCCCTTGTAAAATTTCTTTTTCCTCCTCCATTTGGTTCCCTTCCTCAATGATATGAATCACCTCTCTAAGATTGATGTCGCATCTGGGTTTCTTAGATTTCAGGGGCTCCAACAGCATAGGAGAGTGTCTCATCTTTTCAGGTGTTGCTCTAATGAGATGTAATTCAAAGTTTCTCAAATATCCATTCTTCTATGATAGAGGGGTAGAAGGGTTAGACAAATTAGCCATAGGGGAGTTGCTTTTAACAGGGATTAGCATACACCTAGCAACAATTACAAGAGGGTGGCGGGGGATTTGTTCTTCAGCTGGGAGTTCTTCAACATTAGGGTTTTCCTCCTCTAGTTGTTCAACATTTTCCTCATCAGACTGGTTAGGGTTCTTAATCCTAGCATTTAAAGGGTTGCCATGAGGATTCATGGCTAGGGAAAATTTATACAGAGTGATCATTAGACCCTAGTGGAGGGGAGGGCTAGCGCCTTTTTCAATGTTAAGTTGCAAGAAGGACAACAGGTAAAATGGAAAATTGATATGCTCCCCATGCCTAATATGGTTTAACAGTGGGAAGTGATATGCATGAATTGACATGTATCGACCCTCAAGAGTAAAATAACGCATAACAAACAGACTCAAGAGAAAAAGGAGGAGAGAGTTCAAGTCTGGCATACCCATTTTGGAAATGCTTGAGATTTTCACCAGCATGAAGAAATTTGTCAACAAACCTTTGGTAGTCTGCTCCACTTTTTTTAGCAACTTTTAAACCAAAATTTTGCAAACCCATAGCTTTAGCAATGAAATGGGTGGTGACCTCAAACTTCACAGTGCCTATAGTCACATTGCCTTTCCTCCAAGAGTTTGTGAATTTTTCCATCAAACTTTCATTGTAACCTTTAAGAGATTGGAAGAATGGGACCATACCCGCATTCTCAAACATCCTCCAGAGGTCCACATTCTGTTTGAGGGCTTGGCAATTTAGTAACTTTGTTCTTTGCCTTGGTCTGCCCATTTTAATCCTCTATAGATTCTTATGTGTCATCAGACTATTCTTCATACTCACCCCCACAATCTACTTTCTTCCCTGAATGTAACCAGCTCTCAAACACCAGACGATACTTAGAACCAATATAGAATGACAATTCAAGAAGTTTCTTATTAAGAAATCCAACTTCACATTTCTCATAATCCAAGAATCATCATTAATCTTGTAAGCATTAACTTCCTTAATTAAATTCATTCCTTTCTCCACTATAGAGATACGAGGATTACTGATAGAGGGCTTTTTGGCACGCGTAGAAATGATAACCTTTATCAAATCCAATAACATCATGTGATTATTGGATATCCTCTTTAAAGGGAAATTAATAGAAATATTGCCTTCCAGGATCCTCCTATACCATCTCGTACACCATATACCATCATTACACAAAAAGCTCAATGGCACCACTTGGTACTCATTAGTCCTACAAACAACTAACCTATCAATTATGTATGTGATATTCATATTCAAATTTTTCATTAAGGGTGACATCTCTTAAATTTGACAACATGTTTCCATTGGTCTAGCTTGTCCATCCCCTACAGTTCAACACCACATTGGCCACACATTTGGTCGCTTTGTTCCCTTCCCTATACACATGTTGAACTCGACAAATATTAAAAAACTTTTTAATAACTTTGTATCTATCAATAATATTTTGTATTTCTCATGGAGAAGCAGTTTCTTCATTTAGGATGTCCATAATTAGCTTTGAGTCCCCTTCAATGATGACATTTTTGTATCCCAATTCCTTTAGAATATTGAAACCTCCTAGAGGAGCCATTTCTTTGGCTTTGTTGTTTGAGAAAACACCCAAATTCACTCCAAACCCTATAATACAATCTCCTTTATGATTTCTTACCTGACCTCTAGCCCCAACTTGTCCCGGGTTGCCTTTTGAGCATCCATCAAAATTTCCCTTAAGCCAATCTTTTAGCGGTGGACTCCAAATAGTGCCCATTCTATTAAGCATCTTTGACCAATTAAGATTGGTTAAGTCCCTCTTTATTCCCCAATTTTGTTTTATCCTCATTTCTTTATAATTTGGCCAAGTATTTGAGAAGTTGTATTTTCTAGCCTCAATGTTTTCCTTAATTTGGATTTTAATAATCTGACTTGCCTCCCATCTACTTCTCTCCACTTCTCTAAAAATTCTATTATTCCTCTCCTTCCATAAACCCCGAGTAATAAAAAGAGGAACTTGATTCCACAGGTCCACAATTGCTTTGTGTGAAAAGGGAAATTAGACCAACCTTCAATAAAAAGCTTCATAGAGTTGGGAAACACCCAATTAGAAGACAATAACTCAAGGAAACAAGACCACACTTCACTCGCATAATAGCATTGAAAGAAAATATGAATTATCAACTCCTCTTCCTGCTTACAGAGCGAGAACCTATTAACCAATTGGAAGCCTCTCTTAACCAGGTTGTCAATGGTAAGAATTTTTCCATGGGTAGTAGTCAACCAAAAATAATTGATTTTTGGAACAAGATTCTTTAGCCACATCCTATCCTAGAAGTGATCAGGAACAACAACCTGAGCCCTCACCAGATCTTCATATGTTTTTTTAACCAAGAAATAGCCAAAAGAGTTTCTTTTCTAGAGCCATTCATCCTCCCTTTCTCTATCAAACCACTTAGCCTCCCCAATCAAATTAGGCAGATTGATGAGGATAGGATCCCAATTAACCTGTCTTTGACCTCTTAGATTACTTCTCCTTAATAAAGTGTGAAACTCCTTCCATTTGGGTTCCTCCCTATCCTAATTTATATAATCACTCACCTTTTTTCCACAAATTTTGTTTAAGCTAGCTTGAGAGGATTCAATTCATCATATGTTGAAAAAGTGGAATTCTCAATCAAGGATCCTTCTAAAAATCTATATTATTCGTATTCCCTATTCTCTTCTTTGCCCCCATTTTTAGCACATTCCTCAACCTCACAAGATGGTTCCATAAGGCTAAACCAGGAGGCAGATTTGATTGAGAGATAAAACAACAAGGATTCTTGTTCCTTAAGTACTTAGCTTGAAAAAATTTAACCCAGTCGTTGGAGCCTTCTAGGAGATTCCAGCCATTTTTTGTTGTTAAAGATTTGTTTAGCAAGGAGATTCTTCTCATCCCCAAACCCCTAGCTCTTTTAGGCATACACACTTTATCCCAACTGACCATAGATAGTTTTTTTTTTCTTCCATTCCTGACCACAAAAATTTTCGCTGAATCTATTCAATCTTCTCTACAATATGAGTAGGAATTTTAAACAAGGATATGTAATAAACAAGAATATTTTGAAGAGATACTTTAAGGAGTTCAATTTTTCTTGCCAAACTTAGAAGCTTACCCTTCCATCCTACTAATTTGTTTTGAATTCTTTCGATCAATTGGTTCCAATAATTATTCTCCAATTTCTTAGAAAACAAAGGGAGTCTCGGGTAGGCATCAGGTAAGTCAGCTTCTTGACATCCCAAAAAAAAATTCACCCTATCCTTTATCTATTGATTAGTGTTGAAGAATTAAACTTCATTTTTTTCATAGTTTATGCACTGACCAGAAGCAACATCATAATCATTGAAGACTTGTTTCCATAAACTTGCTTCCCCAACCGAAGCTTCCCCAAACATTAGAGTATCATCAACAAACTATTGATGAGAATCGGGCCTAAGAGAGGAGGTGGATTTCACAACTTTGAGATCTTGTGAGTCAACCAACTTTTGAATATTTCTACCTAGAACTTCAACAACAATGATAAACAAGGGGAAAGGGGGTCACCCTACCTAAGACCATGACCATAGGAAAAGAATCCTTGAGGAACACCATTGACCAAGACATAACACATTGGGGAAGTAACACAAGCAAAAATCATCTTAAGGAATCTAACATCAATCCCAAACTTTTTAAGGACAACAAAAAGGAAAGGCCAGGATACACTATCATAGGCCTTGGAAATATCAATTTTGAAGGCCATCCCAGGATTTTTTGACTGATCCAGAGTGAATTATTTCATGGGTAGAAATAACAGCATCAAGAATGTTTCTACCTTGAACAAAACCTTTTTTATTAGAGGCTATCATTCTTCCAAGCACCGATTTGAGTCTAAACACCAGAATTTTGGAGAAAATTTTATATACCGTGTTGTAGAGGCTAATAGTTTTGTAATCTTTCATAGCAAAGGCATCAACAAATTTAGGAATAAGAGCTATAAAGGTAGAGTTCAAATGGTTCAAAAACCTACCCAACCTAAATAAATCCCTGGCAGCATTAAAAAGGTCAGTTTTAACATCCCAGTAAGTTTGGAAAAAAATAGGAGAGAGCCCATCAAGGCCAGGGGCTTTGAAGGCACCAAAAGAGAAAAAAGCTTTGTGGACTTCTTCTAGAGAAACAACATTAGTCATCCTCTTTAAGTCTAAATCTGAAATAAAATTTGGGATCACTTCTAGAACATCAACATTTACCTGGAGAGCATTGCCTAGATTAATTTGGAAGGAGGAGAAGAAGTTGACAACTTCCCTAGCAATTTCTTTTTCATTTGTTAGAATACAGCCATCTTCTTTCACCAACAATCTTATTTTGTTTCTACTTCTATGTTTCAAGGTGGATTGATGGAAAAAATTAGTGTTCCTATCCCCTTCCATCAACCATTGGACCCTTGACTTTTGTTTCCAAAATATTTCCTCCTTTTTGTTTATCTTATACCATTGGGATCTAAGATATCTTTCCTTGGTACATATCTCTTCATTCACTAGGCCAGTTTCCATAATAGCCTGAACCTATTTTAAAATTTTCCCCTAGTTATTCTTCATATCAAAGATGTTACCAAAGGTCGGCTTATTCCACCCTTTCACTTTTTGCTTTATTCTACATAGCTTTTTTGTCAAATAGTACATCAGAGTACCTCTTATGGGTTCCTCCCACCAAGTTTTAACCAAAGTAGCAAAATCTGAGTGGTGGCACCACATGGCTTCAAATCTGAAAGGGAAGGGGCCCCTATTATGGTCCAAATTCCTTTTCAGCACCAATGCGTTATGATCAGATCCTGGCCTTGGGAGATGAGAGAGAAAGGGATTGGTAAATATCCCAATTATCAGAGATCAAGAACCTATCCAGTTTAACTTGGATTATATTGCTTCCATTCCTCCTGTTTGACTAGGTATACTTTGCTCCTTGGAGGGGAATATCTATTAGACCTGTCAAATTGAAGAACTTAGCCAGCTCCATCATACTATCAAAGAAATCATCCAACCCTCCAGACTTTTCTGAAGGAAGGAGAGGAGAATTAAAATCCCCTCCAAGCATCCAATGATCATTACTCTTATCATAAATAGCTTCACTTAGTTGTTCCCACAACAAAACTCTATCTCTGCTCAAATTAGGGGCATAAATATTTAAGATATTCAATTTCTCCTGAGAAGCAATATCTTCCAAAGTAATCTCAAGACTATCCTTACACACATAGCACAAAGATCCTTTCAATTTAGAGGGGTTCCAAAGAGTTGCAATACCACTTGAAGCACCTTCGGCCTCACTGAAAAAATAAATAGCTCCAGGCCAGGTACTTCCAATAGCTTTCTCAAATGTCTCTTTCTTCATCTTCGTTTCCTGTAATAAAAGAACATCCACTTTATTATCAAGAATGCCAGATTTTACCAAAAACTATTTATATGGGCTATTAAGGCCCCTTATATTCCAAGAGATGTACTTCATTTAAGAAATAGAAACTCCCCCACCTCCTTTCAAACCCATCCCACAAGCTATTTCTTCTTGGGCTTTGATCCTACAATCGAGTCCAAGGTTCTTTGTTTTCCAGTTGCCACATCCCTCACAATTTCCTTAATTCTAGATTCTTTTTGGGAGGGTCTTCCCATCTTATGCTCCCTCCAAAATCTAGTTTCTTTTTCTTTTTGGATTTATTAGTAGCCTGTGACCATCCCTCCTCATCCTCCTTATCACTAGACCCTTGAGGGAAGCCAAGAAGGGTCATCGAATCACTCAGATTTTTTGCACTAAAGTGGGAAACAATATTCATTTCATCCAAAGATAGGGTAGTATCATTCAGAACATACTCTCCCTCTTCCAAATCTTCATCAGCACCATGAGACTACTCCACCTTTAGAACCAATACATTCATCCCCAACATAAGATCCTCAACTTGGACCTTCTCCTGAAGTAAGTCTTCCCTACCCTTTTTCTCCAAATTAGGGACACTCAGAGTGGGAAGGGAAGAAGTAGGAGCAGTCACATTGAGGTTCAAGCCCCCCAACTCAATTTCTTCGAGTTGAGGAATAAGCACAACCTTCAATTGAAGATCAATATTATCCTTCAAAAGGGGAACAGATGCCTTCATGGGTGAAGTAGAAGAAGGTTGCACACTAGAAGCCATAACCTTATTTGAGTTGTCCTCTTCTGACATTTTACCTTTAGCTTTAGACCCCTCACCCTGGAACCACACAAGAATCAACAAAATGGAAAAACCTCTTACATTTATGGAAAATGAGGCAAGCATTTTCATATTCCATGGGTTGAGTCCAGTTACCAAACTTTGACTTCAACAGAATTGAGGAGGGGAGGACTGTATTTACAACCACATTAACACATATTCGAGCAAACACTAGCCTCAACCTCTCCTGGGTTATCTTATCTATGGCTAGGAGACTTCCAAAGTATTTCTCAATGCCTTTTAAGATTCCTTTTTCCTAGAATTCTAGAGGGAGCCCCGGAAGGCAAACCCAAGTTGGTGCAAAGGCCCCCAAATCAGTTGATGGGTCAAAACCCAATTTTCATTTGCAAAGTGAAATAATTTTTTTAAAACCTAGGTTGCAAGCCCAAGGACCCCCAGTTAAAACTTTTAGCATGTCTTCATAAACCACAAATAAAAAATAGAAAAATACCTTTGGGAATTGCATTTATTGTGGCACTGCCCTTTAGATTCCAAGTGGAAGCAGCCCATTGACGAACTAGTTCAATATTTGGCATGTACACCAAAAACTTTCCAACAAGTGTTATTTTGAGGTTATCCATCACCTTCAGCATAAGGACCTCAGGAACATCTACTTCCCAGCCAATCACCGAGCAAGAAGTAGATTCCACAAGTCTTTTAGACCTAGATGGTGAGTCAGACCCCACTAGTTTTTCCACCTAGGAAGCCAGTGTTTCCTCTAAGAAAAAATAATTTATCCCACAATTCAAAGAAATGGGCGACTTCCCAAAGATTCCCTCCATATTTTCCCTAGGGGAAAGTACTTTAGTACAAGGAGGGGATGTCATATTAGGAATAGAAAGACTGGCCACTGCACCATAGGCATAGCACTAGAAAAGGGGACATCATCCTCTGAATGGGGAGCCATCCCACCCCCCCCCCTCGAGTGACCCATGAAACAGTCTAATCAATACAGTGCCAAAAATTCAAAAAAATAGCTAGCACAGGAAATGTCAAAGCAAAGCAGAGTCTGAGTGTTTTTTTTTTTATTCTTGTATATGGATCCTTTTATTATGTCATGAAACTTGGTTTCTATGAAGACCTCTTAGCCTAGGGGTGTGCTTGAGAGCAAACCTTGTGATGGGGGGTGGGAAAATGCATCTTTACATGTTAAGTCTCTCTTACTTGTAAATTATGAGTACATAGATGAATGTATCCTATTACTGAGTGAATTTTACTTACTTTAATTGATAAATCATTGTAATGGTTTGGTTCATCTTTTATATTTTAGAGTTTATTTATGAAATTGGTATATGATTTATTGATTATTTATCTTTCCTTGAAAAATGCTTGCCTCATGATGTTTATTTGTCAATTAGGAAATCATATGTATTTATGTATGCTTCATAATGATCCATGGCCTAGTGTTAATAATGTATTCTTATTTGGTGATTTATAGTTCATGATGTATCTATTCTAAAAAATTAAAAGGATTTTGAAGGAAATAGCTTTAATGTGTGAGTTACCATTTTTTATAAGTAATACATATGTGCCTATATATCCAAATATTCCAACACTAACCTACTACACAAATTGGGATTGAAAACTAGATAAGACAAATAAGAAATAGGAAACAAGAAAAAATAATGTTTGGGAGAGAAAACTAGAAAATAAAATGGTCTAGACAGACGTATAAATAGTTGGTATAATTGTATAAAATGATTGAAATGTTAACCAAGAGTTGTTGGTGAAATTTTGGGAAAACTTGTGTTGGTACTAGTGTAGGGGCATTGGTTGTTTGTTCTAGAGAAGGAAACTAGTGTGGGATACTAGTTCCTTGACCTCTGGTTAATTTTTTAGGTCTAGAGTGGTGTAGTATTAGACATACTATAGATATGGAAAGTAAAAAAAAGATAAAAGTAATAAAATATAAAGTGGATTTTATAAAGGACATTAATCTCTACATAAATAAAATTGCAACTTTAATTCCACTATGTATATGTGAGGAGAAAAATACAAATATATAGGCCAAAATATGCCTAAATTAAAGGAATTGGAAATATTTTCTAATTATTAACATGAAGTGTAAATGAAAAAATAATTAACAATTATCTAAATGAAACTACCTCCTAACAACTAGGAAACTAACATTTAAATTTTACCTTTAACCTTTTACATAGGATAAAACTAATTAAATAATAATCATATGATATAAATTATGTATACCCTATGAATCCTCATCATTCCTCCCAAAAATAGTAGCATTGGACTCTAATTCTCTCAAAAGACAAGGAAAATATGGAGACAACGAAGAGATACAATAAGCTTGATGTAGAAGTGACCTTTCTTGGAAACAAGGTAGGAAGTAGTCAAACCATGTCTTGTCTAATGAATACTTAAGTCAAAAAAGGTGTCAAAAACCAATAGAATCTAAAAATTAGGAACAATATTAGTATGGTGGCTAATGGGAATTTTTGTCTCTAATGTTAATTTTGTGAACACCAAACCTGCACAAACTAACACAGGATCAACAAAACATCGTCAAACATGTTAGAAAGCTTAAATCTAATGTTCCCTATGAAATTCTTGGAAGAAAAAAATGAAAACATAAAATAAAGCAAGAACAAAGCATGTAATCAACTAAGTTAACCAAACCTCAATCCCATAGGGGGTTGGTGCTCCTTTGATGTGGAAAGAAGCCCTTTCCCAATCCCAATTGCTAAGGTTGATGATTTGAAGATGATCCAAGTGTTGAAAATGATGCTAAGTGATGAACATGAACTCAAAATAACATGGAGATGGCGATTGCTATGAACTCAAATGACTATAATGATAATGCATGAAGTTGTGGATCCATATTATGAAAATGATGCCTCTATTTATAGAAGCCAAGGGTTGAAAAATGGATGAAATTGGTGAATGTGGGATAAAATGAGAGCCAATGAGAATGTGTCAAGTGTCAAAATTCTATTGGAGGAAGTTGGAGCACATTTTGGGAAATGTGTGAGTGGAAGAGGATGGAAGAGAAGTAAATGAAATTGGTTGAAGATTTGAAAGGTTGTAAGAGGAATTGAATGAAATTGGTTGGGATTTGAGAGGATGTAAGATAATTTATTGCAAATATAAGAGGATGTGATAGGTTTTTGAAAACCTTTGGAGGGAAATTGAATGAGAGGTTGTTGAGAGAAATATTCTTTAGAATATGCCTTGGTGAGGGAAAATAGATGAATTAAATAATTAATTAAATTATTTTCATGTGCAACCTAGGTTAGTTGACCATGGGTTGATTTAACTCTTGAGGAGTTAAAAGTTGGAGGAATTAATAATGATGATTAGAAAGATGAATTAGGATTAATTAATCCAGAATTAATTAATTGGAGAGGATTAGGAGATTGTGACATTTGATGTGATTGATTTTAATCAAATGAGAGGATTAAAAGAGGATTTAATTAAATATGATGAAAATTAGCTAGAAGAAGGATGAATTAATCAAAAAATTTGATTATTTGATTAATAGCTGAATTTGCTAAATTTAACTAAATAATGCTAATTATTTAATTAATTGGTGAATTTGGGGTGATTTAGGAAGAAACAGTGTTAGTTGATTAGAATCAGATGCATAGTATCAATTAGGGCTTTTTTGGTGTCTACAGATTCATTTTGGTGCTTGAGAAGATCAAAATTGAAAATATTCATGGATAAGCATTGGCAAATGCCTTTTGAAGAATAGTCTAATACCCATAGTGAAGTGGCTTGACCTTACTATGTTTCTCCTTGTTCAATATTTGTCCAATAAAAATCAAACTTTGCCCCATACTTAAAAATTATGAGGGATACAATGACAATCCATAATATGTTTATATTTTTCTTGAGTCTTATAAATAATATGAGTTGCTTTGGACTAAATACTTTATAAATTTTTGGATGAGGGAATGGGTTTTATCTCTCTTTATAAATATGCATCGTTATAGGATAAGTTAATGATATTTAGGCAAGTCATATTGAGTCAAAGGCTAAAAAAAGGACATACCTCAAAGAGAGAGTGACCTATAGATGAGTGAACTACCTAATTGTAAGGCTAAAAACCCACTTGGTAGGAAAAATATGGTGTCTATAGAGAGCCACCCCATACTTCAGTAGTATGCAGATGTTTTTCTAGATGATATTCCAGGGATGCACCTCAGCATGACATAGACTTCAAGGTTGATCTTTTACCTGGTTCCAAACCCATTTCACGAGCCCCATACCGTATGATGACTCAGGAGCTTAAAGAGCTTCGCTTGCAACTTGAGGAGTTGTTGGAGAAGGTTTCATCCGCCCTAGTGTCTCACCTTGGGGAGCTCTGGTGATCTTTGTGAAGAAGAAGGATGGTTCTCTTCATTTGTGCATAGATTACCAATAGTAAATAAGGCCACCATCAGGAACCGATACCCTTTACCTAGGATCAATGACTTTTTTTATTAGCTCAAAGGTGTTATAGTCTTTTCTAAGATCAATCTTAAGTCAAGATACCATCAATTGCAGATTGAGAGTCTGATATTCATAAGACAACTTTTTGCACATGATACAGCCACTATGAGTTCACAATGGTATCGTTTAGGTTGACAAATGCACCATTTGTATTCATGAGCCTGATGCACAAAGTTTTTTGCACATACTTGGATAGATTTGTAGTGGTATTCCTCAATGACATATTGATTTATTCCAGGACTTTTGAGGAGCATGAAGAACATTTGAGGTAATTATTGCAATGTCTGATGGATAATAAGTTGTATGCCAACTTGTCCAAATGTGAGTTCTTCAAAACTGAGGTCAAGTACCTTGGTCATGTTATATCGGGAGAAGGTATTGTAGTGGATCCTGCTAAGATCCAGGCACTCATGGATTGGCCTGCGCCCCACGAATGTGGCAGAGATACATAGTTTTATGGGGTTAGCAAGTTACTACAGGAATTTTGTTCAAGAATTTTCTAGGGTAGGACACCCTATTACTTCTCTTCGAGGAAAGGGAAGAAGTTCAATTGGTCAAGCAAAGTGAGGTGCATTTTAGACATTAAAGGAGAGGTTGACTAGCGCACCAATCCTTGTGGTACCAGATCCTATAGGAGACTTTGTTATTTGTGCATATACATCTTTGGAGGGGTTAGGAGGGGTACTGATGCAAGATGGTTGATTCGTTGCATACGAGTCACGTAAGCTCAAGGATCATGAATTGAACTACCCCACACATGATCTTGAGTTAGTTGCATTGTACATGCATTGACTTGAGGAAACATTTCTTATTGGGGCACCATTTTGAGTTACGCATTAACCATCAAAGTCTATAGTACATCTTCACTCAACCTAACCTTAATGCTAGGAAAAGGCGATGGATGGAGTTCTTTTGTGAGTTTCTCCTCCACAGCAGGCGGTCTGATGTACCAAGATTTGAAAGGAAAAGAATTATGGACCTTCTTACTACTATTTTTTCTAAAGCTCATTAGAGATATGTTAGTGAGGTATGTATTCTTGTTTCATGTACTTGTGAAGTTATTATATTGAAATGGAACCATAACCTAGAGGACGATACAACACTGCAAAAGCATAACTAATTTTTTTTCTTAAAAAGAGTAACAATGACGAGTGAAGTAACCTACTCTAACACATACATCCTCTAGGCCACACAACGTGTCTACATGTGAAATTCCAAACTTAACAAAATTATTCTAAAACATAGTATATGGAATTAACTCATGATAACAACATACAACAAAGCATTCACCATTCCATAAAAAATCTAACACTTAGAAATGTAATGAGCATATTTCCACAGATACAACATCATATAAATAATATATACCATTTAATCCTACAATGAATAGATCATACATAATGTTACAATTACATCACAAGGGTTTCTCCTTGATTACAAATAAGGAATACAATATATAGTGTCCACTATTACAATGAGAAAGAGAAGTACAAATCCATAGAACCACACGAGCTCCTCAAACAAGAAGATCTCGCTATCACGAACAAGAAGAGAAACTCAACAATGTAAAGTGCACACCACCCAGCCATGTGGTACCCATAGGCCCAACCCCTATGCTAGGAGATAGTAGCAAGTAACCAAGAAAACCTACTACCTCTAAACATAGGAAAAGTACAAAACCACACTGAACCAGTAAATACAAACACAGGGTTACACTACTTCCACAATCACTGAATCAAGAACAGTTACTGTATAATACAAACTGACTGTTGTCATAGGAGGAGTGTCATCACAAAGATTGCATTGGTTATCCTAAGGAGTTCTTCCTAGGTCTCGGCCCCCATCTTGGGTTATCCTGGTAACCTCTTACGAACTCCGGCCCCACATGCACACTAGTACGAAATCGATTATTTTTTTAGAAGACAAGATAACAATCTTGCCATTCTAGGCCTTCCCGACTCATCTCAAGTCTAACACAAGCCCTTGAGCCAATGAGTGAGGCTACTTACCAAGTTACATATGTTAACTACCCATTCCCCTAATGTAGGTTATTTAATTTCCATTGATTACACTGACTTCCACACAAGTTATCCTGGGACAACTTTGTATCCTAGCCCTCGTTGAAAGCCACTCCCCTATCGACAACACAATAACTCATTCTACACCCAAGGGTAGACAATGCACAAACTGGTAATAACATAACACAAGAGATAACACATCCCTATGGATGTCCAATACTTAATCCAACTACATGCACTACCCAAGGAAATCTCAAGGGCGAATAACAATACAACAACCCTTTACAATTACAATCTGGAAGACTTACATTTTTTCTACAACAAATATTCCCCACAGTACCCAATTACAAAGATACTAGAAATTAAAATAAACAATCTCATGTAATTAAAAGTACTGCTATTCGGATTTCCTATATCCAATCAATCAATATATCACTCTAAAACACATTATTCAAAACACAATTCCAATTAACTATCAACAATAAAAATATAATAATAAGTTTAACTACAGTTTCACAACCACACTTAATATCAACTCAATTTCACAATTAAAAATAATTAATCTTTTCTAATTAACTAATCGTGCTTGCATACATCTATTGTAATAAACCAACATTAAACAAATATATTTAATATGTATATATACAATTAAATATAATTATATATAAACATATAAATATATTATTTAATTATAAAATCAACTACACCATAAAAGAAACTCATTTATTTAAAAACCCAAATCCATTTACTCATAAAAATCATTTAAATAATAACATAAATTTAAAAAAATATATTTAATTATATATATAATTATGTATATATACATATATATATATATATATAAAACAAAACACATAGTGGTACGAATCGCAGGCTTGGCCTGCCCACACAGGCAAAGCCTATGTGTGGGGGTTGGCTGCTACGCAGCCTTCCCCACAGGGCTACGGCCTGTGAGCAGTACTAGGCGTTGCCCACAATCTGCATCCCTTTGTGGGGTGGATGTGGTAGCCTTGGCCTCCACCATAACTATTGTTTAAACCTGTGATTTTATTAATATAAAAATCATTGTACAATTTGACAACGGATTTTGTTCATATAAAAAATTTCAGAATAAATTTCAAAAGGAAAATTTTATGAAAATATACAGTCATAAATATATATGTTTGTATATGTATATGTATATATATGTTACAATATATATATATATTTATCAATGAATACTACAATTGAACAAATTTTCACCATACTTTTCTATAGGAAAAAAGATTTATAAATTTATCAGAGTTTCCCTAAACTCTCAAATATTTTCTTTGAATTTCCTATTGTGTTAAAATAAATCATTTTCTATAGAGATCTATAATTTCCTTTTGTATCAATATGTTTCAAATGACCAATTTACACAGAGGATCTAAATTATTTTCTACAGAGGTTCAATTTTCATGACAATATTTTAAAAAAAAAAGCTGCTACAGTAATGAAAACCTCTTCTAATATTTTTCAATTTGCATTACAATAATTAAATAACTCTTTCAAATCAAAAGTTACAATTTGTAGTCTTCTTTTTTATTTTGATGTCTTGTTTGCATTCAAAGATACTATTTTTGGGGAGAAACGGTGTATGAGCTATGCTAGGGTTTTGTGTTTTGTGTTATCACCCTTGGCCCCTTTTGTGTCATATTGTGCATCCTGCACAGGAAGCCCCTATTTTCTTGTGTGTACAGCCGCATTTACTACATTTTTTGTTTTAATATGCTTTCAACTGGCTCTAACCCAACAGTTCTTGTTGGTGGTAGCAGTTCAACGGTGTTAATCAATGGCTCCTCCTCCAAACAAAAATCCCCAGAAATTTGTTCTGAAAGTCTTTCATGAGGTAAATGCTCTGATTCACCAGCTGATGTGGTTTTTCCTTTACCATATTTTGATACTGCATGTCAATGGCTTGAGAAATACACCCTTGTTGGGTATTTTCTTGGGAGAACTCCCCATGAAAGTGTGTTTAAATATTGGGTTAACAAGGCTTGGGTCCCTCATGGGGTCCACCTTGATATGGTCCAAAATTTAACCAAGGGTTTCTTTTTGTTTTGCTTTTTGGAGGTCAATCATGTGCAGGATATCTTAGGCCATGGGCCCTGGTATGTTCGGTCTTCTTTGTTAGTTTTTCAGGAATGGACCCGTGACTTTGTTGTCTCAGATGACACCAAGTTGTAGGTCCCAATCTGGATTGAATTCCCTGGTCTACCCTTGCCTTGTGTGCCTTTTTTGAATAGTATAGCTTCCTCACTGGTGAGGGTTATTTGCATTGAGCCAAATAGGTTCTTTCAGACCCGACCCCAAAAGAGGGTTTGTGTGGAAGTGGACCTTTCCAAAGATCTAAAAGACTCCATTGATATCCAAATTGGAGCTTTTCACCACACCCAGAAGGTCACATATTTTAATTTTCCCAACATGTGTTATAGGTGTCAGTCAGCGGACCACAAGATCAAGCACTGCCCTTTAGCAGTGCCTTATACACCTTCTCCACCATGAGATGCTAACAAGCCTCATTTGGTGGCTGCATCTACTACCAAACCTGATGCAAAATGGACTACGGTTATGAACCGAAAGAATAAGTCCACTGGTTTTGGGTAGGGTCCTGTGACCTCTAAGCCTGTGAAAGATGTTTCAAACCCTTCTATGAAGGGGAAAGAAGCTCCGGTTGGAGATGATTATGTTTCACAGTAGCCTAGGCCAAAGGCTACGCCTCGGTCGGCTGCTATCATGCTAACACAACTAAATTTGTCTTTTCCTATGATAGGAGCTCAAAGGTGTTCTCACAGCCCTTCCCCTCCTAGGGAAGAAGGGGAATATGTTCATGAAAAATAGAGGATGTCCTCTTCGTCCATCCAAATTGGATCAATTTTGCCATAATTTTTATATAATCGTCTCTCTTCTCTGAATGAAGAGGAATCAGGTTTCGAAACATGGAGGAGTTTCACTCATGAAGTTCCTTTCATGGAATGTTCAAGGTCTGACAAACCTCTCTAGAAAATATTTTGTCAGGGATACATTGTGTAAGTACTCTGGTGTTGAAGTGCTTTATCTCCAAGAAGTTAATTTTTTTTATTTTTTGCTTGTTATGGCTTGTTGCTCTATTTGGCCAGCCAGTAAAATGTTTTGTACTACCCATGATGTTGGGCATGGTGAAGTTGTTACCCTTTTGGCCCCACGGTGGCACTCTTCTATGGTCGACCATGGGTTTGATCCCACTCGTCAGCTCATCCATATCCTTCTCAACATGGATAATCATTCCTTTGGGATTATTAATGTCTATGCTTCTAATGATGTTGTGGAACACTCTTTACTCTGGCATTGGATTGTTGATTCTTTACCAATTGCTACCTGGTTACTCTATGGGGACTTCAATATGGTAGAAATGGCATCTGACAAAGATGGCACTTTTTCATTCAGATGGACAGCTAGGGAAAGGGAGGCATGGTTTTACATGCTCAATAAATTGGGGCTTTTTGATCCCAATATTGGTCATCGCCATTCTCATTCTCTTTGGCACACTTGGTGCAATTACAGAGTTGGTTCTGATAGAATATTTAAGCGCCTTGATCATGCCACGATCTCATCACAATATTTTTTCTCATTTGGAAACTCCTCTCCCCCAATTAAGTTGTTAGTGGATGTGACTTTTTCAGACCACTTCCCCATTTCTTTTTGCATTGAATGGGAGACTCGATAGCCTCGTACGTGTAAAACTCATTTTTTTTAAACATGTCTTTACTCTGCCACAAGCCTACCCTGGCCCACATTCGCAAAGTCTAGAATTTGGAGTGCAGACCAGCTCATCATACAGGCTAGATTTCTTCGTGGAATGAGGCTATCATCCGCATGGCTAGATTTTTGCGCATTTATGGGTGCTAGTTGGCTATTTTTCACTAGCAGTCTTATGAGGCTACCACCGCTAACCTTCATGCTGCTTCTAAGGCTTTGGTGGCCAGCCCCTTTTCTTTGTCATTACAAGTCAAGGTGGTGGAATTAAGACACAAGAAACAAATTGTTGATAGTTATGTTGTTAAAGGAGTGCAAATCAAAGCCCAGTTACATTGGCTAAAATTTGGTGATTGTGTCTCCAAAGAATTTTTTTTGCTTTGTGTGCCAGACACTCATCCCCAGGCATTAAAAAAATCAAAGATGGTGTTCAGGTGCTTTTTGAGTTGCCTAACATTCTCCAGGCCTTTGTGCGTCATCATGAGCAAGTCTTCACTACACAGGAAGTCACGCCTATGCGACAACAAGCCCTTCAAGATTGCCTTGTTGTTGTGTCAAATAAGCTTTCTTTAGTTCATAATTTTTTTTGTGATCAACTTTTATCAATTGATGATCTCAAAGAGGTTGTCTACTCCATGGTTGATGACAAAGCCCTAGGAATTGATGGATTCCCTTGTGAATTTTACAAAGCCATGTGGGACCATATTGTGCATGATTTGCATCAAGTTTACTTTGAAGCTTTTCATTCTAATTCTCTAGGGAACATAAAATTCATACCTAAGTCGGGTGACCCAGAAGACATTTGCAATTAGAGACCTATCACGCTTCTTAATGTCTCCTACAAGATTATCACCAAGGCTTTGGCTCTTAAAATTTGCCATCTTCTACCTCAAATTGTATGCCCGGAATAAACTATTTTGGATAATATTATCGTTGTTTGGGAAGGCATGGAATGGGCCAGATGCTCAAACCAGAAAGTCGTGTTCATTAAGATTGACTTTTCCAAGGCTTATGATCACATTGAATGGCCTTTTATTCTTGTTATGCTGCCAGCCTTGAGTTTTGGGCCCAATTTCATTCAATATGTTCAAATGCTCTTTGCGGATGCCTCCGCTTGTATCACCATCAGTGGTCATCAATCCTCTGTCTTTGGACTCTTTCATTCCATTCAACAAGGGTTCCCACTAGCCCCTTCTTTATATTTGCTTGCAGCTGAGGGTTTCAATTACCTCTTAGCTAGTGTGGTTTCCCAGCAGCGGGTCAAGGGAATTTCTTTGCTCAACTCTCAGGCTCAGCTTGTTAATGGCCATTTTGTTGATGACTCATCCATCACCCTTCTGGAGTAATAAGACTCCATTGTAGTAGTTCTTGAATGTCTTAATACTTTTTTTCTTGCTTTTGACTTTTCCATCCAGTGGCATAAAACTTCATGTTACCAACAGTCTATCTTACCCTCTCCGTTGTGGCTGCAACAGTATGGATGGAAGTGGATTGGGCCTGGAGAAATTTTTTGGTTTTTGGGCATTCCCTTTGCCTTTAAGGCATCTCTAGCTGAGCTTTGGCAAGTCATGCTCTCTAGAGTTGAACAAAAGCTTGCTTATTGGGTTACCAAGCCCCTCTCTTTAGCAGGGAAATTCTAGGTGTGTTCCAAAATTCTAGCAGCCACCCATGTTTATTATTCTTCTTGTTGGGCCCCCTCCAAAGTTTCCTATGGCAAGCTTGAGAAATTGCTTGGTGACTTTTTTTGAACCTCCTCTGAATCTCACAGAGGGTTTCATCATGTGGCTTGCGAATTCTACTGCCTTCCTAGAGACTCGGGAGGTATCGGGTTGTTGTCTACTCAATGGCAAGGAACTGCTCTATGTGTTAAATGGATTATTTGTGCCCTTACTAGGGACAAGGCCTGGAAAATTATTCTCAGGCATAGTATTCAATCCGGCTTCCCTATTCATAGACCTGCTTGGAAGGAGATTGGCTTTCAAACCCTTCTAGTCATGGAAGAACCAGTCTAGATTGTTGGGAATTTTGTGGCCAAAAGCATCTAGCAAAACTGGGAAGCTGTCAAACCTTGGCTCTGTTGAGCTAGCTCTCATTTTTTAGACGGGATCTCTCTCAACCAACACAATATTTGGTGGTTGCCTCTTTTTGCTAGCAATGGTCAGCTATTGGCTAAGTCGCCTATGCTTAAGGCGCTCAAATTTTACAAAAATGGTATCTAGACCTTGCAACAAATCTTTTTCAGACCCACCATGCATATTATGTCATGGGAATTTTTTCATGCCCAGTACAGGCTTCATAACTAGGACCATGCTACTTATGATGGTCTAGTGAATGTCATTCCTACTTAAATACTTCATAAGGTTGGAATTAGTGGGACCAAACCTTGGTGGAAAGACTGGAAGTGGTATCCAAACACCCCTTTCAGGAACTACAAGCCTCGGCTTGGTTATAGGTGGCTCTCACCACATTTTCCTATAATTCAGAGTTTGAACTAGAGGTGGCTTCTTCAATCTCCCGCTCATGTTTGGCGTAAAATATTTGTTGCCACTTGGTTTGCAAGTGTTGAGCCGAATCTTGCCCACTTTTTCTGGTGTATTCTTTTCCAAGGCTTTCCTGTGGGCTCTCGGCTGGTTCACCTGGGGGTCCAGGACCCTCATTTCCCTTTTTGTGGGCAAGCTGAGAATTTTAAACATCTTTTTTGGTTTTGTCCTAAAGCACAACAACTTTGGACTTGGATTTATGATTTTTTTCGGCCCTTTCGGCCAGAACCTTTCTCCTGGAATATGGTGTTGCTAGGAGATTCTCCTAGATTTCTTACAAAATTCACCCAGCTTTGGCACACTTTCAGAGTGAAAATTCTCTTCAATGTTTGGAAAGATAGAAATGCTTTCATTTTTTCACATACTGAAATGGATATTATGTATCTTTATATGTTAAAGCTATGATTTGCTCTAATGTGCTTTTGCAGGTTCAAGTGCAAGCTAACAAAGTTGCACTTGAGGTTGCTCACCTCCAGGTTCTCCTGGACCACTAGGGTAATGCCCTTTGTACTGTTGCTCGGGTCCCTGCTTTGCCCACCTCTTCCTATGGTCGGTCACCCTCCAGGGGTCGACAGCAGAGTGGCTCTGTGCATCCCTATTCCCAACCCCCGCCTCGACGGGATTCTCATGCTCCTCGGTGAAACCGTTCTCCTCCATCGTGGGCTAGCTAGGGGTGGCCTTTTGGTGGTGCTTTGGGGAGTTGCGGTGGTGGTTCCGGGTGGCCCTCTGATGATCCTCCTACTTCTAGTTCTAGTTGGCTAATCACTAGTAAAATGTTCCTATGTCTAGCGCTTGCAATCTCACCCCAGCATGAGGAAAAAGATAAAGAGAAAAAAGATGTTGATGATGGTTGGGGTCCTCCTCCTGATGCCACTCCAAACCCCGTTAATGTATGAGGGGGAAAATTTGGATGACAGAGACCCTCCTGGCTTTGTTGGCACTACTTTGGCCACTTAATGGCCTTTTATCTATTTTGTTATTTCAGACTTTTGGGCTTAGCCCACGTGATCTGTTTCTTTTCTAGGCATTTCCCATTTAACTCTTGGGGTATGCCCTTATACCTTCCACCCTTTTTTTGTGAATATGTATCTTTATATTTGAATTAATATAGATAGCTACCTATTCATCAAAAAAAATTCACAAAAACAATTAAAGAACCTATTCCAAAAGAATTGTTGCCTCGAGGATTGATGTTGAGCTTCTTTGTAATCTTCAATTTTCCAATGTTGTCAAAGCTTCCTCCAGAAAAATTGTCACTCCCCAGAGAACAAAAAAAATCCATAGCCAAGAATATAACAAACTAGATTCCTAAAATTATCAGAAAACTTCTAAGATCTACAAATTCTTCAAACCACAAAATAATTCTTTTTAATTTCCCAAAAACCTATGTCCTCCTTTTCTTGTGAAAACAACTTCCTCTTTTCTCTCCAATTTCAATCAATCTCTCCGTAAATCAATTTTAAGATAGTAAGAAAACAAATCCTTCTAACTTCTTGTTCACACAAAAAATATCTCTTCTTAAGCAAACCAAGAAATTTTAAGATCTTTTCCCAAATATGCATTTAAAAATTAAAACAATTTATTTAATCTAATTTACAATTAAATAACTTATTTATTTTAATTCCCAATTAATTTAATAATTAATATTACTTAATAATATAACTTAAATTAAATTAATTAATTTATAATAAAATCTCCATATTAATTAAATACTTAATCACACATATAATTTAATCCATACAATCTAAACTTGCACGATAAATAAAATACCAAGACCAAAATGGATAAAGAACATGACCAACATAGGACTGATGATACACTATGCTAGGGTAAAGGTTTGACAAGGTTAACCAGTTACTATCTCCCAATCAATATTACTATTGAGTAGTGGACACACTCAGACCTGTGAAACCAGGTGAAGTCGTTGTCCTGTACCTACAAACCTACAAACAAAGCAAATGGCATACATGTATCTAGATAATAATTCATACACACCGTGAAGAGAGAATCACGGAAATCATAGGGCACTCACAAGCAAGTGATGCAATACCATTCTCTTCACCAATGCAATGTCACATTAACTAACAAGATAATATTTCAATTAACTACCATAAGCATATATAGCAATGTCATCACAACCAAGCATCTATGCAAACATAAAGCATTTTAAACATAATCACCATGCATATAATGTATCATCACATTCATATAGTCTATCATCACTCCACTATTAGCGATAGAACAACCATAACATAAAATAAGGTCTAACAAAGCATCTGAGCTACCAAGAAAAACATAACAAAACGAAGGGGTGTCACATCCTCCCCCCTAAGATTAGGCTTACTCCTAGAAGCCTGCAAACAAATAAGGGTAGACCTCCCTCATCTTGGTAGCATCCTCCCATGTAGCAGAAGTGTCATCTCTAGGATCTCACTAGACCCTCACCTGCTCAATATCTCAACCCCTGAGGGCAAGTCTCCTGTGCTAGGTAACGGCCACGGGCTCCAAAGCTAGCTGCTTGTCCTCTACCTATAAAGCAGTCCAATCAAGGATATGAGAAATTTCTAGATGATAAGGTCTAAGTACAAAAACATGGGACACATCATGAATGTGTGAGAAACTGAGTGGTAAAGTAAGGCGGTAAGCAATTGGCCCAATCTTCTCCAGAATCTCAAAAGGCCCAACAAAATGAGGTGTGAGCTTAGAACTCTTTCCATAACGAATTGGACTCTTTCTCGGTTGCACTCGCAAGTAAACTCGGTCACCATAACAAACTGGTGATCCACACAGTGTGCATCTGCGTACTTCTTCTGCCTATCATGTGCAGCTACCAAATGCTCTCTGATCTGAACCACTTGCTCCTCCATATCTTGAAGCATACCAGGACCCAATAAAATCATGTCCTCCAACTTATCCCAACTCAATAGAGTCTGGCATGGCCATCCATACAAGGCCTCAAAAGGTGCCATGCCAATAGAACTCTGAAATCCGTTGTTATAAGCAAATTCTACAAGATAGAGATAATCCTCCCATCGTGTTTGCTGGTCCATGACATACATGTGTAGCATATCTTCAAGGATCTAATTGACCCTCTCAGTCTTTCCATCTATCTCGAGGTGATATGCTGAACTAAAGTTCAACTGTGTCCCCATAACATGTTGTAATGATTTCCAAAGAGCTGAAGTAAACACAAGATCCTTGTAAGAAATAATCTAACGTGGAATACCATGTAGCTTCACAATATCCTCCATGAACACTCTAGCAACTGACGAAGCGTTATAGGAGGAATGGATAGGTGAGAAGTGTGCAACCTTCATCAACCTATCTACTGTCACCATAATCGCATCATTTCATCGCGAAGAGTTGGGTAAACCAACAATGAAATCTAATGAAATGATGTCCCATTTCCACTTAGGAACCAAATGAGGTTGTAGAAGACTAGTCAGATGTTGGTGTTTAGCCTTAACTTACTAACACTCCAAACACCATGATACATAATCAGCGATATCTTGCTTCATACTTGCCCAGAAATAAAGTTGTCATAGATCAGCATACATCTTCTTCACTCTAGGGTGAGTTGAATAAGGTGCCTGATGTGCCTCTGTCAAAATCAAGGTACGAAGCCCTTCCGAAGATGGAACAAATATACATCCCATGTATCTCAATAACCCATTTGTCTCCAATGAATATCCTGAGTACCTGCCATCCAAAGTCCTGCCTGACTCAATCTCAGACCTTACCTCCTAGTACCAGCTATCTGTAGGAAGTGTGATAAGAATATGGCTCCTCAAATCTATAGTAAGAGTCATCTCAGATAGTTCGTGCCTCTGTCTGCTAAGAGCGTCGGCCACAACGTTCTCCTTTCCCTAGATATACTTCACCTCAAAATCATACTCACATAGGAACTACATCCATTGCCTTTGCCTAACATTAAGGTTAGGCTGTGTGAAGATGTACTGTAGACTTTGATGGTCACTATGTAACTCAAAACGGTGCCACAATAAGAAATTTCTCCATCGATTCAATGCATGTACAACTGCATCTAACTCAATATCATGCATGGGGTAGTTCAATTCATGATCCTTGAGCTTGTGTGACTTGTATGCAATGACTCGACCATCCTGCATCAGTACCACTCCTAACCCCTCCAAAGATGCATCTACACAAATAACAAAGTCTCCTGTAGGATCTGGTACCGCAAGGATCAGTGTGCTAGTCAACCTCTCCTTCAATGTCTGAAATGCAGCCTCACTCTGCTTTGACCATTCAAACTTCTTCCCTTTCCTTTGAAGAGAAGTAATAGGGTGTCCTACCCTAGAAAATTCCTAAACAAAACACCTGTAGTAACCTTCTAACCCCATAAAACTATGTATCTCTACCACATTCGTGGGCACAAGCCAATCCATGATTGCCTGGATCTTAGCAAGATCCACTGCAATACCTTCTCCTAATATAACATGACCAAGGTACTTGACTTTAGTTTTGAAGAACTCACATTTGGACAAGTTGGAATACAACTTATTATACCTCAGACACTGCAATACCTGCCTCAAATGTTCATGCTCCTCGACAGTGCTGGAATAAATCAATATGTCATCAAGGAATACCACTACAAATCTATTTAGGTATGTACAAAAAACTTCGTGCATTAGTCTCATGAATACAAATGGTGCATTCGTCAACCCGAACAGTACCACTGTGAACTCATAGTGGTCGTATCATGTGTGAAACGTTGTCTTATGAATGTCAGACTCTACAATTTGCAACTGATGGTATTCTGACTTAAGATCAATCTTAGAAAAGACTGTAGCACCTTTGACCTGATTAAACAAGTCATTGATCCTAAGTAAACGGTATCAATTCCTGATGGTGACCTTATTTAACTGTCGATAATCTATGCACAAATGAAGAGAACCATCCTTCTTCTTCACAAAGATCATCAGTGCTCCCCAAGGTGAGACACTAGGGTAGATGAAACCCTTCTCCAACAACTCCTCGAGTTGTAAGTAGAGCTCTTTAAGCTCCTAAGTTGTCATACGGTATGGGGCTCATGAAATGGGTTCCAAACTAGGTAGAAGATCAACCTTGAAGTCTATGTCACGCTGATGTGGCATCCTTGAAATATCATCTGGAAAAATATTTGCATACTACAAAAGTATGGGGTGGCTATCTATAAACACCTTCTCCTCTCTATAACCCATCTCCAAATCATCTACTATCACAACAAATAACTGGCACCCCTAACAAACACATCTTCTCAGCTACATAGCTTAGATCATCCTCAATGATATAGGTCTTTGGACCCCTACTAACTCAACCTCACTACCTAATGTATCAATGCATTGTATCGACTTCTGTCGATAATCAATCATGGCCTTATGAGCATCAAGCCAATCCATCCCTAGGACAATGTCATAAGAACCTAATGGTATAACACGAAGATCTATAATAGTGTGGAAAGAACTAATCTCCAACCTACAATTTGGTACAAAGGAATGTACTACAACTCTAGCACTAGACGCTAACTCAACCTGCCACTTACCCTCTTGCCTTACTGCTCCTAGTCTATCACATGCCACGACAAATGATGAAATAAATGAATTAGAGGCTCTTGAATCAAATAATATGGTAACTCTGTTACACTGCAACATACCTGCAGTCTCCACCACTGTACTCTAGTGGTTAGCCTAGTAGTTGTCAACTGCAGCAAATACATGATGTCCTTTGTCTGCGTCACCAATAGTCAACTCTAATGCGTTGGCCTCTGTGTATACCCTGATGTGCCCTTATTGGGACACTGCCGAGCTATGTGACCCTGTTGGCCACAGGCAAAACACCCAATACCCCTACCAAAGCCTCTACCTCCAGAAGGTGCACTGGACTATTGAACACTACCCCTAAAGGTAGACTGAATACTCTGTGTTGGTTGTACATTACTGAAGTGTTTGACACACCTCTAGTTCTAGTCACCTCCTGACTAATATCTGGCATTCTATCTAGGTGCAAAATCCTTTCATTTTCCCTAAGAGTTATGATACTGTCCACTTTGTGTTGGGGTCTATTGTGCCCTAGGTGGTCCAACTCCTTGAGTCTGTCCACTGCGTGCACTATGCCCTGCAGCTAAAGTGTTTCCCACCTGTACTCCAACATGACCTCCTAAAGCCATTGCCAAATTCTCCTCAATAAGCTTGGCCTTATCTACCACCATCTCCATAGTCTTGGGTTCAAAAACCCGCACACCTCCACTAATCCAAGCATTTAAGCGCCTAAGAAAGTGTTGCACCAACACGCCCTCATCATCCCCAATGCCTGTGTACTATTTGAGCTCATAAAAATGACGCTCATATTGTTCCACTGACATAGTCATCTATCGTAGAGTATGGAACTCATCACCACGATGTTGTTGCTAATGATCAAAGAGAAATTTGGCATGGAACCTCTCTAGAAACATCTCCCAAGATACCGTATCAATATCAATATGGAGCTTATGCTCCTCCAATCTCCACCATGTGGAAGCAAAGCCTCTCAGGTGCATAATCGCACATCTGGCTCTGGTGTTGCTACCATACAGGTGCATAGCAAAGCATCTGTTCGGGTCAATGAGCCAGGTCTCAGCCTCTAAACCACTGCCTAATCCATCAAATAAGGGTGATTGAGCTCTAAGTAAATCTCTCATGTTTGCAGCTACAACTACCTCTGACTGAGCTGGTACATCCCTCTCTCTAACAACAATCTTCTCTACTTCCTACCTCAGTCCAAGATAGGCAAGAGTATCCTCTAATAATTGATGCAACTGAGCGCCTTCAACCCCTGGTGGATCCGGATACTGAATACCGCCTCCCAGAATTTTTTGGGAAGCCTGCTATTCCTCATGATTTGAATCATGAGAAACATGCGGAGGTGAGTTTTGTTGGCTACCTCCATGTCTGCCTCTACGGCCTCGACCTCTCCTAGGTGGCATGATCCTGTACAAACACACCAAGGTCTAAGACAAGATATGCAACTTAAATCCTACACAAACACTTAATGGTTTCCAAATTAACCCAAAGTTCCAAGTGTTTAAACCTAGGCTCTGATACCAAGTGTAAAACCTTGTCCTGCAACCTAGAGGATGATGCAACACTGCGGAAGCACAAGTAATTTTTTTTCTTAAAAAGAGTAACAATGGCGAGTGAAGTAACCTACTCTAACACATACATACTCTAGGTTGTGAGACGGGGTTTTACAAAGCTACCTAATTGTAAGGGTTAAAAACCCACTTGGTAGGAAAAATATGGTACTGGTAAATTTTCAAACCCTATATAAGAGTTTGGCTCATAAATTATTCTATCCAACTGAGTGAGGATGAAAAGAAGTGTAAAAGTTAAGGAAAACTCCAAATACTTCCACAAATATCACTATAAATGTCCCACAAAATGTGATTCATGATAATAAAAAAATTAATGCTAATAAGTATTCCAAAGGATCACAAAATAGAGATGAATAATAATTCGACTAATTCATGTACAAGGCTTTTCTTGCATCATGGGATTAACTTAGACATCTTATTGAATCCATCGATAACCACGAAATATAATCAAGCTGGTGAATAGTCAGTGGAAAACCACTAACCAAGTTCATGGAAATACTTTCCCGAGGATGAGTATGAATAGGAAAAGTAATAATCAAGCTCATATTTATGTTTTTTCGTTTGGGGCAGCAAAACAACACATCTCTCAAGGAAATGTACAACATATTACTGCATGTGAGAAAAATAGAAGAAACACTACAAATTATTATGTGTTTTTTTCCTACCAAAGTGACCTCCATAAATAGTAGAATTTTCTTCCTTAAAAAAGAAAATTTTGATGATATTGAAGGACACAAAGTTTATCCAACTTGTAGAGCAACCCTTCCTTGATGTGAAAATTTTGAAAATTCTAGTAGAGTGTTTGACCATATTTATTGGTCACCTTTATTGTTCATCAAAGTGCCCTTATTTAGTCTACCTTTCAATCATCTTTTGTCCTATCATCACTAGTAGTCTCAATATGAACATTCTTTTTTCCTCAGCAAGAGACTATACAATCAAACTCTTCTTAAATTTAAAACATTTACACTTTTCACAACTCTTTTTTTATATTAATTATAAAATTTGCTAGATCTCCTAGTATCAAAAGAAGGATAATGAGAAGAAGAGGAAAGAGAAGAGAAAAAAACTACCTTTAGAAATTTTTTATTGTGGTTGAGGACTCAAGGCTTTGGTAGGACCTATAGAAAATTAAGGTTGAGATATTTGAGATTAAATAGAAAATTTGTATTCTAACAATTGTGTCTAGTTGAATGAATCATATAAATTTGCAAGGGTAGTGTATTTCAACTCCCTAAATAGAGGTTCTTTTAATCCGAAAATGGATCATGGAGTTTGATCCGAAACGTTGATGTAAAAAATTGCACACAGTTATTCCAGAAATCATGTACACACTATCATGGACTGTGGAAACAAAATGTTATTAATTTAATGATAAATATAGTCAGTTTTGTCACTCAAAGTAATATTCTTGGTCGATTGAATTGGTAGATATAATCTTGCACATGCATTTGACATCCTTGTCACAAATGAAGCAACCTAATATGTAGATTTGGATTATAGTTGGAAACATGGAATATGTTATTCAAAACTACTACTTGATTTTTTGATTAGCAATAAACAGGTTTTGAAGGGTTACTAAAACCGTGTACAAAAAGGAATAGTGGCAGCGGAGATAAAACAGTGGACTTCCCACCTAAGAAACCAAAAACAAGCTAATTACAAAGACATTAGTGACCCATCAACAAAAACCAGTAGCTTAAAACAAAGACAAAAAGTAAAACAAACAGCCATTAGATAAGTTCTTTGAGCATCCTCGTTGCTTCCAGGCCCTTCGATGCCAGCCTATCATGCATTTCCATGATGTCATCCACATCTTTCCGAGGGACCATTTTGCATTTCTTAGTTTTACTTTGAGTATGCACACTCATCCCAACACCCAAATCCAAGGTCTGCATGTCCTTTTCAGCACTCCCCCCCCCTCTCCTTAGTCATCTGATCACCAAAAATACCTCTACCCGTCCATTCTTTTGCATTCTCATTGAGGAAAACCAGACCTTTAGTCGAGGCTTCCAACTTTTCCTTGCTAAGATTAATGAGCATGTCCAAGTCCTTATGAATTTGCTATAATTATTTTCCAACAATTCCAGCCTCAAGCCATAGTCTTTTTTTAGGTTAGCCAACTCATCCACCACACAGCCAATACTAGAATTCATCGATTTAGCCAAACCAAAGATGGATTCCTTTTCCTTGAGACTATGAAGCATGGAAATATTGCACCGGGTGATAGTGTTGTGCTTGTTGTGGAGATCTTGCACCTCATGAACCAACCACATCAATAGATTAAAATAAATTCCTGCCCCTTCTTTCACCATATCCGACGCCTATAAAAAATTCCATTGCCCCCCAAAACAAACCTCTACCAAGATGAGAACCAGTAGGAGGATCTTCATCCTGACAAACGTTAGGAATAAACTTGGACTTACCCCTATCCAAGGAAGCCGACTCATGAGCAGACTCATCCACATTAACAACACTATTCACCTTACCAACACGAGGGGTCCCACTATCACCAACAAAACTACTACTTGAGTTGATGTCGTGTGTTGATAGGATTTTAATAATTTCAACATTTGGTGACCAAGAGCTTAGTAACACAAAAAAGATTTAGTTTTGAAAAGGGGGGCTTGTAATCATTAGGGACTTAGTTATATATATATACACCTAAAAATGGTCTAGATAATCTAATTAATTAAATATGATTTATTTGATTAATTAACATTTAATTCCTCTACTATTAAATAAATAGAAATATTTATTTATATAGTTCACATTTAATTCTTCTATCTTTGTTATATTATTTCCTCTTAATAAAATAAATAGATTTAACACTTTGTTTTATTTAATTATTATTATCGAATTCTTCTATAATTATATTCTATCTTAATCACATCATTTCATCAAATTAAATAAACAGGTTCACATACTTTGATTTATTTAATTATCATACTTATTCCATATTTATTTAATAAACATAGACTTCTATAGTTTGTTTTATTAAATTAAATATCTTATTTTCCTAAATTGAATGAATCTAAATATTCAATTAAAATATTTTCTATAGCTAATCATATCCACCTACCAAATTAGATATGAAATGTCTAATTTAATTCATCTCAACCTTCACGGGTAAATTTGGAGACAAATTTGCAGGAAATCCTCTTCATCTTTCTCCAATGATTCTTCCTATATTCTGGCTGAGTGTTTTTCTAGGGAGGAACAATCTCCATAATCAGCTCAGGCTTCTTCATCCTTTACCATTCAATCCTCCAGATCAAATCCAGACCTTTGTTGTGTTGCCCCTTCACAAATGTGCTACAGTGAATCTATAAATTTACAGCCTCTTTCTATAGGAAATGGATCCCAACTTTGTGCAATCTTACTCTGCAGAAATACCAATTAAGCAATCAAGCATATTAGTAATAGTAATTATCATTTAGCAATAGCAATCATAACATTTTAGAATCAATATCATGGCTATATCATAATTTACTGTAGCTTCCTATTATCAAGTTTCATGTCAATTTAGATCACAACTTCATCATTATCATTTAGATATCATCATATAGGATTAGATTATTGCATTTAGTAGTATCTCATTCTCTAGATTGGCATTTTAGCAATCACAATGCTTACCAAATATGAGAGCCATGTGACTTAATAAATCTTTGGAGATAGAGAACAATATGACGCTTTCAAGAGTTTTCCTGTGTTAATTAGATTAATTATTGTTGATTCACTTGATATAATGTCCTACTAAGAAGTGTTGTTTGTTATTGTATTCATTACTTATTCCACACTTACAATATGAAATCCACATCTCCATGTCAAGAATCCATGTGTACAGGACTTTAGGATATTGAGATTCACATAGATAATGACTTCAAGTTTGATTGGATGTTGATTTCTTTAAGATTAGGAATCCTCTAGACAAATATTATATTGACCTTATTATTCAAAATAAATATAATGCCCATAGGTTACAACTCATACAAATTAGTAGTCATGTTATTACAATTTAAATATAGTGAAATTTTTTATGCCTCCAAACAATAAATATGATCAAACACTCTACTAGACTTGAGATTCAAAAATAATTAAATTGAAAGATATGTTATAGATAGAATAAAACTAATTTGTTACCTATCAAAAAAAAAAACTAATTTGTAGGGATGTTTGAGACTCCACTAGTCATAATGTGAAAAAAATAGGATAAAATTCTTCATGATTTGAAATATTTAAATTAATAATAGTTTTTAGGTAATTTAAATAGAAACAATTAAATTAAGAGTCTCAACAATGATAGGAAACTTTATATGTTTACTATCCATAATTTGATCACTTTTTAGATAAAATTACCTACCTTTTCACAAGTTATATAATTAATATAAATGGGTGTTACACTATAGACAAATTCAAGCAAGAAAAATATAAAACTAATTCAAATGTTGAACACTCTATCCTATCTTGTCCTCCAATACGTAATTCGCTTCAAATTATAAGCTTCTCTAGTTGTGGTTGCCTTCCATTGTATATGGACAACTTGATTTTCCCTTGAAGGAAGATTCACATACAAATCTCTTCAAATACTTGCTTCCATATACCTAGATCTACCTCATGCTTTGATTGGCCTTTTACAGGATTTTGAAAATAAAAAGTATGATATTATTTTAATATGCATAAACATACCAATTCCAATCTCTTTGATATCCTAGGTTTTCCCTAATGTTATGAGTAGCATTGATCTTAGTGTAGAATAAGTTATGCAAATGCCAAGAAAATTTTCACTCCAACTTGACTATTGCTTACAACAATTGTTAAGTTGAATTCATTTGAGAAATTCATGACAAAATTCCTAGGGAGGCCATATGGATATTATGCTCACAATATTTACATGAATTCTTATTTAATTGGTCTAATCAACTAAAAAGGTTAGTTTCCAAGACCCAATTGTGACTTATCAAGAATTCTATATTACAAAGAATATAAAAATAAAATCCCTAGTGTCATGCTTCATGATGATGCAATTATTTTGTCTTTCATATGATGGCCTTCCCTAATGATCATCCCTTAATTGCATATGCATTGTTTCACATCAATCAATGATTTCCATCATAGAGAATACATTTTGTCTCTAATACTAAATTTGGTATGGAAAATAAGAAAGATAGAAGTAGTCAAATATACATATTAGATTCTATAACGGATATTAATCTCTACATATATAAAATTACAACTTTAATTCTAATATGTATATGTGAAGAGAAAAATACAAATCTATAGGCATGAATTTGCATAAATTAAAATATTTGGAAATGTTTTCAAAATATTAACATTAAGTGGAAATGAAAAGATACTTAACAATTAGCTAAATAAAACTCTCCTAACAACTAAGAAACTAACATTTGACTTTGACTTTTAACCTTTTACATAGGATAAAGATAAATAAAATAGTAATCTTGTGTTATAACTTATGTATATTCCATGAATCCCCATCACTAGATCCATTGGGTGTAGGTGTCTAAAAAGGATATAAATGAGAAAAATATCATTTTCTTGCTATGTAAAAAATATATTATAAAAATACAAAGGAAAATGTGTAACGCCCCGCCACGCAACCCTAGGGAAAGTTGCAATTTACTAAACAACCGAACTATTTTTTTTTGAATAACAATAATCATATTAGTTAGAACATATTTTAAATCCACAAATTAACTTTTCCATAATACAAGTTATTTATTACACTATTGATCCCCCTTCACTATAATAGTCACATAACCATTTAAAAATTTCTATTTTAATATTAACATTATTTCTCTATTTACTATTTAACATTATTTTAATGTCAAATAAAATAAATTATTTAAATACAAATTTAAACACCCATCTAAAGATTCCATATACCAAATTATTCTATTCACAAATGTATTTATCTACATATAATTTAAAATTAATAAAAATCTAACTTTAATATATTATATTATAATAAAAATATATTATAATATAAAATTAAATTAAAACTTAAGAATTTAATAAAATCTAAATTTTATTTTAAAAAGTAAATAAAGGCTATATAGCCCTTTGGCTGTATGTAGCCCCCAACAGGGACGTACCCTGTGGTGGCTGCTACGCAGCCACACACAGGGCTGCGGCCCTGTTGGTGGCTGCTCTACAGCCCCCACAAAAACAACATAAATAATTTTTTTTTAATTTGATTTACATAATTTCGCCCAGAAAACGAAAAACGAAAAAATATCAAAACCCCCTTCTAGTAAAAAAAAACCAGAACGAATTTCACAATCTATTTTGTAAAAGAAGTAATTTTTTTTAAATGCCAAAACCTCTCATTCCAAGCTGGTAAATTTATATGCAAAATATAAATGAATCCAACACATTTCAAACAAATTTTATTGAGGAGAAAATTCAAGAAGAAGAATTTTTCAAGCATAAAATATGGCAAATTTTTCTGGGTTTTCTCCATTTTGCCAAATAAGTTAAATCTTTCCATTGGATCCCTCAAGTTTTGTGTTGATGGTTTTAAACGAATTTTTCATGGGTTTAATTCGAATTCAATCAAGATTTCAAGGATTTTTAAACATTCTCACAAAGTTTTAACCTATTTGCAAAATGAACCAAGGCAAGAGCATGAGAACCTGATTTTTCTCCAAGACTTGCAGATTTGAATGGAGCCTTCAAGAACCTCTTCAAATCTAGCTCAAGCAACCTGCAATCTCCTTCCCAAATCCAAAACCAACAAAACCTCCCTCTCCTTCACAATTCCAAGCAAAAACCATAGCCCCCAAATTTTCCCCAAATTGCAAGATTCAAAAAATAATAAGAGCTCATTTTCTCCAAAATAGGGTTTTTTCAATTTTGGTCAAAGAAACCCTAAAATTCCCACTCACAAAATATAATTTAAAACATGGGAATTTTTTTTAATTTTAATTCAAAATCTAATTTCGATTTTTTTTTTAATTCTAAATCCCATTTCATAATTTTTAAATTCAAAACCCAATTTCGAATTTTAATTCAACCTTATGCATTTTCCAAATTTCTCATAAAACAAAGGGCATTTCAAAATTACCAATAAATAATTTCCTCAACAATATTTTTCAAAAGTGGAATTAAAACATATTGTCATTTAATTATTTATTTTAATTTAATCGTAACTATTCAGACAAGATTTTAATTAAATCCTAAATATCCGATATAACTTCCATTTTCAATTTCAACTGAATCTAGATATACAATAACGCCAAAATCACTATTTCGTTTAATATATCACTATTAATCTAATTAATTAATAAACTAAATCTAGTTTATTAATTAATCAAATCAATCAATAACACAATAATTATTTTATTAATTTCATCAAATAAATCAATAAAATAAATCGCATTTCAGCATTGCAACTAAACACATTTAATCATCAATTAAACTACGCAAGTCATTTAATAAACTTTAATCTTGAAATTAAATAAACACTAAAGGGGAAACTGACCAAGTTACAACAACTGACCCCGACGACAACCCGACAACACGCTATGACTAGGGTGACGACTTGGCTCGGAAAACCTAGCTACTATCTCCCAATCAATTACCGTTGGTAAATGGACACGCTCACACCTGTGAAGCCAGGTGGAGTCGATGTCATGTACCTGCCAACCTGCAACAAAGAACATGTCAAACGTGCAAAATATATATGTATGTTATGATCAAACACATCGTGAAGAGGAAATCTTAGAATTGTAGGGCACTCGCAAGCGAGTGATACAATCCGTCCCCTTCACCAATACAATATCTCTAACTGACGCATCTAACATCAATGATATGATCAATAGCATAAACATCATTTAATTAGATATCTTCTAAGTTATTCTAAAACATGTCATTAAGATACATCAGAATAAGATAACATCACCTCAACATATAGCTTCCACATTGTTTAACAAACACGATCATAAGTAATCAAGTTCGAAAGTCAAAGCATGTTTAGACACAATCATCGCATCATAGTATAACATGCGCATCACTAAACAGTTAATGATTAAATAATCACCAAGTTCACAGTCACATCATAAGCATAATCAGACATGCAAAGAACCTTGCCGAACCAAATATCCAAAACGGAGGGGTGTTACAAAATGCATGTAAATGGGAGAGACAAAATCATAAAATTAACAGGTACTATATTTTATAAAAAACTAAAGGAAAATATTAAAAAAAAGGAGATTGGGGATGTCAAGAAACTCCTTGATTAATATAGAAGTTTTGAGGTAGATATAATTATAGAGATAAGTTTGTTAAGTGTTGATTCCTTGCTCCAGGATAGGAAACTAGTGTGGGACATTGTTTCTTGATCCAAGGGGTGTTTGTGAAGATTCTTAAAATGAACTAAAATTTCCATTTTTCATGCATATGGACCTTCTAATCACTTCTTATAATTATATTGATGACCAAATTTTCCAAAAACTTTCATAAATCACCTAAAAAAAAAAAATTTCAATAAAAATCATGCAAGGTAGTTAGGTGAAAGAGGGAGTTTTATTGGTTAGCCCCCTTATAGATAATTCAAATATGGATAAACACGAGGATGCTAATGTCATAATAACCTAAATTAAACTTATAAAATGAAATGAAAAATATAAAACCCTAATGTTCTTACTAAGAGGACATAGAAGTAATGGAAATAGGGGTTGATGGGAGAAAAAATGGTGTGAAATATGGAAAAAATAGGAAATTTTTTTATAAATTATATGTAAAGTGGTATAAAATGAGAAGGGGGAGATATAAAATTAGGGAAATATAGGGTAATTTGCAAATAAATTGGGAAACGGGAAGAAGAACTATAAGAGGAAGAAAGAGAAGAATAAGAACATAGCTCAAAAATATTGCATGAATGGGCTTCAAATCTCTATGATGATGCTCTAATATTATATTAGTACTCTAAGGCTCCAAAGATCTAATATTTTAAAGAAGAGTGCTTGTATGTTATGCATGAAGGTTGCATGTAGTATATAGGTGTTCACAAATGAGAATAAAGGAACCTTTAATACTTTTTAAGGGTTAAAATACATTTTTTAAATGGGAAATTTTTTAAATGTGATTAATTTCCATAAGATCCTCCAATTTAATTTTTGGAGTTAAATTAAGTTAGACTAATGTATGTGAAACATTTATCCCTATCTTGCAAAAGGTGAAATTAAAAAAAGAAAAAGATGGGATGAAAATAAGATAATTGAAGGTAGTTTAAGCTCATTTATAATTATGTTGTATCATTTATATAGTAAATAATGGAAGGATGGGATATTTATTTGAGGGAATAATAGATAATATAAATTTTAGAGCAATTTCATTAGAATGAAAAGATAGATAGTTTGAAGGTGAAGGAACACGTATGAGAGGGGTACCTATGGAAAGGGGAAGGGAATATACTAGGATAGGAAATAATAATTAGGAAGGGTAAAAGACACATGGAGAGGGGAAAACTATGGGAATGAGGGAAAAGAGAGGGAAAACAAAGCTATAAATGGGTTAAAAAGATAAAACTATGGAAAACAATAACAATGAGTTTAAAACATAGTAAAGGAATTATTAAAGGGAATTCAAGTGTGCAGAAGATGCTTCTTACACTAATCTAAATAAAGGAGAGTTAACAAAAAAAATCTTTTTAAACACCTTTAATCGATTACAGTTACAAACAAATGCACATTCAAAATATGTAAAGTAGATAAACAATGCAAACCATAACACTATGATTTACTTGGGAAAACCCTTATTAGAAAAAACCCACATTTCAAACATGCAACTAAATTTGTATTATCAACAAAAATAATAGTTACAATACAATGTCAGAGCAATGCTCTTCAGGATTCTCGCACTACAACTAGAATCTGGAGTAATTTTGGTAGCATAATGACGTCAATAACAATTCTTCAACATGTCACACTGAAAATGCACTAAGACATCAAGTATTTATAACATTCCAACATGAAGAGAGGGTGCCAAAAGTTTTCATAGAGGGTGCCAAAAGTTTTCATAATCAAATCCCACACCCAAGTGTGAGCATGAGTTTATTATGACATGTTGTCATAGTCAGAACCTATAAATTATGGATTTTTCTAAATCCAACACTTGCCACCTCAAAATTAGCTTCCACTTAACATGTAAGGAACCTATATACATTTAGTGACCAAATGTATACTTAAGCGCCCCCATAAATGTAGCCTATCTTTCATATTATGAATTGGAAACCATCATACATGACTCTTACAACTATCATAACTTGTCATAGCAAGTTGTCATAGTTTGTCATAAACTTGGCATGCCAAATTATGACAATAGCCACCAAGTTAGCCATAAATATAGGACCTCCAAATTCAAATTCCTACCTCCACAAATTTATCTTACACATTTCACATTTCACCTTCCATGCAAGGTTCCACCTCACCAGTAGGTCACACAAAGTAACAACTAATTTGGTATGCAATAAACTTAGGAAATAATTAAATAATATTAAAAAATAATAAATTAAATGCTAGGACTCAAAGGTTAAGATACCTTAATCCCAAAATTCTCCCACTTGTCAAAGACCTATCAAGAGTCATCTGTAATCAACTACTCAGGGCCCCAAGGACTATGGAAATGAAACACCACCTAGACTTCTTTGTGCTCATTGGTTTTGTCGATGCATCTATAAAATTCACCAAAGTGTCAACCTTCTCCAAATTCACCTTTCCATCTTCTAGCACATCATTGAAAAAATGAAATGAACATCAATGTGCTTTGTTCTGGCATGGAAAGCATGATTCTTTGCTAAGAAAATGGTACTCTAACTATCACAATATATAGTAATTTATCCTACATCAAAACTAGAATATCAAAACACAATCTCTTAATCTAAATGGCTTCATTGCAAGAATGAGTACAACTACTATATACTTTTCTTTTGTAGTGGAAAAAGTGACTACAGCCTACTACTTACTCATGTAATCAATAGCATCACCTTACCTCATGAACAATAACCACTGGTGGATCTTTTGTTGTTAATGTCACCTACCCAATCTAAATCCACATATCCATGAATACTCATTGAATTTCGAGGTCTAGTAGGATAACCATGAAAACATAGGGAATACTTGGAAGTACCTCTCAAGTATTTGAACACTCTCTTTACTATATCTCAATGTACCCATCTTGGATTAGTCATAAATTGACTAAGGAATCCTACTACTTGGGAAATGTCTAGCCTCATATAGACCATAATATACATAAGACTGTTAACAACACTCACATATGGTACTCTAGTCATGGCCTCCACTCAGTAGGAGATTTTGGACAATCTTCCACAAAAAGCTTCATCATATGCATTACAGGAACAACTAACTATCTGTAATCAGTCATGTTGAATCTCTCCAAAACTGAATTCACATACTTACTTTGGCTTAACCAAATATTTTTGTCAGCTCTATCTCTTTTGATCTCCATCCCCAAAATATACCTAGCTACACCTAAATATTTCATCTTAAACTATTCTGACAACTAATACTTCAAATCTAAAATCATAATTTTACCATTCCTAATAAATAACATATCATCTATGTATAAAATAATAAGGAGAAAGGTTGTGGTTGATGAGATTGCAAATTCCATCCATAAAATCAAAATGCTAGTTGTTGTTGGGAAAGGTAAGGAAGTCTCTACCAGTCATGATAAGGTTAGCTCCTCTGAGGAGGAAGATGTTGCGGAGAAGGGGGTTTTTAATTTTGATAGGGAAGATATCTCTGATGTGTTGGGAACTACTAGAGAGGGTTCCATTGTTTTGTTCAAATTGTTCAAATGGTTTTTTCATGAACTTAATATGACTAATGTCAAAGTTAAGGGTGCTATGAGTAAGGCTGAAGAGTCCTTTGTTCAAAATTAGATTGATGAATTATTTAATTCCTTGAACATTGTGGCAAAGGAAACTCTTAAGATGAAACAAAATATGGAAGGTAGAGTCCTCACCCTTGAGGATCAATTGGAGAAAATTTATGCTCATGTGGTCAAGGGTGGGGAGATGACTAAGTTTGTTGTTAATTTTGAATTTTTTGGTGTTACTTCTCCTTTTTTTAGTGCCAAGAATCGTAAGGAAACTATTCATGCTAAAGATTTTGGTGTTGTTAGAAAGCTGATGGAAGAGGAGGTTACTGTTGAGAAGGGTGGGGATAAGAATAATGTTTTGATTACTAAGGTGAATGCAGATGGTCCTAAGGCTAGAACTAGAAACAAAACTAAGGCTCGGGTTGGGGTTTCTAGTAAATAATTTCCTGATGTTTTGGATGATGCTTAGAAGGTTGCAGCGAGCGACATGGAGGCGGTTGATATTCTAAAAAAACATGTAGTGTTGTTGGTTGGGGTCCTCCTTTTTGGCTAATGTTTTGTTGATGGTTCATTATTTTTGGGGTGATTGATACTTAATGTAGTTTTCTTTTGTTTCAACTGCTTTCTTTTGTAAAGCTTTTTAGGCCCCTTCAAAACTCGTTATTTACCTGTAATCAAAAACAACAATAAGAATACGACTATTATCATATTTGTAATACACATAATGGCCAAATTTCTATCTCATAAATCCCAATGACAACACATAGGTGTCAAACTTCTGGCACCATAATCTAGGAGGTTGCTTAAGACCATACAAAGACTTTTTCAACATGCATACTAGATGTTCTTTACCTTTGACAATGAAATTATCTAGTTGTGACAAAAAAATTTAGGTCCAATTCATTGTCAAGGAATGTTGTCTTCACATCCATTTGTTCCACTTCTATATCATACACTACTGTAGGTGATAATAGAAACCAAATAGATGCTAGCTTCACAATAGGAGAGAATACCTCACCATCGTCAATTCCCTCCACTTTAGAATACCCCTTAGTGACCAACTATCCCTTCTGCTTCTTAATACTTCCATTAGGACCATATTGCTTGAACACCCATTTACAACCGATGGGTTTGCATCTATCAAGCAAGGATACCAAATTCTAAGTATCATTTTTATTCAATCCAAACATCTGTTCATCCATGGCTTTCATCTAGGAATATGCATAACTCATACACATAGCCTCCCTAATAGTCTTAGGCTCATTAGTATTATTATTCAAAGAAAAAATACAACTATAATGCAAGGAATAACCAGGCCTTTCTTGTTGCTACCTAGCACATGTAGACCTCGTCAATGGCTGAGATTGAGGTTCTTCTTCTTCAAAACTTTCAGAGCTACTTGAGCTCTCCTCATCATCAAGTCTAATAAGAATGTGTAGTTCACCTTTCATCAAAATAGATGGAATCTAAACTACCTCCTTTTTTATTTCTCCTCTTTCTCTGGCTGCAACTCAACATTGGAAGGTTTCATTTCTCTAAAAATACACTTATGTTGTAGAGAACCTTTTGGTCCACTAGATCTCAAAGCTTGTACCCCTTTAATCCAACACTGTATCCAATAAAGATACAATTTATTGCCCTGGAGCCAAATTACACCTCTTCTCAATAAGAACATGAACATAAGCTTCACAACCAAATACTCTAAGATGTCTCATCAAAGGAATTTTACTAGACCAATCATCCATGGATGTCTTATCAACAAGAGTCAATGTAGGAGGTTTGTTGATCAAATAACATTGAATGGCTACAACTTCAACACCAAAATTCTACTCAAGGCCAACACCACTCAACATATTCCTATCCCTCTCCATCAACATCTTATTCATCCTCTCTACAACTCCATTTTGATGTGGGTTGTATGGAGTTATCTTATTTATCTCAATCCCATTCTCTTTACAAAACTTGTTTAATTTTACCAAAAAAAACTCACCACCATTATCAATCCTCAAACACTTAATCTTTCTAATAGTTTAATTTCCAACCAAGGCCTTAAACTCCTTAAACCAACTAAAGACTTCATATTTACTCTTGAGGAAATAAACAAATGTACTTCTACTATAGTCATCTATGAAAGCAAAAAAAAATATAGATTTAGATAACAAAGGAATATTGACAGGACCAAACACATTTGTATAAACATAGTCCAAAACCCTAGAAGGCTTATGAGAACTAGAATAAAAGGAAACATGATGTTTCTTTCTATACATATAATGTTCACAAAAGTTGAACTTGATATTATAATCATCAAGGACTTTTTCAAGGCTTTGAGACCCTTATCACCAACGTGACAAAGTTTTTGGTGTCACAATATTGTCTTCTCCATAGGAAGCTTTATTTCTAAGGAATGAGCACCCTTAGGTACCCAAAATGCATAACCATCAAATGTAGCTACAAACTTCTTCTTTGTTGATCTGATGGTGAGGATAAATAATCCAAATCTCTCTTCTTCGGTGTATCATAAGAAATATTACATTGTATTGTGCATGCATCTAGCTTGTAAAAGGTGACAATCTGAACACCCTTAGCCAACACCATAACCCCTCGTTATTGTTGGTGTAATTAATATTTAATTACACTTTGCATAAGTTTACTTAGGCTTTATTTAATTCCTAAGTTATAGGATCTTATCTTTATCTTTTGAGCTATCTTGTTGCTCAAGATAAGATTAGGTTTATGCATCTTGCTTTTATAAAGCAAATCATTATCTTGTAATTATTGAATTCTTGAATAATACCATGTTGCACATTTTGCAACCTCTCTGCTTTTTCTGATTTTCTCTTCTGTGGAAGGTCTTTTCGGTTTGCAAATCTAATCTTGGTTTCTAACATGGTATAAGAGCCATGATTTGCAGCCCCTTCTCAAATTTTTGAGAAAATCATTGCAGAGCACGTTTGGGGTTCCTCGAGGGTTTCATGCCTTGAGCTTATTTATGAAGCATTTTGGATCAGATCTGAGCATTCCATTGAATCCAGAGCTGTCAGAACAGTCAGGTTTTCCTTTCGTTTCATCGAAAAAGGCCTCTGTTTGTCAAATCTACAAAGATTTGTAGTTTATGAGGGTTTCCAGATCTAGAGCGTACCTAAAATTTTGGAGTGTTTTCAGCCCAAACGGACCTCACCATCGCGTTCAGAGTGCCCAAAAACCCCAAAATCAACTGTCAAATTGTCAAAATCAGACACAGTGACTCTAGGAGGTAATTTTTTTTCATTTCTAGGTCATACGGCCTGGTATGACACGCAATTCAAGAATTTTTTTAAAAAACCAGAGTTCATGGGAGTCGCTGTCAGTTAACCGCTAGCGGTTAACTGCTAGTGGTTAATGCTAGTGGTTAGCCTAGCCGCCAGGCTTAACTCCAAACCCTTTTGGAGGAGTTTTGGTATTTTGGGCATAACTTTTGCATCTGAACTCGGATTTTCGAAAACAAAATATCATCGAAAAGCTAGTTTCGAGCACTATCCTATGGTACAATTTATTTTTCATTATTTTTCTATTTAGCTACATTTATTGCTGTTTGAAGTCAGATGTGTATTTTGGGCTTCCGAGCTCATAACTCTTTGCCACGATCTCTGTTTTCGTCTTCTTTATGGCGTTGGAAAGGTATTGAGGAGCTCTATCTTGCTGTCTATTCACTTTTTTTTGTATCTGTCCCAAGTTTTTTGTTATTCTAGATTTGTTCCGATGGGTGTTTTGGAGATTACTTGGATGTTTTGGCAGTTGGAAAGGTGAAAATTGAACATTTGCACTTCATTTCAGTACCACATCATCATATTTTCTGTTTATGCACATTTAGGATTCTCTCCTTTGACAATCATTGGGTTATTGTAATAAATGAACTATGATAAAGTTCCATTCAGGGGGGTTTCTTGCATAATAATCTAATTAGAGTGTAGTTTTCACTTTGATCTCCATATCCATTTTGTTTTGATGGCAACTCGTATGGGTTATTTGGTTTCCTAGTTTCTTTTGGCCACATTCTTGCTTTAGCTTGACACATATCGGATTCATCAGTTCACACTTTAGATTGAGAGATTATGTTTCTTGATCCTCATTGGTTCAGATTCTTCTCAGTTTGAGGGCCATGTTTTTGTGGTTAATGTTCCAGAGTCTTTTTTGGTACTCCTTCCCATGGAAGAGTTTCAGTCACAGTTTGGCATCGGCATCGAGTTACACGGTTTCCAGATTATGTCATCATTTCATCTACTGTTGCTTCACAGATTCTGGGGTTGTTCCAGTTTGTGAGTTTTTGAGTGTTCCGTGGCATCGGGTCTGCTGTCACAGTATCATGATTCCAGTTTTGGTTTCAGTTGTAGACAGAAGTATCTTTCCTTGCTTGTTAGATTGCGGTTCCAGTGTTACTCCACAGTGATCTTCCAGTGCTTCTTTGCAGTAGTCGTCTCATTGTAGGGGGGTTTTGTCCCATTGGGTTTTCCTTCTCTACCTCATTATTGCATTTGTACTTGGGTACCTTATTAGGCCTTGTTGTCGGGACCCATTCATGCTTTATTGCATTCATCTTAGTTTTAGGTGCATGCTTTATTTGATTCTCCCTAAGTTTCACTTATGGGGGGGTGTTGGTGTAATTAATATTTAATTACACTTTGCATAAGTTTACTTAGGCTTTATTTAATTCCTAAGTTATAGGATCTTATCTTTATCTTTTGAGCTATCTTGTTGCTCAAGATAAGATTAGGTTTATGCATCTTGCTTTTATAAAGCAAATCATTATCTTGTAATTATTGAATTCTCGAATAATATCATGTTACACATTTTGCAACCTCTGCTTTTTCTGATTTTCTCTTCTATGGAAGGTTTTTTCGGTTTGCAAATCTGATCTTGGTTTCTAACAGTTATATTACATCCTCTGATTGAGAAAACAAATTACACTCTATAATCATTCAATTTACTCATAGAGAGTAGGTTTCATGCCATACATAGGATATGTAGGATATTATCATTCCCCTTCATTCTACCATTAGGGAATTTGACCTTGACTCTACCATGGCCAACAATCTTCAAATGAAATTCATCACCTAGATACACCTTCCCACTATCATATTCTTCATACTTCAAGAACCAACCTGATGAGAGGCTCAAAGATACTTTCATATAGGAACTTTATGTTTTAAAAGACTTATTTATTTTGTTAATTAACATGATTGTCAGTAGACTATAGACTAATATATTTACTTGCTTTGCTTTATGTTTGGCTGATTTGGTAGATATATTAGAGATAATGCTTTATATTAAATGTGTTGCTTTTGTGATGATTTTGATGAGTTAATTATGCAATTTTAATCTTTTACTGTCATAATTGGTATCCTATTCTTAAGGATTATATTTAGGGTATTTAAAAGACTGATCACTAATGATAAAGTTAAACCCCTATTTAATCAAGTGAAGACAATCACGCCATTGATCAGCCTAGCTGGATGATGAATCACTGAAGTTTCAAATCAGCTTCTTTAGTCGGTTTAGGAACTTCCACTCCCAACATTGATATGGCATTTCTATTTCTATCTATTCTTAGTCTTGTTTTAGTTTTTCTTTAGTTTTATTGAAATCTTTAGTTTAGATGCCTTGAATCATGGTAGTTAATGCCATGTTTTGAATTCAATAAGGATATAGTTATAAATATCCATGTATAGGTTTTAGAAGGATTAGATAATTTTTGACTGGAATCTTGTAATGATGGCAATACTTTTTTTTGTGCCCTACTTTGATCAATTTGAATGAAGATAAGAAGTTAACTCAAATCATTGTGTTAAAGATCTTACTGGAGGAAGAGCAGGGCCCACTCAACCAAAGGAATTGATCTTGTGTTTTGGTATTTTACTAAGTTTATTCTATTTTTGTTCATTAATATTAAATTAGGAATGTTAAGTTTGTTTGAATCATTTTTAGTTCATTGGATGTTAAATCTAGATAGTTAATTCTATTTGAGTTATTTTCAGCAACTGTGTTTAAATTGCTTTTAAGTTTAGTTCATCATGATTAGAATGGTTTATTAGATTCGTTGAAAGGTTTATTGAGTTAATCAAATTTAGATGTTGTTTGTAGGAATTAAGTTTGGTAATTATCTGTTGAGTTAAATTAGAAGCAATGATGGGAACTTATGGAAAGATGGAAATGAAATTCATTTGGAATCTATTCATGGAAATTAGTATTTATGTTTTCTAGATTAATTGTTATTTTCTTGCAATTTATTTATGTTCTTTAAAATAGCATTTATTATCTAGCAGATCTTAAGATAGATTTCTTTTGAAGAAAAATAGAATTAAATTTGGATTTCATATTCTAGGTTAAGAATTAAAGTTAATTTTAGTCTTTTCCATGAATCGGTCCCAATCAAGTCAAATGAAGTCAGAATAAGTCAATAGAACTTTAAACTAGGAAATAAGATAGAATTAATCCTTAGGAATTAGTTGTTGCAGTTCAACTCCTGAGAGCTCCTAAAAAGCTCTTGAAAGAGTCAAACCGAAACCAAAAGTCACTATTTATAGTGTAAAACCCCCCAAAAATCTATGACAACCATCCTTATCACATATAGCTTTGAGACACACCCGGTTCGATAATTAATTGACTAAATGATGCAAGTTGTGACATCAATGACCTTGCCCATCACAACCCCTATGTGAGGTCATGTAGAAAGAAGTACCTAAATCTATTAACCACACATCTTTTGATGCATGGGTTGTCAATGCTACAACAACTACATCTGCATCATCTTGAGAGGATTCATCAAAGTCAAATTTGAGAAATTCTTTTCACCTTTATTTTTCTTCTCCTCCTTGCACTCTGTGCGGAAATGACTGATTTTTCCATAGTTCCAATATTTTTCCTTGGAATTTCCAAGAGACTTAGATTTATTTTGGAGATTTGGATTTTGAATTATTTTCCTTCTTGCCTTTCTCTTTAGACATGTCATGAACAAAAAGGGCCTCCTTAGCCATCTCAAAATATTTGGCCCTGTAGACTCAAATTATGTTCATGCATCCTAGATTGTTATGTAGGGGACTATCACTTATTTGGTGCTTTTCTTTTTCATGTCTTGAATCTTGGTCCCTTTGATATTGATCTCCTATAGATAATGATAGCCTTGTTGTTGTATACCACCACCACCTTTCATGGAGTCTTTTTTATTGACTATCATAGCATCATATTCCTATAAAATTGTATACTTACTATCATTATGACCATTCATCTTTAAACGTCTCTAAATGTAGGCTTTCTCTTCATATATCAGTTATGAATACCTTATGTTAATCCTTCTAGGGATTACATTTATTTACCTTCTCTGAACTTGTGTGCATGCATCATAAATACAATAACCCTCATTGCAATGGAGACTATCCTTTGTTCTTCATCATAGTCATGGAGTTATGATATCTTTTATGAGCACGGTCACTTTTGACTGTCGATGTATCCTTCTGTGAGCATTGTCACTATTATGTTTGACCTGTAAATTATTTCTTCTCACTATACTTTTTCCTTAATAGTCCTCTTTGATGACTGCCACTATTCATCTATCACTAGCCTTATCTTCGACTTTCCTTATTGGGTTAGACTATGTGATCTATGAGCATTACAAATTGTCCTTTCTTTTAACATATCTCACAAGGATCTATCCCCTTTGGTTGGAGGTTAAGTTCCTTCAACCTTGGTAGTCACTTTCTTGAATTTGTATAACTTTGGCAAGGATATCATTAATTATCCAATCATATGATGATATTTTAACTATCTTTGAAAACTCATATATCTTCATGACAATCATTGAAATATGCTTCATAAAATAACTTGTCACTTTCTTCAACTATCACTTTAAGATATTTTTATTTTCTTGGTCTCATTGCCTTTATCATTGCATATATTTTTTGAGGAATTGAAAGACTGAGGGAAGAAAATTTAGTACATCATAATGTGTTGTGTAAGTTCAAACTTCTACAAGGTTCTTCATTAAACCCTAATTTATCTTCCTTAGTAAGCTATCATAGATAGGAGGCATGGATATGATAGTCAAAAAACTTGATGTTTAATGCTCTTTTGAATTAATGGGAGAGTCATGAAAAGACATGACATTAGTCTATCAATATGGTCACTCTCTTCAACATTAGATTGTACATCTAAATTTGATTGTACTTGTATAACTTCTATAAGCTCTTACAGACACTCGGGTGGACCCTTTGCACCAAATATACTCAGGGTCCTCTTTACAACCTTGAATATTTGTCATGCAATTCATAGAACTTTGAGGACTATCATATCCTTATGCAAGCAACTTGAAATATCTTAATAACCCTCATAATTATCATATTCTAGAATCATGTAACGCCCCGCCGTGCAAACCACAAAGGAACTAATAAAAATGCAACAATTTTTTTTTTAAGAACATAAGATTGTATTTAAGCATACCAATATAACAATGTTCTAAGACGTACCACTAATTCCCTTGGGGTACACGAGGACATTACTACACTAACCCATAACGAAGATAATAGATTAAACAATAATTAAACAATTGTGTAAAGCCATTCATTCCCATATCATCATTTAAAATATTCATTAACAATAACCATATTAATACCATATGTACATATGACAATAAATGAAATTATAAATTAGATATAAAGTGTTATATATTTTGACATACACAGCACAACACAACCAACTATTACAAGTGATAGTTCCTGAATAAATACATGGCCTGAATATACATTGCATCCATATGATAGTACAATACAACTGTCTGAAAATACATCTCAATAACCACATATACAAATTACATCAAGGTCATCCCACCACACGTGGGAGATGATACATCAATGAATACATTACATCTGAGGTATAAACCTACATCTGGTACATAAGAACACTGGATCAAACAGCATCTGCCAAAACCCTGCAATGAAAGAAACAACTACATCCAAAGGGAACCCAACGAGGTGCGAAGCACGTTCCACCCAACCACCCCCGTGTTGGGAGTAGACAAGGAAGGATCCCCGACCAAACACGTCTAACAATAACACAAGACTAACTCCAGATAGACAACTTAACATCAAAGACCACATAGAAACTAAGCAACGATAAAACCAAAAGGCATAACAACAAACCACTTCTGAACATAGCAACCAAATTTGTTTACAAAACAATAAAATATTAATAACTTAAAAGAAGAAAACCTGGAGTCCTTCGCCTGATGTAGAATCCTTTTCTGCAACCTCTTCTCGAATACCTGCCTTTAGCTCCCCTCTGAACCAATCCTTTCTTCAAAAATAATTCTTTTTACCCAGAAGCACAAACAAAACTCTTTTTTTTCTTTTCTTTTCTTTTATAGATCAAAACAACAGAACAACCTTCTCTGTGTGAATAACTCTCTCCAAAATAAATAAAATCAATAAAGCTCTTTCATTTTCTTTTCTCAAAAATCCTCTTTTCTTATTGGTCCTTTTTCCAGCTTTTAAAACACACACTTATCTACAATTTTAAATAAAATAATTTATCCCAAGACATTATCCACACAAGATTTTCTAGTTTAATATTAATAAAAATATAATACTTAATTATCTTCAACAATATTCATTTAATTTAATTTCTTACACTTTAATTAATTAAATAACCTTTTTTTTTAATTTACAATATATTTAAATTTAACATTTTACTAACAATTAAATCAAGTAACAATGCAACATTAATTAATTATCTTATAAAATAAGATTAATTAAATAAACACTAACCATAAATAAAATAAATACTCAACAATCAAGCTACACAATGACAAGGACAAAACCTCAGTCATGACACAACAACTTACAACAGGATGACAAACTTGGGACGGGGACACTTCCAAATCAACTCCCTTTTTCAACATTTTACCCATTGGGTTAGTTTAATGCTCGCCCTGTCCTACCGAAGCAGGTGGAATCGAGGCTTATTCCTACAATCTTGCATACCAATAAACATTAAGTAACACATGTTTATATATATAATCAAACATCCTATCGTGAGAAGGAATTGCAGCATAGCAGAGCACTTGTAAACGAGTGATGCTACACTGTCCTCTACCTAAGCTATACTAACAATTACAATATTAATGATGAAATAACATTCCTAAATTAACTAATCACATCATACCTAATTATTAAACCATTGCATTATAATGTATCACTGAAACCAACTAAACATCATAGAATCACAACATCGACATATACAACATTAAAGAGAAACCATTACATAATCAAATAATCTAAACACCACACAAAGTATCATAAATCACCATAATAATGTCAAATGTAGCAATCAACTAAACTAGGCATCCGCACACACCAAGTTGGTGAATTAATCACCATCACAAATCAGTATCACACTAACATATAAAAGTAACAAATAGTAGCAAATAGTATCAGCAACATGGGGGTATTACAAATCATTTGAAAAGTGTAGACCTTCCATGACGAGGGTTTCATTATTCTCTACATAAGTACGATGAAGCTTTCATAACTCATGACTGTCATAGGGAACTCTTGTTGCATTTTTCTAGTAAGAGCTCATAAAACCCTCTATGTGAACTTATCCAAAAGGCACAAGGTTCGATCATCATGTAAACATATTCTATATGACATTCTCATAAAAAATGATGATACAAGGGTTTCAACAAAGTGATAAAACTTACATATTAAAAAAAATGAGACTCACATACCTATTTTTGCATGTTTGAAATCTAATTCTAATTGGGGATAAACAACCATTTTAATACCCTTTTTGCTTCTCACAAGTGCAAGTTAACATTAGACTGCTCTTCAATGTCTCTGAGGCATTGAAATATGGAAAAGTATTAAAACTAGACATTATAATACCCTTTTTCATGATGGGAATTATATGTGGAGATGTTAGAAACAACATAGGCCTCTTTTTAGTCTTATATTGAAAGCTTATTACAAACTTAGCTATCTTGAAAGCTAGAATATTCGCAAAGAGAGATCCAAAAGATAAATACCCTAAAGTGCGTGTATAATTCACATTAGAACTCAAACTCTTTTCAAAGATAAATTCCCTCCAAGCTACATGCACATGGAGTAGACCAAGTCAAGGCATTAAAATACTAACCTCCTTTTTCAAATTTTTAAAAGCAAAGACAAATTTGAATGGAGTGAAAGAGTATAAAAATGATAAAGAAATATACATACTTCATTAGTTTGTCAATGATAACACATATGAAATCCTTACCATGGACTTTAGGAAGCCCTGTGATGAAATCCATTAAGATACATTTGCATTTTTTCTCTAAGATGGGAAAGGGCTACAAAGGACTTGCATGAAATATCTATTTCATTTTATTCTTCTAACAAATGATGAATTATTTATGTGGGTGAGGAAATCATCATTGATTCCCTTCCATGTGAGCCTTTCCCTAATTTATTTTCAATTCTTGAAATACTTGGGGTGGCTTGTAAAGAAGTGTCATGAACTACCCATAAAATATTTCCTTCCATCCTTGATTATGGCACCGAGAAAACTCTTCCCTTGTAGAGGATGACTTTTTTATAGATGGTGTACCTAATCTGGAGGATCTTCACCAAAAATTGAAGTTTCTCAATTTTCTCTAGAATCAACATCATTAGAAAGAGGTCAAAATTCTGACTCCAACACAACTCAAACGAAGTCAAACGGAGCTACGAAGCCCAAGATATGCTCAGTCAAACCTTGGTCAACCCAGGACCCACATTTGAGAAAAAAGGGTCAAAATTTTATGTCATAAAAAGTGGTCAAAGTTGGCATCATCACAAAGAGCTCATCGAGAGCTTCCGATGACATTTGTTTTGTGCGAAACAAACTCTGTTTGCCCAAGTTACGAGCAATCAAAGGTCATAGTTGACTAGGGTTAACCAAGTATGGTGATGACATCAGCATGACATCATCATGCTAACATGGGCCACTCAGGATTTGACATGTGGCATCTGTATCAGCTTGTACAAAACAATCATTGGTGGACATGTGGCATCCGTACGCCAAGCCATCACCCACGTCATCACCCATTCAGTGGACACATTAGCACCACGTCACCAGCGAGGGCTTTGACCAACGAATGATATTGTGCCACATGGCACCTCCATCTACTCCCTCATCAGCAAGTTGTTAATTTTGTTAATAAAAAAAGCTAACGGCTTAGGCAGGGCTTGAAACCTCAACCTCCACCTTACCAGCCAACATTGCAACCACTCCACCGCGCATCATGTGACGTCATCGCCCAATCAATAGACACATCAGCACCACATCACCAGCAAGAACTTTGACCAACGAATGATATTATGCCATGTGGTACCTCCTCAACATGCCACATGGCCCCTCCATCTACTCCCTCGTCAACAAGTTGTTGAGTTTGTTAATAAAAAAAGCTAACGGCCCAGGCAGGGCTCGAAACCTCAATCTCCACCTTACCGGTCGGTGTTGCAACCACTTCACTATGCATCATGCGACATCATCGCCCAATCAATGGACACATCAACACCACGTCACCAACGATGACTTTGACTAGTGAATGATATTGTACCATGTGGCACCTCTCCGGCGTGCCACATGGCCCCTCCATCTACTCCCTCATTGACAAGTTGTTGAGTTTGTTAATAAAAAAAGCTAGCGGCCTGGGCGAGGCTCGAAACCTCAACCTCCACCTTACCATTCGGCGTTGCAACCACTCTGCCAAGCATCATGCACATACTATATAAGGCATTGCAGTTGGTTTTGTTATAGAACAATTTGAAATTGGTTTTTAAAATGGACGGTCAGGGGGTCGACCTCTTGACCTCCCCGCCGTGTAAAAAGGCCTACACAACAAACCACCATGTGCATTTGAAGTATATGGGGAGCTTGTTAAGTTTGGTTGAAAGATAGAACCTGATTACCCCTAATTTTAAATTCTCTCTCCAAATTTTAAAAAACAATAATCCTTTTTTAAGGATTAGGTATAACTTCCCAAAACAATAAAGCCTGAAATATAAAAATTGAAGGGCTCAAATAATATGTAGAAGATTAAATATGATTTTTATTTGTAAATGGGGGGATTTTCAATTATTTTTTCTATGTAAAGGGGATATTGGGAATATTTGAAAATCATTTGGTTGAAAACCAAATTGAGTAATTTTTTTGTATAAAAAGGGGGGGTTTAGAGGCTTAAGGGGACATTCAAGTGGTGAAGACTAAAGAGAATTTTGAGAGATGAATTGTTGATCCTGTACATCAGGAGAATATTTGAATTTTTTTGTGCTTGAAGGGGAAAGCTTTGTAACAGTTGTAATTCTAAATTTCTAGAGATTTTAATCAGATCGATCTACTCTTTGGAGAGGGGCTTAGAGATGTAGTCGTTCTTACGACGAACTCCGTTATCAAGTTGTTTGCATTCACTCTTTCTTGTCTCTCATTCTGAATTTCATCACTTTTGTTAATTCCATTAATTTAATTATGTGGTGTGTTAATTTCATTTTAGTAATTTGGAGTTTGAAATTGTAATCGTTATGCATTCTTAAAGCAATCATCTTAGATCCTAAAACAAATCAATACCTCTTGTACAACTTCCCTTCTAGTACATAAATTGTGAATGTGTTTTTGGAATACTCTTTTATGACATCCTATTCCAATCCTCAAAGATCCAAGACATGGAACACATGTTTGACCTTCTATATATCGCATTAGAAATAACATTCTTCTTTACTTTGATATAGTCAATAGAAAAATCATATGCTTGGAGTTTTCTTGCCCAATTTTTCTACCACTCATTTAAATCATCTTGATTAAGAAAATATATCATATTGTTGTGATCAATTTTTACCATAACTAAACCACCCACCAAATATTGCTTGAAATTAACCAATGTGTGCATGATGGCCAATATTTTCTTATCATAGATTGAGAAACATCTTTCCACAGGTCTCTATGAGCTCCCAACTCTCAAAGGTAATCGAGTGCTTGTTTTACATGAGCATGACCCCAATCTTTTCTCATAACATATTGCATTCCAATGTGAAAGGAAGAGTGAAATATGGAATTACTAACATAGGAAATGAGCTCATTACCTCTTTTAGCCTATCAAATTCTCACTATGCATCTTCAATCCACATGAAAGCTCCCTTCTTTGTTAGGTTATTTAAGGGCATGACTAGTTGGGAGAAAGCCTTAACAAATTTCCTATATTAGTTGCAAAGGTTGAAGAGTCCTCACAATTATGTTAAGTTCCTTGAGGGAGGTGAATCCAAAATTTCTTTGATATTCTCCATGTCCACCTACACTCCCTCTGTATTGATGTTGTAACCTAGATACAAAATCTGTCATAGTGAACTCACACATTGACATCTTGGAAAATAACATTTATACTTCCAAAATTCTCAACATTTCATTAATGTGTTGTAGGTACTCCTCCCACATTTTATTGTAGATCAAAATGCCATCAAATAATTCAAAGACAAACTTTCTCAGTTGCTTTTAGAAAATTTGATTCATACATGACTATAAAGTTGTTGGAGCATTTTTCAAACCAAATAATATGACTAGAAACCCATATTGACATTAAAAAATCATTTTGCACAAATATCCTCCTCTTGAACTCTAATATGATGGTAGCACAATATGAGATCTATTTTTAAAAAATAAATAGCTCCATGAAGCTCACCTATCAACTCATTGATCCTAGGGATTGGGTACCAATTTTTGATAGTCTTCTTATTCAATACTTTGTATTCAATACACATCCTCATTGTGTTATCTTTCTTCTTCACTAAAACCATAGAGAAAAAAAAGAGACTTGATTTGGGTCTAATGAGCCCCATTTATATTAGTTCCTTAATTGAATTTTTGATTTCCTACTTATGTCTCCTAGGGTAATAGTAGGGAGTAGTGATGACAAGTTAAGTGCTCTCCTCTATCTCAATGACATGCTCAAAGCCTCTACTAGTGATCTCCTTAGAAGAGTATTTCTAAATACTTTAATGTTCTTGGCTAAGATGCTATAAATATCCACATGATATGCCTTATTTCCTTTGGTGGGTTTTGTTATAGTCACCAAGTATGTAGTTGGCCATGTGGCTTTCCTATAATAAAAATTCTCTCCATTCTCTTGGTTGATACAATCCTTGGCACTTTATTCGTCATTCCTAATAGTACAACTTTTCCTTATGACTGAAACTTTAGCTATATGGTTTCAAAGTTTTATGTGATCTCTCCCAATGAGTACAACCACTAGAGTCCTATGACCATATTCATGTCTCCTATACTAACGGTATATAATTCCTTCATATTGTATCCTCCTAGATCAATATTGAGCCAAGACATCTTACTATTGTATTTCATGGTGAAACTATCAGCCAACATCACACTAAATCCTTCAAAGTCCTTTGTCTTGTTGCCTCATTTGGCCACTGGTCCCTCATTGATGAAGTTTTGAGAGGTATTGTTTTTAATGAGTATAGCCACCCTTTGAGATCACAAGATCCTATATATGAAAAATGTATTGTATCTCTAAATACTATAGAGTGTGGTAGGAGTGCCACCTGAAGTCACCTATTCCCCTTTTGATTGATCTTCTTCTTACATCTCATGTTCGAGTTATTCTTCACTTTATGGTACAAGTTCCTTAGATCCTAATTCATCATTAGACCTTACCTCAATGTAATGCACTTGTCCTTTCCTAAGACATATACATCTAGGGGACCATGAATCCTTATAGTGAAAACATAGTTTCTTCCTTCTCAATTCATTCTTCACCTCAATGTTTGGTCTTGATGGAAAACTCTTGGTTTGTTGTACATTTTTGTTAAAGGGATTCTTAGGAATATTTTTTTTGTATAGAATTTATTATTTATCATAAATTATCTAGTACTAAAGCCCACTTGATGGCCCCTTGTAGATTATTCAATTCAAAATTTGAAACTATGTTACATATTTGTCCATTTAACCGAACTATTTGAGTTGAGTTAACTATTTAAAATAAACTTTAGGATCCTTTCAATCAAACCTCTCAATCAAAATTTTATAGAATCCACTATACAAAGTGTTGGATCTATGTAATGTCCCCAATTTCGTGAGCCTTATGATGAAAACCATGATTGCCTTTTGAGACCTAAGGGCAAGGTGAATAGAAAAATGTGGGCAACCTATGAGGATTCAAAATCTAAAATTTCCCACCAGTAGAGAAATTATGAAGAATCTAAGTCAGAACATGAGGTCTCTACAAGCGAGGTAGCTAGAAGCCTCTACAATGAGTTTTTAGTGGCTGGTGACTAGCATACAACTGATCATAGGAAATCTACACATAACAACATTCAAGAAGTTGTTATCGGTCATGATAACAATTCTGATTTTTATGGCAGCAATCCTTTGCTTGAGCATGATGGTGGTTTGGAAGTCATGGTAAGTGCAGAAAATATTACGGGACAACAATTGAATATTGAAACACATGATTTAGGTGTCAAACATGAGGATTGCATGAAAATATTGACCCATAACAATTCTAATTTTCATGACAACAATGATAAAACTTTGCAACAACATGAGATAGTAGTGATTGCACATGTGCAAAATGATTCTATTGAGTTGTCACATGAAAGTACTTAGGAATTGGGTACTAATGATGCATTGTATGTTGTGGATTCATGTCATGGTGAGTCTGATTTTATGAATCAGACCTTAGGGAACAAGTTTGAAGATTCATGTGTTGGCATAGAATCCTAGGATCATAAGTTGGATGGTGATGTAGAAATGTGTGAAGATATTGTTATATCAACAACTTCTACCTTATTAGTTGAGCCATACTTTGAGGTACATAGCAACAATACCTTAGTTGTTGATGTGTGCACTGATGACAACACACATGATGCTAGTAATCATGAGGTGACTAATGAGGATTCAACCTCTTACTATAGTGCAGATTTGGGTGGAAATGATGAGTCACAGGGGTATCATCATCTGGCAAGGCATTTGAAGGTTAGTGATGATATGATTGTTACCACTTTGGAGCATTCTAATGTTGCTCAACAGATGTTAGCAACCTATGGTTGGAGTACTCTTATGTCAGATGAGCACAGTGATAGTAGCCCTTCCCTTGTAGAGTTTCATACACTACGAGAAGCTATTGGAATGATGAAACACAATTACTTGCAGCTACTTGTTGATAGGGACTTTCTTCTCAAGTGGGATTATATTTGTTATGATGCACTAAAGGGGAAGGAGGGGGAGGTTGACGAGCTCACTCATGAGCTTGAAGTGACTATGAACTCATTGAAGAGTGCTCAGTTGGACCTTCATGAGTCATAGTCATGGTTAGAGGAGCTTACTATGGAATTGAGATGGGCAAAATCTTCACCAGCTACAGATTCAATTCAGTTTCCTACAATGGCAGTTGGTGATGATCCTATATCCATTGGTTGTAGTGAGGATGTGGTTTCAACTATCACAGATATAGGCTCAGTAGTCTCAGTTGGGATGAGTACTTTGATTGAGAGTAGTAGAGAACCACTCATTGCATCAAGTTCTCATGTGGTCAATACCATGACAGATGATGCAACATAGATTATTGATAGCTCTTGTGTCGTAGTGATGGATTCTCTTGAGAGTTGTGTGTTAGTAAACAAGGCTACTCCATCATCTTCATAGGGGATTCACAAAGTATCATCTAGTTGGGAGTATGGCTCTCATGTTGATTTGTTTCCCTCTCCTGGAAGCAAATCTAATACATCATCCTATGTCGCTAATTTTGGATGCCAGCTTGTTGTGCCTTAGAGTCAGAGTGATCAACTACTTGATTCCAGTATTGCTAATGATGAGCCATTGACCGAGGTTGGGGCATTTTATTGCAACTACATAGTGAGGAGTGCTCATCACTTCTCTTTTGATGCACACATGGAGGACTTGTTGATGCGCAGTTGTGGAGTGGCTCAGGGTTTATGCCATCCATTATGGGGTGGAGAGTTACCATCTTCAGAAGATGGGATTAGCGGCTATGAGTACTCAACTCAATTGTTTGTAGGGGATTACTTGCAAGGACAATAGTTAGTTATCCATCATGTTGATATGTATCCAACAGGGTTTACTACTTTAATGTCATAGGGATTTCATATGGATACATGGTTACAGAGTGATTACAGTGTCAGTGGACATGATGGTTGGGTTAGTTATCACATCCCTATGAGTTTTAGAGGGACTGCAGAGAGATATTGTGTTGTGGATGCTTCCAGATATTTTTGTCCCTTTGTGACAAATGGATGTGAGTATAGGTTGTACTAGGATCCAGGTGGTGACAGGTTTAGCACTGAGTACTTGATGGGTTCCATTGGGTTACTTCACCCCTCTCAACATGTTGAAGTTGGAGGCAATAGAGCGCAATGGAGGTTTGAGGATGACAGATACGATAGACCTTCATTTTAGGTTTGGGATCTAGGGATAACTTGCACAGTTGTGTTTTTGTTAATGCTATAGGAGATAGTTAGAGATGTATGGGACACTTCACAATTCTTCTTTTGGGCCTTCCAAGGAGTTGGGTTTCTTTGTAGTAGAGATTTCTTGGGGACAAGCAATTTCAGGGAGGGCGGACTGTAATGTCCCCAATTTCATGAGCATTAGAGTTTGGTGGATTTAGCTTATTCCTAGCCCTCATAGGCTAATATGTCTTGTTAGAGGGTCCCTTTTGGTAGTGATCAGTGGTTTTCTCCTTCAACGCCTCATGTGGGTTCAAGCTTAGCCTTCGGTTGACTTAGTTTCACATACTTACTATTTATAGTAAGTCACTGTTCAGGGTTTCTATTTTTCAACGGGCATCCGATCACATGGAGAACAAGGAGAGTCGACTCTTGGTTTACACGGCATAGCAATCAGACAAGTATTTCAAGAGATATTAAAGTTTAAGTGACTTAAGTGATTTATTTAAATATTTTAATGTTATTATAAAGTTATAAAGTAACTTTTTAATAATAAATTCACTTTAATCTTAATAAAGTGCATTAAGTGAATAATTTAAAGTGGGAATATATCTTTTATCCCACATTGGCTAGGAAAGTGTTTGAGTTCTCACGAGAAAAGAATAAAACGAGACTAAAGAGCTCATTCTCATTATCCAGGATTTGATATTTGTTTGAAGATTTCTCTTTGGCATTTGGAGAAGGGAACCCTAGGGTTTTCTGCTAGGATATTGGCATTGGAGAGTGTAGCTGCTTCATTGCAATAGCATGCTGAGGTTGTGAAATATCAGTTGAAGGTGCTTAATTGTTGGCTTCATCCAGAGGTCAAGTTTGTGCTTCATCGGATTTACAAGAAATTTCAAAATAAGGGTTTCTTCTTTTCAAGAATCAAGGATTGTATCTCGGGTATGCTCTATTGTAAAAGCTTTGAAATTAAATCAATAAAATTATCTATTTGTTGCTGTAGGGTTTCATATTTCATTTCCAATATTTTATTTCATGCTTGGAATTTTATTTGAGAAAATACAAAGAGGAAAATTACAACAAAAACACAAAAAAATTCAATCTCTCATCATTCAACGTAAAAATCAAAGCTTAGAGATTGCATGTCTCTTACAATCTATGACCTTGTATAATTAAACTGTGATACCACTTCTCATGTGCAATACTCTCTAATTTATTGTCTAAGTTATATACCCATAGACAAGTTGATCATCTATTAGATCCATCACAGGGAGAGAGTGTCAACCTCCCCAAATCTTGTTGCACATCTCTTTAAAAGGCTTGTAATCTAGACTTATGCATGTAAACAATTTTTTACTTCTTCATGGTCATATAATTGGTGGGTGATATTTTGCTTTGGATATCCTTAAGAAGAGCTCTATATTATGCATGAAAAGGCCTAATATCATAAACTAGTGAGTCATGGGATTCAAGTACTGGAGCCTCTACCTCTTTATTCAAAAAGGTAGGTTGGGTTGGTCTTAAAACTAAAATAAGAATAGTATTTTATATGTGGCTCTAAGTGGTGTCTATATTATTACCCTTGCAATCACTTGATTCACATGTCAACTTTATAGGTACATTCATATTACTGTCCATCTTGTGAAGCAATTATGTAATCATATCAATCATCAAATCAAACTTTCTTTTGACTTGACCATCTATGTTGTCATCTACATTTATTCTCCTCTCTATTTATACCATATTATTTATGCTCTTTAATAGTTTTTGCATGAGACAATTGAATCTATGCTAGATTGGCCTTATTTCTTGATCTCCCTCAAGTGATACATGGTTTCTCTATCACTATACTACATAAAAATGAAACATGCAAAGCTAAACTCTAAACACACAAGTTGGAAAGATCACTAGCTCCAATACCACTATAATATATTGATCCAAAAAATATATAAATTTTATTCTTAACCTTCCATAAACACTTACCATTTGAATAACAACCCTATCAACCCAAGTATTCACTCAAATTTTAGATAACTCGGATTAAAAAACTACCATGTATGCATCATAAATAATCACTACATTTTAAATGATAAATGGCATACAAAACTATTGATCTTCTTATTATAGTGAACAACAATTAGTTCATATATAAATATCGATCTATATCTTATTACAATAATGATTGCATTACATTCAAATAGTCCTTTAATATCATTAACTACAACAACAATCCATACCAACAAAAATGACAAAATAGAATAATACAATGTGGTTGGAGTCTATGTCCAATAAAGCTCAAATAAAAACTCTATATGATATAATCCTTTTAAATCACTAAGGTTTACATCATGAGATTTCCACATTCAAACTCAAGTACTCAAAATGGATTTTGAAAGGAATTAATTCAGTGTAAATGATGAATCTGAATGAAAATAATTGATCTTTTATATCCCCCATAAAGAGAAGGTCAACTAGTAAGAACACCCACAACTTCAAATTTAAATAGTGGTCATGGGTTAAAGATTCTATTTTGAAAGTGATGATGTCAAAAATAGGCAACTAGACCAAAAATACATGTGTTGGGGAGTTAGGAATGGAACAAAAACATATAAAGGAATATCACAGATTGGTTATTGGCCATACACAAGACTCAAACTTTAGGATGAGGCATCGAGGGTTGAGTAGCGAGCATGACATGATGAAGTTTGAAGCTCTGACAAGTAGAAAGGAAAATAAAAGTTGGAAGGAAAGACATGCTTAGGAAAGTGAAACACACAACAAATAGAAACAGGGAATACTTAAGTATAAACCTAATATGTACATACTTATATTGAATAGAAATGAGACATGACATTATAATTGGGACTCATATTTATATTCATGCATTTTTTCTCCTTAATTTGAAATTAAGGTGGGGTGTTAGTGTGAATGGGTTATATTACCTAACTATATCCTATTATGTCATATTTACACTAGATTAGTTAAGTTTACTTAGATTCTATTAATTCATTTAATTTTTGTGTCCTGTGTCATATGATTAAGATACTTTTAATAATCCTATGTTGTCCTATCCATTCACCTTGCCTATATAAGCAAGGCCTCTCATGTACATTATCATATCTTTGATCTATTTGATCATTGTATCATTATTAAATCCATAATCAAGTAACATATTTCTTGCTACTCTCTCATGGAAGGCTATTTTAGGTTTGTAGGTAATCTTGGGAGCTTGAGGATTTGTGTGAATCTTACATTCTACCCTATTATCACATTTGGCCTCCATCTATGATGACCTTTAACCCCTAACTCCTCATTCCATATGTCAAGACAAGAGTATTACAATACTTTGTCTCTTGAGGCACTTAGTTGGCTTATTTTCCAATCTTATTAGTCATCTCCTCCAATGACTCCTTACAAAATTTTCCACCTCCACATTCACTCCATATTTCCTTTCCTCCATCACATACCATGTCCAATACCATTTCTAATGTCCCACTAATCATTGTTACTTTTGTACTACCCACACAAATGAATTAATTATTTTATAATTAATTCCTTGATGAATCTTGTAATAGATGATCCCCCACCTTAGATGCCTTTTTATAACTCTATTGTTTACATAATTTTTTTTTTTTTATTCTTTAATTTTTTTGTGTCACTTCCCTCTCCTATGTTGCTATGCACTAAAGGGAGTCAACATTTGGTGTTATGTTGTGACATGCCTCTCCTTCATCATTTTGTTGTACCCCTATGTGTTTCCTTTACATGTTTCCTTATATTATCTCTAAGTATTTTATCATTATATGCATAAATAATTTGGGGAAAAAGTAAAGTACAAAGGATTCACAACCCCTAGTTATGTTCACCGAAAAAAAATTTCCTCCTTTATAGGTCATCACAATTTTTGTCTCTTTGTTTGACTTCATGGTTTTAGCTTTCTTTGATGAGAATTTTTTACCTATTTTATCTTTCCTCCAAATGGATAAATAATTCAGATGTAGAATAATTGGTTTCATTAGTGACATACTTTTTTTATGCATCAAGAGCAACCAATTTTTTTTCTAGTTTTCTCTTTCTCATATACTCACTTTGTCCCACATTTATTGTGTACCATTTACCACCTATGCCACATAACACATGCATAGTGAAGATTGCTTTTCCATATCACACATTAGAACTTTCCATGGAGAGTTTCTTGCCATAGTTGAATGTACTTTAGACATTTGAACCCTCTATAGTCACAATATATTTACCATTTACTACTAGTCATATCCCTATTCTAGGAATGATGCATGCAATTATGTCCAAAAGTATTATTTCACATCCATTTCCCTCAATATATGACACTTAGAAGTGACTCCTAGAACGTCGTAAGTGGATATTTCTCCCCGTTCCTTCATTTCATGTGTAGATATTAATCATAAGCATGCCAATATTCAAAAACTTTATCCATGACCACTTGATCTAATTCTCAATGATGATTCCTAAAATCTTATTAGTTGCATGGGGTTAGGTGATGGGGATGACATCCAAAAAGCGAAAACTTAGAAAAAATGTCCACAACTACTTGGTCTAATGTTTGGTGATAATCACTTGCATCATATTAGTTGCATGTGGTCATATTATTAGGTTGGTATTAATAAATAAAAAACCAAATAAAAAAACATGCAAGGCTAAGAAAAACTCTTAAATGATATATCAAAGAAACTCAAAGACCTCGTAAAATCAAAGGAAAATCACCCTACCAAGCTTGAGGTATCATGTTGCAAGGTGTGCTCCCTTGGTCTCCTTGTGTTGTGTAGCATAGCACTCGGGTTCGTGACATGGCTTAACTGCCTCTCATGGATTCATTAACCTAGCGATTGTATTGGGAATTAACAGGTCGATCTTTTGGTGTAATGGCAACCATCTTTGCAACAATTGGTATCAAACCCTGGGTCACAAGTTCGAACCCCTAACTTGTGTTGGGGGGATTGTTGCACGGTTTGCACCCTTGGTATCCTTGTGATGTGTTGTGCAATGCTCAGGTTCGTGACATGGCTTAACTGCCTCCCATGGATTCATTAAATCCGATAGTTGTATCAAGCATTAACAGGTTGATCTTTCGCTGCAACATCAATCATCTTTGCAACATATTCCTCTTATCCCCTTCCCAACTCATTATTTATCCCCATTCATTAACCCACTATGCACCATTATACAAATAGCTATAGAGTTAGGATGCATTATTTGCATTATCTCTTGGTACCCATGACCTAAAAGTGCACATTTTCTTAAGTGTATCCCCTCCACACATTCATCTCTTAATCCCCATACAAATTGATTAATCCTCCATTCCCTCAAAGTTTAAAAATCAATAATAGAAACATCAAACAAATCATGGCAAGTCATCATTATGCTCTGTTCACATTCCCATACCACCTCCACACTAACCACACTACCTTACCTTAGTTTATGTAGTGTGAGTATACAAAAAAGATGAACCAAGAAAAGTTCATATTTTAATTGGTGTATAAATGTAGTTTAGGAAGTCACTTTAAAATCTATTGATCCAAACCCTTGATCATAAACTTACTAGAGAGCTTTTTTTTTATTATTGTAGTTTGTATTCTTTTACCTTTGTCACCTTTTTTATTATCATTCCCCCCTTCATGTTTCCACCTTTTTACTTGCACCCCTTCACATGTTTGAACCCCATCCCACTACTATTAATTGGAGAATGATGATCCACGCTTAGTCACTATTATAGACCATCATTAGGACTAACTTTAATTATGTAGAAAAATTAGGTTACACTCGTGTAATTTATTGTTTAACCATGTAATTTCTTGGTTTGTGTTTCCTTTGGCACTTCTCCATGATTGTTCTCTTGTGTGTTTTCAATTTTCTTTCATAGTCATTTTTTGGTATTATATGGCATCTATTTTGGGCCCTCTCTTATTTATCACTTGAGTTCATATGATTTGGTTTTAATCCTCTTTATGCTCCTTATCTTGTATCAATTTTACTTTTTCCTATGTTGGATACTAACTATATCGATTATCCTTATGAAATTACACCATCATTGATTTAACTATTGATCACTTGGTGATCTCCCACTTTGGCCACCTTTAGGGGCATGCCATTGATTTCCCCTATCTTGTGTTATCATTATCATATCTTTTAACATCATATTGATCTCCTAGTTATTCATCACTTTAACCAGGCCTCCCCCTTTTGACAATTCACCATAGAGTTATCTCCCAATATTTTTATGCTCTCGCATTTTATCAATGATCATTTCTTAGTGATCACCATATACTGTTGATTTATTATCAACTTTCTTAGTGGTTTCTTATTTTTATCATCACATGTTTTGACCACTCTTGGGGGAATTATTTTTATATTAAAATGTATTTCCTAATTAATTATTTGCTTATTTATTAGGTTCATTTTCCTCCAATTACTTAAGCTTACTTAGGTGGTGTTCTTTTTATTTCTCATGTCATAGGATGAGGACATGTCATGATTTTATTTTATCCTTGCCTAGGGTTTCTAGGTTTATTATCATTTTATGAGGATTCTTTATTGTATAATCATTATGATGCACATTAATTGTGATTCATGTTTTTTTGGATCAATAGCTCTTAGCCTTCGTAGCTTTGGTATTCTCTCTTTATGTGACAGGTGTTTGATTGCAAGTGATCCTTGGGAGCCGTGGAGCTGATTTTTCCAACTTCAACAACAATTTTGATGTTACTCTTTTCCATTAATATATCACATCATTACTTGGGCATGCGATATTTGTGTCCTTGTGATCCTCTTTGGGAAATGACCTTGGATATTCCCATCCTCCATCACTATAATATGCTTGGTAGCTTTATCCCTGATCATTTTTCATTATATTGACTAATTCTATTCACTTTTGTCTTTCTCTAGTCAATATTGGGGGGGGGGGGAGATTGCACTACATCACTTACTTTCTCTCCTTTATATATTCAAGAATTTCCGATTGAATTGAGAATAAATGATTTTTTTTACTTGTATCTTATTTAGGTGCATCTTTATCCAATTAATTGGTCACCTCATAACCATCATCAACATCATTGGTTTTTATTTTACTAACTACCATCTTTAGTCATGGGTGGCTCCTATCAATCACTAAGTTATCTACTTTCCATTTGATTAGCTACTAGATTTAGCCATAGGTGGCTCCCACCAATTACAAAATTGTCTAGTATCCATTGGGTTATCTATCATATTTAACCATGAGTAGTTCTCACCAATCACCAAATAATTTAATTTTCATTGGTTTAACTACTATCTTTGGCTATGAAAGTCTCCCACCAATCACCAAATCACTATTTCCCTTAGGTCAGCTACCATATTAATTGTGGGTAGCTCCTACCAATCATTAAATTTATAGATTCCATTTTTCATTGTATAATAATTATCATTGGCTTGGCTTGGGCTCTTTCATAGGTAGCTCTTTAACAACATTTGTCATTGTTTCCATCCTCCCAGCCCTCTAGTTCCTATTTTACCATTGTCAAGGTATCCATTCCATTATCCATAACAAGTCATTATTGCACTTCCTTCTTCAACTCTTATGAAGGAGTGGATCTCTAGAGAGCTCTCCCATAGTAAAAAAAATGGTTAATATTGTTACTACACTCGCATATAATTATTATATGACATATTTTTTATAAATAATGCTTAGAGATCATGCCTTTCCACTATGTAGACACATTGGATCCTGGTGATGTTTTAATTCTTATGTTAGTGTTGGCCTAGTTTGATTTTTTCGTATATAGTGACTAATTTCCTTGGTTGCTTTGTAGGAACATGTATAAAAGCAAGAACAAAGATCAAATATGAAGTCAAAGATCAATATCTTTCCTTTTTGGCATAAAGCATCATTTACATTTCAAGATTTACATCGGTGTTATTGCACCCTTTCTTTAGTAGGATTTCTCTTGTATACTAACATGATTCTACTTAACTAGGGGGAAAACATAATTAAAAAAATATTACTCTACAACTTTATAACTATATTTTTGTGTTCATCTTAACCTGAGCTAATTTGTGTGCATTTTTATCTTGTTTTGATCCTTTATCCCTAGAATAAGCCAACTTAGTCATCCATGACCCCTTTCCTTTATTGTTCTCATATCTTTGTTTAGTGTTCCCATGTGTTAATTTAATTTAATTTGTATCTTATTTCATGCCTATACCCCTGATTAATTTTCCTTTAATTTTTTCCCCCTTTCCCCTTTGTTAAACTCTTAAATGTCGAGCCTAACTCTATTCAATGTTAAAATCCTCAGTTTATCCTTCTAGAAACCTACCTTTTTGAACTTACTTTAATATTAACATCCACCCACCATAATATGAGCCCTTTCAAACTTAATTTTCCCTATAAATTGAGCCTAATTATCATTTTAGGTCATTTTCCATAGTTGTAAACACACTAGATTATCCTTGAATTTTTCTCATCTTACCACTAAATTGAAAAATAAAATTGTTGCAGATTCCCACCTACCACATTTTATCTTTGATTTCCCTTATCAAGATATTTAAATTAAGTAATATTTGCCTCATTTTATTATAGCAATGATTTTTTAAGTTGTTTATGTCATTTGGACTATCTCTACTCATAAAAAAAACTTCTATATAGTTTCATAAATTTCAAGAGTGAAATAATTTCATCCCCGACCTTTGGGATAATTTTATTAGGCCCCAAACAACTCTACAACAAATTATTCATCACTAGATGACTACTTTCTAAGGTTTTTCGTAGGTGTGTGCTTTCCACACATGGATTTTATTTAAAATTCATGTAATTATTTTTTATTTTTTGAATTTCTCCCTCTTACTAGTTCCTTCCATTTATTTAATCCATCCCCATCTATTTCCCTTTCCAATTGAGTCCATTTTTCCATCTCTCATTTTCTCCTTATCCATTTCCAAACAATAAATTAAGAATCCCTCCCATTTCCCTCTTCATTTCCTTTAAACCTTCAACTCATTTCCATTTTTTATTTTCAAACCTCACCCCATCCTTCTCTATTTCCATTAATTTTCCATAAAATTAGTTCACATTTTTGTTATGTTTCCCATCACCCTTTGTCTTTCTTTTCTATGTTCACACCCTTATTTTCCACCCTCGAGAGTTATTTTTCATTCTTCTACAAAGTATTTTATATTGATGAGGGTGCAGCCCGAGACTTAGAAAATAACCCACAAACAAGAGAATAATTTTATTATTAAGAAAATGGAGCTTCTTACATGCAGAAGATCTCAAATCCCCAAGTTCTACCACACATGCAAGTTACAGAAAGCTACAAAATCACCCTTTCACAATATGCGAGCTTGTCTCCAAAAAGTTACCCAAAAATTAGAAACCCGACCATAAATAGAGCTCCTCTTTAGTTTGGAGCCAAATCAACATTCAAATTTGAGTTTAGGTGGTTTGGCGCTGAAAAATTACAACTTGAAGTTCAAATTTCAAAAGAACATTTGCAATTGTATCTTCTAGAAAGTGCGCCAACTTCCCGGGGCCATAACCTTTGATCCGGGACTCCGATTCGCAAACCGTTTGAACCATTGGAAAGGTATCAAAGTCAAGAACGCGCTCAAAATTAGCTACGCAGATTTTGGCAAGTTTCGGGGCTGATCCGGGAACTCTAAGTGCCTCAAATCTAACTCAAAAGATTTTTAGGTGCAAATCTGGGAAACTAAAACTATAATATCTTTCAACCCAGGAATAGAAAATAAAA